>OZ038485.1:73447547-74190047 GCA_964036315.1 Acanthosepion esculentum
TTTCATACAAAATGATGAAAATCAGAAGTACATATAAATAGATTTATTTAGTTTTATACAAAATAATGAAAATCAGAAGTACATATAAATAGATTTATTTAGTTTTATACAAAATGATGAAAATCAGACGTACATTTCCATAGATTTATTTAGTTTTATACAAAATGATGAAAATCAGAAGTACATATCCATAGATTTATTTAGTTTTTTACAAAATGATGAAAATCAGAAGTACATATAAATAGATTTATTTAGTTTTATACAAAATGATGAAAATCAGAAGTAAATTTCTATAGATTTATTTAGTTTTATACAAAATGATGAAAATCAGAAGTACATATAAATAGATTTATTTAGTTTTATACAAAATGATTAAAATCAGAAGTACATTTAAATAGATTTATTTAGTTTTATAGAAAATGATGAAAATCAGAAGTACATTTCCATAGATTTATTTAGTTTTATACAAAATGATGAAAATCAGAAGTACATATAAATAGATTTATTTAGTTTTATACAAAATGATGAAGATCAGAAGTACATTTCCATAGATTTATTTAGTTTTATACAAAAGGATGAAAATCAGAAGTACATTTCCATAGATTTATTTAGTTTTATACAAAATGATGAAAAGCAGAAGTACATTTCCATAGATTTATTTAGTTTTATACAAAATGATGAAAATCAGAAGTACATATAAATAGATTTATTTAGTTTTATACAAAATGATGAAAATCAGAAGTACATATAAATAGATTTATTTAGATTTATACAAAATGATGAAAATCAGAAGTACATATAAATAGATTTATTTAGTTTTATACAAAATGATGAAAATCAGAAGTACATTTCCATAGATTTATTTAGTTTTATACAAAATGATGAAAATCAGAAGTACATATAAATAGATTTATTTAGTTTTATACAAAATGATGAAAATCAGAAGTACATTTCCATCGATGTATTAAGATTTATACAAAATGATGAAAATCAGAAGTACATATAAATAGATTTATTTAGTTTTAAACAAAATGATGAAAATCAGAAGTACATATAAATAGATTTATTTAGTTTTATACAAAATGATGAAAATCAGAAGTACATTTCCATAGATTTATTTAGTTTTATACAAAATGATGAAAATCAGAATTACATTTCCATAGATTTATTTAGTTTTATAAAAAATGATGAAAATCAGAAGTACATATAAATAGATTGATTTAGTTTTATACAAAATGATGAAAATCAGAATTTCATTTCCATAGATTTATTTAGTTTCATACAAAATGATGAAAATCAGAAGTACATATAAATAGATTTATTTAGTTTTATACAAAATGATGAAAATCAGAAGTACATATAAATAGATTTATTTAGTTTTATACAAAATGATGAAAATCAGACGTACATTTCCATAGATTTATTTAGTTTTATACAAAATGATGAAAATCAGAAGTACATGTCCATAGATTTATTTAGTTTTATACAAAATGATGAAAATCAGAAGTACATATAAATAGATTTATTTAGTTTTATACAAAATGATGAAAATCAGAAGTAAATTTCTATAGATTTATTTAGTTTTATACAAAATGATGAAAATCAGAAGTACATATAAATAGATTTATTTAGTTTTATACAAAATGATTAAAATCAGAAGTACATATAAATAGATTTATTTAGTTTTATACAAAATGATGAAAATCAGATGTACATTTCCATAGATTTATTTAGTTTTATACAAAATGATGAAAATCAGAAGTACATATAAATAGATTTATTTAGTTTTATACAAAATGATGAAGATCAGAAGTACATTTCCATAGATTTATTTAGTTTTATACAAAAGGATGAAAATCAGAAGTACATTTCCATAGATTTATTTAGTTTTATAAAAAATGATGAAAATCAGCAGTACATAAAAATAGATTTATTTAGTTTTATACAAAATGATGAAAATCAGAATTACATTTCCATAGATTAATTTAGTTTTATACAAAATGATGAAAATCAGAAGTACATATAAATAGATTTATTTAGTTTTATACAAAATGATGAAAATCAGAAGTACATTTCCATCGATGTATTAAGTTTTATACAAAATGATGAAAATCAGAAGTACATATAAATAGATTTATTTAGTTTTATACAAAATGATGAAAATCAGAAGTACATTTCCATAGATTTATTTAGTTTTATACAAAATGATGAAAATCAGAAGTACATTTCCATAGATTTTTTTAGTTTTATAAAAAATGATGAAAATCAGAAGTACATATAAATAGATTTATTTAGTTTTATACAAAATGATGAAAATCAGAATTTCATTTCCATAGATTTATTTAGTTTCATACAAAATGATGAAAATCAGAAGTACATATAAATAGATTTATTTAGTTTTATACAAAATGATGAAAATCAGAAGTACATATAAATAGATTTATTTAGTTTTATACAAAATGATGAAAATCAGACGTACATTTCAAAAGATTTATTTAGTTTTATACAAAATGATGAAAATCAGAAGTACATATCCATAGATTTATTTAGTTTTATACAAAATGATGAAAATCAGAAGTACATATAAATAGATTTATTTAGTGTTATACAAAATGATGAAAATCAGAAGTAAATTTCTATAGATTTATTTAGTTTTATACGAAATGATGAAAATCAGAAGTACATATAAATAGATTTATTTAGTTTTATACAAAATGATTAAAATCAGAAGTACATATAAATAGATTTATTTAGTTTTATACAAAATGATGAAAATCAGAAGTACATTTCCATATATTTATTTAGTTTTATACAAAATGATGAAAATCAGAAGTACATATAAATAGATTTATTTAGTTTTATACAAAATGATGAAGATCAGAAGTACATTTCCATAGATTTATTTAGTTTTATACAAAAGGATGAAAATCAGAAGTACATTTCCATAGATTTATTTAGTTTTATAAAAAATGATGAAAATCAGCAGTACATATAAATAGATTTATTTAGTTTTATACAAAATGATGAAAATCAGAATTACATTTCCATAGATTAATTTAGTTTTATACAAAATGATGAAAATCAGAAGTACATTTCCATAGATTTATTTAGTTTTATACAAAATGATGAAAATCAGAAGTACATATAAATAGATTTATTTAGTTTTATACAAAATGAAGAAAATTAGAAGTACATATAAATAGATTTATTTAGATTTATACAAAATGATGAAAATCAGAATTACATATAAATAGATTTATTTAGTTTTATACAAAATGATGAGAATCAGACGTACATATAAATAGATTTATTTAGTTTTATACAAAATGATGAAAATCAGAAGTACATATAAATAGATTTATTTAGTTTTATACAAAATGATGAAAATCAGAAGTACATATAAATAGATTTATTTAGTTTTATACAAAATGATGAAAATCAGAAGTACATATAAATAGATTTATTTAGTTTTATACAAAATGATGAAAATCAGAAGTACATATAAATAGATTTATTTAGTTTTATACAAAATGATGGAAATCAGAAGTACATATAAATAGATTTATTTAGTTTTATACAAAATGATGAAAATCAGAAGTACATATAAATAGATTTATTTAGTTTTATACAAAATGATGAAAATCAGAAGTACATATAAATAGATTTATTTAGTTTTATACAAAATGATGAAAATCAGAAGTACATTTCCATAGATTTATTTAGTTTTATACAAAATGATGAAAATCAGAAGTACATTTCCATAGATTTATTTAGTTTTATACAAAATGATGAAAATCAGAAGTACATTTCCATAGATTTATTTAGTTTTATACAAAATGATGAAAATCAGATGTACATTTCCATAGATTTATTTAGTTTTATACAAAATGATGAAAATCAGAAGTACATTTCCATAGATTTATTTAGTTTTATACAAAATGATGAAAATCAGAAGTACATTTCCATAGATTTATTTAGTTTTATACAAAATGATGAAAATCAGAAGTACATATAAATAGATTTATTTAGTTTTATACAAAATGATGAAGATCAGAAGTACATTTCCATAGATTTATTTAGTTTTATACAAAAGGATGAAAATCAGAAGTACATTTCCATAGATTAATTTAGTTTTATACAAAATGATGAAAATCAGAAGTACATTTCCATAGATTTATTTAGTTTTATACAAAATGATGAAAATCAGAAGTACATATAAATAGATTTATTTAGTTTTATACAAAATGAAGAAAATCAGAAGTACATATAAATAGATTTATTTTGATTTATACAAAATGATGAAAATCAGAATTACATATAAATAGATTTATTTAGTTTTATACAAAATGATGAAAATCAGAAGTACATTTCCATAGATTTATTTAGTTTTATCCAAAATGATGAAAATCAGAAGTACATATAAATAGATTTATTTAGTTTTATACAAAATGATGAGAATCAGAAGTACATATAAATAGATTTATTTAGTTTTATACAAAATGATGAAAATCAGAAGTACATATAAATAGATTTATTTAGTTTTATACAAAATGATGAAAATCAGAAGTACATATAAATAGATTTATTTAGTTTTATACAAAATGATGAAAATCAGAAGTACATATAAATAGATTTATTTAGTTTTATACAAAATGATGAAAATCAGAAGTACATATAAATAGATTTATTTAGTTTTATACAAAATGATGGAAATCAGAAGTACATATAAATAGATTTATTTAGTTTTATACAAAATGATGAAAATCAGAATTACATATAAATAGATTTATTTAGTTTTATACAAAATGATGAATATCAGAAGTACATATAAATAGATTTATTTAGTTTTATACAAAATGATGAAAATCAGAAGTACATTTCCATAGATTTATTTAGGTTTATACAAAATGATGAAAATCAGAAGTACATTTCCATAGATTTATTTAGTTTTATACAAAATGATGAAAATCAGAAGTACATTTCCATAGATTTATTTAGTTTTATACAAAATGATGAAAAGCAGAAGTACATTTCCATAGATTTATTTAGTTTTATACAAAATGATGAAAATCAGAAGTACATATAAATAGATTTATTTAGTTTTATACAAAATGATGAAAATCAGAAGTACATATAAATAGATTTATTTAGATTTATACAAAATGATGAAAATCAGAAGTACATATAAATAGATTTATTTAGTTTTATACAAAATGATGAAAATCAGAAGTAAATTTCTATAGATTTATTTAGTTTTATACAAAATGATGAAAATCAGAAGTACATTTCCATAGATTTATTTAGTTTTATACAAAATGATGAAAATCAGAAGTACATATAAATAGATTTATTTAGTTTTATACAAAATGATGAAGATCAGAAGTACATTTCCATGGATTTATTTAGTTTTATACAAAAGTATGAAAATCAGAAGTACATTTCCATAGATTTATTTAGTTTTATAAAAAATGATGAAAATCAGCAGTACATAAAAATAGATTTATTTAGTTTTATACAAAATGATGAAAATCAGAATTACATTTCCATAGATTAATTTAGTTTTATACAAAATGATGAAAATCAGAAGTACATATAAATAGATTTATTTAGTTTTATACAAAATGATGAAAATCAGAAGTACATATAAATAGATTTATTTAGTTTTATACAAAATGATGAAAATCAGAAGTACATTTCCATAGATTTATTTAGTTTTATACAAAATGATGAAAATCAGAAGTACATTTCCATAGATTTATTTAGTTTTATACAAAATGATGAAAATCAGAAGTACATTTCCATAGATTTTTTTAGTTTTATAAAAAATGATGAAAATCAGAAGTACATATAAATAGATATATTTAGTTTTATACAAAATGATGAAAATCAGAATTTCATTTCCATAGATTTATTTAGTTTCATACAAAATGATGAAAATCAGAAGTACATATAAATAGATTTATTTAGTTTTATACAAAATGATGAAAATCAGAAGTACATATAAATAGATTTATTTAGTTTTATACAAAATGATGAAAATCAGACGTACATTTCAATAGATTTATTTAGTTTTATACAAAATGATGAAAATCAGAAGTACATATCCATAGATTTATTTAGTTTTATACAAAATGATGAAAATCAGAAGTACATATAAATAGATTTATTTAGTTTTATACAAAATGATGAAAATCAGAAGTAAATTTCTATAGATTTATTTAGTTTTATACGAAATGATGAAAATCAGAAGTACATATAAATAGATTTATTTAGTTTTATACAAAATGATGAAAATCAGAAGTACATATAAATAGATTTATTTAGTTTTATACAAAATGATGAAAATCAGAAGTACATATAAATAGATTTATTTAGTTTTATACAAAATGATGAAAATCAGAAGTACATATAAATAGATTTATTTAGTTTTATACAAAATGATGGAAATCAGAAGTACATATAAATAGATTTATTTAGTTTTATACAAAATGATGAAAATCAGATGTACATATAAATAGATTTATTTAGTTTTATACAAAATGATGAAAATCAGAAGTACATATAAATAGATTTATTTAGTTTTATACAAAATGATGAAAATCAGAAGTACATTTCCATAGATTTATTTAGTTTTATACAAAATGATGAAAATCAGAAGTACATTTCCATAGATTTATTTAGTTTTATACAAAATGATGAAAATCAGAAGTACATTTCCATAGATTTATTTAGTTTTATACAAAATGATGAAAATCAGATGTACATTTCCATAGATTTATTTAGTTTTATACAAAATGATGAAAATCAGAAGTACATTTCCATAGATTTATTTAGTTTTATACAAAATGATGAAAATCAGAAGTACATTTCCATAGATTTATTTAGTTTTATACAAAATGATGAAAATCAGAAGTACATATAAATAGATTTATTTAGTTTTATACAAAATGATGAAGATCAGAAGTACATTTCCATAGATTTATTTAGTTTTATACAAAAGGATGAAAATCAGAAGTACATTTCCATAGATTAATTTAGTTTTATACAAAATGATGAAAATCAGAAGTACATTTCCATAGATTTATTTAGTATTATACAAAATGATGAAAATCAGAAGTACATATAAATAGATTTATTTAGTTTTATACAAAATGAAGAAAATCAGAAGTACATATAAATAGATTTATTTTGATTTATACAAAATGATGAAAATCAGAATTACATATAAATAGATTTATTTAGTTTTATACAAAATGATGAAAATCAGAAGTACATTTCCATAGATTTATTTAGTTTTATACAAAATGATGAAAATCAGAAATACATATAAATAGATTTATTTAGTTTTATACAAAATGATGAGAATCAGAAGTACATATAAATAGATTTATTTAGTTTTATACAAAATGATGAAAATCAGAAGTACATATAAATAGATTTATTTAGTTTCATACAAAATGATGAAAATCAGAAGTACATATAAATAGATTTATTTAGTTTTATACAAAATGATGAAAATCAGAAGTACATATAAATAGATTTATTTAGTTTTATACAAAATGATGAAAATCAGAAGTACATATAAATAGATTTATTTAGTTTTATACAAAATGATGGAAATCAGAAGTACATATAAATAGATTTATTTAGTTTTATACAAAATGATGAAAATCAGAATTACATATAAATAGATTTATTTAGTTTTATACAAAATGATGGAAATCAGAAGTACATATAAATAGATTTATTTAGTTTTATACAAAATGATGAAAATCAGAAGTACATTTCCATAGATTTATTTAGTTTTATACAAAATGATGAAAATCAGAAGTACATTTCCATAGATTTATTTAGTTTTATACAAAATGATGAAAATCAGAAGTACATTTCCATAGATTTATTTAGGTTTATACAAAATGATGAAAATCAGAAGTACATTTCCATAGATTTATTTAGTTTTATACAAAATGATGAAAATCAGAAGTACATTTCCATAGATTTATTTAGTTTTATACAAAATGATGAAAAGCAGAAGTACATTTCCATAGATTTATTTAGTTTTATACAAAATGATGAAAATCAGAAGTACATATAAATAGATTTATTTAGTTTTATACAAAATGATGAAAATCAGAAGTACATATAAATAGATTTATTTAGATTTATACAAAATGATGAAAATCAGAAGTACATATAAATAGATTTATTTAGTTTTATACAAAATGATGAAAATCAGAAGTACATTTCCATAGATTTATTTACTTTCATACAAAATGATGAAAATCAGAAGTACATATCCATAGATTTATTTAGTTTTATACAAAATGATGAAAATCAGAAGTACATATAAATAGATTTATTTAGTTTTATACAAAATGATGAAAATCAGAAGTACATTTCCATAGATTTATTTAGTTTTATACAAAATGATGAACATCAGAAGTACATTAACATTGATTTAATTAGTTTTATACAAAATGATGAAAATCAGAAGTACATTTACATAGATTTATTTAGTTTTATACAAAATGATGAAAATCAGAAGTACATATAAATAGATTTATTTAGTTTTATACAAAATGATGAAAATCAGAAGTACATTTCCATAGATTTATTTAGTTTTATACAAAATGATGAAAATCAGAAGTACATATCCATAGATTTATTTAGTTTTATACAAAATGATGAAAATCAGAAGTACATTTCCATAGATTTATTTAGTTTTATACAAAATGATGAAAATCAGAAGTACATATAAATAGATTTATTTAGTTTATTCAAAATGATGAAAATCAGAAGTACATTTCCATAGATGTATTAAGTTTTATACAAAATGATGAAAATCAGAAGTACATATAAATAGATTTATTTAGTTTTATACAAAATGATGAAAATCAGAAGTACATATAAATAGATTTATTTAGTTTTATACAAAATGATGAAAATCAGAAGTACATTTCCATAGATTTATTTAGTTTTATACAAAATGATGAAAATCAGAAGTACATATAAATAGATTGATTTAGCTTTATACAAAATGATGAAAATCAGAATTACATTTCCATAGATTTATTTAGTTTTATACAAAATGATGAAAATCAGAAGTACATATAAATAGATTTATTTAGTTTTATACAAAATGATGAAAATCAGAAGTACATTTCCATAGATTTATTTAGTTTTATACAAAATGATGAAAATCAGAAGTACATTTCCATAGATTTATTTAGTTTTATAAAAAATGATGAAAATCAGAAGTACATATAAATAGATTTATTTAGTTTTATACAAAATGATGAATATCAGAAGTACATATAAATAGATTTATTTAGTTTTATACAAAATGATGAAAATCAGACGTACATTTCCATAGATTTATTTAGTTTTATACAAAATGATGAAAATCAGAAGTACATATCCATAGATTTATTTAGTTTTATACAAAATGATGAAAATGAGAAGTACATATAAATAGATTTATTTAGTTTTATACAAAATGATGAAAATCAGAAGTACATTTCTATAGATTTATTTAGTTTTATACAAAATGATGAAAATCAGAAGTACGTATAAATAGATTTATTTAGTTTTATACAAAATGATTAAAATCAGAAGTACATATAAATAGATTTATTTAGTTTCATACAAAATGATGAAAATCAGAAGTACATTTCCATAGATTTATTTAGTTTTATACAAAATGATGAAAATCAGAAGTACATATAAATAGATTTATTTAGTTTTATACAAAATGATGAAGATCAGAAATACATTTCCATAGATTTATTTAGTTTTATACAAAAAAATGAAAATCAGAAGTACATTTCCATAGATTTATTTAGTTTTATAAAAAATGATGAAAATCAGAATTACATATAAATAGATTTATTTAGTTTTATACAAAATGATGAAAATCAGAAGTACATTTCCATAGATTTATTTAGTTTTATACAAAATGATGAAAATCAGAAGTACATATAAATAGATTTATTTAGTTTTATACAAAATGATGAGAATCAGAAGTACATATAAATAGATTTATTTAGTTTTATACAAAATGATGAAAATCAGAAGTACATATAAATAGATTTATTTAGTTTTATACAAAATGATGAAAATCAGAAGTACATACAATTAGATTTATTTAGTTTTATACAAAATGATGAAAATCAGAAGTACATATAAATAGATTTATTTAGTTTTATACAAAATGATGAAAATCAGAAGTACATTTCCATAGATTTATTTAGTTTTATACAAAATGATGAAAATCAGAAGTACATTTCCATAGATTTATTTACTTTTATACAAAATGATGAAAAGCAGAAGTACATTTCCATAGATTTATTAAGTTTTATACAAAATGATGAAAATCAGAAGTACATATAAATAGATTTATTTAGTTTTATAGAAAATGATGAAAATCAGAAGTACATATAAATAGATTTATTTAGTTTTATACAAAATGATGAAAATCAGAAGTACATATAAATAGATTTATTTAGTTTTATACAAAATGATGAAAATCAGAAGGACATTTCCATAGATTTATTTAGTTTTATACAAAATGATGAAAATCAGAAGTACATATCCATAGATTTATTTAGTTTTATACAAAATGATGAAAATCAGAAGTACATATAAATAGATTTATTTAGTTTTATACAAAATGATGAAAATCAGAAGTACATTTCCATAGATTTATTTAGTTTTATACAAAATGATGAAAATCAGAAGTACATATAAATAGATTTATTTAGTTTTATACAAAATGATGAAAATCAGAAGTACATTTCCATAGATGTATTAAGTTTTATACAAAATGATGAAAATCAGAAGTACATATAAATAGATTTATTTAGTTTTATACAAAATGATGAAAATCAGAAGTACATATAAATAGATTTATTTAGTTTTATACAAAATGATGAAAATCAGAAGTACATTTCCATAGATTTATTTAGTTTTATACAAAATGATGAAAATCAGAAGTAAATTTCCATAGATTTATTTAGTTTTATAAAAAATGATGAAAATCAGAAGTACATATAAATAGATTGATTTAGCTTTATACAAAATGATGAAAATCAGAATTACATTTCCATAGATTTATTTAGTTTTATACAAAATGATGAAAATCAGAAGTACATATAAATAGATTTATTTAGTTTTATACAAAATGATGAAAATCAGAAGTACATTTCCATAGATTTATTTAGTTTTATACAAAATGATGAAAATCAGAAGTACATTTCCATAGATTTATTTAGTTTTATAAAAAATGATGAAAATCAGAAGTACATATAAATAGATTTATTTAGTTTTATACAAAATGATGAATATCAGAAGTACATATAAATAGATTTATTTAGTTTTATACAAAATGATGAAAATCAGACGTACATTTCCATAGATTTATTTAGTTTTATACAAAATAATGAAAATCAGAAGTACATATCCATAGATTTATTTAGTTTTATACAAAATGATGAAAATGAGAAGTACATATAAATAGATTTATTTAGTTTTATACAAAATGATGAAAATCAGAAGTACATTTCTATAGATTTATTTAGTTTTATACAAAATGATGAAAATCAGAAGTACGTATAAATAGATTTATTTAGTTTTATACAAAATGATTAAAATCAGAAGTACATATAAATAGATTTATTTAGTTTCATACAAAATGATGAAAATCAGAAGTACATTTCCATAGATTTATTTAGTTTTATACAAAATGATGAAAATCAGAAGTACATATAAATAGATTTATTTAGTTTTATACAAAATGATGAAGATCAGAAATACATTTCCATAGATTTATTTAGTTTTATACAAAAAAATGAAAATCAGAAGTACATTTCCATAGATTTATTTAGTTTTATAAAAAATGATGAAAATCAGAATTACATATAAATAGATTTATTTAGTTTTATACAAAATGATGAAAATCAGAAGTACATTTCCATAGATTTATTTAGTTTTATACAAAATGATGAAAATCAGAAGTACATATAAATAGATTTATTTAGTTTTATACAAAATGATGAGAATCAGAAGTACATATAAATAGATTTATTTAGTTTTATACAAAATGATGAAAATCAGAAGTACATATAAATAGATTTATTTAGTTTTATACAAAATGATGAAAATCAGAAGTACATACAATTAGATTTATTTAGTTTTATACAAAATGATGAAAATCAGAAGTACATATAAATAGATTTATTTAGTTTTATACAAAATGATGAAAATCAGAAGTGCATAAAAATAGATTTATTTAGTTTTATACAAAATGATGAAAATCAGAAGTACATTTCCATAGATTTATTTAGTTTTATACAAAATGATGAAAATCAGAAGTACATTTCCATAGATTTATTTACTTTTATACAAAATGATGAAAAGCAGAAGTACATTTCCATAGATTTATTAAGTTTTATACAAAATGATGAAAATCAGAAGTACATATAAATAGATTTATTTAGTTTTATAGAAAATGATGAAAATCAGAAGTACATATAAATAGATTTATTTAGTTTTATACAAAATGATGAAAATCAGAAGTACATATAAATAGATTTATTTAGTTTTATACAAAATGATGAAAATCAGAAGGACATTTCCATAGATTTATTTAGTTTTATACAAAATGATGAAAATCAGAAGTACATATCCATAGATTTATTTAGTTTTATACAAAATGATGAAAATCAGAAGTACATATAAATAGATTTATTTAGTTTTATACAAAATGATGAAAATCAGAAGTACATTTCCATAGATTTATTTAGTTTTATACAAAATGATGAAAATCAGAAGTACATATAAATAGATTTATTTAGTTTTATACAAAATGATGAAAATCAGAAGTACATTTCCATAGATGTATTAAGTTTTATACAAAATGATGAAAATCAGAAGTACATATAAATAGATTTATTTAGTTTTATACAAAATGATGAAAATCAGAAGTACATATAAATAGATTTATTTAGTTTTATACAAAATGATGAAAATCAGAAGTACATTTCCATAGATTTATTTAGTTTTATACAAAATGATGAAAATCAGAAGTAAATTTCCATAGATTTATTTAGTTTTATAAAAAATGATGAAAATCAGAAGTACATATAAATAGATTGATTTAGCTTTATACAAAATGATGAAAATCAGAATTACATTTCCATAGATTTATTTAGTTTTATACAAAATGATGAAAATCAGAAGTACATATAAATAGATTTATTTAGTTTTATACAAAATGATGAAAATCAGAAGTACATTTCCATAGATTTATTTAGTTTTATACAAAATGATGAAAATCAGAAGTACATTTCCATAGATTTATTTAGTTTTATAAAAAATGATGAAAATCAGAAGTACATATAAATAGATTTATTTAGTTTTATACAAAATGATGAATATCAGAAGTACATATAAATAGATTTATTTAGTTTTATACAAAATGATGAAAATCAGACGTACATTTCCATAGATTTATTTAGTTTTATACAAAATAATGAAAATCAGAAGTACATATCCATAGATTTATTTAGTTTTATACAAAATGATGAAAATGAGAAGTACATATAAATAGATTTATTTAGTTTTATACAAAATGATGAAAATCAGAAGTACATTTCTATAGATTTATTTAGTTTTATACAAAATGATGAAAATCAGAAGTACGTATAAATAGATTTATTTAGTTTTATACAAAATGATTAAAATCAGAAGTACATATAAATAGATTTATTTAGTTTCATACAAAATGATGAAAATCAGAAGTACATTTCCATAGATTTATTTAGTTTTATACAAAATGATGAAAATCAGAAGTACATATAAATAGATTTATTTAGTTTTATACAAAATGATGAAGATCAGAAATACATTTCCATAGATTTATTTAGTTTTATACAAAAAAATGAAAATCAGAAGTACATTTCCATAGATTTATTTAGTTTTATAAAAAATGATGAAAATCAGAATTACATATAAATAGATTTATTTAGTTTTATACAAAATGATGAAAATCAGAAGTACATTTCCATAGATTTATTTAGTTTTATACAAAATGATGAAAATCAGAAGTACATATAAATAGATTTATTTAGTTTTATACAAAATGATGAGAATCAGAAGTACATATAAATAGATTTATTTAGTTTTATACAAAATGATGAAAATCAGAAGTACATATAAATAGATTTATTTAGTTTTATACAAAATGATGAAAATCAGAAGTACATACAATTAGATTTATTTAGTTTTATACAAAATGATGAAAATCAGAAGTACATATAAATAGATTTATTTAGTTTTATACAAAATGATGAAAATCAGAAGTGCATAAAAATAGATTTATTTAGTTTTATACAAAATGATGAAAATCAGAAGTACATTTCCATAGATTTATTTAGTTTTATACAAAATGATGAAAATCAGAAGTACATTTCCATAGATTTATTTACTTTTATACAAAATGATGAAAAGCAGAAGTACATTTCCATAGATTTATTAAGTTTTATACAAAATGATGAAAATCAGAAGTACATATAAATAGATTTATTTAGTTTTATAGAAAATGATGAAAATCAGAAGTACATATAAATAGATTTATTTAGTTTTATACAAAATGATGAAAATCAGAAGTACATATAAATAGATTTATTTAGTTTTATACAAAATGATGAAAATCAGAAGGACATTTCCATAGATTTATTTAGTTTTATACAAAATGATGAAAATCAGAAGTACATATCCATAGATTTATTTAGTTTTATACAAAATGATGAAAATCAGAAGTACATATAAATAGATTTATTTAGTTTTATACAAAATGATGAAAATCAGAAGTACATTTCCATAGATTTATTTAGTTTTATACAAAATGATGAAAATCAGAAGTACATATAAATAGATTTATTTAGTTTTATACAAAATGATGAAAATCAGAAGTACATTTCCATAGATGTATTAAGTTTTATACAAAATGATGAAAATCAGAAGTACATATAAATAGATTTATTTAGTTTTATACAAAATGATGAAAATCAGAAGTACATATAAATAGATTTATTTAGTTTTATACAAAATGATGAAAATCAGAAGTACATTTCCATAGATTTATTTAGTTTTATACAAAATGATGAAAATCAGAAGTAAATTTCCATAGATTTATTTAGTTTTATAAAAAATGATGAAAATCAGAAGTACATATAAATAGATTGATTTAGCTTTATACAAAATGATGAAAATCAGAATTACATTTCCATAGATTTATTTAGTTTTATACAAAATGATGAAAATCAGAAGTACATATAAATAGATTTATTTAGTTTTATACAAAATGATGAAAATCAGAAGTACATATAAAGAGATTTATTTAGTTTTATACAAAATGATGAAAATCAGACGTACATTTCCATAGATTCATTTAGTTTTATACAAAATGATGAAAATCAGAAGTACATATCCATAGATTTATTTAGTTTTATACAAAATGATGAAAATCAGAAGTACATATAAATAGATTTATTTAGTTTTATACAAAATGATGAAAATCAGAAGTACATTTCTATAGATTTATTTAGTTTTATACAAAATGATGAAAATCAGAAGTACATATAAATAGATTTATTTAGTTTTATACAAAATGATTAAAATCAGAAGTACATATAAATAGATTTATTTAGTTTTATACAAAATGATGAAAATCAGAAGTACATTTCCATAGATTTATTTAGTTTTATACAAAATGATGAAAATCAGAAGTACATATAAATAGATTTAGTTAGTTTTATACAAAATGATGAAGATAAGAAGTACATTTCCATAGATTTATTTAGTTTTATACAAAAGGATGAAAATCAGAAGTACATTTCCATAGATTTATTTAGTTTTATAAAAAATGATGAAAATCAGAAGTACATATAAATAGATTTATTTAGTTTTATACAAAATGATGAAAATCAGAATTACATTTCCATAGATTAATTTAGTTTTATACAAAATGATTAAAATCAGAAGTACATTTCCATAGATTTATTTAGTTTTATACAAAATGATGAAAATCAGAAGTACATATAAATAGATTTATTTAGTTATATACAAAATGATGAAAATCAGAAGTACATATAAATAGATTTATTTAGTTTTATACAAAATGATGAAAATCAGAAGTACATTTCCATAGATTTATTTAGTTTTATACAAAATGATGAAAATCAGAAGTAAATTTCCATAGATTTATTTAGTTTTATAAAAAATGATGAAAATCAGAAGTACATATAAATAGATTGATTTAGCTTTATACAAAATGATGAAAATCAGAATTACATTTCCATAGATTTATTTAGTTTTATACAAAATGATGAAAATCAGAAGTACATATAAATAGATTTATTTAGTTTTATACAAAATGATGAAAATCAGAAGTACATATAAAGAGATTTATTTAGTTTTATACAAAATGATGAAAATCAGACGTACATTTCCATAGATTCATTTAGTTTTATACAAAATGATGAAAATCAGAAGTACATATCCATAGATTTATTTAGTTTTATACAAAATGATGAAAATCAGAAGTACATATAAATAGATTTATTTAGTTTTATACAAAATGATGAAAATCAGAAGTACATTTCTATAGATTTATTTAGTTTTATACAAAATGATGAAAATCAGAAGTACATATAAATAGATTTATTTAGTTTTATACAAAATGATTAAAATCAGAAGTACATATAAATAGATTTATTTAGTTTTATACAAAATGATGAAAATCAGAAGTACATTTCCATAGATTTATTTAGTTTTATACAAAATGATGAAAATCAGAAGTACATATAAATAGATTTAGTTAGTTTTATACAAAATGATGAAGATAAGAAGTACATTTCCATAGATTTATTTAGTTTTATACAAAAGGATGAAAATCAGAAGTACATTTCCATAGATTTATTTAGTTTTATAAAAAATGATGAAAATCAGAAGTACATATAAATAGATTTATTTAGTTTTATACAAAATGATGAAAATCAGAATTACATTTCCATAGATTAATTTAGTTTTATACAAAATGATTAAAATCAGAAGTACATTTCCATAGATTTATTTAGTTTTATACAAAATGATGAAAATCAGAAGTACATATAAATAGATTTATTTAGTTATATACAAAATGATGAAAATCAGAAGTACATATAAATAGATTTATTTAGTTTTATACAAAATGATGAAAATCAGAAGTACATTTCCATAGATTTATTTAGTTTTATACAAAATGATGAAAATCAGAAGTAAATTTCCATAGATTTATTTAGTTTTATAAAAAATGATGAAAATCAGAAGTACATATAAATAGATTGATTTAGCTTTATACAAAATGATGAAAATCAGAATTACATTTCCATAGATTTATTTAGTTTTATACAAAATGATGAAAATCAGAAGTACATATAAATAGATTTATTTAGTTTTATACAAAATGATGAAAATCAGAAGTACATATAAAGAGATTTATTTAGTTTTATACAAAATGATGAAAATCAGACGTACATTTCCATAGATTCATTTAGTTTTATACAAAATGATGAAAATCAGAAGTACATATCCATAGATTTATTTAGTTTTATACAAAATGATGAAAATCAGAAGTACATATAAATAGATTTATTTAGTTTTATACAAAATGATGAAAATCAGAAGTACATTTCTATAGATTTATTTAGTTTTATACAAAATGATGAAAATCAGAAGTACATATAAATAGATTTATTTAGTTTTATACAAAATGATTAAAATCAGAAGTACATATAAATAGATTTATTTAGTTTTATACAAAATGATGAAAATCAGAAGTACATTTCCATAGATTTATTTAGTTTTATACAAAATGATGAAAATCAGAAGTACATATAAATAGATTTAGTTAGTTTTATACAAAATGATGAAGATAAGAAGTACATTTCCATAGATTTATTTAGTTTTATACAAAAGGATGAAAATCAGAAGTACATTTCCATAGATTTATTTAGTTTTATAAAAAATGATGAAAATCAGAAGTACATATAAATAGATTTATTTAGTTTTATACAAAATGATGAAAATCAGAATTACATTTCCATAGATTAATTTAGTTTTATACAAAATGATTAAAATCAGAAGTACATTTCCATAGATTTATTTAGTTTTATACAAAATGATGAAAATCAGAAGTACATATAAATAGATTTATTTAGTTATATACAAAATGATCAAAATCAGAAGTACATATAAATAGATTTATTTAGTTTTATACAAAATGATGAAAATCAGAAGTACATTTCCATAGATTTATTTAGTTTTATACAAAATGATGAAAATCAGAAGTACATTTTCATAGATTTATTTAGTTTTATACAAAATGATGAAAATCAGAAGTACATTTCCATAGATGTATTAAGTTTTATACAAAATGATGAAAATCAGAAGTACATATAAATAGATTTATTTAGTTTTATACAAAATGATGAAAATCAGAAGTACATATAAATAGATTTATTTAGTTTTATACAAAATGATGAAAATCAGACGTACATTTCCATAGATTTATTTAGTTTTATACAAAATGATGAAAATCAGAAGTACATATCCATAGATTTATTTAGTTTTATACAAAATGATGAAAATCAGAAGTACATATAAATAGATTTATTTAGTTTTATACAAAATGATGAAATCAGAAGTACATTTCTATAGATTTATTTAGTTTTATACAAAATGATGAAAATCAGAAGTACATATAAATAGATTTATTTAGTTTTATACAAAATGATGAAAATCAGAAGTACATATAAATAGATTTATTTAGTTTTATACAAAATGATGAAAATCAGAAGTACATATAAATAGATTTATTTAGTTTTATACAAAATGATGAAGATCAGAAGTACATTTCCATAGACTTATTTAGTTTTATAGAAAAGGATGAAAATCAGAAGTACATTTCCATAGATTTATTTAGTTTTATAAAAAATGATGAAAATCAGAAGTACATATAAATAGATTTATTTAGTTTTATACAAAATGATGAAAATCAGAAGTACATATAAATAGATTTATTTAGTTTTATACAAAATGATGAAAATCAGAAGGACATTTCCATAGATTTATTTAGTTTTATACAAAATGATGAAAATCAGAAGTACATATCCATAGATTTATTTAGTTTTATACAAAATGATGAAAATCAGAAGTACATATAAATAGATTTATTTAGTTTTATACAAAATGATGAAAATCAGAAGTACATTTCCATAGATTTATTTAGTTTTATACAAAATGATGAAAATCAGAAGTACATATAAATAGATTTATTTAGTTTTATACAAAATGATGAAAATCAGAAGTACATTTCCATAGATGTATTAAGTTTTATACAAAATGATGAAAATCAGAAGTACATATAAATAGATTTATTTAGTTTTATACAAAATGATGAAAATCAGAAGTACATATAAATAGATTTATTTAGTTTTATACAAAATGATGAAAATCAGAAGTACATTTCCATAGATTTATTTAGTTTTATACAAAATGATGAAAATCAGAAGTAAATTTCCATAGATTTATTTAGTTTTATAAAAAATGATGAAAATCAGAAGTACATATAAATAGATTGATTTAGCTTTATACAAAATGATGAAAATCAGAATTACATTTCCATAGATTTATTTAGTTTTATACAAAATGATGAAAATCAGAAGTACATATAAATAGATTTATTTAGTTTTATACAAAATGATGAAAATCAGAAGTACATTTCCATAGATTTATTTAGTTTTATACAAAATGATGAAAATCAGAAGTACATTTCCATAGATTTATTTAGTTTTATAAAAAATGATGAAAATCAGAAGTACATATAAATAGATTTATTTAGTTTTATACAAAATGATGAATATCAGAAGTACATATAAATAGATTTATTTAGTTTTATACAAAATGATGAAAATCAGACGTACATTTCCATAGATTTATTTAGTTTTATACAAAATAATGAAAATCAGAAGTACATATCCATAGATTTATTTAGTTTTATACAAAATGATGAAAATGAGAAGTACATATAAATAGATTTATTTAGTTTTATACAAAATGATGAAAATCAGAAGTACATTTCTATAGATTTATTTAGTTTTATACAAAATGATGAAAATCAGAAGTACGTATAAATAGATTTATTTAGTTTTATACAAAATGATTAAAATCAGAAGTACATATAAATAGATTTATTTAGTTTCATACAAAATGATGAAAATCAGAAGTACATTTCCATAGATTTATTTAGTTTTATACAAAATGATGAAAATCAGAAGTACATATAAATAGATTTATTTAGTTTTATACAAAATGATGAAGATCAGAAATACATTTCCATAGATTTATTTAGTTTTATACAAAAAAATGAAAATCAGAAGTACATTTCCATAGATTTATTTAGTTTTATAAAAAATGATGAAAATCAGAATTACATATAAATAGATTTATTTAGTTTTATACAAAATGATGAAAATCAGAAGTACATTTCCATAGATTTATTTAGTTTTATACAAAATGATGAAAATCAGAAGTACATATAAATCGATTTATTTAGTTTTATACAAAATGATGAGAATCAGAAGTACATATAAATAGATTTATTTAGTTGTATACAAAATGATGAAAATCAGAAGTACATATAAATAGATTTATTTAGTTTTATACAAAATGATGAAAATCAGAAGTACATACAATTAGATTTATTTAGTTTTATACAAAATGATGAAAATCAGAAGTACATATAAATAGATTTATTTAGTTTTATACAAAATGATGAAAATCAGAAGTGCATAAAAATAGATTTATTTAGTTTTATACAAAATGATGAAAATCAGAAGTACATTTCCATAGATTTATTTAGTTTTATACAAAATGATGAAAATCAGAAGTACATTTCCATAGATTTATTTACTTTTATACAAAATGATGAAAAGCAGAAGTACATTTCCATAGATTTATTAAGCTTTATACAAAATGATGAAAATCAGAAGTACATATAAATAGATTTATTTAGTTTTATAGAAAATGATGAAAATCAGAAGTACATATAAATAGATTTATTTAGTTTTATACAAAATGATGAAAATCAGAAGTACATATAAATAGATTTATTTAGTTTTATACAAAATGATGAAAATCAGAAGGACATTTCCATAGATTTATTTAGTTTTATACAAAATGATGAAAATCAGAAGTACATATCCATAGATTTATTTAGTTTTATACAAAATGATGAAAATCAGAAGTACATATAAATAGATTTATTTAGTTTTATACAAAATGATGAAAATCAGAAGTACATTTCCATAGATTTATTTAGTTTTATACAAAATGATGAAAATCAGAAGTACATATAAATAGATTTATTTAGTTTTATACAAAATGATGAAAATCAGAAGTACATTTCCATAGATGTATTAAGTTTTATACAAAATGATGAAAATCAGAAGTACATATAAATAGATTTATTTAGTTTTATACAAAATGATGAAAATCAGAAGTACATATAAATAGATTTATTTAGTTTTATACAAAATGATGAAAATCAGAAGTACATTTCCATAGATTTATTTAGTTTTATACAAAATGATGAAAATCAGAAGTAAATTTCCATAGATTTATTTAGTTTTATAAAAAATGATGAAAATCAGAAGTACATATAAATAGATTGATTTAGCTTTATACAAAATGATGAAAATCAGAATTACATTTCCATAGATTTATTTAGTTTTATACAAAATGATGAAAATCAGAAGTACATATAAATAGATTTATTTAGTTTTATACAAAATGATGAAAATCAGAAGTACATATAAAGAGATTTATTTAGTTTTATACAAAATGATGAAAATCAGACGTACATTTCCATAGATTCATTTAGTTTTATACAAAATGATGAAAATCAGAAGTACATATCCATAGATTTATTTAGTTTTATACAAAATGATGAAAATCAGAAGTACATATAAATAGATTTATTTAGTTTTATACAAAATGATGAAAATCAGAAGTACATTTCTATAGATTTATTTAGTTTTATACAAAATGATGAAAATCAGAAGTACATATAAATAGATTTATTTAGTTTTATACAAAATGATTAAAATCAGAAGTACATATAAATAGATTTATTTAGTTTTATACAAAATGATGAAAATCAGAAGTACATTTCCATAGATTTATTTAGTTTTATACAAAATGATGAAAATCAGAAGTACATATAAATAGATTTAGTTAGTTTTATACAAAATGATGAAGATAAGAAGTACATTTCCATAGATTTATTTAGTTTTATACAAAAGGATGAAAATCAGAAGTACATTTCCATAGATTTATTTAGTTTTATAAAAAATGATGAAAATCAGAAGTACATATAAATAGATTTATTTAGTTTTATACAAAATGATGAAAATCAGAATTACATTTCCATAGATTAATTTAGTTTTATACAAAATGATTAAAATCAGAAGTACATTTCCATAGATTTATTTAGTTTTATACAAAATGATGAAAATCAGAAGTACATATAAATAGATTTATTTAGTTATATACAAAATGATCAAAATCAGAAGTACATATAAATAGATTTATTTAGTTTTATACAAAATGATGAAAATCAGAAGTACATTTCCATAGATTTATTTAGTTTTATACAAAATGATGAAAATCAGAAGTACATTTTCATAGATTTATTTAGTTTTATACAAAATGATGAAAATCAGAAGTACATTTCCATAGATGTATTAAGTTTTATACAAAATGATGAAAATCAGAAGTACATATAAATAGATTTATTTAGTTTTATACAAAATGATGAAAATCAGAAGTACATATAAATAGATTTATTTAGTTTTATACAAAATGATGAAAATCAGACGTACATTTCCATAGATTTATTTAGTTTTATACAAAATGATGAAAATCAGAAGTACATATCCATAGATTTATTTAGTTTTATACAAAATGATGAAAATCAGAAGTACATATAAATAGATTTATTTAGTTTTATACAAAATGATGAAATCAGAAGTACATTTCTATAGATTTATTTAGTTTTATACAAAATGATGAAAATCAGAAGTACATATAAATAGATTTATTTAGTTTTATACAAAATGATGAAAATCAGAAGTACATATAAATAGATTTATTTAGTTTTATACAAAATGATGAAAATCAGAAGTACATATAAATAGATTTATTTAGTTTTATACAAAATGATGAAGATCAGAAGTACATTTCCATAGACTTATTTAGTTTTATAGAAAAGGATGAAAATCAGAAGTACATTTCCATAGATTTATTTAGTTTTATAAAAAATGATGAAAATCAGAAGTACATATAAATAGATTTATTTAGTTTTATACAAAATGATGAAAATCAGAATTACATTTCCATAGATTAATTTAGTTTTATACAAAATGATGAAAATCAGAAGTACATTTCCATAGATTTATTTAGTTTTATACAAAATGATGAAAATCAGAAGTACATATAAATAGATTTATTTAGTTTTATACAAAATGATGAAAATCAGAATTACATTTCCATAGATTAATTTAGTTTTATACAAAATGATGAAAATCAGAAGTACATTTCCATAGATTTATTTAGATTTATACAAAATGATGAAAATCAGAATTACATATAAATAGATTTATTTAGTTTTATACAAAATGATGAAAATCAGAAGTACATTTCCATAGATTTATTTAGTTTTATACAAAATGATGAAAATCAGAAGTACATATAAATAGATTTATTTAGTTTTATACAAAATGATGAGAATCAGAAGTACATATAAATAGATTTATTTAGTTTTATACAAAATGATGAAAAACAGAAGTACATATAAATAGATGTATTTAGTTTTATACAAAATGATGAAAATCAGAAGTACATATAAATAGATTTATTTAGTTTTATACAAAATGATGAAAATCAGAAGTACATATAAATAGATTTATTTAGTTTTATACAAAATGATGAAAATCAGAAGTACATATGAATAGATTTATTTAGTTTTATACAAAATGATGGAAATCAGAAGTACATATAAATAGATTTATTTAGTTTTATACAAAATGATGAAAATCAGAAGTACATATATATAGATTTATTTAGTTTTATACAAAATGATGAAAATCAGAAGTACATATAAATAGATTTATTTAGTTTTATACAAAATGATGAAAATCAGAAGTACATATAAATAGATTTATTTAGTTTTATAAAAAATGATGGAAATCAGAAGTACATTTCCATAGATTTATTTAGTTTTATACAAAATGATGAAAATCAGAATTACATATAAATAGATTTATTTAGTTTTATACAAAATGATGAAAATCAGAAGTACATAAAAATAGATTTATTTAGTTTTATACAAAATGATGAAAATCAGAAGTACATTTCCATAGATTTATTTAGTTTTATACAAAATGATGAACATCAGAAGTACATTTACATTGATTTAATTAGTTTTATACAAAATGATGAAAATCAGAAGTACATTTACATAGATTTATTTAGTTTTATACAAAATGATGAAAATCAGAAGTACATATAAATAGATTTATTTAGTTTTATACAAAATGATGAAAATCAGAAGTACATATAAATAGATTTATTTAGTTTTATACAAAATGATGAAAATCAGAAGTACATATAAATAGATTTATTTAGTTTTATACAAAATGATGAAAATCAGAAGTACATATAAATAGATTTATTTAGTTTTATACAAAATGATGAAAATCCGAAGTACATATAAATAGATTTATTTAGTTTTATACAAAATGATGAAAATCCGAAGTACATATAAATAGATTTATTTAGTTTTATACAAAATGATGAAAATCAGAAGTACATAAAAATAGATTTATTTAGTTTTATACAAAATGATGAAAATCAGAAGTACATATAAATAGATTTATTTAGTTTCATACAAAATGATGAAAATCAGAAGTACATATAAATAGACTTATTTAGTTTTATACAAAATGATGAAAATCAGAAGTACATTTCCATAGATTTATTTAGTTTTATACAAAATGATGAAAATCAGAAGTACATATAAATAGATTTATTTAGTTTTATACAAAATGATGAAAATCAGAATTACATTTCGATAGATTAATTTAGTTTTATACAAAATGATGAAAATCAGAAGTACATTTCCATAGATTTATTTAGATTTATACAAAATGATGAAAATCAGAATTACATATAAATAGATTTATTTAGTTTTATACAAAATGATGAAAATCAGAAGTACATTTCCATAGATTTATTTAGTTTTATACAAAATGATGAAAATCAGAAGTACATATAAATAGATTTATTTAGTTTTATACAAAATGATGAGAATCAGAAGTACATATAAATAGATTTATTTAGTTTTATACAAAATGATGAAAAACAGAAGTACATATAAATAGATGTATTTAGTTTTATACAAAATGATGAAAATCAGAAGTACATATAAATAGATTTATTTAGTTTTATACAAAATGATGAAAATCAGAAGTACATATAAATAGATTTATTTAGTTTTATACAAAATGATGAAAATCAGAAGTACATATAAATAGATTTATTTAGTTTTATACAAAATGATGGAAATCAGAAGTACATATAAATAGATTTATTTAGTTTTATACAAAATGATGAAAATCAGAAGTACATATATATAGATTTATTTAGTTTTATACAAAATGATGAAAATCAGAAGTACATATAAATAGATTTATTTAGTTTTATACAAAATGATGAAAATCAGAAGTACATATAAATAGATTTATTTAGTTTTATAAAAAATGATGAAAATCAGAAGTACATTTCCATAGATTTATTTAGTTTTATACAAAATGATGAAAATCAGAATTACATATAAATAGATTTATTTAGTTTTATACAAAATGATGAAAATCAGAAGTACATAAAAATAGATTTATTTAGTTTTATACAAAATGATGAAAATCAGAAGTACATTTCCATAGATTTATTTAGTTTTATACAAAATGATGAACATCAGAAGTATATTTACATTGATTTAATTAGTTTTATACAAAATGATGAAAATCAGAAGTACATTTACATAGATTTATTTAGTTTTATACAAAATGATGAAAATCAGAAGTACATATAAATAGATTTATTTAGTTTCATACAAAATGATGAAAATCAGAAGTACATATAAATAGATTTATTTAGTTTTATACAAAATGATGAAAATCAGAAGTACATATAAATAGATTTATTTAGTTTTATACAAAATGATGAAAATCAGAAGTACATATAAATAGATTTATTTAGTTTTATACAAAATGATGAAAATCCGAAGTACATATAAATAGATTTATTTAGTTTTATACAAAATGATGAAAATCCGAAGTACATATAAATAGATTTATTTAGTTTTATACAAAATGATGAAAATCAGAAGTACATAAAAATAGATTTATTTAGTTTTATACAAAATGATGAAAATCAGAAGTACATATAAATAGATTTATTTAGTTTTATACAAAATGATGAAAATCAGAAGTACATATAAATAGACTTATTTAGTTTTATACAAAATGATGAAAATCAGAAGTACATATAAATAGATTTATTTAGTTTTATACAAAAAGATGAAAATCAGAAGTACATTTCCATAGATTTATTTTGTTTTATACAAAATGAAGAAAATCAGAAGTACATATAAATAGATTTATTTAGTTTTATACAAAATGATGAAAATCAGAAGTACATATAAATAGATTTATTTAGTTTTATACAAAATGATGAAAATCAGAAGTACATATAAATATATTTATTTAGTTTTATACAAAATGATGAAAATCAGAAGTACATATAAATAGATTTATTTAGTTTTATACAAAATGATGAAAATCAGAAGTACATTTCCATAGATTTATTTTGTTTTATACAAAATGATGAAAATCAGAAGTACATATATATAGATTTATTTAGTTTTATACAAAATGATGAAAATCAGAAGTACATTTCCATAGATTTATTTAGTTTTATACAAAATGATGAAAATCAGAAGTACATATAAATAGATTTATTTAGTTTTATACAAAATGATGAAAATCAGAAGTACCTATAAATAGATTTATTTAGTTATATACAAAATGATGAAAATCAGAAGTACATATAAAAAGATTTATTTAGTTTTATACAAAATGATGAAAATCAGAAGTACATTTCCATAGATTTATTTAGTTTTATACAAAATGATGAAAATCAGAAGTACATTTCCATAGATTTATTTAGTTTTAGACAAAATGATGAAAATCAGAAGTACATATAAATAGATTTATTTAGTTTTATACAAAATGATGAAAATCAGAAGTACATTTCCATAGATTTATTTAGTTTTATACAAAATGATGAAAATCAAAGTACATTTCCATAGATTTATTTAGTTTTATACAAAATGATGAAAATCAGAAGTACATATAAATAGATTTATTTAGTTTTATACAAAATGATGAAAATCAGAAGTACATTTCCATAGATTTATTTAGTTTTATACAAAATGATGAAAATCAGAAGTACATTTCCATAGGTTTATTTAGTTTTATACAAAATGTTGAAAATCAGAAGTACATTTCCATAGATTTATTTAGTTTTATACAAAATGAATAAAATCAGAAGTACATTTCCATAGATTTATTTAGTTTTATACAAAATGATGAAAATCAGAAGTACATTTCCATAGATTTATTTAGTTTTATACAAAATGATGAAAATCAGAAGTACATTTCCATAGATTTATTTAGTTTTATACAAAATGATGAACATCAGAAGTACATTTACATTGATTTAATTAGTTTTATACAAAATGATGAACATCAGAAGTACATTTACATTGATTTAATTAGTTTTATACAAAATGATGAAAATCAGAAGTACATTTACATAGATTTATTTAGTTTTATACAAAATGATGAAAATCAGAAGTACATATAAATAGATTTATTTAGTTTTATACAAAATGATGAAAATCAGAAGTACATATAAATAGATTTATTTAGTTTTATACAAAATGATGAAAATCAGAAGTACATATAAATACATTTATTTAGTTTCATACAAAATGATGAAAATCAGAAGTATATATAAATAGATTAATTTAGTTTTATATAAAATGATGAAAATCAGAAGTACATATAAATAGATTTATTTAGTTTTATACAAAATGATGAAAATCAGAAGTACATATAAATAGATTTATTTAGTTTTATACAAAATGATGAAAATCAGAAGTACATTTCCATAGATTTATTTTGTTTTATACAAAATGATGAAAATCAGAAGTACATATAAATAGATTTATTTAGTTTTATACAAAATGATGAAAATCAGAAGCACATTTCCATAGATTTATTTAGTTTTATACAAAATGATGAAAATCAGAAGTACATATAAATAGATTTTTTAGTTTTATACAAAATGATGAAAATCAGAAGTACATATAAATAGATTTATTTAGTTTTATACAAAATGATGAAAATCAGAAGTACATTTCCATAGATTTATTTTGTTTTATACAAAATGATAAAATCAGAAGTACATATAAATAGATTTATTTAGTTTTATACAAAATGATGAAAATCAGAAGTACATTTCCATAGATTTATTTAGTTTTACACAAAATGATGAAAATCAGAAGTACATATAAATAGATTTATTTAGTTTTATACAAAATGATGAAAATCAGAAGTACCTATAAATAGATTTATTTAGTTTTATACAAAATGATGAAAATCAGAAGTACATATAAAAAGATTTATTTAGTTTTATACAAAATGCTGAAAATCAGAAGTACTTTTCCATAGATTTATTTAGTTTTATACAAAATGATGAAAATCAGAAGTACATTTCCATAGATTTATTTAGTTTTATACAAAATGATGAAAATCAGAAGTACATATAAATAGATATATTTAGTTTTAGACAAAATGATGAAAATCAGAAGTACATATAAATAGATTTATTTAGTTTTATACAAAATGATTAAAATCAGAAGTACATTTCCATAGATTTATTTAGTTTTATACAAAATGATTAAAATCAAAATACATTTCCAGAGATTTATTTATTTTTATACAAAATGATGAAAATCAGAAGTACATATAAATAGATTTATTTAGTTTTATACAAAATGATGAAAATCAGAAGTACATTTCTATAGATTTATTTAGTTTTATACAAAATGATGAAAATCAGAAGTACATTTCCATAGGTTTATTTAGTTTTATACAAAATGATGAAAATCAGAAGTACATTTCCATAAATTTTTTAGTTTTATACAAAATGATGAAAATCTGAAGTACATATAAATAGATTTATTTAGTTTTATACAAAATGATGAAAATCAGAAGTACATTTCCATAGATTTATTTAGTTTTATACAAAATGATGAAAATCAGATGTACATATAAATAGATTTATTTAGTTTTATACAAAATGATGAAAATCAGAAGTACATTTCTATAGATTTATTTAGTTTTATACAAAATGATGAAAATCAGAAGTACATTTCCATAGATTTATTTAGTTTTATACAAAATGATGAAAATCAGAAGTACATTTCCATAGATTTTTTAGTTTTATACAAAATGATGAAAATCAGAAGAACATATAAATAGATTTATTTAGTTTTATACAAAATGATGAAAATCAGAAGTACATTTCCATAGATTTATTTAGTTTTATACAAAATGATGAAAATCAGAAGTACATATAAATAGATTTATTTAGTTTTATACAAAATGATGAAAATCCGATGTACATATAAATAGATTTATTTAGTTTTATACAAAATGATGAAAATCAGAAGTACATATAAATAGATTTATTTAGTTTTATACAAAATGATGAAAATCAGAAGTACATAAAAATAGATTTATTTAGTTTTATACAAAATGATCAAAATCAGAAGTACATATAAATAGATTTATTTACTTTTATACAAAATGATGAAAATCAGAAGTACATTTCCATATATTTATTTAGTTTTATACAGAATGATTAAAATCAGAAGTACATTTCCATAGATTTATTTAATTTTATACAAAATGATGAAAATCAAAAGTACATTTCCATAGATTTATTTAGTTTTATACAAAATGATTAAAATCAAAATACATTTCCAGAGATTTATTTATTTTTATACAAAATGATGAAAATCAGAAGTACATATAAATAGATTTATTTAGTTTTATACAAAATGATGAAAATCAGAAGTACATTTCTATAGATTTATTTAGTTTTATACAAAATGATGAAAATCAGAAGTACATTTCCATAGGTTTATTTAGTTTTATACAAAATGATGAAAATCAGAAGTACATTTCCATAAATTTTTTAGTTTTATACAAAATGATGAAAATCTGAAGTACATATAAATAGATTTATTTAGTTTTATACAAAATGATGAAAATCAGAAGTACATTTCCATAGATTTATTTAGTTTTATACAAAATGATGAAAATCAGATGTACATATAAATAGATTTATTTAGTTTTATACAAAATGATGAAAATCAGAAGTACATTTCTATAGATTTATTTAGTTTTATACAAAATGATGAAAATCAGAAGTACATTTCCATAGATTTATTTAGTTTTATACAAAATGATGAAAATCAGAAGTACATTTCCATAGATTTTTTAGTTTTATACAAAATGATGAAAATCAGAAGAACATATAAATAGATTTATTTAGTTTTATACAAAATGATGAAAATCAGAAGTACATTTCCATAGATTTATTTAGTTTTATACAAAATGATGAAAATCAGAAGTACATATAAATAGATTTATTTAGTTTTATACAAAATGATGAAAATCCGATGTACATATAAATAGATTTATTTAGTTTTATACAAAATGATGAAAATCAGAAGTACATATAAATAGATTTATTTAGTTTTATACAAAATGATGAAAATCAGAAGTACATAAAAATAGATTTATTTAGTTTTATACAAAATGATCAAAATCAGAAGTACATATAAATAGATTTATTTACTTTTATACAAAATGATGAAAATCAGAAGTACATTTCCATATATTTATTTAGTTTTATACAGAATGATTAAAATCAGAAGTACATTTCCATAGATTTATTTAATTTTATACAAAATGATGAAAATCAAAAGTACATTTCCATAGATTTATTTAGTTTTATACAAAATGATGAAAATCAGAAGTACATTTCCATAGATTTATTTAGTTTTATACAAAATGATGAAAATCAGATGTACATATAAATAGATTTATTTAGTTTTATACAAAATGATGAAAATCAGAAGTACATTTCTATAGATTTATTTAGTTTTATACAAAATGATGAAAATCCGATGTACATATAAATAGATTTATTTAGTTTTATACAAAATGATGAAAATCAGAAGTACATTTCCATAGATTTTTTAGTTTTATACAAAATGATGAAAATCAGAAGAACATATAAATAGATTTATTTAGTTTTATACAAAATGATGAAAATCAGAAGTACATTTCCATAGATTTATTTAGTTTTATACAAAATGATGAAAATCAGAAGTACATATAAATAGATTTATTTAGTTTTATACAAAATGATGAAAATCCGATGTACATATAAATAGATTTATTTAGTTTTATACAAAATGATGAAAATCAGAAGTACATATAAATAGATTTATTTAGTTTTATACAAAATGATGAAAATCAGAAGTACATAAAAATAGATTTATTTAGTTTTATACAAAATGATCAAAATCAGAAGTACATATAAATAGATTTATTTACTTTTATACAAAATGATGAAAATCAGAAGTACATTTCCATATATTTATTTAGTTTTATACAGAATGATTAAAATCAGAAGTACATTTCCATAGATTTATTTAATTTTATACAAAATGATGAAAATCAAAAGTACATTTCCATAGATTTATTTAGTTTTATACAAAATGATGAAAATCAGAAGTACATTTCCATAGATTTATTTAGTTTTATACAAAATGATGAAAATCAGAAGTACATATAAATAGATTTATTTAGTTTTATACAAAATGATGAAAATCAGAAGTACATATAAATAGATTTATTTAGTTTTATACAAAATGATGAAAATCAAGTACATATAAATAGATTTATTTAGTTTTATACAAAATGATGAAAATCAGAAGTACATATAAATAGATTTATTTAGTGTTATACAAAATGATGAAAATCAGAAGTACATATAAATAGATTTATTTAGTGTTATACAAAATGATGAAAATCAGAAGTACATTTCCATAGATTTATTTAGTTTTATACAAAATGATTAAAATCAAAATACATTTCCATAGATTTATTTAGTTTTATACAAAATGATGAATATCAGAAGTACATATAAATAGATTTATTTAGTTTTATACAAAATGATGAAAATCAGAAGTACATTTCTATAGATTTATTTAGTTTTATACAAAATGATGAAAATCAGAAGTACATTTCCATAGATTTATTTAGTTTTATACAAAATGATTAAAATCAGAAGTACATATAAATAGATTTATTTAGGTTTATACAAAATGATGAAAATCAGAAGTACATATAAATAGATTTATTTAGTTTTATACAAAACGATGAAAATCAGAAGTACATATAAATAGATTTATTTAGTTTTATACAAAATGATGAAAATCAGAAGTACATATAAATAGATTTATTTAGTTTTATACAAAATGATGAAAATCAGAAGTACATATAAATAGATTTATTTAGTGTTATACAAAATGATGAAAATCAGAAGTACATATAAATAGATTTATTTAGTTTTATACAAAATGATGAAAATCAGAAGTACATATAAATAGATTTATTTAGTTTTATACAAAATGAGGAAAATCAGAAGTACATTTCCATAGATTTATTTAGTTTTATACAAAATGATTAAAATCAAAATACATTTCCATAGATTTATTTAGTTTTATACAAAATGATGAAAATCAGAAGTACATATAAATAGATTTATTTAGTTTTATACAAAATGATGAAAATCATAAGTACATTTCTATAGATTTATTTAGTTTTATACAAAATGATGAAAATCAGAAGTACATTTCCATAGATTTATTTAGTTTTATACAAAATGATGAAAATCAGAAGTACATTTCCATAGATTTTTTAGTTTTATACAAAATGATGAAAATCAGAAGTACATATAAATAGATTTATTTAGTTTTATACAAAATGATGAAAATCAGAAGTACATATAAATAGATTTATTTAGTTTTATACAAAATGATGAAAATCAGAAGTACATATAAATAGATTTATTTAGTTTTATACAAAATGATGAAAATCAGAAGTACATTTCCATAGATTTATTTAGTTTTATACAAAATGATGAAAATCAGAAGTACATATCCATAGATTTATTTAGTTTTATACAAAATGATGAAAATCAGAAGTACATTTCCATAGATTTATTTAGTTTTATACAAAATGATGAAAATCAGAAGTACATTTCCATAGATTTATTTAGTTTCATAAAAAATGATGAAAATCAGAAGTACATATAAATAGATTTATTTAGTTTTATACAAAATGATGAAAATCAGAAGTACATATTAATAGATTTATTTAGTTTTATACAAAATGATGAAAATCAGAAGTACATATAAATAGATTTATTTAGTTTTATACAAAATGATGAAAATCAGAAGTACATATAAATAGATTTATTTAGTTTTATACAAAATGATGAAAATCAGAAGTACATATAAATAGATTTATTTAGCTTTATACAAAATGATGAAAATCAGAAGTACATTTCCATAGATTGATTTAGTTTTATACAAAATGATGAAAATCAGAAGTACATATAAATAGATTTATTTAGTTTTATACAAAATGATGAGAATCAGATGTACATATAAATAGATTTATTTAGTTTTATACAAAATGAAGAAAATCAGAAGTATATATAAATAGATTTATTTAGTTTTATACAAAATGATGAAAATCAGAAGTACATATGAATAGATTTATATAGTTTTTTAAAAAAATTATGAAAATCAGAAGTACATATAAATAAATTTATTTAGTTTTATACAAAATGATGAAAATCAGAAGTACATATAAATAGATTTATTTAGTTTTATACAAAATGATGAAAATCAGAAGTACATATAAATAGATTTATTTAGTTTTATACAAAATGATGAAAATCAGAAGTACATATAAATAGATTTATTTAGTTTTATACAAAATGATGAAAATCAGAAGTACATATAAATAGATTTATTTAGCTTTATACAAAATAATGAAAATCAGAAGTACATTTCCATAGATTTATTTAGTTTTATACAAAATGATGATAATCAGAAGTACATTTCCATAGATTTATTTAGTTTTATACAAAATGATGAACATCAGAAGTACATTTATATTGATTTAATTAGTTTTATACAAAATGATGAAAATCAGAAGTACATTTACATAGATTTATTTAGTTTTATACAAAATGATGAAAATCAGAAGTACATATAAATAGATTTATTTAGTTTTATACAAAATGATGAAAATCAGAAGTACATTTCCATAGATTTATTTAGTTTTATACAAAATGATGAAAATCAGAAGTACATATAAATAGATTTATTTAGTTTTATACAAAATGATGAAAATCAGAAGTACATATAAATAGATTTATTTGGTTTTATACAAAATGATGAAAATCAGAAGTACATATAAATAGATTTATTTAGTTTCATACAAAATGATGAAAATCAGATGTACATATAAATAGATTTATTTAGTTTTATACAAAATGATGAAAATCAGAAGTACATTAATATAGATTCATTTAGTTTTATACAAAATGTTGAAAATCAGAAGTACATTTCCATAGATGTATTCAGTTTTATACAAAATGATGTAAATCAGAAGTACATTTCCATAGATTTATTTAGTTTTATACAAAATGATGCAAATCAGAAGTACATTGCCATAGGTTTATTTAGTTTTATACAAAATGATGAACATCAGAAGTACATATAAATAGATTTATTTAGTTTTAGACAAAATGATGTAAATCAGAAGTACATACAAATAGATTTATTTAGTTTTATACAAAATGATGAAAATCAGAAGTACATTTCCACAGATTTATTTAGTTTTATACAAAATGATTAAAATCAAAATACATTTCCATAGATTTATTTAGTTTTATACAAAATGATGAAAATCAGATGTACATATAAATAGATTTATTTAGTTTTATACAAAATGATGAAAATCAGAAGTACATTTCTATAGATTTATTTAGTTTTATAAAAAATGATGAAAATCAGAAGTACATTTCCATAGATTTATTTAGTTTTATACAAAATGATGAAAATCAGAAGTACATTTCCATAGATTTTTTAGTTTTATACAAAATGATGAAAATCCGATGTACATATAAATAGATTTATTTAGTTTTATACAAAATGATGAAAATCAGAAGTACATATAAATAGATTTATTTAGTTTTATACAAAATGATGAAAATCAGAAGTACATAAAAATAGATTTATTTAGTTTTATACAAAATGATCAAAATCAGAAGTACATATAAATAGATTTATTTACTTTTATACAAAATGATGAAAATCAGAAGTACATTAACATAGATTCATTTAGTTTTATACAAAATGTTGAAAATCAGAAGTACATTTCCATAGATTTATTCAGTTTTATACAAAATGATGTAAATCAGAAGTACATTTCCATAGATTTATTTAGTTTTATACAAAATGATGAAAATCAGAAGTACATATAAATAGATTTATTTAGTTTTATACAAAATGATGAAAATCAGAAGTACATATAAATAGATTTATTTAGTTTTATACAAAATGATGAAAATCAGAAGTACATTTAAAGAGAATTATTTAGTTTTACACAAAATGATGAAAATCAGAAGTACATTTCCATAGATTTAATTTGTTTTATACAAAATGATGAAAATCAGAAGTACATATATATAGATTTATTTAGTTTTATACAAAATGATGAAAATCAGAAGTACATATAAATAGATTTATTTAGTTTTATACAAAATGATGAAAATCAGAAGTACATATAAATAGATTTATTTAGTTTTATACAAAATGATGAAAATCAGAAGTACATATGAATAGATTTATTTAGTTTTATACAAAATGATGAAAATCAGAAGTACATATAAATAGATTTATTTAGTTTTATACAAAATGTTGAAAATCAGAAGTACATTTCCATAGATTTATTCAGTTTTATACAAAATGATGTAAATCAGAAGTACATTTCCATAGATTTATTTAGTTTTATACAAAATGATGAAAATCAGAAGTACATTTCCATAGATTTATTTAGTTTTATACAAAATGATGAAAATCAGAAGTACATATAAATAGATTTATTTAGTTTTATACAAAATGATGAAAATCAGAAGTACATATAAATAGATTTATTTAGTTTTATAAAAAATGATGAAAATCAGAAGTACATATAAAGAGATTTATTTAGTTTTATACAAAATGATGAAAATCAGAAGTACATTTCCATAGATTTATTTAGTTTTATACAAAATGATGAAAATCAGAAGTACATATAAATAGATTTATTTAGTTTTATACAAAATGATGAAAATCAGAAGTACATATAAATAGAATTATTTAGTTTTATACAAAATGATGAAAATCAGAAGTACATTTCCATAGATTTATTTAGTTTTATACAAAATGATGAAATCAGAAGTACATTTCCATAGATTTATTTAGTTTTATACAAAATGATGAAAATCAGAAGTACATAAAAATAGATTTATTTAGTTTTATACAAAATGATCAAAATCAGAAGTACATATAAATAGATTTATTTACTTTTATACAAAATGATGAAAATCAGAAGTACATTAACATAGATTCATTTAGTTTTATACAAAATGTTGAAAATCAGAAGTACATTTCCATAGATTTATTCAGTTTTATACAAAATGATGTAAATCAGAAGTACATTTCCATAGATTTATTTAGTTTTATACAAAATGATGAAAATCAGAAGTACATATAAATAGATTTATTTAGTTTTATACAAAATGATGAAAATCAGAAGTACATATAAATAGATTTATTTAGTTTTATACAAAATGATGAAAATCAGAAGTACATTTAAAGAGAATTATTTAGTTTTACACAAAATGATGAAAATCAGAAGTACATTTCCATAGATTTAATTTGTTTTATACAAAATGATGAAAATCAGAAGTACATATATATAGATTTATTTAGTTTTATACAAAATGATGAAAATCAGAAGTACATATAAATAGATTTATTTAGTTTTATACAAAATGATGAAAATCAGAAGTACATATAAATAGATTTATTTAGTTTTATACAAAATGATGAAAATCAGAAGTACATATGAATAGATTTATTTAGTTTTATACAAAATGATGAAAATCAGAAGTACATATAAATAGATTTATTTAGTTTTATACAAAATGTTGAAAATCAGAAGTACATTTCCATAGATTTATTCAGTTTTATACAAAATGATGTAAATCAGAAGTACATTTCCATAGATTTATTTAGTTTTATACAAAATGATGAAAATCAGAAGTACATTTCCATAGATTTATTTAGTTTTATACAAAATGATGAAAATCAGAAGTACATATAAATAGATTTATTTAGTTTTATACAAAATGATGAAAATCAGAAGTACATATAAATAGATTTATTTAGTTTTATAAAAAATGATGAAAATCAGAAGTACATATAAAGAGATTTATTTAGTTTTATACAAAATGATGAAAATCAGAAGTACATTTCCATAGATTTATTTAGTTTTATACAAAATGATGAAAATCAGAAGTACATATAAATAGATTTATTTAGTTTTATACAAAATGATGAAAATCAGAAGTACATATAAATAGAATTATTTAGTTTTATACAAAATGATGAAAATCAGAAGTACATTTCCATAGATTTATTTAGTTTTATACAAAATGATGAAATCAGAAGTACATTTCCATAGATTTATTTAGTTTTATACAAAAAGATGAAAATCAGAAGTACATATAAATAGATTTATTTAGTTTTATACAAAATGATGAAAATCAGAAGTACATATAAATAGATTTATGTAGTTTTATACAAAATGATGAAAATCAGAATTACATTTCCATAGATTTATTTAGTTTTATACAAAATGATGAAAATCAGAAGTACATATAAATAGATTTATGTAGTTTTATACAAAATGATGAAAATCAGAATTACATTTCCATAGATTTATTTAGTTTTATACAAAATGATGAAAATCAGAAGTACATTTCAATAGATTTATTTACTTTTATACAAAATGATGAAAATCAGAAGTACATATAAATAGATTTATTTAGTTTTATACAAAATGATGAAAATCAGAAGTACATATAAATAGATTTATTTAGTTTTATACAAAATGATGAAAATCAGAAGTACATTTCCATAGATTTATTTAGTTTTATACGAAATGATGAAAATCAGAAGTACATATAAATAGATTTATTTAGTTTTATACAAAATGATGAAAATCAGAAGTACATTTCCATAGATTAATTAAGTTTTATACAAAATTATGAAAATCAGAAGTACATTTCCATAGATTTATTTAGTTTTATACAAAATTATGAAAATCAGAAGTACATATAAATAGATTTATTTCGTTTTATACAAAATGACGAAAATCAGATGTACATTTCCCTAGATTTATTTAGTTTTATACAAAATGATGAAAATCAGAAGTACATATAAATAGATTTATTTAGTTTTATACAAAATGATGAAAATCAGAAGTACATATAAATAGATTTATTTAGTTTTATACAAAATGATGAAAATCAGAAGTACATTTCCATAGATTTATTTAGTTTTATACAAAATGATGAAAATCAGAAGTACATTTCAATAGATTTATTTACTTTTATACAAAATGATGAAAATCAGAAGTACATATAAATAGATTTATTTAGTTTTATACAAAATGATGAAAATCAGAAGTACATATAAATAGATTTATTTAGTTTTATACAAAATGATGAAAATTAGAAGTACATTTCCATAGATTTATTTAGTTTTATACAAAATGATGAAAATCAGAAGTACATATAAATAGATTTATTTAGTTTTATACAAAATGATGAAAGTCAGAAGTACATTTCCATAGATTTATTTAGTTTTATACAAAATGATGAAAATCAGAAGTACATATAAATAGATTTATTTAGTTTTATACAAAATGATGAAAATCAGAAGTACATATAAATAGATTTCTTTAGTTTTATACAAAATGATATAAATCAGAAGTACATTTCCATAGATTTATTTAGTTTTATACAAAATGATGAAAATCAGAAGTACATATAAATAGATTTATTTAGTTTTATACAAAATGATGAATATCAGAAGTACATATAAATAGATTTATTTAGTTTTATACAAAATGATGAAAATCAGAAGTACATATAAATAGATTTATTTAGTTTTATACAAAATGATGAAAATCAGAAGTACATTTCCATAGATTTATTTAGTTTTATACAAAATGATTAAAATCAGAAGTACATTTCCATAGATTTATTTAGTTTTATACAAAATGATGAAAATCAGAAGTACATTTCCATAGATTTATTTAGTTTTATACAAAATTATGAAAATCAGAAGTACATATAAATAGAGTTATTTAGTTTTATACAAAATGATGAAAATCAGAAGTACATTTCCATAGATTTATTTAGTTTTATACAAAATGATGAAAATCAGAAGTACATATAAATAGATTTATTTAGTCTTGTACAAAATGATTAAAATCAGAAGTACATTTCCATAGATTTATTTAGTTTTATACAAAATGATGAAAATCAGAAGTACACTTCCATAGATTTATTTAGTTTTTTACGAAATGATGAAAATCAGAAGTACATATAAATAGATTTATTTACTTTTATACAAAATGATGAAAATCAGAAGTACATGTAAATAGATTTATTTAGTTTTATACAAAATGATGAAAATCAGAAGTACATATAAATAGATTTATTTAGTTTTATACAAAATGATGAAAATCACAAGTACATTTCCATAGATTTATTTAGTTTTATACAAAATGATGAAAATCAGAAGTACATATAAATAGATTTATTTAGTTTTATACAAAATGATGAAAATCAGAAGTACATTTCCATAGATTTATTTAGTTCTATACAAAATGATGAAAATCAGAAGTACATATAAATAGATTTATTGAGTTTTATACAAAATGATGAAAATCAGAAGTACATATAAATAGATTTATTTAGTTTTATACAAAATGATGAAAATCAGACGTACATATAAATAGATTTATTTAGTTTTATAGAAAATGATGAAAATCAGAAGTACATATAAATAGATTTATTTAGTTTTATACAAAATGATGAAAATCAGAAGTACATATAAATAGATTTATTTAGTTTTATACAAAATGATGAAAATCAGAAGTATATATAAATAGATTTATTTAGTTTTATACAAAATGATGAAAATCAGAAGTACATATAAATAGATTTATTTAGTTTTATACAAAATGATGAAAATCAGAAGTACATATAAATAGATTTATTTAGTTTTATACAAAATGATGAAAATCAGAAGTACATTTCCATAGATTTATTTAGTTTTATACAAAATGATGAAAATCAGAAGTACATATAAATAGATTTATTTAGTTTTATAGGAAATGATGAAAATCAGAAGTACATATAAATAGATTTATTTAGTTTTATACAAAATGATGAAAATCAGAAGTACATTTCCATAGATTTATTTAGTTTTATACAAAATGATGAAAATCAGAAGTACATATAAATAGATTTATTTAGTTTTATACAAAATGATGAAAATCAGAAGAACATTTCCATAGATTTATTTAGTTTTATACAAAATGATGAAAATCAGAAGTACATATAAATAGATTTATTTAGTTTTATACAAAATGATGAAAATCAGAAGTACATTTCCATAGATTTATTTAGTTTTATACAAAATGATGAAAATCAGAAGTACATTTCCATAGATTTATTTAGTTTTATACAAAATGATGAAAATCAGAAGTACATTTCCATAGATTTATTTAGTTTTATACAAAATTATGAAAATCAGAAGTACATATAAATAGAGTTATTTAGTTTTATACAAAATGATGAAAATCAGAAGTACATTTCCATAGATTTATTTAGTTTTATACAAAATGTTGAAAATCAGAAGTACATATAAATAGATTTATTTAGTCTTGTACAAAATGATTAAAATCAGAAGTACATTTCCATAGATTTATTTAGTTTTATACAAAATGATGAAAATCAGAAGTACACTTCCATAGATTTATTTAGTTTTATACGAAATGATGAAAATCAGAAGTACATATAAATAGATTTATTTAGTTTTATACAAAATGATGAAAATCAGAAGTACATGTAAATAGATTTATTTAGTTTTATACAAAATGATGAAAATCAGAAGTACATATAAATAGATTTATTTAGTTTTATACAAAATGATGAAAATCACAAGTACATTTCCATAGATTTATTTAGTTTTATACAAAATGATGAAAATCAGAAGTACATATAAATAGATTTATTTAGTTTTATACAAAATGATGAAAATCAGAAGTACATTTCCATAGATTTATTTAGTTCTATACAAAATGATGAAAATCAGAAGTACATATAAATAGATTTATTTAGTTTTATACAAAATGATGAAAATCAGAAGTACATATAAATAGATTTATTTAGTTTTATACAAAATGATGAAAATCAGACGTACATATAAATAGATTTATTTAGTTTTATACAAAATGATGAAAATCAGAAGTACATATAAATAGATTTATTTAGTTTTATACAAAATGATGAAAATCAGAAGTACATATAAATAGATTTATTTAGTTTTATACAAAATGATGAAAATCAGAAGTACATATAAATAGATTTATTTCGTTTTATACAAAATGATGAAAATCAGAAGTACATATAAATAGATTTATTTAGTTTTATACAAAATGATGAAAATCAGAAGTACATTTCCATAGATATATTTAGTTTTATACAAAATGATGAAAATCAGAAGTACATATAAATAGATTTATTTAGTTTTATACAAAATGATGAAAATCAGAAGTACATTTCCATAGATTTATTTAGTTTTATACAAAATGATGAAAATCAGAAGTACATATAAATAGATTTATTTATTCTTGTACAAAATGATTAAAATCAGAAGTACATTTCCATAGATTTATTTAGTTTTATACAAAATGATGAAAATCAGAAGTACACTTCCATAGATTTATTTAGTTTTATACGAAATGATGAAAATCAGAAGTACATATAAATAGATTTATTTAGTTTTATACAAAATGATGAAAATCAGAAGTACATGTAAATAGATTTATTTAGTTTTATACAAAATGATGAAAATCAGAAGTACATATAAATAGATTTATTTAGTTTTATACAAAATGATGAAAATCACAAGTACATTTCCATAGATTTATTTAGTTTTATACAAAATGATGAAAATCAGAAGTACATATAAATAGATTTATTTAGTTTTATACAAAATGATGAAAATCAGAAGTACATTTCCATAGATTTATTTACTTCTATACAAAATGATGAAAATCAGAAGTACATATAAATAGATTTATTTAGTTTTATACAAAATGATGAAAATCAGAAGTACATATAAATAGATTTATTTAGTTTTATACAAAATGATGAAAATCAGAAGTACATATAAATAGATTTATTTAGTTTTATACAAAATGATGAAAATCACAAGTACATTTCCATAGATTTATTTAGTTTTATACAAAATGATGAAAATCAGAAGTACATATAAATAGATTTATTTAGTTTTATACAAAATGATGAAAATCAGAAGTACATTTCCATAGATTTATTTAGTTCTATACAAAATGATGAAAATCAGAAGTACATATAAATAGATTTATTTAGTTTTATACAAAATGATGAAAATCAGAAGTACATATAAATAGATTTATTTAGTTTTATACAAAATGATGAAAATCAGAAGTACATATAAATAGATTTATTTAGTTTTATACAAAATGATGAAAATCAGAAGTACACTTCCATAGATTTATTTAGTTTTATACGAAATGATGAAAATCAGAAGTACATATAAATAGATTTATTTAGTTTTATACAAAATGATGAAAATCAGAAGTACATGTAAATAGATTTATTTAGTTTTATACAAAATGATGAAAATCAGAAGTACATATAAATAGATTTATTTAGTTTTATACAAAATGATGAAAATCACAAGTACATTTCCATAGATTTATTTAGTTTTATACAAAATGATGAAAATCAGAAGTACATATAAATAGATTTATTTAGTTTTATACAAAATGATGAAAATCAGAAGTACATTTCCATAGATTTATTTACTTCTATATAAAATGATGAAAATCAGAAGTACATATAAATAGATTTATTTAGTTTTATACAAAATGATGAAAATCAGAAGTACATATAAATAGATTTATTTAGTTTTATACAAAATGATGAAAATCAGAAGTACATATAAATAGATTTATTTAGTTTTATACAAAATGATGAAAATCACAAGTACATTTCCATAGATTTATTTAGTTTTATACAAAATGATGAAAATCAGAAGTACATATAAATAGATTTATTTAGTTTTATACAAAATGATGAAAATCAGAAGTACATTTCCATAGATTTATTTAGTTCTATACAAAATGATGAAAATCAGAAGTACATATAAATAGATTTATTTAGTTTTATACAAAATGATGAAAATCAGAAGTACATATAAATAGATTTATTTAGTTTTATACAAAATGATGAAAATCAGAAGTACATATAAATAGATTTATTTAGTTTTATACAAAATGATGAAAATCAGAAGTACATTTCCATAGATTTATTTAGTTTATACAAAATAATGAAAATCAGAAGTACATATAAATAGATTTATTTAGTTTTATACAAAATGATGAAAATCAGAAGTACATATAAATAGATTTATTTAGTTTATACAAAATGATGAAAATCAGAAGTACATATAAATAGATTTATTAAGTTTTACAGGAAATGATGAAAATCAGTAGTACATATAAATAGATTTACTTAGTTTTATACAAAATGATGAAAATCAGAAGTACATTTCCATAGATTTATTTAGTTTTATACAAAATGATGAAAATCAGAAGTACATATAAATAGATTTATTTAGTTTTATACAAAATGATGAAAATCAGAAGTACATTTCCATAGATCTATTTAGTTTTATACAAAATGATGAAAATCAGAAGTACATATAAATAGATTTCTATAGTTTTGTACAAAATGATTAAAATCAGAAGTACATTTCCATTCATTTATTTAGTTTTATACAAAATGATGAAAATCAGAAGTACATATAAATAGATTTATTTAGTTTTATACAAAATGATGAAAATCAGAAGTACATTTCCATAGATTTATTTAGTTTTATAGAAAATGATGAAAATCAGAAGTACATATAAATAGATTTATTTAGTTTTATACAAAATGATGAAAATCAGAAGTACATATAAATAGATTTATTTAGTTTTATACAAAATGATGAAAATCAGAAGTACATATAAATAGATTTATTTAGTTTTATACAAAATGATGAAAATCAGAAGTACATTTCCATAGATTTTTTTAGTTTTATACAAAATGATGAAAATCAGAAGTACATATAAATAGATTTATTTAGTTTTATACAAAATGATGAAAATCAGAAGTACATTTCCATAGATTTATTTAGTTCTATACAAAATGATGAAAATCAGAAGTACATATAAATAGATTTATTTAGTTTTATACAAAATGATGAAAATCAGAAGTACATATATATAGATTTATTTAGTTTTATACAAAATGATGAAAATCAGAATTACATATAAATAGATTTATTTAGTTTTATACAAAATGATGAAAATCAGAAGTACATATAAATAGATTTATTTAGTTTTATACAAAATGATGAAAATCAGAAGTACATACAAATAGATTTATTTAGTTTTATACAAAATGATGAAAATCAGAAGTACATATAAATAGATTTATTTAGTTTTATACAAAATGATGAAAATCAGACGTACATATAAATAGATTTATTTAGTTTTATACAAAATGATGAAAATCAGAAGTACATATAAATAGATTTATTTAGTTTTATACAAAATGATGAAAATAAGAAGTACATATAAATAGATTTATTTAGTTTTATACAAAATGATGAAAATCAGAAGCACATATAAATAGATTTATTTAGTTTTATAGGAAATGATGAAAATCAGAAGTACATTTCAATAGATTTATTTAGTTTTATACAAAATGATGAAAATCAGAAGTACATATAAATAGATTTATTTAGTTTTATACAAAATGATGAAAATCAGAAGTACATATAAATAGATTTATTTAGTTTTATACAAAATGTTGAAAATCAGAAGTACATATAAATTGATTTATTTAGTTTTATACAAAATGTTGAAAATCAGAAGTACATTTCAATAGATTTCTTTAGTTTTATACAAAATGATGAAAATCAGAAGTACATATAAAGAGATTTATTTAGTTTTATACAAAATGATGAAAATCCGTAATACATTTCCATAGATATATTTAGTTTTATACAAAATGATGAAAATCAGAAGTACATACATAGATTTATTTAGTTTTATACAAAATGATGAAAATCAGAAGTACATATAAATAGATTTATTTAGTTTTATACAAAATGATGAAAATCAGATGTACATTTCCATAGATTTATTTAGTTTTATACAAAATGATGAAAATCAGAAGTACATTTCCATTGATTTATTTAGTTTTATACAAAATGATGAAAATCAGAAGTACATATAAATAGATTTATTTAGTTTTATACAAAATGATGAAAATCAGAAGTACATATAAATAGATTTATTTAGTTTTATACAAAATGATGAAAATCAGAAGAACATTTCCATAGATTTATTTAGTTTTATACAAAATGATGAAAATCAGAAGTACATATAAATAGATTTATTTAGTTTTATACAAAATGATGAAAATCAGAAGTACATTTCCATAGATTTATTTAGTTTTATACAAAATGATGAAAATCAGAAGTACATATAAATAGATTTATTTAGTTTTATACAAAATGATGAAAATCAGAAATACATTTCCATACATTTATTTAGTTTTATAGAAAATGATGAAAATCAGAAGTACATATAAATAGATTTATTTAGTTTTATACAAAATGATGAAAATCAGAAGTACATATAAATAGATTTATTTAGTTTTATACAAAATGATGAAAATCAGAAGTACATATAAATAGATTTATTTAGTTTTATACAAAATGATGAAAATCAGAAGTACATTTCCATAGATTTTTTTAGTTTTATACAAAATGATGAAAATCAGAAGTACATATAAATAGATTTATTTCGTTTTATACAAAATGATGAAAATCAGAAGTACATTTCCATAGATTTATTTAGTTCTATACAAAATGATGAAAATCAGAAGTACATATAAATAGATTTATTTAGTTTTGTACAAAATGATGAAAATCAGAAGTACATATATATAGATTTATTTAGTTTTATACAAAATGATGAAAATCAGAAGTACATATAAATAGATTTATTTAGTTTTATACAAAATGATGAAAATCAGAAGTACATATAAATAGATTTATTTAGTTTTATACAAAATGATGAAAATCAGAAGTACATATAAATAGATTTATTTAGTTTTATACAAAATGATGAAAATCAGAAGTACATATAAATAGATTTATTTAGTTTTATACAAAATGATGAAAATCAGAAGTACATATAAATAGATTTATTTAGTTTTATACAAAATTATGAAAATCAGAAGTACATATAAATAGATTTATTTAGTTTTATACAAAATGATGAAAATAAGAAGTACATATAAATAGATTTATTTAGTTTTATACAAAATGATGAAAATCAGAAGCACATATAAATAGATTTATTTAGTTTTATAGGAAATGATGAAAATCAGAAGTACATTTCAATAGATTTATTTAGTTGTATACAAAATGATGAAAATCAGAAGTACATATAAATAGATTTATTTAGTTTTATACAAAATGATGAAAATCAGAAGTACATTTCCATAGATTTATTTAGTTCTATACAAAATGATGAAAATCAGAAGTACATATAAATAGATTTATTTAGTTTTATAGGAAATGATGAAAATCAGAAGTACATTTCAATAGATTTATTTAGTTGTATACAAAATGATGAAAATCAGAAGTACATATAAATAGATTTATTTAGTTTTATACAAAATGATGAAAATCAGAAGTACATATAAATAGATTTATTTAGTTTTATACAAAATGACGAAATCAGAAGGACATATAAATAGATTTATTTAGTTTTATACAAAATGATGAAAATCAGAAGTACATATAAATAGATTTATTTAGTTTTATACAAAATGATGAATATCAGAAGTACATATAACTAGATTTATTTAGTTTTATACAAAATGATGAAAATAAGAAGTACATATAAATAGATTTATTTAGTTTTATAGGAAATGATGAAAATAAGAAGTACATTTCAATAGATTTATTTAGTTGTATACAAAATGATGAAAATCAGAAGTACATATAAATAGATTTATTTAGTTTTATAGGAAATGATGAAAATCAGAAGTACATTTCAATAGATTTATTTAGTTTTATACAAAATGATGAAAATCAGAAGTACATTTCCATAGATTTATTTAGTTCTATACAAAATGATGAAAATCAGAAGTACATATAAATAGATTTATTTAGTTTTATACAAAATGATGAAAATCAGAAGTACATATATATAGATTTATTTAGTTTTATACAAAATGATGAAAATCAGAAGTACATATAAATAGATTTATTTAGTTTTATACAAAATGATGAAAATCAGAAGTACATATAAATAGATTTATTTAGTTTTATACAAAATGATGAAAATCAGAAGTACATATAAATAGATTTATTTAGTTTTATACAAAATGATGAAAATCAAAAGTACATATAAATAGATTTATTTAGTTTTATACAAAATGATGAAAATCAGAAGTACATATAAATAGATTTATTTAGTTTTATACAAAATGATGAAAATCAGAAGCACATATAAATAGATTTATTTAGTTTTATAGGAAATGATGAAAATCAGAAGTACATTTCAATAGATTTATTTAGTTGTATACAAAATGATGAAAATCAGAAGTACATATAAATAGATTTATTTAGTTTTATACAAAATGATGAAAATCAGAAGTACATTTCCATAGATTTATTTAGTTCTATACAAAATGATGAAAATCAGAAGTACATATAAATAGATTTATTTAGTTTTATACAAAATGATGAAAATCAGAAGTACATATAAATAGATTTATTTAGTTTTATACAAAATGATGAAAATCAGAAGTACATATAAATAGATTTATTTAGTTTTATACAAAATGATGAAATCAGAAGGACATATAAATAGATTTATTTAGTTTTATACAAAATGATGAAAATCAGAAGTACATATAAATAGATTTATTTAGTTTTATACAAAATGATGAATATCAGAAGTACATATAAATAGATTTATTTAGTTTTATACAAAATGATGAAAATCAGAAGTACATATATATAGATTTATTTAGTTTTATACAAAATGATGAAAATAAGAAGTACATATAAATAGATTTATTTAGTTTTATACAAAATGATGAAAATCAGAAGCACATATAAATAGATTTATTTAGTTTTATAGGAAATGATGAAAATAAGAAGTACATTTCAATAGATTTATTTAGTTGTATACAAAATGATGAAAATCAGAAGTACATATAAATAGATTTATTTAGTTTTATACAAAATGATGAAAATCAGAAGTACATTTCCATAGATTTATTTAGTTCTATACAAAATGATGAAAATCAGAAGTACATATAAATAGATTTATTTAGTTTTATACAAAATGATGAAAATCAGAAGTACATATAAATAGATTTATTTAGTTTTATACAAAATGATGAAAATCAGAAGTACATATAAATAGATTTATTTAGTTTTATACAAAATGATGAAATCAGAAGGACATATAAATAGATTTATTTAGTTTTATACAAAATGATGAAAATCAGAAGTACATATAAATAGATTTATTTAGTTTTATACAAAATGATGAAAATCAGAAGTACATATAAATAGATTTATTTAGTTTTATACAAAATGATGAAAATCAGAAGTACATATAAATAGATTTATTTAGTTTTATACAAAATGATGAAAATCAGAAGTACATATCCATAGATTTATTTAGTTTTATACAAAATGATGAAAATCAGAAGTACATATAAATAGATTTATTTAGTTTTATACAAAATGATGAAAATCAGAAGTAAATTTCTATAGATTTATTCAGTTTTATACAAAATGATGAAAATCAGAAGTACATATGAATAGATTTATTTAGTTTTATACAAAATGATGAAAATCAGAAGTACATATAAATAGATTTATTTAGTTTTATAGAAAATGATGAAAATCAGAAGTACATATAAATAGATTTATTTAGTTTTATAAAAAATGATGAAAATCAGAAGTACATTTCAATAGATTTATTTAGTTCTATACAAAATGATGAAAATCAGAAGTACTTATAAATAGATTTATTTAGTTTTATACAAAATGATGAAAATCCGTAGTACATTTCCATAGATATATTTAGTTTTATACAAAATGATGAAAATCAGAAGTACATATAAATAGATTTATTTAGTTTTATACAAAATGATGAAAATCAGTAGTACATATAAATAGATTTATTTAGTTTTATACAAAATGATGAAAATCAGAAGTACATTTCCATAGATTTATTTAGTTTTATACAAAATGATGAAAATCAGAAGTACATATAAATAGATTTATTTAGTTTTATACAAAATGATGAAAATCAGAAGTACATATATATAGATTTATTTAGTTTTATACAAAATGATGAAAATCAGAAGTACATATAAATAGATTTATTTAGTTTTATACAAAATGATGAAAATCAGAAGTACATATAAATAGATTTATTTAGTTTTATACAAAATGATGAAAATCAGAAGTACATATAAATAGATTTATTTAGTTTTATACAAAATGATGAAAATCAGAAGTACATATAAATAGATTTATTTAGTTTTATACAAAATGATGAAAATCAGAAGTACATATAAATAGATTTATTTAGTTTTATACAAAATGATGAAAATCAGAAGTACATATAAATAGATTTATTTAGTTTTATACAAAATGATGAAAATAAGAAGTACATATAAATAGATTTATTTAGTTTTATACAAAATGATGAAAATCAGAAGCACATATAAATAGATTTATTTAGTTTTATAGGAAATGATGAAAATCAGAAGTACATTTCAATAGATTTATTTAGTTGTATACAAAATGATGAAAATCAGAAGTACATATAAATAGATTTATTTAGTTTTATACAAAATGATGAAAATCAGAAGTACATATAAATAGATTTATTGAGTTTTATACAAAATGATGAAAATCAGAAGTACATATAAATAGATTTATTTAGTTTTATACAAAATGATGAAAATCAGAAGTACATATAAATAGATTTATTTAGTTTTATACAAAATGATGAAAATCAGAAGTACATATAAATAGATTTATTTAGTTTTATACAAAATGATGAAATCAGAAGGACATATAAATAGATTTATTTAGTTTTATACAAAATGATGAAAATCAGAAGTACATATAAATAGATTTATTTAGTTTTATACAAAATGATGAAAATCAGAAGTACATATAAATAGATTTATTTAGTTTTATACAAAATGATGAAAATCAGAAGTACATATAAATAGATTTATTTAGTTTTATACAAAATGATGAAAATCAGAAGTACATATAAATAGATTTATTTAGTTTTATACAAAATGATGAAAATCAGAAATACATATAAATAGATTTATTTAGTTTTATACAAAATGATGAAAATCAGAAGTACATATAAATAGATTTATTCAGTTTTATACAAAATGATGAAAATCAGAAGTACATATGAATAGATTTATTTAGTTTTATACAAAATGATGAAAATCAGAAGTACATATAAATAGATTTATTTAGTTTTATAGAAAATGATGAAAATCAGAAGTACATATAAATAGATTTATTTAGTTTTATAAAAAATGATGAAAATCAGAAGTACATTTCAATAGATTTATTTAGTTCTATACAAAATGATGAAAATCAGAAGTACATATAAATAGATTTATTTAGTTTTATACAAAATGATGAAAATCCGTAGTACATTTCCATAGATATATTTAGTTTTATACAAAATGATGAAAATCAGAAGTACATATAAATAGATTTATTTAGTTTTATACAAAATGATGAAAATCAGTAGTACATATAAATAGATTTATTTAGTTGTATACAAAATGATGAAAATCAGAAGTACATTTCCATAGATTTATTTAGTTTTATACAAAATGACGAAAATCAGAAGTACATTTCCATTGATTTATTTAGTTTTATACAAAATGATGAATATCAGAAGTACATTTCCATAGATTTATTTAGTTTTATACAAAATGATGAAAATCAGAAGTACATATAAATAGATTTATTTAGTTTTATACAAAATGATGAAAATCAGAAGTACATATAAATAGATTTATTTAGTTTTATACAAAATGATGAAAATCAGAAGTACATATAAATAGATTTATTTAGTTTTATACAAAATGATGAAAATCAGAAGTACATATAAATAGATTTATTTAGTTTTATACAAAATGATGAAAATCAGAAGTACATATATATAGATTTATTTAGTTTTATACAAAATGATGAAAATCAGAAGTACATATAAATAGATTTATTTAGTTTTATACAAAATGATGAAAATCAGAAGTACATATAAATAGATTTATTTAGTTTTATACAAAATGATGAAAATCAGAAGTACATATAAATAGATTTATTTAGTTTTATACAAAATGATGAAAATCAGAAGTACATATAAATAGATTTATTTAGTTTTATACAAAATGATGAAAATCAGAAGTACATTTCCATAGATTTATTTAGTTCTATACAAAATGATGAAAATCAGAAGTACATATAAATAGATTTATTTAGTTTTATACAAAATGATGAAAATCAGAAGTACATATAAATAGATTTATTTAGTTTTATACAAAATGATGAAAATCAGAAGTACATATAAATAGATTTATTTAGTTTTATACAAAATGATGAAATCAGAAGGATATATAAATAGATTTATTTAGTTTTATACAAAATGATGAAAATCAGAAGTACATATACATAGATTTATTTAGTTTTATACAAAATGATGAAATTCAGAAGTACATATAAATAGATTTATTTAGTTTTATACAAAATGATGAAAATAAGAAGTACATATAAATAGATTTATTTAGTTTTATACAAAATGATGAAAATCAGAAGCACATATAAATAGATTTATTTAGTTTTATAGGAAATGATGAAAATCAGAAGTACATTTCAATAGATTTATTTAGTTTTATACAAAATGATGAAAATCAGAAGTACATATAAATAGATTTATTTAGTTTTATACAAAATGATGAAAATCAGAAGTACATATAAATAGATTTATTTAGTTTTATACAAAATGATGAAAATCAGAAGTACATATAAATAGATTTATTTAGTTTTATACAAAATGATGAAATCAGAAGGACATATAAATAGATTTATTTAGTTTTATACAAAATGATGAAAATGCGAAGTACATATAAATAGATTTATTTAGTTTTATACAAAATGATGAAAATCAGAAGTACATATAAATAGATTTATTTAGTTTTATACAAAATGATGAAAATCAGAAGTACATATAAATAGATTTATTTAGTTTTATACAAAATGATGAAAATCAGAAGTACATATAAATAGATTTATTTAGTTTTATACAAAATGATGAAAATCAGAAATACATATAAATAGATTTATTTAGTTTTATACAAAATGATGAAAATCAGAAGTACATATAAATAGATTTATTCAGTTTTATACAAAATGATGAAAATCAGAAGTACATATGAATAGATTTATTTAGTTTTATACAAAATGATGAAAATCAGAAGTACATATAAATAGATTTATTTAGTTTTATACAAAATGATGAAAATCAGAAGTACATATAAATAGATTTATTTAGTTTTATACAAAATGATGAAAATCAGAAGTACATTTCCATAGATTTATTTAGTTTTATACAAAATGATGAAAATCAGAAGTACATTTCCATTGATTTATTTAGTTTTATACAAAATGATGAATATCAGAAGTACATTTCCATAGATGTATTTAGTTTTATACAAAATGATGAAAATCAGAAGTACATTTCCATAGATTTATTTAGTTTTATACAAAATGATGAAAATCAGAAGTACATTTCAATAGATTTATTTAGTTTTATACAAAATGATGAAAATCAGAAGTACATTTCCATAGATTTATTTAGTTTTATACAAAATGATGAAAATCAGAAGTACATTTCAATAGATTTATTTAGTTTTATACAAAATGATGAAAATCAAAAGTACATATAAATAGATTTATTTAGTTTTATACAAAATGATGAAAATCAGAAGAACATTTCCATAGATTTATTTAGTTTTATACAAAATGATGAAAATCAGAAGTACATATAAATAGATTTATTTAGTTTTATACAAAATGATGAAAATCAGAAGTACATATAAATAGATTTATTTAGTTTTATACAAAATGATGAAAATCAGAAGTACATTTCCATATATTTATTTAGTTTTATACTAAATGATGAAAATCAGAAGTACATATAAATAGATTTATTTAGTTTTATACAAAATGATGAAAATCAGAAGTACATATAAATAGATTTATTTAGTTTTATACAAAATGATGAAAATTAGAAGTACATATAAATAGATTTATTTAGTTTTATACAAAATGATGAAAATCAGAATTACATTTCCATAGATTTATTTAGTTTTATACAAAATGATGAAAATCAGAAGTATATATAAATAGATTTATTTAGTTCTATACAAAATGATGAAAATCAGAAGTACTTATAAATAGATTTATTTAGTTTTATACAAAATGATTAAAATCAGAAGTACATTTCCATAGATTTATTTAGTTTTATACAAAATGATGAAAATCAGAAGTACATATAAATAGATTTATTTAGATTTATACAAAATGTTGAAAATCAGAAGTACATATAAATAGATTTATTTAGTTTTATACAAAATGATGAAAATCAGAAGTACATATAAATAGATTTATTTAGTTTTATAGAAAATGATGAACATCAGAAGTACATATAAATAGATTTATTTAGTTTTATACAAAATTATGAAAATCAGAAGTACATATAAATAGATTTATTTAGTTTTATACAAAATGATGAAAATCAGAAGTACATTTCCATAGATTTATTTAGTTTTATACAAAATGATGAAAATCAGAAGTACATATAAATAGATATATTTAGTTTTATACCAAATGATGAAAATCAGAAGTACATTTCCATAGATTTATTTAGTTTTATACAAAATGATGAAAATCGGAAGTACATATAAATAGATTACTTTAGTTTTATACCAAATGATGAAAATCAGAAGTACATTTCCATAGATTTATTTAGTTTTATACAAAATGATGAAAATCGGAAGTACATATAAATAGATTACTTTAGTTTTATAGAAAATGATGAAAATCAGAAGTACATATAAATAGATTTATTTAGTTTTATACAAAATGATGAAAATCAGAAGTACATATAAATAGATTTATTTAGTTTTATACAAAATGATGAAAATCAGAAGTACATTTCCATAGATTTATTTAGTTTTATACAAAATGATGAAAATCAGAAGTACATTTCAATAGATTTATTTAGTTGTATGCATAATGATGAAAATCAGAAGTACATATAAATAGATTTATTTAGTTTTATACAAAATGATGAAAATCAAAAGTACATTTCCATAGATTTATTTAGTTCTATGCAAAATGATGAAAATCAGAAGTACATATAAATAGATTTATTTAGTTTATACAAAATGATGAAAATCAGAAGTACATATAAATAGATTTATTTAGTTTTATACAAAATGATGAAAATCAGAAGTACATATTAATAGATTTCTTTAGTTTTATACAAAATGATGAAAATCAGAAGTACATATAAATAGATTTCTTTAGTTTTATACAAAATGATGAAAATCAGAAGTACATATAAATAGATTTATTTAGTTTTATACAAAATGATGAAAATCAGAAGTACATATAAATAGATTTATTTAGTTGTATGCATAATGATGAAAATCAGAAGTACATATAAATAGATTTATTTAGTTTTATACAAAATGATGAACATCAGAAGTACATATAAATAGATTTATTTAGTTTTATACAAAATGATGAAAATCAAAAGTACATATAAATAGATTTATTTAGTTTTATACAAAATGATGAAAATCAGAAGTACATATAAATAGATTTATTTAGTTTTATACAAAATGATGAAAATCAGAAGTACATATAAATAGATTTATTTAGTTTTATACAAAATGATGAAAATGAGAAGTACATATAAATAGATTTATTTAGTTTTATACAAAATGATGAAAATCAGAAGTACATTTCCATAGATTTATTTAGTTTTATAAAAAATGATGAAAATCAGAAGTACATTTCAATAGATTTCTTTAGTTTTATACAAAATGATGAAAATCAAAAGTACATATAAATAGATTTATTTAGTTTTATACAAAATGATGAAAATCAGAAGTACATTTCCATAGATTTATTTAGTTTTATACAAAATGATGAAAATCAGAAGTACATTTCAATAGATTTATTTAGTTTTATACAAAATGATGAAAATCAAAAGTACATATCAATAGATTTATTTAGTTTTATACAAAATGATGAAAATCAGAAGTACATTTCCATAGATTTATTTAGTTTTATACAAAATGATGAAAATCAGAAGTACATTTCCATAGATGTATTTAGTTTTATACAAAATGATGAAAATCAGAAGTACATATAAATAGATTTATTTAGTTGTATGCATAATGATGAAAATCAGAAGTACATATAAATAGATTTATTTAGTTTTATACAAAATGATGAACATCAGAAGTACATATAAATAGATTTATTTAGTTTTATACAAAATGATGAAAATCAGAAGTACATATAAATAGATTTATTTAGTTTTATACAAAATGATGAAAATCAGAAGTACATTTCCATAGATTTATTTAGTTTTATACAAAATGATGAAAATCAGAAGTACATATAAATAGATTTATTTAGTTGTATGCATAATGATGAAAATCAGAAGTACATATAAATAGATTTATTTAGTTTTATACAAAATGATGAACATCAGAAGTACATATAAATAGATTTATTTAGTTTTATACAAAATGATGAAAATCAGAAGTGCATTTCCATAGATTTATTTAGTTTTATACAAAATGATGAAAATCAGAAGTACATTTCCATAGATTTATTTAGTTTTATACAAAATGATGAAAATCAGAAGTACATATAAATAGATTTATTTAGTTGTATGCATAATGATGAAAATCAGAAGTACATATAAATAGATTTATTTAGTTTTATACAAAATGATGAACATCAGAAGTACATATAAATAGATTTATTTAGTTTTATACAAAATGATGAAAATCAAAAGTACATATAAATAGATTTATTTAGTTTTATACAAAATGATGAAAATCAGAAGTACATATAAATAGATTTATTTAGTTTTATACAAAATGATGAAAATCAGAAGTACATTTCCATAGATTTATTTAGTTTTATACAAAATGATGAAAATCAGAAGTACATTTCAATAGATTTATTTAGTTGTATGCATAATGATGAAAATCAGAAGTACATATAAATAGATTTATTTAGTTTTATACAAAATGATGAAAATCAAAAGTACATTTCCATAGATTTATTTAGTTCTATGCAAAATGATGAAAATCAGAAGTACATATAAATAGATTTATTTAGTTTATACAAAATGATGAAAATCAGAAGTACATATAAATAGATTTATTTAGTTTTATACAAAATGATGAAAATCAGAAGTACATATTAATAGATTTCTTTAGTTTTATACAAAATGATGAAAATCAGAAGTACATATAAATAGATTTCTTTAGTTTTATACAAAATGATGAAAATCAGATGTACATATAAATAGATTTATTTAGTTTTATACAAAATGATGAAAATCAGAAGTACATATAAATAGATTTATTTAGTTGTATGCATAATGATGAAAATCAGAAGTACATATAAATAGATTTATTTAGTTTTATACAAAATGATGAACATCAGAAGTACATATAAATAGATTTATTTAGTTTTATACAAAATGATGAAAATCAAAAGTACATATAAATAGATTTATTTAGTTTTATACAAAATGATGAAAATTAGAAGTACATATAAATAGATTTATTTAGTTTTATACAAAATGATGAAAATCAGAAGTACATTTCCATAGATTTATTTAGTTTTATAAAAAATGATGAAAATCAGAAGTACATTTCAATAGATTTCTTTAGTTTTATACAAAATGATGAAAATCAAAAGTACATATAAATAGATTTATTTAGTTTTATACAAAATGATGAAAATCAAAAGTACATATAAATAGATTTATTTAGTTTTATACAAAATGATGAAAATCAGAAGTACATTTCCATAGATTTATTTAGTTTTATACAAAATGATGAAAATCAGAAGTACATTTCAATAGATTTATTTAGTTTTATACAAAATGATGAAAATCAAATGTACATATAAATAGATTTATTTAGTTTTATACAAAATGATGAAAATCAGAAGTACATTTCCATAGATTTATTTAGTTTTATACAAAATGATGAAAATCAGAAGAACATTTCCATAGATTTATTTAGTTTTATACAAAATGATGAAAATCAGAAGTACATATAAATAGATTTCTTTAGTTTTATACAAAATGATGAATATCAGAAGTACATATAACTAGATTTATTTAGTTTTATACAAAATGATGAAAATAAGAAGTACATATAAATAGATTTATTTAGTTTTATAGGAAATGATGAAAATAAGAAGTACATTTCAATAGATTTATTTAGTTGTATACAAAATGATGAAAATCAGAAGTACATATAAATAGATTTATTTAGTTTTATACAAAATGATGAAAATCAAAAGTACATATAAATAGATTTATTTAGTTTTATACAAAATGATGAAAATTAGAAGTACATATAAATAGATTTATTTAGTTTTATACAAAATGATGAAAATCAGAAGTACATTTACATAGATTTATTTAGTTTTATAAAAAATGATGAAAATCAGAAGTACTTTTCAATAGATTTCTTTAGTTTTATACAAAATGATGAAAATCAAAAGTACATATAAATAGATTTATTTAGTTTTATACAAAATGATGAAAATCAAAAGTACATATAAATAGATTTATTTAGTTTTATACAAAATGATGAAAATCAGAAGTACATTTCCATAGATTTATTTAGTTTTATACAAAATGATGAAAATCAGAAGTACATTTCAATAGATTTATTTAGTTTTATACAAAATGATGAAAATCAAATGTACATATAAATAGATTTATTTAGTTTTATACAAAATGATGAAAATCAGAAGTACATTTCCATAGATTTATTTAGTTTTATACAAAATGATGAAAATCAGAAGAACATTTCCATAGATTTATTTAGTTTTATACAAAATGATGAAAATCAGAAGTACATATAAATAGATTTCTTTAGTTTTATACAAAATGATGAATATCAGAAGTACATATAACTAGATTTATTTAGTTTTATACAAAATGATGAAAATAAGAAGTACATATAAATAGATTTATTTAGTTTTATAGGAAATGATGAAAATAAGAAGTACATTTCAATAGATTTATTTAGTTGTATACAAAATGATGAAAATCAGAAGTACATATAAATAGATTTATTTAGTTTTATACAAAATGATGAAAATCAAAAGTACATATAAATAGATTTATTTAGTTTTATACAAAATGATGAAAATTAGAAGTACATATAAATAGATTTATTTAGTTTTATACAAAATGATGAAAATCAGAAGTACATTTACATAGATTTATTTAGTTTTATAAAAAATGATGAAAATCAGAAGTACTTTTCAATAGATTTCTTTAGTTTTATACAAAATGATGAAAATCAAAAGTACATATAAATAGATTTATTTAGTTTTATACAAAATGATGAAAATCAAAAGTACATATAAATAGATTTATTTAGTTTTATACAAAATGATGAAAATCAGAAGTACATTTCCATAGATTTATTTAGTTTTATACAAAATGATAAAAATCAGAAGTACATTTCAATAGATTTATTTAGTTTTATACAAAATGATGAAAATCAAATGTACATATAAATAGATTTATTTAGTTTTATACAAAATGATGAAAATCAGAAGTACATTTCCATAGATTTATTTAGTTTTATACAAAATGATGAAAATCAGAAGTACATTTCCATAGATTTATTTAGTTTTATACAAAATGATGAAAATCAGAAGTACATATAAATAGATTTATTTAGTTGTATGCATAATGATGAAAATCAGAAGTACATATAAATAGATTTATTTAGTTTTATACAAAATGATGAACATCAGAAGTACATATAAATAGATTTATTTAGTTTTATACAAAATGATGAAAATCAGAAGTACATATAAATAGATTTATTTAGTTTTATACAAAATGATGAAAATCAGAAGTACATTTCCATAGATTTATTTAGTTTTATACAAAATGATGAAAATCAGAAGTACATATAAATAGATTTATTTAGTTGTATGCATAATGATGAAAATCAGAAGTACATATAAATAGATTTATTTAGTTTTATACAAAATGATGAACATCAGAAGTACATATAAATAGATTTATTTAGTTTTATACAAAATGATGAAAATCAGAAGTACATTTCCATAGATTTATTTAGTTTTATACAAAATGATGAAAATCAGAAGTACATTTCCATAGATTTATTTAGTTTTATACAAAATGATGAAAATCAGAAGTACATATAAATAGATTTATTTAGTTGTATGCATAATGATGAAAATCAGAAGTACATATAAATAGATTTATTTAGTTTTATACAAAATGATGAACATCAGAAGTACATATAAATAGATTTATTTAGTTTTATACAAAATGATGAAAATCAAAAGTACATATAAATAGATTTATTTAGTTTTATACAAAATGATGAAAATTAGAAGTACATATAAATAGATTTATTTAGTTTTATACAAAATGATGAAAATCAGAAGTACATTTCCATAGATTTATTTAGTTTTATAAAAAATGATGAAAATCAGAAGTACATTTCAATAGATTTCTTTAGTTTTATACAAAATAATGAAAATCAAAAGTACATATAAATAGATTTATTTAGTTTTATACAAAATGATGAAAATCAAAAGTACATATAAATAGATTTATTTAGTTTTATACAAAATGATGAAAATCAGAAGTACATTTCCATAGATTTATTTAGTTTTATACAAAATGATGAAAATCAGAAGTACATTTCAATAGATTTATTTAGTTTTATACAAAATGATGAAAATCAAAAGTACATATAAATAGATTTATTTAGTTTTATACAAAATGATGAAAATCAGAAGTATATTTCCATAGATTTATTTAGTTTTATACAAAATGATGAAAATCAGAAGTACATTTCCATAGATTTATTTAGTTTTATACAAAATGATGAAAATCAGAAGTACATATAAATAGATTTATTTAGTTGTATGCATAATGATGAAAATCAGAAGTACATATAAATAGATTTATTTAGTTTTATACAAAATGATGAAAATCAGAAGTACATATAAATAGATTTATTTAGTTTTATACAAAATGATGAAAATCAGAAGTACATATAAATAGATTTATTTAGTTTTATACAAAATGATGAAAATCAGAATTACATATAAATAGATTTATTTAGTTTTATACAAAATGATGAAAATTAGAAGTACATATAAATAGATTTATTTAGTTTTATACAAAATGATGAAAATCAGAAGTACATTTCCATAGATTTATTTAGTTTTATAAAAAATGATGAAAATCAGAAGTACATTTCAATAGATTTCTTTAGTTTTATACAAAATGATGAAAATCAAAAGTACATATAAATAGATTTATTTAGTTTTATACAAAATGATGAAAATCAGAAGTACATATAAATAGATTTATTTAGTTTTATACAAAATGATGAAAATCAGAAGTACATTTCCATAGATTTATTTAGTTTTATACAAAATGATGAAAATCAGAAGTACATATAAATAGATTTATTTAGTTGTATGCATAATGATGAAAATCAGAAGTACATATAAATAGATTTATTTAGTTTTATACAAAATGATGAACATCAGAAGTACATATAAATAGATTTATTTAGTTTTATACAAAATGATGAAAATCAGAAGTACATTTCCATAGATTTATTTAGTTTTATACAAAATGATGAAAATCAGAAGTACATTTCCATAGATTTATTTAGTTTTATACAAAATGATGAAAATCAGAAGTACATATAAATAGATTTATTTAGTTGTATGCATAATGATGAAAATCAGAAGTACATATAAATAGATTTATTTAGTTTTATACAAAATGATGAACATCAGAAGTACATATAAATAGATTTATTTAGTTTTATACAAAATGATGAAAATCAAAAGTACATATAAATAGATTTATTTAGTTTTATACAAAATGATGAAAATTAGAAGTACATATAAATAGATTTATTTAGTTTTATACAAAATGATGAAAATCAGAAGTACATTTCCATAGATTTATTTAGTTTTATAAAAAATGATGAAAATCAGAAGTACATTTCAATAGATTTCTTTAGTTTTATACAAAATAATGAAAATCAAAAGTACATATAAATAGATTTATTTAGTTTTATACAAAATGATGAAAATCAGAAGTACATATAAATAGATTTATTTAGTTGTATGCATAATGATGAAAATCAGAAGTACATATAAATAGATTTATTTAGTTTTATACAAAATGATGAAAATCAGAAGTACATATAAATAGATTTATTTAGTTTTATACAAAATGATGAAAATCAGAAGTACATATAAATAGATTTATTTAGTTTTATACAAAATGATGAAAATCAGAAGTACATATAAATAGATTTATTTAGTTTTATACAAAATGATGAAAATTAGAAGTACATATAAATAGATTTATTTAGTTTTATACAAAATGATGAAAATCAGAAGTACATTTCCATAGATTTATTTAGTTTTATAAAAAATGATGAAAATCAGAAGTACATATAAATAGATTTATTTAGTTTTATACAAAATGATGAAAATCAAAAGTACATATAAATAGATTTATTTAGTTTTATACAAAATGATGAAAATCAGAAGTACATTTCCATAGATTTATTTAGTTTTATACAAAATGATGAAAATCAGAAGTACATTTCCATTGATTTATTTAGTTTTATACAAAATGATGAAAATCAGAAGTACATTTCCATAGATTTATTTAGTTTTATACAAAATGATGAAAATCAGAAGTACATTTCAATAGATTTATTTAGTTGTATGCATAATGATGAAAATCAGAAGTACATATAAATAGATTTATTTAGTTTTATACAAAATGATGAAAATCAAAAGTACATTTCCATAGATTTATTTAGTTCTATGCAAAATGATGAAAATGAGAAGTACATATAAATAGATTTATTTAGTTTATACAAAATGATGAAAATCAGAAGTACATATAAATAGATTTATTTAGTTTTATACAAAATGATGAAAATCAGAAGTACATATTAATAGATTTCTTTAGTTTTATACAAAATGATGAAAATCAGAAGTACATATAAATAGATTTCTTTAGTTTTATACAAAATGATGAATATCAGAAGTACATATAACTAGATTTATTTAGTTTTATACAAAATGATGAAAATAAGAAGTACATATAAATAGATTTATTTAGTTTTATAGGAAATGATGAAAATAAGAAGTACATTTCAATAGATTTATTTAGTTGTATACAAAATGATGAAAATCAGAAGTACATATAAATAGATTTATTTAGTTGTATGCATAATGATGAAAATCAGAAGTACATATAAATAGATTTATTTAGTTTTATACAAAATGATGAACATCAGAAGTACATATAAATAGATTTATTTAGTTTTATACAAAATGATGAAAATCAAAAGTACATATAAATAGATTTATTTAGTTTTATACAAAATGATGAAAATTAGAAGTACATATAAATAGATTTATTTAGTTTTATACAAAATGATGAAAATCAGAAGTACATTTCCATAGATTTATTTAGTTTTATAAAAAATGATGAAAATCAGAAGTACATTTCAATAGATTTCTTTAGTTTTATACAAAATAATGAAAATCAAAAGTACATATAAATAGATTTATTTAGTTTTATACAAAATGATGAAAATCAGAAGTACATATAAATAGATTTATTTAGTTGTATGCATAATGATGAAAATCAGAAGTACATATAAATAGATTTATTTAGTTTTATACAAAATGATGAAAATCAGAAGTACATATAAATAGATTTATTTAGTTTTATACAAAATGATGAAAATCAGAAGTACATATAAATAGATTTATTTAGTTTTATACAAAATGATGAAAATCAGAAGTACATATAAATAGATTTATTTAGTTTTATACAAAATGATGAAAATTAGAAGTACATATAAATAGATTTATTTAGTTTTATACAAAATGATGAAAATCAGAAGTACATTTCCATAGATTTATTTAGTTTTATAAAAAATGATGAAAATCAGAAGTACATATAAATAGATTTATTTAGTTTTATACAAAATGATGAAAATCAAAAGTACATATAAATAGATTTATTTAGTTTTATACAAAATGATGAAAATCAGAAGTACATTTCCATAGATTTATTTAGTTTTATACAAAATGATGAAAATCAGAAGTACATTTCCATTGATTTATTTAGTTTTATACAAAATGATGAAAATCAGAAGTACATTTCCATAGATTTATTTAGTTTTATACAAAATGATGAAAATCAGAAGTACATTTCAATAGATTTATTTAGTTGTATGCATAATGATGAAAATCAGAAGTACATATAAATAGATTTATTTAGTTTTATACAAAATGATGAAAATCAAAAGTACATTTCCATAGATTTATTTAGTTCTATGCAAAATGATGAAAATGAGAAGTACATATAAATAGATTTATTTAGTTTATACAAAATGATGAAAATCAGAAGTACATATAAATAGATTTATTTAGTTTTATACAAAATGATGAAAATCAGAAGTACATATTAATAGATTTCTTTAGTTTTATACAAAATGATGAAAATCAGAAGTACATATAAATAGATTTCTTTAGTTTTATACAAAATGATGAATATCAGAAGTACATATAACTAGATTTATTTAGTTTTATACAAAATGATGAAAATAAGAAGTACATATAAATAGATTTATTTAGTTTTATAGGAAATGATGAAAATAAGAAGTACATTTCAATAGATTTATTTAGTTGTATACAAAATGATGAAAATCAGAAGTACATATAAATAGATTTATTTAGTTTTATACAAAATGATGAAAATCAAAAGTACATATAAATAGATTTATTTAGTTTTATACAAAATGATGAAAATTAGAAGTACATATAAATAGATTTATTTAGTTTTATACAAAATGATGAAAATCAGAAGTACATTTACATAGATTTATTTAGTTTTATAAAAAATGATGAAAATCAGAAGTACATTTCAATAGATTTCTTTAGTTTTATACAAAATGATGAAAATCAAAAGTACATATAAATAGATTTATTTAGTTTTATACAAAATGATGAAAATCAAAAGTACATATAAATAGATTTATTTAGTTTTATACAAAATGATGAAAATCAGAAGTACATTTCCATAGATTTATTTAGTTTTATACAAAATGATAAAAATCAGAAGTACATTTCAATAGATTTATTTAGTTTTATACAAAATGATGAAAATCAAATGTACATATAAATAGATTTATTTAGTTTTATACAAAATGATGAAAATCAGAAGTACATTTCCATAGATTTATTTAGTTTTATACAAAATGATGAAAATCAGAAGTACATTTCCATAGATTTATTTAGTTTTATACAAAATGATGAAAATCAGAAGTACATATAAATAGATTTATTTAGTTGTATGCATAATGATGAAAATCAGAAGTACATATAAATAGATTTATTTAGTTTTATACAAAATGATGAACATCAGAAGTACATATAAATAGATTTATTTAGTTTTATACAAAATGATGAAAATCAGAAGTACATATAAATAGATTTATTTAGTTTTATACAAAATGATGAAAATCAGAAGTACATTTCCATAGATTTATTTAGTTTTATACAAAATGATGAAAATCAGAAGTACATATAAATAGATTTATTTAGTTGTATGCATAATGATGAAAATCAGAAGTACATATAAATAGATTTATTTAGTTTTATACAAAATGATGAACATCAGAAGTACATATAAATAGATTTATTTAGTTTTATACAAAATGATGAAAATCAGAAGTACATTTCCATAGATTTATTTAGTTTTATACAAAATGATGAAAATCAGAAGTACATTTCCATAGATTTATTTAGTTTTATACAAAATGATGAAAATCAGAAGTACATATAAATAGATTTATTTAGTTGTATGCATAATGATGAAAATCAGAAGTACATATAAATAGATTTATTTAGTTTTATACAAAATGATGAACATCAGAAGTACATATAAATAGATTTATTTAGTTTTATACAAAATGATGAAAATCAAAAGTACATATAAATAGATTTATTTAGTTTTATACAAAATGATGAAAATTAGAAGTACATATAAATAGATTTATTTAGTTTTATACAAAATGATGAAAATCAGAAGTACATTTCCATAGATTTATTTAGTTTTATAAAAAATGATGAAAATCAGAAGTACATTTCAATAGATTTCTTTAGTTTTATACAAAATAATGAAAATCAAAAGTACATATAAATAGATTTATTTAGTTTTATACAAAATGATGAAAATCAAAAGTACATATAAATAGATTTATTTAGTTTTATACAAAATGATGAAAATCAGAAGTACATTTCCATAGATTTATTTAGTTTTATACAAAATGATGAAAATCAGAAGTACATTTCAATAGATTTATTTAGTTTTATACAAAATGATGAAAATCAAAAGTACATATAAATAGATTTATTTAGTTTTATACAAAATGATGAAAATCAGAAGTACATTTCCATAGATTTATTTAGTTTTATACAAAATGATGAAAATCAGAAGTACATTTCCATAGATTTATTTAGTTTTATACAAAATGATGAAAATCAGAAGTACATATAAATAGATTTATTTAGTTGTATGCATAATGATGAAAATCAGAAGTACATATAAATAGATTTATTTAGTTTTATACAAAATGATGAAAATCAGAAGTACATATAAATAGATTTATTTAGTTTTATACAAAATGATGAAAATCAGAAGTACATATAAATAGATTTATTTAGTTTTATACAAAATGATGAAAATCAGAAGTACATATAAATAGATTTATTTAGTTTTATACAAAATGATGAAAATTAGAAGTACATATAAATAGATTTATTTAGTTTTATACAAAATGATGAAAATCAGAAGTACATTTCCATAGATTTATTTAGTTTTATAAAAAATGATGAAAATCAGAAGTACATTTCAATAGATTTCTTTAGTTTTATACAAAATGATGAAAATCAAAAGTACATATAAATAGATTTATTTAGTTTTATACAAAATGATGAAAATCAGAAGTACATATAAATAGATTTATTTAGTTTTATACAAAATGATGAAAATCAGAAGTACATTTCCATAGATTTATTTAGTTTTATACAAAATGATGAAAATCAGAAGTACATATAAATAGATTTATTTAGTTGTATGCATAATGATGAAAATCAGAAGTACATATAAATAGATTTATTTAGTTTTATACAAAATGATGAACATCAGAAGTACATATAAATAGATTTATTTAGTTTTATACAAAATGATGAAAATCAGAAGTACATTTCCATAGATTTATTTAGTTTTATACAAAATGATGAAAATCAGAAGTACATTTCCATAGATTTATTTAGTTTTATACAAAATGATGAAAATCAGAAGTACATATAAATAGATTTATTTAGTTGTATGCATAATGATGAAAATCAGAAGTACATATAAATAGATTTATTTAGTTTTATACAAAATGATGAACATCAGAAGTACATATAAATAGATTTATTTAGTTTTATACAAAATGATGAAAATCAAAAGTACATATAAATAGATTTATTTAGTTTTATACAAAATGATGAAAATTAGAAGTACATATAAATAGATTTATTTAGTTTTATACAAAATGATGAAAATCAGAAGTACATTTCCATAGATTTATTTAGTTTTATAAAAAATGATGAAAATCAGAAGTACATTTCAATAGATTTCTTTAGTTTTATACAAAATAATGAAAATCAAAAGTACATATAAATAGATTTATTTAGTTTTATACAAAATGATGAAAATCAGAAGTACATATAAATAGATTTATTTAGTTGTATGCATAATGATGAAAATCAGAAGTACATATAAATAGATTTATTTAGTTTTATACAAAATGATGAAAATCAGAAGTACATATAAATAGATTTATTTAGTTTTATACAAAATGATGAAAATCAGAAGTACATATAAATAGATTTATTTAGTTTTATACAAAATGATGAAAATCAGAAGTACATATAAATAGATTTATTTAGTTTTATACAAAATGATGAAAATTAGAAGTACATATAAATAGATTTATTTAGTTTTATACAAAATGATGAAAATCAGAAGTACATTTCCATAGATTTATTTAGTTTTATAAAAAATGATGAAAATCAGAAGTACATATAAATAGATTTATTTAGTTTTATACAAAATGATGAAAATCAAAAGTACATATAAATAGATTTATTTAGTTTTATACAAAATGATGAAAATCAGAAGTACATTTCCATAGATTTATTTAGTTTTATACAAAATGATGAAAATCAGAAGTACATTTCCATTGATTTATTTAGTTTTATACAAAATGATGAAAATCAGAAGTACATTTCCATAGATTTATTTAGTTTTATACAAAATGATGAAAATCAGAAGTACATATAAATAGATTTATTTAGTTTTATAGAAAATGATGAAAATCAGAAATACATATAAATAGATTTATTTAGTTTTATACAAAATGATGAATATCAGAAGTACATATAAATAGATTTCTTTAGTTTTATACAAAATGATGAAAATCAGAAGTACATATAAATAGATTTATTTAGTTTTATACAAAATGATGAAAATCAGAAGTACATATAAATAGATTTATTTAGTTTTATACAAAATGATGAAAATCAGAAGTACATTTCCATAGATTTATTTAGTTTTATACAAAATGATGAAAATCAGAAGTACATTTCCATTGATTTATTTAGTTTTATACAAAATGATGAATATCAGAAGTACATTTCCATAGATTTATTTAGTTTTATACAAAATGATGAAAATCAGAAGTACATATAAATAGATTTATTTAGTTTTATACAAAATGATGAAAATCAGAAGTACATATAAATAGATTTATTTAGTTTTATACAAAATGATGAAAATCAGAAGTACATTTCCATAGATTTTTTTAGTTTTATACAAAATGATGAAAATCAGAAGTACATATAAATAGATTTATTTAGTTTTAGACAAAATGATGAAAATCAGAAGTACATTTCCATAGATTTATTTAGTTCTATACAAAATGATGAAAATCAGAAGTACATATAAATAGATTTATTTAGTTTTATACAAAATGATGAAAATCAGAAGTACATATATATAGATTTCTTTAGTTTTATACAAAATGATGAAAATCAGAAGTACATATAAATAGATTTATTTAGTTTTATACAAAATGATGAAAATCAGAAGTACATATAAATAGATTTATTTAGTTTTATAAAAAATGATGAAAATGAGAAGTACATATAAATAGATTTATTTAGTTTTATACAAAATGATGAAAATCAGAAGTACATATAAATAGATTTATTTAGTTTTATACAAAATGATGAAAATCAGAAGTACATATAAATAGATTTATTTAGTTTTATACAAAATGATGAAAATCAGAAGTACATATAAATAGATTTATTTAGTTGTATGCATAATGATGAAAATCAGAAGTACATATAAATAGATTTATTTAGTTTTATACAAAATGATGAAAATCAGAAGCACATATAAATAGATTTATTTAGTTTTATAGGAAATGATGAAAATCAGAAGTACATTTCAATAGATTTATTTAGTTGTATACAAAATGATGAAAATCAGAAGTACATATAAATAGATTTATTTAGTTTTATACAAAATGATGAAATCAGAAGTACATTTCCATAGATTTATTTAGTTCTATACAAAATGATGAAAATCAGAAGTACATATAAATAGATTTATTTAGTTTTATACAAAATGATGAAAATCAGAAGTACATATAAATAGATTTATTTAGTTTTATACAAAATGATGAAAATCAGAAGTACATATAAATAGATTTATTTAGTTTTATACAAAATGATGAAATCAGAAGGACATATAAATAGATTTATTTAGTTTTATACAAAATGATGAAAATCAGAAGTACATATAAATAGATTTATTTAGTTTTATACAAAATGATGAAAATCAGAAGTACATATAAATAGATTTATTTAGTTTTATACAAAATGATGAAAATCAGAAGTACATATAAATAGATTTATTTAGTTTTATACAAAATGATGAAAATCAGAAGTACATATAAATAGATTTATTTAGTTTTATACAAAATGATGAAAATCAGAAGTACATATAAATAGATTTATTCAGTTTTATACAAAATGATGAAAATCAGAAGTACATATGAATAGATTTATTTAGTTTTATACAAAATGATGAAAATCAGAAGTACATATAAATAGATTTATTTAGTTTTATAGAAAATGATGAAAATCAGAAGTACATATAAATAGATTTATTTAGTTTTATAAAAAATGATGAAAATCAGAAGTACATTTCAATAGATTTCTTTAGTTTTATACAAAATGATGAAAATCAGAAGTACATATAAATAGATTTATTTAGTTTTATACAAAATGATGAAAATCAAAAGTACATTTCCATAGATATATTTAGTTTTATACAAAATGATGAAAATCAGAAGTACATTTCCATAGATTTATTTAGTTTTATATAAAATGATGAAAATCAGAAGTACATTTCCATTGATTTATTTAGTTTTATACAAAATGATGAAAATCAGAAGTACATATAAATAGATTTATTTAGTTTTATACAAAATGATGAAAATCAGAAGTACTTATAAATAGATTTATTTAGTTTTATACAAAATGATGAAAATCAGAAGTACATATAAATAGATTTATTTAGTTTTATACAAAATGATGAAAATCAGAAGTACATTTCCATAGATTTTTTTAGTTTTATACAAAATGATGAAAATCAGAAGTACATATAAATAGATTTATTTAGTTTTATACAAAATGATGAAAATCAGAAGTACATTTCCATAGATTTATTTAGTTCTATACAAAATGATGAAAATCAGAAGTACATATAAATAGATTTATTTAGTTTTATCCAAAATGATGAAAATCAGAAGTACATATATATAGATTTATTTAGTTTTATACAAAATGATGAAAATCAGAAGTACATATAAATAGATTTATTTAGTTTTATACAAAATGATGAAAATCAGAAGTACATATAAATAGATTTATTTAGTTTTATACAAAATGATGAAAATCAGAAGTACATATAAATAGATTTATTTAGTTTTATACAAAATGATGAAAATCAGAAGTACATATAAATAAATTTATTTAGTTTTATACAAAATGATGAAAATCAGAAGTACATATAAGTAGATTTATTTAGTTTTATACAAAATGATGAAAATCAGAAGTACATATAAATAGATTCATTTAGTTTTATACAAAATGATGAAAATCAGAAGTACATATAAATAGATTTATTTAGTTTTATACAAAATGATGAAAATCAGAAGTACATATAAATAGATTTATTTAGTTTTATACAAAATGATGAAAATCAGAAGTACATATAAATAAATTTATTTAGTTTTATACAAAATGATGAAAATCAGAAGTACATATAAGTAGATTTATTTAGTTTTATACAAAATGATGAAAATCAGAAGTACATATAAATAGATTCATTGTTTTATACAAAATGATGAAAATCAGAAGTACATATAAATAGATTCATTTAGTTTTATACAAAATGATGAAAACCAGAAGTACATATAAATAGATTTATTTAGTTTTATACAAAATGATGAAAATCAGAAATACATATAAATAGATTTATTTAGTTTTATACAAAATGATGAAAATCAGAAGTACATATGAATAGATTTATTTAGTTTTATACAAAATGATGAAAATCAGAAGTACATATAAATAGATTTATTTAGTTTTATAGAAAATGATGAAAATCAGAAGTACATATAAATAGATTTATTTAGTTTTATAAAAAATGATGAAAATCAGAAGTACATTTCAATAGATTTCTTTAGTTTTATACAAAATGATGAAAATCAGAAGTACATATAAATAGATTTATTTAGTTTTATACAAAATGATGAAAATCCGTAGTACATTTCCATAGAAATATTTAGTTTTATACAAAATGATGAAAATCAGAAGTACATATAAATAGATTTATTTAGTTTTATACAAAATGATGAAAATCAGAAGTACATATAAATAGATTTATTTAGTTTTATACAAAATGATGAAAATCAGAAGTACATTTCCATAGATTTATTTAGTTTTATACAAAATGATGAAAATCAGAAGTACATTTCCATTGATTTATTTAGTTTTATACAAAATGATGAATATCAGAAGTACATTTCCATAGATTTATTTAGATTTATACAAAATGATGAAAATCAGAAGTACATATAAATAGATTTATTTAGTTTTATACAAAATGATGAAAATCAGAAGTACATATAAATAGATTTATTTAGTTTTATACAAAATGATGAAAATCAGAAGAACATTTCCATAGATTTATTTAGTTTTATACAAAATGATGAAAATCAGAAGTACATATAAATAGATTTATTTAGTTTTATAAAAAATGATGAAAATGAGAAGTACATATAAATAGATTTATTTAGTTTTATACAAAATGATGAAAATCAGAAGTACATATAAATAGATTTATTTAGTTTTATACAAAATGATGAAAATCAGAAGTACATATAAATAGATTTATTTAGTTTTATACAAAATGATGAAAATCAGAAGTACATATAAATAGATTTATTTAGTTGTATGCATAATGATGAAAATCAGAAGTACATATAAATAGATTTATTTAGTTTTATACAAAATGATGAAAATCAGAAGCACATATAAATAGATTTATTTAGTTTTATAGGAAATGATGAAAATCAGAAGTACATTTCAATAGATTTATTTAGTTGTATACAAAATGATGAAAATCAGAAGTACATATAAATAGATTTATTTAGTTTTATACAAAATGATGAAATCAGAAGTACATTTCCATAGATTTATTTAGTTCTATACAAAATGATGAAAATCAGAAGTACATGTAAATAGATTTATTTAGTTTTATACAAAATGATGAAAATCAGAAGTACATATAAATAGATTTATTTAGTTTTATACAAAATGATGAAAATCAGAAGTACATATAAATAGATTTATTTAGTTTTATACAAAATGATGAAATCAGAAGGACATATAAATAGATTTATTTAGTTTTATACAAAATGATGAAAATCAGAAGTACATATAAATAGATTTATTTAGTTTTATACAAAATGATGAAAATCAGAAGTACATATAAATAGATTTATTTAGTTTTATACAAAATGATGAAAATCAGAAGTACATATAAATAGATTTATTTAGTTTTATACAAAATGATGAAAATCAGAAGTACATATAAATAAATTTATTTAGTTTTATACAAAATGATGAAAATCAGAAGTACATATAAATAGATTTATTCAGTTTTATACAAAATGATGAAAATCAGAAGTACATATGAATAGATTTATTTAGTTTTATACAAAATGATGAAAATCAGAAGTACATATAAATAGATTTATTTAGTTTTATAGAAAATGATGAAAATCAGAAGTACATATAAATAGATTTATTTAGTTTTATAAAAAATGATGAAAATCAGAAGTACATTTCAATAGATTTCTTTAGTTTTATACAAAATGATGAAAATCAGAAGTACATATAAATAGATTTATTTAGTTTTATACAAAATGATGAAAATCAAAAGTACATTTCCATAGATATATTTAGTTTTATACAAAATGATGAAAATCAGAAGTACATTTCCATAGATTTATTTAGTTTTATATAAAATGATGAAAATCAGAAGTACATTTCCATTGATTTATTTAGTTTTATACAAAATGATGAAAATCAGAAGTACATATAAATAGATTTATTTAGTTTTATACAAAATGATGAAAATCAGAAGTACTTATAAATAGATTTATTTAGTTTTATACAAAATGATGAAAATCAGAAGTACATATAAATAGATTTATTTAGTTTTATACAAAATGATGAAAATCAGAAGTACATTTCCATAGATTTTTTTAGTTTTATACAAAATGATGAAAATCAGAAGTACATATAAATAGATTTATTTAGTTTTATACAAAATGATGAAAATCAGAAGTACATTTCCATAGATTTATTTAGTTCTATACAAAATGATGAAAATCAGAAGTACATATAAATAGATTTATTTAGTTTTATCCAAAATGATGAAAATCAGAAGTACATATATATAGATTTATTTAGTTTTATACAAAATGATGAAAATCAGAAGTACATATAAATAGATTTATTTAGTTTTATACAAAATGATGAAAATCAGAAGTACATATAAATAGATTTATTTAGTTTTATACAAAATGATGAAAATCAGAAGTACATATAAATAGATTTATTTAGTTTTATACAAAATGATGAAAATCAGAAGTACATATAAATAAATTTATTTAGTTTTATACAAAATGATGAAAATCAGAAGTACATATAAGTAGATTTATTTAGTTTTATACAAAATGATGAAAATCAGAAGTACATATAAATAGATTCATTTAGTTTTATACAAAATGATGAAAATCAGAAGTACATATAAATAGATTTATTTAGTTTTATACAAAATGATGAAAATCAGAAGTACATATAAATAGATTTATTTAGTTTTATACAAAATGATGAAAATCAGAAGTACATATAAATAAATTTATTTAGTTTTATACAAAATGATGAAAATCAGAAGTACATATAAGTAGATTTATTTAGTTTTATACAAAATGATGAAAATCAGAAGTACATATAAATAGATTCATTGTTTTATACAAAATGATGAAAATCAGAAGTACATATAAATAGATTCATTTAGTTTTATACAAAATGATGAAAACCAGAAGTACATATAAATAGATTTATTTAGTTTTATACAAAATGATGAAAATCAGAAATACATATAAATAGATTTATTTAGTTTTATACAAAATGATGAAAATCAGAAGTACATATGAATAGATTTATTTAGTTTTATACAAAATGATGAAAATCAGAAGTACATATAAATAGATTTATTTAGTTTTATAGAAAATGATGAAAATCAGAAGTACATATAAATAGATTTATTTAGTTTTATAAAAAATGATGAAAATCAGAAGTACATTTCAATAGATTTCTTTAGTTTTATACAAAATGATGAAAATCAGAAGTACATATAAATAGATTTATTTAGTTTTATACAAAATGATGAAAATCCGTAGTACATTTCCATAGAAATATTTAGTTTTATACAAAATGATGAAAATCAGAAGTACATATAAATAGATTTATTTAGTTTTATACAAAATGATGAAAATCAGAAGTACATATAAATAGATTTATTTAGTTTTATACAAAATGATGAAAATCAGAAGTACATTTCCATAGATTTATTTAGTTTTATACAAAATGATGAAAATCAGAAGTACATTTCCATTGATTTATTTAGTTTTATACAAAATGATGAATATCAGAAGTACATTTCCATAGATTTATTTAGATTTATACAAAATGATGAAAATCAGAAGTACATATAAATAGATTTATTTAGTTTTATACAAAATGATGAAAATCAGAAGTACATATAAATAGATTTATTTAGTTTTATACAAAATGATGAAAATCAGAAGAACATTTCCATAGATTTATTTAGTTTTATACAAAATGATGAAAATCAGAAGTACATATAAATAGATTTATTTAGTTTTATACAAAATGATGAAAATCAGAAGTACATTTCCATAGATGTATTTAGTTTTATACAAAATGATGAAAATCAGAAGTACATATAAATAGATTTATTTAGTTTTATACAAAATGATGAAAATCAGAAGTACATTTCCACATATTTATTTAGTTTTATACTAAATGATGAAAATCAGAAGTACATATAAATAGATTTATTTAGTTTTATACAAAATGATGAAAATCAGAAGTACATATAAATAGATTTATTTAGTTTTATACAAAATGATGAAAATTAGAAGTACATATAAATAGATTTATTTAGTTTTATACAAAATGATGAAAATCAGAATTACATTTCCATAGATTTATTTAGTTTTATACAAAATGATGAAAATCAGAAGTACATATAAATAGATTTATTTAGTTTTATACAAAATGATGAAAATCAGAAGTACATATAAATAGATTTATTTAGTTTTATACAAAATGATGAAAATCAGAAGTACATTTCCACATATTTATTTAGTTTTATACTAAATGATGAAAATCAGAAGTACATATAAATAGATTTATTTAGTTTTATACAAAATGATGAAAATCAGAAGTACATTTCCATAGATTTATTTAGTTTTATACAAAATGATGAAAATCAGAAGTACATATAAATAGATTTATTTAGATTTATACAAAATGATGAAAATCAGAAGTACATATAAATAGATTTATTTAGTTTTATACAAAATGATGAAAATCAGAAGTACATATAAATAGATTTATTTAGTTTTATACAAAATGATGAAAATCAGAAGTACATATAAATAGATTTATTTAGTTTTATACAAAATGATGAAAATCAGAAGTACATATAAATAAATTTATTTAGTTTTATACAAAATGATGAAAATCAGAAGTACATATAAGTAGATTTATTTAGTTTTATACAAAATGATGAAAATCAGAAGTACATATAAATAGATTCATTTAGTTTTATACAAAATGATGAAAATCAGAAGTACATATAAATAGATTTATTTAGTTTTATACAAAATGATGAAAATCAGAAGTACATATAAATAGATTTATTTAGTTTTATACAAAATGATGAAAATCAGAAGTACATATAAATAAATTTATTTAGTTTTATACAAAATGATGAAAATCAGAAGTACATATAAGTAGATTTATTTAGTTTTATACAAAATGATGAAAATCAGAAGTACATATAAATAGATTCATTGTTTTATACAAAATGATGAAAATCAGAAGTACATATAAATAGATTCATTTAGTTTTATACAAAATGATGAAAACCAGAAGTACATATAAATAGATTTATTTAGTTTTATACAAAATGATGAAAATCAGAAATACATATAAATAGATTTATTTAGTTTTATACAAAATGATGAAAATCAGAAGTACATATAAATAGATTTATTCAGTTTTATACAAAATGATGAAAATCAGAAGTACATATGAATAGATTTATTTAGTTTTATACAAAATGATGAAAATCAGAAGTACATATAAATAGATTTATTTAGTTTTATAGAAAATGATGAAAATCAGAAGTACATATAAATAGATTTATTTAGTTTTATAAAAAATGATGAAAATCAGAAGTACATTTCAATAGATTTCTTTAGTTTTATACAAAATGATGAAAATCAGAAGTACATATAAATAGATTTATTTAGTTTTATACAAAATGATGAAAATCCGTAGTACATTTCCATAGAAATATTTAGTTTTATACAAAATGATGAAAATCAGAAGTACATATAAATAGATTTATTTAGTTTTATACAAAATGATGAAAATCAGAAGTACATATAAATAGATTTATTTAGTTTTATACAAAATGATGAAAATCAGAAGTACATTTCCATAGATTTATTTAGTTTTATACAAAATGATGAAAATCAGAAGTACATTTCCATTGATTTATTTAGTTTTATACAAAATGATGAATATCAGAAGTACATTTCCATAGATTTATTTAGATTTATACAAAATGATGAAAATCAGAAGTACATATAAATAGATTTATTTAGTTTTATACAAAATGATGAAAATCAGAAGTACATATAAATAGATTTATTTAGTTTTATACAAAATGATGAAAATCAGAAGAACATTTCCATAGATTTATTTAGTTTTATACAAAATGATGAAAATCAGAAGTACATATAAATAGATTTATTTAGTTTTATACAAAATGATGAAAATCAGAAGTACATTTCCATAGATGTATTTAGTTTTATACAAAATGATGAAAATCAGAAGTACATATAAATAGATTTATTTAGTTTTATACAAAATGATGAAAATCAGAAGTACATTTCCACATATTTATTTAGTTTTATACTAAATGATGAAAATCAGAAGTACATATAAATAGATTTATTTAGTTTTATACAAAATGATGAAAATCAGAAGTACATATAAATAGATTTATTTAGTTTTATACAAAATGATGAAAATTAGAAGTACATATAAATAGATTTATTTAGTTTTATACAAAATGATGAAAATCAGAATTACATTTCCATAGATTTATTTAGTTTTATACAAAATGATGAAAATCAGAAGTACATATAAATAGATTTATTTAGTTTTATACAAAATGATGAAAATCAGAAGTACATATAAATAGATTTATTTAGTTTTATACAAAATGATGAAAATCAGAAGTACATTTCCACATATTTATTTAGTTTTATACTAAATGATGAAAATCAGAAGTACATATAAATAGATTTATTTAGTTTTATACAAAATGATGAAAATCAGAAGTACATTTCCATAGATTTATTTAGTTTTATACAAAATGATGAAAATCAGAAGTACATATAAATAGATTTATTTAGATTTATACAAAATGATGAAAATCAGAAGTACATATAAATAGATTTATTTAGTTTTATACAAAATGATGAAAATCAGAAGTACATATAAATAGATTTATTTAGTTTTATAGAAAATGATGAAAATCAGAAGTACATATAAATAGATTTATTTAGTTTTATACAAAATTATGAAAATCAGAAGTACATATAAATAGATTTATTTAGTTTTATACAAAATGATGAAAATCAGAAGTACATTTCCATAGATTTATTTAGTTTTATACAAAATGATGAAAATCAGAAGTACATATAAATAGATTTATTTAGTTTTATACAAAATGATGAAAATCAGAAGTACATATAAATAGATTTATTTAGTTTTATACAAAATGATGAAAATCAGAAGTACATATAAATAGATTTATTTAGTTTTATACAAAATGATGAAAATCAGAAGTACATATAAATAGATTTATTTAGTTTTATACAAAATGATGAAAATCAGAAGTACATATAAATAGATTTCTTTAGTTTTATACAAAATGATGAAAATCAGAAGTACATATAAATAGATTTATTTAGTTTTATACAAAATGATGAAAATCAGAAGTACATATAAATAGATTTCTTTAGTTTTATACAAAATGATGAAAATCAGAAGTACATATAAATAGATTTATTTAGTTTTATACAAAATGATGAAAATCAAAAGTACATATAAATAGATTTATTTAGTTTTATACAAAATGATGAAAATCAGAAGTACATATAAATAGATTTATTTAGTTTTATACAAAATGATGAAAATCAGAAGTACATATAAATAGATTTATTTAGTTTTATACAAAATGATGAAAATCAGAAGTACATATAAATAGATTTATTTAGTTTTATACAAAATGATGAAAATCAGAAGTACATATAAATAGATTTATTTAGTTTTATACAAAATGATGAAAATCAGAAGTACATATAAATAGATTTCTTTAGTTTTATACAAAATGATGAAAATCAGAAGTACATATAAATAGATTTATTTAGTTTTATACAAAATGATGAAAATCAGAAGTACATATAAATAGATTTCTTTAGTTTTATACAAAATGATGAAAATCAGAAGTACATATAAATAGATTTATTTAGTTTTATACAAAATGATGAAAATCAAAAGTACATATAAATAGATTTATTTAGTTTTATACAAAATGATGAAAATCAGAAGTACATATAAATAGATTTATTTAGTTTTATACAAAATGATGAAAATCAAAAGTACATATAAATAGATTTATTTAGTTTTATACAAAATGATGAAAATCAGAAGTACATATAAATAGATTTATTTAGTTTTATACAAAATGATGAAAATCAGAAGTACATATAAATAGATTTATTTAGTTTTATACAAAATGATGAAAATCAAAAGTACATATAAATAGATTTCTTTAGTTTTATACAAAATGATGAAAATCAGAAGTACATATAAATAGATTTCTTTAGTTTTATACAAAATGATGAAAATCAGAAGTACATATAAATAGATTTATTTAGTTTTATACAAAATGATGAAAATCAAAAGTACATATAAATAGATTTATTTAGTTTTATACAAAATGATGAAAATCAGAAGTACATATAAATAGATTTATTTAGTTTTATACAAAATGATGAAAATCAAAAGTACATATAAATAGATTTATTTAGTTTTATACAAAATGATGAAAATCAGAAGTACATATAAATAGATTTATTTAGTTTTATACAAAATGATGAAAATCAGAAGTACATATAAATAGATTTATTTAGTTTTATACAAAATGATGAAAATCAAAAGTACATATAAATAGATTTCTTTAGTTTTATACAAAATGATGAAAATCAGAAGTACATATAAATAGATTTATTTAGTTTTATACAAAATGATGAAAATCAGAAGTACATATAAATAGATTTATTTAGTTTTATACAAAATGATGAAAATCAGAAGTACATATAAATAGATTTATTTAGTTTTATACAAAATGATGAAAATCAGAAGTACATATAAATAGATTTATTTAGTTTTATACAAAACGATGAAAATCAGAAGTACATATAAATAGATTTATTTAGTTTTATACAAAATGATGAAAATCAAAAGTACATATAAATAGATTTCTTTAGTTTTATACAAAATGATGAAAATCAGAAGTACATATAAATAGATTTATTTAGTTTTATACAAAATGATGAAAATCAAAAGTACATATAAATAGATTTATTTAGTTTTATACAAAATGATGAAAATCAGAAGTACATATAAATAGATTTATTTAGTTTTATACAAAATGATGAAAATCAGAAGTACATATAAATAGATTTATTTAGTTTTATACAAAATGATGAAAATCAGAAGTACATATAAATAGATTTATTTAGTTTTATACAAAATGATGAAAATCAGAAGTACATATTAATAGATTTCTTTAGTTTTATACAAAATGATGAAAATCAGAAGTACATATAAATAGATTTCTTTAGTTTTATACAAAATGATGAAAATCAGAAGTACATATAAATAGATTTATTTAGTTTTATACAAAATGATGAAAATCAAAAGTACATATAAATAGATTTATTTAGTTTTATACAAAATGATGAAAATCAGAAGTACATATAAATAGATTTATTTAGTTTTATACAAAATGATGAAAATCAAAAGTACATATAAATAGATTTATTTAGTTTTATACAAAATGATGAAAATCAGAAGTACATATAAATAGATTTATTTAGTTTTATACAAAATGATGAAAATCAAAAGTACATATAAATAGATTTATTTAGTTTTATACAAAATGATGAAAATCAGAAGTACATATTAATAGATTTATTTAGTTTTATACAAAATGATGAAAATCAGAAGTACATATAAATAGATTTCTTTAGTTTTATACAAAATGATGAAAATCAGAAGTACATATAAATAGATTTATTTAGTTTTATACAAAATGATGAAAATCAAAAGTACATATAAATAGATTTATTTAGTTTTATACAAAATGATGAAAATCAGAAGTACATATAAATAGATTTATTTAGTTTTATACAAAATGATGAAAATCAAAAGTACATATAAATAGATTTATTTAGTTTTATACAAAATGATGAAAATCAGAAGTACATATAAATAGATTTATTTAGTTTTATACAAAATGATGAAAATCAAAAGTACATATAAATAGATTTATTTAGTTTTATACAAAATGATGAAAATCAGAAGTACATATAAATAGATTTATTTAGTTTTATACAAAATGATGAAAATCAGAAGTACATATAAATAGATTTATTTAGTTTTATACAAAATGATGAAAATCAGAAGTACATATAAATAGATTTCTTTAGTTTTATACAAAATGATGAAAATCAGAAGTACATATAAATAGATTTATTTAGTTTTATACAAAATGATGAAAATCAAAAGTACATATAAATAGATTTCTTTAGTTTTATACAAAATGATGAAAATCAGAAGTACATATAAATAGATTTATTTAGTTTTATACAAAATGATGAAAATCAAAAGTACATATAAATAGATTTATTTAGTTTTATACAAAATGATGAAAATCAGAAGTACATATAAATAGATTTATTTAGTTTTATACAAAATGATGAAAATCAGAAGTACATATTAATAGATTTCTTTAGTTTTATACAAAATGATGAAAATCAGAAGTACATATAAATAGATTTCTTTAGTTTTATACAAAATGATGAAAATCAGAAGTACATATAAATAGATTTATTTAGTTTTATACAAAATGATGAAAATCAGAAGTACATATATATAGATTTATTTAGTTTTATACAAAATGATGAAAATCAGAAGTACATATAAATAGATTTATTTAGTTTTATACAAAATGATGAAAATCAGAAGTACATATTAATAGATTTCTTTAGTTTTATACAAAATGATGAAAATCAGAAGTACATATAAATAGATTTCTTTAGTTTTATACAAAATGATGAAAATCAGAAGTACATATAAATAGATTTATTTAGTTTTATACAAAATGATGAAAATCAGAAGTACATATAAATAGATTTCTTTAGTTTTATACAAAATGATGAAAATCAGAAGTACATATAAATAGATTTATTTAGTTTTATACAAAATGATGAAAATCAAAAGTACATATAAATAGATTTATTTAGTTTTATACAAAATGATGAAAATCAGAAGTACATATAAATAGATTTATTTAGTTTTATACAAAATGATGAAAATCAGAAGTACATATAAATAGATTTATTTAGTTTTATACAAAATGATGAAAATCAGAAGTACATATAAATAGATTTATTTAGTTTTATACAAAATGATGAAAATCAGAAGTACATATAAATAGATTTATTTAGTTTTATACAAAATGATGAAAATTAGAAGTACATATAAATAGATTTATTTAGTTTTATACAAAATGATGAAAATCAGAAGTACATTTCCATAGATTTATTTAGTTTTATAAAAAATGATGAAAATCAGAAGTACATTTCAATAGATTTCTTTAGTTTTATACAAAATGATGAAAATCAGAAGTACATATAAATAGATTTATTTAGTTTTATACAAAATGATGAAAATCAGTAGTACATTTCCATAGATATATTTAGTTTTATACAAAATGATGAAAATCAGAAGTACATATAAATAGATTTATTTAGTTTTATACAAAATGATGAAAATCAGAAGTACATATAAATAGATTTATTTAGTTTTATACAAAATGATGAAAATCAGAAGTACATTTCCATAGATTTATTTAGTTTTATACAAAATGATGAAAATCAGAAGTACATTTCCATTGATTTATTTAGTTTTATACAAAATGATGAATATCAGAAGTACATTTCCATAGATTTATTTAGTTTTATACAAAATGATGAAAATCAGAAGTACATATAAATAGATTTATTTAGTTTTATACAAAATGATGAAAATCAGAAGTACATTTCCATTGATTTATTTAGTTTTATACAAAATGATGAAAATCAGAAGTACATATAAATAGATTTATTTAGTTTTATACAAAATGATGAAAATCAGAAGTACATATAAATAGATTTATTTAGTTTTATACAAAATGATGAAAATCAGAAGTACATATGAATAGATTTATTTAGTTTTATACAAAATGATGAAAATCAGAAGTACATATAAATAGATTTATTTAGTTTTATACAAAACGATGAAAATCAGAAGTACATTTCCATAGATTTATTTAGTTTTATAAAAAATGATGAAAATCAGAAGTACATATAAATAGATTTATTTAGTTTTATACAAAATGATGAAAATCAGAAGTACATTTCCATAGATTTATTTAGTTTTATACAAAATGTTGAAAATCGGAAGTACATATAAATAGATTACTTTAGTTTTATACAAAATGATGAAAATCAGAAGTACATATAAATAGATTTGTTTAATTTTATACAAAATGATGAAAATCAGAAGTACATATAAATAGATTTATTTAGTTTTATACAAAATGATGAAAATCAGAAGTACATTTCCATAGATTTATTTAGTTTTATACAAAATGATGAAAATCAGAAGTACATTTCAATAGATTTATTTAGTTGTATACATAATGATGAAAAACAGAAGTACATATAAATAGATTTATTTAGTTTTATACAAAATGATGAAAATCAAAAGTACATTTCCATAGATTTATTTAGTTCTATACAAAATGATGAAAATCAGAAGTACATATAAATAGATTTATTTAGTTTATACAAAATGATGAAAATCAGAAGTACATATAAATAGATTTATTTAGATTTATACAAAATGATGAAAATCAGAAGTACATATTAATAGATTTATTTAGTTTTATACAAAATGATGAAAATCAGAAGTACATATAAATAGATTTCTTTAGTTTTATACAAAATGATGAAAATCAGAAGTACATATAAATAGATTTATTTAGTTTTATACAAAATGATGAAAATCAGAAGTACATATAAATAGATTTATTTAGTTTTATACAAAATGATGAAAATCAGAAGTACATATAAATAGATTTATTTAGTTTTATACAAAATGATGAAAATCAGAAGTACATATAAATAGATTTATTTAGTTTTATACAAAATGATGAAAATCAGAAGTACATATAAATAGATTTATTTAGATTTATACAAAATGATGAAAATCAGAAGTACATATAAATAGATTTATTTAGTTTTATACAAAATGATGAAAATCAGAAGTACATATAAATAGATTTATTTAGTTTTATACAAAATGATGAAAATTAGAAGTACATATAAATAGATTTATTTAGTTTTATACAAAATGATGAAAATCAGAAGTACATTTCGATAGATTTATTTAGTTTTATACAAAATGATGAAAATCAGAAGTACATATAAATAGATTTATTTAGTTCTATACAAAATGATGAAAATCAGAAGTACATATAAATAGATTTATTTAGTTTTATACAAAATGATGAAAATCAGAAGTACATTTCCATAGATTTATTTAGTTTTATACAAAATGATGAAAATCAGAAGTACATATAAATAGATTTATTTAGTTTTATACAAAATGATGAAAATCAGAAGTACATATAAATTGATTTATTTAGTTTTATACAAAATGATGAAAATCAGAAGTACATATAAATAGATTTATTTAGTTTTATACAAAATGATGAAAATCAGAAGTACATATAAATAGATTTATTTAGTTTTATACAAAATGATGAAAATCAGAAGTACATTTCCATAGATTTATTTAGTTTTATACAAAATGATAAAAATCAGAAGTACATATAAATAGATTTATTTAGTTTTATACAAAATGATGAAAATCAGAAGTACATTTCCATGGATTGATTCAGTTTTATACAAAATGATGAAAATCGGAAGTACATATAAATAGATTACTTTAGTTTTATACAAAATGATGAAAATCAGAAGTACATATAAATAGATTTATTTAGATTTATACAAAATGATGAAAATCAGAAGTACATATTAATAGATTTATTTAGTTTTATACAAAATGATGAAAATCAGAAGTACATATAAATAGATTTCTTTAGTTTTATACAAAATGATGAAAATCAGAAGTACATATAAATAGATTTATTTAGTTTTATACAAAATGATGAAAATCAGAAGTACATATAAATAGATTTATTTAGTTTTATACAAAATGATGAAAATCAGAAGTACATATAAATAGATTTATTTAGTTTTATACAAAATGATGAAAATCAGAAGTACATATAAATAGATTTATTTAGTTTTATACAAAATGATGAAAATCAGAAGTACATATAAATAGATTTATTTAGATTTATACAAAATGATGAAAATCAGAAGTACATATAAATAGATTTATTTAGTTTTATACAAAATGATGAAAATCAGAAGTACATATAAATAGATTTATTTAGTTTTATACAAAATGATGAAAATTAGAAGTACATATAAATAGATTTATTTAGTTTTATACAAAATGATGAAAATCAGAAGTACATTTCGATAGATTTATTTAGTTTTATACAAAATGATGAAAATCAGAAGTACATATAAATAGATTTATTTAGTTCTATACAAAATGATGAAAATCAGAAGTACATATAAATAGATTTATTTAGTTTTATACAAAATGATGAAAATCAGAAGTACATTTCCATAGATTTATTTAGTTTTATACAAAATGATGAAAATCAGAAGTACATATAAATAGATTTATTTAGTTTTATACAAAATGATGAAAATCAGAAGTACATATAAATAGATTTATTTAGTTTTATACAAAATGATGAAAATCAGAAGTACATATAAATAGATTTATTTAGTTTTATACAAAATGATGAAAATCAGAAGTACATATAAATAGATTTATTTAGTTTTATACAAAATGATGAAAATCAGAAGTACATTTCCATAGATTTATTTAGTTTTATACAAAATGATAAAAATCAGAAGTACATATAAATAGATTTATTTAGTTTTATACAAAATGATGAAAATCAGAAGTACATTTCCATGGATTGATTCAGTTTTATACAAAATGATGAAAATCGGAAGTACATATAAATAGATTACTTTAGTTTTATACAAAATGATGAAAATCAGAAGTACATATAAATAGATTTATTTAATTTTATACAAAATGATGAAAATCAGAGGTACATATAAATAGATTTATTTAGTTTTATACAAAATGATGAAAATCAGAAGTACATTTCCATAGATTTATTTAGTTTTATACAAAATGATGAAAATCAGAAGTACATTTCAATAGATTTATTTAGTTGTATACATAATGATGAAAATCAGAAGTACATATAAATAGATTTATTTAGTTTTATACAAAATGATGAAAATCAAAAGTACATTTCCATAGATTTATTTAGTTCTATACAAAATGATGAAAATCAGAAGTACATATAAATAGATTTATTTAGTTTTATACAAAATGATGAAAATCAGAAGTACATATAAATAGATTTATTTAGATTTATACAAAATGATGAAAATCAGAAGTACATATAAATAGATTTATTTAGTTTTATACAAAATGATGAAAATCAGAAGTACATATAAATAGATTTATTTAGTTTTATACAAAATGATGAAAATTAGAAGTACATATAAATAGATTTATTTAGTTTTATACAAAATGATGAAAATCAGAAGTACATTTCGATAGATTTATTTAGTTTTATACAAAATGATGAAAATCAGAAGTACATATAAATAGATTTATTTAGTTTTATACAAAATGATGAAAACCAGAAGTACATATAAATAGATTTATTTAGATTTATACAAAATGATGAAAATCAGAAGTACATATAAATAGATTTATTTAGTTTTATACAAAATGATGAAAATCAGAAGTACATATAAATAGATTTATTTAGTTTTATACAAAATGATGAAAATTAGAAGTACATATAAATAGATTTATTTAGTTTTATACAAAATGATGAAAATCAGAAGTACATTTCGATAGATTTATTTAGTTTTATACAAAATGATGAAAATCAGAAGTACATATAAATAGATTTATTTAGTTCTATACAAAATGATGAAAATCAGCAGTACATATAAATAGATTTATTTAGTTTTATACAAAATGATGAAAATCAGAAGTACATTTCCATAGATTTATTTAGTTCTATACAAAATGATGAAAATCAGAAGTACATATAAATAGATTTATTTAGTTTTATACAAAATGATGAAAATCAGAAGTACATATAAATAGATTTATTTAGATTTATACAAAATGATGAAAATCAGAAGTACATATAAATAGATTTATTTAGTTTTATACAAAATGATGAAAATCAGAAGTACATATAAATAGATTTATTTAGTTTTATACAAAATGATGAAAATTAGAAGTACATATAAATAGATTTATTTAGTTTTATACAAAATGATGAAAATCAGAAGTACATTTCGATAGATTTATTTAGTTTTATACAAAATGATGAAAATCAGAAGTACATATAAATAGATTTATTTAGTTCTATACAAAATGATGAAAATCAGAAGTACATATAAATAGATTTATTTAGTTTTATACAAAATGATGAAAATCAGAAGTACATTTCCATAGATTTATTTAGTTTTATACAAAATGATGAAAATCAGAAGTACATATAAATAGATTTATTTAGTTTTATACAAAATGATGAAAATCAGAAGTACATATAAATAGATTTATTTAGTTTTATACAAAATGATGAAAATCAGAAGTACATATAAATAGATTTATTTAGTTTTATACAAAATGATGAAAATCAGAAGTACATATAAACAGATTTATTTAGTTTTATACAAAATGATGAAAATCAGAAGTACATTTCCATAGATTTATTTAGTTTTATACAAAATGATGAAAATCAGAAGTACATATAAATAGATTTATTTAGTTTTATACAAAATGATGAAAATCAGAAGTACATTTCCATAGATTTATTTAGTTTTATACAAAATGATGAAAATCGGAAGTACATATAAATAGATTACTTTAGTTTTATACAAAATGATGAAAATCAGAAGTACATATAAATAGATTTGTTTAATTTTATACAAAATGATGAAAATCAGAAGTACATATAAATAGATTTATTTAGTTTTATACAAAATGATGAAAATCAGAAGTACATTTACATAGATTTATTTAGTTTTATACAAAATGATGAAAATCAGAAGTACATTTCAATAGATTTATTTAGTTGTATACATAATGATGAAAATCAGATGTACATATAAATAGATTTATTTAGTTTTATACAAAATGATGAAAATCAAAAGTACATTTCCATAGATTTATTTAGTTCTATACAAAATGATGAAAATCAGAAGTACATATAAATAGATTTATTTAGTTTATACAAAATGATGAAAATCAGAAGTACATATAAATAGATTTATTTAGATTTATACAAAATGATGAAAATCAGAAGTACATATTAATAGATTTATTTAGTTTTATACAAAATGATGAAAATCAGAAGTACATATAAATAGATTTCTTTAGTTTTATACAAAATGATGAAAATCAGAAGTACATATAAATAGATTTATTTAGTTTTATACAAAATGATGAAAATCAGAAGTACATATAAATAGATTTATTTAGTTTTATACAAAATGATGAAAATCAGAAGTACATATAAATAGATTTATTTAGTTTTATACAAAATGATGAAAATCAGAAGTACATATAAATAGATTTATTTAGTTTTATACAAAATGATGAAAATCAGAAGTACATTTCCATAGATTTATTTAGTTTTATACAAAATGATAAAAATCAGAAGTACATATAAATAGATTTATTTAGTTTTATACAAAATGATGAAAATCAGAAGTACATTTCCATGGATTGATTCAGTTTTATACAAAATGATGAAAATCGGAAGTACATATAAATAGATTACTTTAGTTTTATACAAAATGATGAAAATCAGAAGTACATATAAATAGATTTATTTAGATTTATACAAAATGATGAAAATCAGAAGTACATATTAATAGATTTATTTAGTTTTATACAAAATGATGAAAATCAGAAGTACATATAAATAGATTTCTTTAGTTTTATACAAAATGATGAAAATCAGAAGTACATATAAATAGATTTATTTAGTTTTATACAAAATGATGAAAATCAGAAGTACATATAAATAGATTTATTTAGTTTTATACAAAATGATGAAAATCAGAAGTACATATAAATAGATTTATTTAGTTTTATACAAAATGATGAAAATCAGAAGTACATATAAATAGATTTATTTAGTTTTATACAAAATGATGAAAATCAGAAGTACATATAAATAGATTTATTTAGATTTATACAAAATGATGAAAATCAGAAGTACATATAAATAGATTTATTTAGTTTTATACAAAATGATGAAAATCAGAAGTACATTTCGATAGATTTATTTAGTTTTATACAAAATGATGAAAATCAGAAGTACATATAAATAGATTTATTTAGTTCTATACAAAATGATGAAAATCAGAAGTACATATAAATAGATTTATTTAGTTTATACAAAATGATGAAAATCAGAAGTACATATAAATAGATTTATTTAGATTTATACAAAATGATGAAAATCAGAAGTACATATTAATAGATTTATTTAGTTTTATACAAAATGATGAAAATCAGAAGTACATATAAATAGATTTATTTAGTTTTATACAAAATGATGAAAATCAGAAGTACATATAAATAGATTTATTTAGTTTTATACAAAATGATGAAAATCAGAAGTACATATAAATAGATTTATTTAGTTTTATACAAAATGATGAAAATCAGAAGTACATATAAATAGATTTATTTAGTTTTATACAAAATGATGAAAATCAGAAGTACATATAAATAGATTTATTTAGTTTTATACAAAATGATGAAAATCAGAAGTACATATAAATAGATTTATTTAGATTTATACAAAATGATGAAAATCAGAAGTACATATAAATAGATTTATTTAGTTTTATACAAAATGATGAAAATCAGAAGTACATATAAATAGATTTATTTAGTTTTATACAAAATGATGAAAATTAGAAGTACATATAAATAGATTTATTTAGTTTTATACAAAATGATGAAAATCAGAAGTACATTTCGATAGATTTATTTAGTTTTATACAAAATGATGAAAATCAGAAGTACATATAAATAGATTTATTTAGTTCTATACAAAATGATGAAAATCAGAAGTACATATAAATAGATTTATTTAGTTTTATACAAAATGATGAAAATCAGAAGTACATTTCCATAGATTTATTTAGTTTTATACAAAATGATGAAAATCAGAAGTACATATAAATAGATTTATTTAGTTTTATACAAAATGATGAAAATCAGAAGTACATATAAATAGATTTATTTAGTTTTATACAAAATGATGAAAATCAGAAGTACATATAAATAGATTTATTTAGTTTTATACAAAATGATGAAAATCAGAAGTACATATAAATAGATTTATTTAGTTTCATACAAAATGATGAAAATCAGAAGTACATTTCCATAGATTTATTTAGTTTTATACAAAATGATAAAAATCAGAAGTACATATAAATAGATTTATTTAGTTTTATACAAAATGATGAAAATCAGAAGTACATTTCCATGGATTGATTCAGTTTTATACAAAATGATGAAAATCGGAAGTACATATAAATAGATTACTTTAGTTTTATACAAAATGATGAAAATCAGAAGTACATATAAATAGATTTATTTAGATTTATACAAAATGATGAAAATCAGAAGTACATATTAATAGATTTATTTAGTTTTATACAAAATGATGAAAATCAGAAGTACATATAAATAGATTTCTTTAGTTTTATACAAAATGATGAAAATCAGAAGTACATATAAATAGATTTATTTAGTTTTATACAAAATGATGAAAATCAGAAGTACATATAAATAGATTTATTTAGTTTTATACAAAATGATGAAAATCAGAAGTACATATAAATAGATTTATTTAGTTTTATACAAAATGATGAAAATCAGAAGTACATATAAATAGATTTATTTAGTTTTATACAAAATGATGAAAATCAGAAGTACATATAAATAGATTTATTTAGATTTATACAAAATGATGAAAATCAGAAGTACATATAAATAGATTTATTTAGTTTTATACAAAATGATGAAAATCAGAAGTACATATAAATAGATTTATTTAGTTTTATACAAAATGATGAAAATTAGAAGTACATATAAATAGATTTATTTAGTTTTATACAAAATGATGAAAATCAGAAGTACATTTCGATAGATTTATTTAGTTTTATACAAAATGATGAAAATCAGAAGTACATATAAATAGATTTATTTAGTTCTATACAAAATGATGAAAATCAGAAGTACATATAAATAGATTTATTTAGTTTTATACAAAATGATGAAAATCAGAAGTACATTTCCATAGATTTATTTAGTTTTATACAAAATGATGAAAATCAGAAGTACATATAAATAGATTTATTTAGTTTTATACAAAATGATGAAAATCAGAAGTACATATAAATAGATTTATTTAGTTTTATACAAAATGATGAAAATCAGAAGTACATATAAATAGATTTATTTAGTTTTATACAAAATGATGAAAATCAGAAGTACATATAAATAGATTTATTTAGTTTTATACAAAATGATGAAAATCAGAAGTACATTTCCATAGATTTATTTAGTTTTATACAAAATGATAAAAATCAGAAGTACATATAAATAGATTTATTTAGTTTTATACAAAATGATGAAAATCAGAAGTACATTTCCATGGATTGATTCAGTTTTATACAAAATGATGAAAATCGGAAGTACATATAAATAGATTACTTTAGTTTTATACAAAATGATGAAAATCAGAAGTACATATAAATAGATTTATTTAATTTTATACAAAATGATGAAAATCAGAAGTACATATAAATAGATTTATTTAGTTTTATACAAAATGATGAAAATCAGAAGTACATTTCCATAGATTTATTTAGTTTTATACAAAATGATGAAAATCAGAAGTACATTTCAATAGATTTATTTAGTTGTATACATAATGATGAAAATCAGAAGTACATATAAATAGATTTATTTAGTTTTATACAAAATGATGAAAATCAAAAGTACATTTCCATAGATTTATTTAGTTCTATACAAAATGATGAAAATCAGAAGTACATATAAATAGATTTATTTAGTTTTATACAAAATGATGAAAATCAGAAGTACATATAAATAGATTTATTTAGATTTATACAAAATGATGAAAATCAGAAGTACATATAAATAGATTTATTTAGTTTTATACAAAATGATGAAAATCAGAAGTACATATAAATAGATTTATTTAGTTTTATACAAAATGATGAAAATTAGAAGTACATATAAATAGATTTATTTAGTTTTATACAAAATGATGAAAATCAGAAGTACATTTCGATAGATTTATTTAGTTTTATACAAAATGATGAAAATCAGAAGTACATATAAATAGATTTATTTAGTTTTATACAAAATGATGAAAACCAGAAGTACATATAAATAGATTTATTTAGATTTATACAAAATGATGAAAATCAGAAGTACATATAAATAGATTTATTTAGTTTTATACAAAATGATGAAAATCAGAAGTACATATAAATAGATTTATTTAGTTTTATACAAAATGATGAAAATTAGAAGTACATATAAATAGATTTATTTAGTTTTATACAAAATGATGAAAATCAGAAGTACATTTCGATAGATTTATTTAGTTTTATACAAAATGATGAAAATCAGAAGTACATATAAATAGATTTATTTAGTTCTATACAAAATGATGAAAATCAGCAGTACATATAAATAGATTTATTTAGTTTTATACAAAATGATGAAAATCAGAAGTACATTTCCATAGATTTATTTAGTTCTATACAAAATGATGAAAATCAGAAGTACATATAAATAGATTTATTTAGTTTTATACAAAATGATGAAAATCAGAAGTACATATAAATAGATTTATTTAGATTTATACAAAATGATGAAAATCAGAAGTACATATAAATAGATTTATTTAGTTTTATACAAAATGATGAAAATCAGAAGTACATATAAATAGATTTATTTAGTTTTATACAAAATGATGAAAATTAGAAGTACATATAAATAGATTTATTTAGTTTTATACAAAATGATGAAAATCAGAAGTACATTTCGATAGATTTATTTAGTTTTATACAAAATGATGAAAATCAGAAGTACATATAAATAGATTTATTTAGTTCTATACAAAATGATGAAAATCAGAAGTACATATAAATAGATTTATTTAGTTTTATACAAAATGATGAAAATCAGAAGTACATTTCCATAGATTTATTTAGTTTTATACAAAATGATGAAAATCAGAAGTACATATAAATAGATTTATTTAGTTTTATACAAAATGATGAAAATCAGAAGTACATATAAATAGATTTATTTAGTTTTATACAAAATGATGAAAATCAGAAGTACATATAAATAGATTTATTTAGTTTTATACAAAATGATGAAAATCAGAAGTACATATAAACAGATTTATTTAGTTTTATACAAAATGATGAAAATCAGAAGTACATTTCCATAGATTTATTTAGTTTTATACAAAATGATGAAAATCAGAAGTACATATAAATAGATTTATTTAGTTTTATACAAAATGATGAAAATCAGAAGTACATTTCAATAGATTTATTTAGTTGTATACATAATGATGAAAATCAGAAGTACATATAAATAGATTTATTTAGTTCTATACAAAATGATGAAAATCAGAAGTACATATAAATAGATTTATTTAGTTTTATACAAAATGATGAAAATCAGAAGTACATTTCCATAGATTTATTTAGTTTTATACAAAATGATGAAAATCAGAAGTACATATAAATAGATTTATTTAGTTTTATACAAAATGATGAAAATCAGAAGTACATATAAATAGATTTATTTAGTTTTATACAAAATGATGAAAATCAGAAGTACATATAAATAGATTTATTTAGTTTTATACAAAATGATGAAAATCAGAAGTACATATAAACAGATTTATTTAGTTTTATACAAAATGATGAAAATCAGAAGTACATTTCCATAGATTTATTTAGTTTTATACAAAATGATGAAAATCAGAAGTACATTTCCATAGATTTATTTAGTTTTATACAAAATGATGAAAATCAGAAGTACATTTCAATAGATTTATTTAGTTGTATACATAATGATGAAAATCAGATGTACATATAAATAGATTTATTTAGTTTTATACAAAATGATGAAAATCAAAAGTACATTTCCATAGATTTATTTAGTTCTATACAAAATGATGAAAATCAGAAGTACATATAAATAGATTTATTTAGTTTATACAAAATGATGAAAATCAGAAGTACATATAAATAGATTTATTTAGATTTATACAAAATGATGAAAATCAGAAGTACATATTAATAGATTTATTTAGTTTTATACAAAATGATGAAAATCAGAAGTACATATAAATAGATTTCTTTAGTTTTATACAAAATGATGAAAATCAGAAGTACATATAAATAGATTTATTTAGTTTTATACAAAATGATGAAAATCAGAAGTACATATAAATAGATTTATTTAGTTTTATACAAAATGATGAAAATCAGAAGTACATATAAATAGATTTATTTAGTTTTATACAAAATGATGAAAATCAGAAGTACATATAAATAGATTTATTTAGTTTTATACAAAATGATGAAAACCAGAAGTACATATAAATAGATTTATTTAGATTTATACAAAATGATGAAAATCAGAAGTACATATAAATAGATTTATTTAGTTTTATACAAAATGATGAAAATCAGAAGTACATATAAATAGATTTATTTAGTTTTATACAAAATGATGAAAATTAGAAGTACATATAAATAGATTTATTTAGTTTTATACAAAATGATGAAAATCAGAAGTACATTTCGATAGATTTATTTAGTTTTATACAAAATGATGAAAATCAGAAGTACATATAAATAGATTTATTTAGTTCTATACAAAATGATGAAAATCAGCAGTACATATAAATAGATTTATTTAGTTTTATACAAAATGATGAAAATCAGAAGTACATTTCCATAGATTTATTTAGTTTTATACAAAATGATGAAAATCAGAAGTACATATAAATAGATTTATTTAGTTTTATACAAAATGATGAAAATCAGAAGTACATATAAATAGATTTATTTAGTTTTATACAAAATGATGAAAATCAGAAGTACCTATAAATAGATTTATTTAGTTTTATACAAAATGATGAAAATCAGAAGTACATATAAATAGATTTATTTAGTTTTATACAAAATGATGAAAATCAGAAGTACATTTCCATAGATTTATTTAGTTTTATACAAAATTATAAAAATCAGAAGTACATATAAATAGATTTATTTAGTTTTATACAAAATGATGAAAATCAGAAGTACATTTCCATGGATTTATTTAGTTTTATACAAAATGATGAAAATCGGAAGTACATATAAATAGATTACTTTAGTTTTATACAAAATGATGAAAATCAGAAGTACATATAAATAGATTTATTTAATTTTATACAAAATGATGAAAATCAGATGTACATATAAATAGATTTATTTAGTTTTATACAAAATGATGAAAATCAGAAGTACATTTCCATAGATTTATTTAGTTTTGTACAAAATGATGAAAATCAGAAGTACATTTCAATAGATTTATTTAGTTGTATACATAATGATGAAAATCAGAAGTACATATAAATAGATTTATTTAGTTTTATACAAAATGATGAAAATCAAAAGTACATTTCCATAGATTTATTTAGTTCTATACAAAATGATGAAAATCAGAAGTACATATAAATAGATTTATTTAGTTTTATACAAAATGATGAAAATCAGAAGTACATATAAATAGATTTATTTAGATTTATACAAAATGATGAAAATCAGAAGTACATATAAATAGATTTATTTAGTTTTATACAAAATGATGAAAATCAGAAGTACATATAAATAGATTTATTTAGTTTTATACAAAATGATGAAAATTAGAAGTACATATAAATAGATTTATTTAGTTTTATACAAAATGATGAAAATCAGAAGTACATTTCGATAGATTTATTTAGTTTTATACAAAATGATGAAAATCAGAAGTACATATAAATAGATTTATTTAGTTCTATACAAAATGATGAAAATCAGAAGTACATATAAATAGATTTATTTAGTTTTATACAAAATGATGAAAATCAGAAGTACATTTCCATAGATTTATTTAGTTTTATACAAAATGATGAAAATCAGAAGTACATATAAATAGATTTATTTAGTTTTATACAAAATGATGAAAATCAGAAGTACATATAAATAGATTTATTTAGTTTTATACAAAATGATGAAAATCAGATGTACATATAAATAGATTTATTTAGTTTTATACAAAATGATGAAAATCAGAAGTACATTTCCATAGATTTATTTAGTTTTATACAAAATGATGAAAATCAGAAGTACATATAAATAGATTTATTTAGTTTTATACAAAATGATGAAAATCAGAAGTACATTTCCATGGATTTATTTAGTTTTATACAAAATGATGAAAATCGGAAGTACATATGAATAGATTACTTTAGTTTTATACAAAATGATGAAAATCAGAAGTACATATAAATAGATTTATTTAATTTTATACAAAATGATGAAAATCAGAAGTACATATAAATAGATTTATTTAGTTTTATACAAAATGATGAAAATCAGAAGTACATTTCCATAGATTTATTTAGTTTTATACAAAATGATGAAAATCAGAAGTACATTTCAATAGATTTATTTAGTTGTATACATAATGATGAAAATCAGAAGTACATATAAAGAGATTTATTTAGTTTTATACAAAATGATGAAAATCAAAAGTACATTTCCATAGATTTATTTAGTTCTATACAAAATGATGAAAATCAGAAGTACATATAAATAGATTTATTTAGTTTATACAAAATGATGAAAATCAGAAGTACATATAAATAGATTTATTTAGATTTATACAAAATGATGAAAATCAGAAGTACATATGAATAGATTTATTTAGTTTTATACAAAATGATGAAAATCAGAAGTACATATAAATAGATTTCTTTAGTTTTATACAAAATGATGAAAATCAGAAGTACATATAAATAGATTTATTTAGTTTTATACAAAATGATGAAAATCAGAAGTACATATAAATAGATTTATTTACTTTTATACAAAATGATGAAAATCAGAAGTACATATAAATAGATTTATTTAGTTTTACACAGAATGATGAATATCAGAAGTACATATAAATAGATTTATTTAGTTTTATACAAAATGATGAAAATCAGAAGTACATATAAATAGATTTATTTAGATTTATACAAAATGATGAAAATCAGAAGTACATATAAATAGATTTATTTAGTTTTATACAAAATGATGAAAATCAGAAGTACATATAAATAGATTTATTTAGTTTTATACAAAATGATGAAAATTAGAAGTACATATAAATAGATTTATTTAGTTTTATACAAAATGATGAAAATCAGAAGTACATTTCCATAGATTTATTTAGTTTTATACAAAATGATGAAAATCAGAAGTACATATAAATAGATTTATTTAGTTCTATACAAAATGATGAAAATCAGAAGTACATATAAATAGATTTATTTAGTTTTATACAAAATGATGAAAATCAGAAGTACATTTCCATAGATTTATTTAGTTTTATACAAAATGAAGAAAATCAGAAGTACATATAAATAGATTTATTTAGTTTTATACAAAATGATGAAAATCAGAAGTACATATAAATAGATTTATTTAGTTTTATACAAAATGATGAAAATCAGAAGTACATATAAATAGATTTATTTAGTTTTATACAAAATGATGAAAATCAGAAGTACATATAAATAGATTTATTTAGTTTTATACAAAATGATGAAAATCAGAAGTAAATTTCCATAGATCTATTTAGTTTTATACAAAATGATGAAAATCAGAAGTACATATAAATAGATTTATTTAGTTTTATACAAAATGATGAAAATCAGAAGTACATTTCCATAGATTTATTTAGTTTTATACAAAATGATGAAAATCAGAAGTACATTTCAATAGATTTATTTAGTTGTATACATAATGATGAAAATCAGAAGTACATATAAATAGATTTATTTAGTTTTATACAAAATGATGAAAATCAGAATTACATTTCCATAGATTTATTTAGTTCTATACAAAATGATTAAAATCAGAAGTACATATAAATAGATTTATTTAGTTTATAGAAAACGATGAAAATCAGAAGTACATATAAATAGATTTATATAGTTTTATACAAAATGATGAAAATCAGAAGTACATATGAATAGATTTCTTTAGTTTTATACAAAATGATGAAAATCAGAAGTACATATAAATAGATTTATTTAGTTTTATACAAAATGATGAAAATCAGAAGTACATATAAATAGATTTATTTAGTTTTATACAAAATGATGAAAATCAGAAGTACATATAAATAGATTTATTTAGTTTTATACAAAATGATGAAAATCAGAAGTACATATAAATAGATTTATTTAGTTTTATACAAAATGATGAAAATCAGAAGTACATATAAATAGATTTATTTAGTTTTATACAAAATGATGAAAATCAGAAGTACATTTCCATAGATTTATTTAGTTTTATACAAAATGATGAAAATCAGAAGTACATTTCAATAGATTTATTTAGTTGTATACATAATGATGAAAATCAGAAGTACATATAAATAGATTTATTTAGTTTTATACAAAATGATGAAAATCAGAAGTACATATAAATAGATTTATTTAGTTTTATACAAAATGATGAAAATCAGAAGTACATATAAATAGATTTATTTAGTTTTATACAAAATGATGAAAATCAGAAGTACATATAAATAGATTTATTTATTTTTATACAAAATGATGAAAATCAGAAGTACATTTCCATAGATTTATTTAGTTTTATACAAAATGATGAAAATCAGAAGTACATTTCCATAGATTTATTTAGTTCTATACAAAATGATTAAAATCAGAAGTACATATAAATAGATTTATTTAGTTTATACAAAACGATGAAAATCAGAAGTACATATAAATAGATTTATATAGTTTTATACAAAATGATGAAAATCAGAAGTACATATTAATAGATTTCTTTAGTTTTATACAAAATGATGAAAATCAGAAGTACATATAAATAGATTTATTTAGTTTTATACAAAATGATGAAAATCAGAAGTACATATAAATAGATTTATTTAGTTTTATACAAAATGATGAAAATCAGAAGTACATATAAATAGATTTATTTAGTTTCATACAAAATGATGAAAATCAGAAGTACATATAATTAGATTTATTTAGATTTATACAAAATGATGAAAATCAGAAGTACATATAAATAGATTTATTTAGTTTTATACAAAATGATGAAAATTAGAAGTACATATAAATAGATTTATTTAGTTTTATACAAAATGATGAAAATCAGAAGTACATTTCCATAGATTTATTTAGTTTTATACAAAATGATGAAAATCAGAAGTACATATAAATAGATTTATTTAGTTCTATACAAAATGATGAAAATCAGAAGTACATATAAATAGATTTATTTAGTTTTATACAAAATGATGAAAATCAGAAGTACATATAAATAGATTTATTTAGTTTTATACAAAATGATGAAAATTAGAAGTACATATAAATAGATTTATTTAGTTTTATACAAAATGATGAAAATCAGAAGTACATTTCCATAGATTTATTTAGTTTTATACAAAATGATGAAAATCAGAAGTACATATAAATAGATTTATTTAGTTCTATACAAAATGATGAAAATCAGAAGTACATATAAATAGATTTATTTAGTTTTATACAAAATGATGAAAATCAGAAGTACATTTCCATAGATTTATTTAGTTTTATACAAAATGAAGAAAATCAGAAGTACATATAAATAGATTTATTTAGTTTTATACAAAATGATGAAAATCAGAAGTACATATAAATAGATTTATTTAGTTTTATACAAAATGATGAAAATCAGAAGTATATATAAATAGATTTATTTACTTTTATACAAAATGATGAAAATCAGAAGTACATATAAATAGATTTATTTAGTTTTATACAAAATGATGAAAATCAGAAGTACATTTCCATAGATTTATTTAGTTTTATACAAAATGATGAAAATCAGAATTACATTTCCATAGATTTATTTAGTTTTATACAAAATGATGAAAATCAGAAGTACATATAAATAGATTTATTTAGTTTTATACATAATGATGAAATTCAGAAGTACATATAAATAGATTTATTTAGTTTTATACAAAATGAAGAAAATCAGAAGTACATATAAATAGATTTATTTAGTTTTATAGGAAATGATGAAAATCAGAAGTACATATAAATAGATTTATTTAGTTTTATACAAAATGATGAAAATCAGAAGTACATATAAATAGATTTATTTAGTTTTATACAAAATGATGAAAATCAGAAGTACATATAAATAGATTTATTTAGTTTTATACAAAATGAAGAAAATCAGAAGTACATATAAACAGATTTCTTTAGTTTTATTGGAAATGAAGAAAATCAGAAGTACATATAAATAGATTTATTTAGTTTTATACAAAATGATGAAAATCAGAAGTACATTTCCATAGATTTATTTAGTTTTATACAAAATGATGAAAATCAGAAGTACATGTAAATAGATTTATTTAGTTTTATACAAAATGATGAAAATCAGAAGTACATATAAATAGATTTATTTAGTTTTATACAAAATGATGAAAATCAGAAGTACATATAAATAGATTTATTTAGTTTTATACACAATGATGAAAATTAGAAGTACATATAAATAGATTTATTTAGTTTTATACAAAATGATGAAAATCAGAAGTACATTTCCATAGATTTATTTAGTTTTATACAAAATGATGAAAATCAGAAGTACATATAAATAGATTTATTTAGTTCTATACAAAATGATGAAAATCAGAAGTACATATAAATAGATTTATTTAGTTTTATACAAAATGATGAAAATCAGAAGTACATTTCCATAGATTTATTTAGTTTTATACAAAATGAAGAAAATCAGAAGTACATATAAATAGATTTATTTAGTTTTATACAAAATGATGAAAATCAGAAGTACATATAAATAGATTTATTTAGTTTTATACAAAATGATGAAAATCAGAAGTACATATAAATAGATTTATTTAGTTTTATACAAAATGATGAAAATCAGAAGTACATATAAATAGATTTATTTAGTTTTATACAAAATGATGAAAATCAGAAGTACATATAAATAGATTTATTTAGTTTTATACAAAATGATGAAAATCAGAAGTACATATAAATAGATTTATTTAGTTTCATACAAAATGATGAAAATCAGAAGTACATATAATTAGATTTATTTAGATTTATACAAAATGATGAAAATCAGAAGTACATATAAATAGATTTATTTAGTTTTATACAAAATGATGAAAATTAGAAGTACATATAAATAGATTTATTTAGTTTTATACAAAATGATGAAAATCAGAAGTACATTTCCATAGATTTATTTAGTTTTATACAAAATGATGAAAATCAGAAGTACATATATATAGATTTATTTAGTTCTATACAAAATGATGAAAATCAGAAGTACATATAAATAGATTTATTTAGTTTTATACAAAATGATGAAAATCAGAAGTACATATAAATAGATTTATTTAGTTTTATACAAAATGATGAAAATTAGAAGTACATATAAATAGATTTATTTAGTTTTATACAAAATGATGAAAATCAGAAGTACATTTCCATAGATTTATTTAGTTTTATACAAAATGATGAAAATCAGAAGTACATATAAATAGATTTATTTAGTTCTATACAAAATGATGAAAATCAGAAGTACATATAAATAGATTTATTTAGTTTTATACAAAATGATGAAAATCAGAAGTACATTTCCATAGATTTATTTAGTTTTATACAAAATGAAGAAAATCAGAAGTACATATAAATAGATTTATTTAGTTTTATACAAAATGATGAAAATCAGAAGTACATATAAATAGATTTATTTAGTTTTATACAAAATGATGAAAATCAGAAGTATATATAAATAGATTTATTTACTTTTATACAAAATGATGAAAATCAGAAGTACATATAAATAGATTTATTTAGTTTTATACAAAATGATGAAAATCAGAAGTACATTTCCATAGATTTATTTAGTTTTATACAAAATGATGAAAATCAGAATTACATTTCCATAGATTTATTTAGTTTTATACAAAATGATGAAAATCAGAAGTACATATAAATAGATTTATTTAGTTTTATACATAATGATGAAATTCAGAAGTACATATAAATAGATTTATTTAGTTTTATACAAAATGAAGAAAATCAGAAGTACATATAAATAGATTTATTTAGTTTTATAGGAAATGATGAAAATCAGAAGTACATATAAATAGATTTATTTAGTTTTATACAAAATGATGAAAATCAGAAGTACATATAAATAGATTTATTTAGTTTTATACAAAATGATGAAAATCAGAAGTACATATAAATAGATTTATTTAGTTTTATACAAAATGAAGAAAATCAGAAGTACATATAAACAGATTTCTTTAGTTTTATTGGAAATGAAGAAAATCAGAAGTACATATAAATAGATTTATTTAGTTTTATACAAAATGATGAAAATCAGAAGTACATTTCCATAGATTTATTTAGTTTTATACAAAATGATGAAAATCAGAAGTACATGTAAATAGATTTATTTAGTTTTATACAAAATGATGAAAATCAGAAGTACATATAAATAGATTTATTTAGTTTTATACAAAATGATGAAAATCAGAAGTACATATAAATAGATTTATTTAGTTTTATACACAATGATGAAAATTAGAAGTACATATAAATAGATTTATTTAGTTTTATACAAAATGATGAAAATCAGAAGTACATTTCCATAGATTTATTTAGTTTTATACAAAATGATGAAAATCAGAAGTACATATAAATAGATTTATTTAGTTCTATACAAAATGATGAAAATCAGAAGTACATATAAATAGATTTATTTAGTTTTATACAAAATGATGAAAATCAGAAGTACATTTCCATAGATTTATTTAGTATTATACAAAATGAAGAAAATCAGAAGTACATATAAATAGATTTATTTAGTTTTATACAAAATGATGAAAATCAGAAGTACATATAAATAGATTTATTTAGTTTTATACAAAATGATGAAAATCAGAAGTACATATAAATAGATTTATTTAGTTTTATACAAAATGATGAAAATCAGAAGTACATATAAATAGATTTATTTAGTTTTATACAAAATGATGAAAATCAGAAGTAAATTTCCATAGATCTATTTAGTTTTATACAAAATGATGAAAATCAGAAGTACATATAAATAGATTTATTTAGTTTTATACAAAATGATGAAAATCAGAAGTACATTTCCATAGATTTATTTAGTTTTATACAAAATGATGAAAATCAGAAGTACATTTCAATAGATTTATTTAGTTGTATACATAATGATGAAAATCAGAAGTACATATAAATAGATTTATTTAGTTTTATACAAAATGATGAAAATCAGAATTACATTTCCATAGATTTATTTAGTTCTATACAAAATGATTAAAATCAGAAGTACATATAAATAGATTTATTTAGTTTATAGAAAACGATGAAAATCAGAAGTACATATAAATAGATTTATATAGTTTTATACAAAATGATGAAAATCAGAAGTACATATGAATAGATTTATTTAGTTTTATACAAAATGATGAAAATCAGAAGTACATTTCCATAGATTTATTTAGTTTTATACAAAATGATGAAAATCAGAAGTACATTTCAATAGATTTATTTAGTTGTATACATAATGATGAAAATCAGAAGTACATATAAATAGATTTATTTAGTTTTATACAAAATGATGAAAATCAGAAGTACATATAAATAGATTTATTTAGTTTTATACAAAATGATGAAAATCAGAAGTACATATAAATAGATTTATTTAGTTTTATACAAAATGATGAAAATCAGAAGTACATATAAATAGATTTATTTAGTTTTATACAAAATGATGAAAATCAGAAGTACATTTCCATAGATTTATTTAGTTTTATACAAAATGATGAAAATCAGAAGTACATTTCCATAGATTTATTTAGTTCTATACAAAATGATTAAAATCAGAAGTACATATAAATAGATTTATTTAGTTTATACAAAACGATGAAAATCAGAAGTACATATAAATAGATTTATATAGTTTTATACAAAATGATGAAAATCAGAAGTACATATTAATAGATTTCTTTAGTTTTATACAAAATGATGAAAATCAGAAGTACATATAAATAGATTTATTTAGTTTTATACAAAATGATGAAAATCAGAAGTACATATAAATAGATTTATTTAGTTTTATACAAAATGATGAAAATCAGAAGTACATATAAATAGATTTATTTAGTTTCATACAAAATGATGAAAATCAGAAGTACATATAATTATATTTATTTAGATTTATACAAAATGATGAAAATCAGAAGTACATATAAATAGATTTATTTAGTTTTATACAAAATGATGAAAATTAGAAGTACATATAAATAGATTTATTTAGTTTTATACAAAATGATGAAAATCAGAAGTACATTTCCATAGATTTATTTAGTTTTATACAAAATGATGAAAATCAGAAGTACATATAAATAGATTTATTTAGTTCTATACAAAATGATGAAAATCAGAAGTACATATAAATAGATTTATTTAGTTTTATACAAAATGATGAAAATCAGAAGTACATTTCCATAGATTTATTTAGTTTTATACAAAATGAAGAAAATCAGAAGTACATATAAATAGATTTATTTAGTTTTATACAAAATGATGAAAATCAGAAGTACATATAAATAGATTTATTTAGTTTTATACAAAATGATGAAAATCAGAAGTATATATAAATAGATTTATTTACTTTTATACAAAATGATGAAAATCAGAAGTACATATAAATAGATTTATTTAGTTTTATACAAAATGATGAAAATCAGAAGTACATTTCCATAGATTTATTTAGTTTTATACAAAATGATGAAAATCAGAATTACATTTCCATAGATTTATTTAGTTTTATACAAAATGATGAAAATCAGAAGTACATATAAATAGATTTATTTAGTTTTATACATAATGATGAAATTCAGAAGTACATATAAATAGATTTATTTAGTTTTATACAAAATGAAGAAAATCAGAAGTACATATAAATAGATTTATTTAGTTTTATAGGAAATGATGAAAATCAGAAGTACATATAAATAGATTTATTTAGTTTTATACAAAATGATGAAAATCAGAAGTACATATAAATAGATTTATTTAGTTTTATACAAAATGATGAAAATCAGAAGTACATATAAATAGATTTATTTAGTTTTATACAAAATGAAGAAAATCAGAAGTACATATAAACAGATTTATTTAGTTTTATTGGAAATGAAGAAAATCAGAAGTACATATAAATAGATTTATTTAGTTTTATACAAAATGATGAAAATCAGAAGTACATTTCCATAGATTTATTTAGTTTTATACAAAATGATGAAAATCAGAAGTACATGTAAATAGATTTATTTAGTTTTATACAAAATGATGAAAATCAGAAGTACATATAAATAGATTTCTTTAGTTTTATACAAAATGATGAAAATCAGAAGTACATATAAATAGATTTATTTAGTTTTATACAAAATGATGAAAATCAGAAGTACATATAAATAGATTTATTTAGTTTTATACAAAATTATGAAAATCAGAAGTACATTTCCATAGATTTATTTAGTTTTATACAAAATGATGAAAATCAGAAGTACATATAAATAGATTTATTTAGTTTTATACAAAATGATGAAAATCAGATGTACATATAAATAGATTTATTTAGTTTTATACAAAATGATGAAAATCAGAAGTACATATAAATAGATTTATTTAGTTTTATACAAAATGATGAAAATCAGAAGTACATATAAATAGATTTATTTAGTTTTATACAAAATGATGAAAATCAGAAGTACATATAAATAGATTTATTTAGTTTTATACAAAATAATGAAAATCAGATGTACATTTACATAGATTTATTTAGTTTTATATAAAATGATGAAAATCAGAAGTACATATAGATAGATTTATTTAGTTTTATACAAAATGATGAAAATCAGAAGTACATTTCCATAGATTTATTTAGTTTTATACAAAATGATGAAAATCAGAATTACATTTCATAGATTTATTTAGTTTTATACAAAATGATGAAAATCAGAAGTACATATAAATAGATTTATTTAGTTTTATACAAAATGATGAAAATCAGAAGTACATTTCCATAGATTTATTTAGTTTTATACAAAATTATGAAAATCAGAATTACATTTCATAGATTTATTTAGTTTTATACAAAATGATGAAAATCAGAAATACATATAAATAGATTTATTTAGTTTTATACAAAATGATGAAAATCAGAAGTACATATAAATAGATTTATTTAGTTTTATACAAAATGATGAAAATCAGAATTACATATAAATAGATTTATTTAGTTTTATACAAAATAATGAAAATCAGAAGTACATATAAATAGATTTATTTAGTTTTATACAAAATGATGAAAATCAGAAGTACATATAAATAGATTTATTTAGTTTTATAAAAAATGATGAAAATCAGAAGTACATATAAATAGATTTATTTAGTTTTATACAAAATGATGAAAATCAGAAGTACATATAAATAGATTTATTTAGTTTTATACAAAATGATGAAAATCAGACGTACATATAAATAGATTTATTTAGTTTTATACAAAATGATGAATATCAGAAGTACATATAAATAGATTTATTTAGTTTTATACAAAATGATGAAAATCAGAAGTACATATAAATAGATTTATTTAGTTTTATACAAAATGATGAAAATCAGAAGTACATATACATAGATTTATTTATTTTATACAAAATGATGAAAATCAGAAGTACATTTCAATAGATTTATTTAGTTTTATACAAAATGATGAAAATCAGAAGTACATATAAATAGATTTATTTAGTTTTATACAAAATGATGAAAATCAGAAGTACATTTCCATAGATATATTTAGTTTTATACAAAATGATGAAAATCAGAAGTACATATAAATAGATTTATTTAGTTTTATACAAAATGATGAAAATCAGAAGTACATATAAATAGATTTATTTAGTTTTATACAAAATGATGAAAATCAGAAGTACATATAAATAGATTTCTTTAGTTTTATACAAAATGATGAAAATCAGAAGTACATATAAATAGATTTATTTAGTTTTATACAAAATGATGAATATCAGAAGTACATATAAATAGATTTATTTAGTTTTATACAAAATGATGAAAATCAGAAGTACATATAAATAGAATTATTTAGTTTTATACAAAATGATGAAAATCAGAAGTACATTTCAATAGATTTATTTAGTTTTATACAAAATGATGAAAATCAGAAGTACATATAAATAGATATATTTAGTTTTATACAAAATGATGAAAATCAGAAGTACATTTCCATAGATATATTTAGTTTTATACAAAATGATGAAAATCAGAAGTACATATAAATAGATTTATTTAGTTTTATAAAAAATGATGAAAATCAGAAGTACATATAAATAGATTTATTTAGTTTTATACAAAATGATGAAAATCAGAAGTACATATAAATAGATTTCTTTAGTTTTATACAAAATGATGAAAATCAGAATTTACATATAAATAGATTTATTTAGTTTTATACAAAATGATGAATATCAGAAGTACATATAAATAGATTTATTTAGTTTTATACAAAATGATGAAAATCAGAAGTACATATAAATAGATTTATTTAGTTTTATACAAAATGATGAAAATCAGAAGTACATATACATAGATTTATTTACTTTTATACAAAATGATGAAAATCAGAAGTACATTTCAATAGATTTATTTAGTTTTATACAAAATGATGAAAATCAGAAGTACATATAAATAGATATATTTAGTTTTATACAAAATGATGAAAATCAGAAGTACATTTCCATAGATATATTTAGTTTTATACAAAATGATGAAATCAGAAGTACATGTAAATAGATTTATTTAGTTTTATACAAAATGATGAAAATCAGAAGTACATATAAATAGATTTATTTAGTTTTATACAAAATGATGAAAATCAGAAGTACATATAAATAGATTTATTTAGTTTTATACAAAATGATGAAAATCAGAAGTACATATAAATAGATTTCTTTAGTTTTATACAAAATGATGAAAATCAGAAGTACATATAAATAGATTTATTTAGTTTTATACAAAATGATGAATATCAGAAGTACATATAAATAGATTTATTTCGTTTTATACAAAATGATGAAAATCAGAAGTACATATAAATAGAATTATTTAGTTTTATAAAAAATTATGAAAATCAGAAGTACATATAAATAGATTTATTTAGTTTTATACAAAATGATGAAAATCAGAAGTACATATAAATAGATTTATTTAGTTTTATACAAAATGATGAAAATCAGAAGTACATATAAATAGATTTATTTAGTTTTATACAAAATGATGAAAATCAGAAGTACATATAAATAGATTTATTTAGTTTTATCCAAAATGATGAAAATCAGAAGTACATTTCCATAGATTTATTTAGTTTTATACAAAATGATGAAAATCAGAAGTACATATAAATAGATTTATTTAGTTTTATACAAAATGATGAAAATCAGAAGTACATATAAATATATTTATTTAGTTTTATACAAAATGATTAAAATCAGAAGTACATATAAATAGATTTATTTAGTTTTATACAAAATTATGAAAATCAGAAGTACATTTCCATAGATTTATTTAGTTTTATACAAAATGATGAAAATCAGAAGTACATATAAATAGATTTATTTTTTTTTATACAAAATGATGAAAATCAGAAGTACATATAAAAAGATTTATTTAGTTTTATACAAAATGATGAAAATTAGAAGTACATATAAATAGATTTATTTAGTTTTATACAAAATGATGAAAATCAGAAGTACATATAAATAGATTTATTTAGTTTTATACAAAATGATGAAAATCAGAAGTACATTTCCATAGATTTTTTTAGTTTTATACAAAATGATGAAAATCAGAAGTACATATAAATAGATTTATGAACATCAGAAGTACATTTCCATAGTTTTATTTAGTTTTATACAAAATGATGAAAATCAGAAGTACATATAAATAGATTTATTGAGTTTTATACAAAATGATGAAAATCAGAAGTACATATCAATAGATTTATTTAGTTTTATACAAAATGATGAAAATCAGAAGTACATATATATAGATTTTTTAGTTTTATACAAAATGATGAAAATCAGAAGTACATATAAATAGACTTATTTAGTTTTATACTAAATGATGAATATCAGAAGTACATATAAATAGATTTATTTAGTTTTATACAAAATGATGAAAATCAGAAGTACATATAAATAGATTTATTTAGTTTTATACAAAATGATGAAAATCAGGAGTACATTTCCAAAGATTTATTTAGTTTTACACAAAATGATGAAAATCAGAAGTACATATAAATAGATTTATTTAGTTTTATACAAAATGATGAAAATCAGAAGTACATTTCCATAGATTTATTTAGTTTTATACAAAATGATGAAAATCAGAAGTACATATAAATAGATTTATTTAGTTTTATACAAAATGATTAAAATCAGAAGTACATATAAATAGATTTATTTAGTTTCATACAAAATGATGAAAATCAGAAGTACATATAAATAGATTTATTTAGTTTTATACAAAATGATGAAAATCAGAAGTACATATAAATAGATTTATTTAGTTTTATACAAAATGATGAAAATCAGAAGTACATATACATAGATTTATTTACTTTTATACAAAATGATGAAAATCAGAAGTACATTTCAATAGATTTATTTAGTTTTATACAAAATGATGAAAATCAGAAGTACATATAAATAGATATATTTAGTTTTATACAAAATGATGAAAATTAGAAGTACATTTCCATAGATATATTTAGTTTTATACAAAATGATGAAAATCAGAAGTACATGTAAATAGATTTATTTAGTTTTATACAAAATGATGAAAATCAGAAGTACATATAAATAGATTTATTTAGTTTTATACAAAATGATGAAAATCAGAAGTACATATAAATAGATTTATTTCGTTTTATACAAAATGATGAAAATCAGAAGTACATATAAATAGAATTATTTAGTTTTATAAAAAATTATGAAAATCAGAAGTACATATAAATAGATTTATTTAGTTTTATACAAAATGATGAAAATCAGAAGTACATATAAATAGATTTATTTAGTTTTATACAAAATGATGAAAATCAGAAGTACATATAAATAGATTTATTTAGTTTTATACAAAATGATGAAAATCAGAAGTACATATAAATAGATTTATTTAGTTTTATCCAAAATGATGAAAATCAGAAGTACATTTCCATAGATTTATTTAGTTTTATACAAAATGATGAAAATCAGAAGTACATATAAATAGATTTATTTAGTTTTATACAAAATGATGAAAATCAGAAGTACATATAAATATATTTATTTAGTTTTATACAAAATGATTAAAATCAGAAGTACATATAAATAGATTTATTTAGTTTTATACAAAATTATGAAAATCAGAAGTACATTTCCATAGATTTATTTAGTTTTATACAAAATGATGAAAATCAGAAGTACATATAAATAGATTTATTTTTTTTTATACAAAATGATGAAAATCAGAAGTACATATAAAAAGATTTATTTAGTTTTATACAAAATGATGAAAATTAGAAGTACATATAAATAGATTTATTTAGTTTTATACAAAATGATGAAAATCAGAAGTACATATAAATAGATTTATTTAGTTTTATACAAAATGATGAAAATCAGAAGTACATTTCCATAGATTTTTTTAGTTTTATACAAAATGATGAAAATCAGAAGTACATATAAATAGATTTATGAACATCAGAAGTACATTTCCATAGTTTTATTTAGTTTTATACAAAATGATGAAAATCAGAAGTACATATAAATAGATTTATTGAGTTTTATACAAAATGATGAAAATCAGAAGTACATATCAATAGATTTATTTAGTTTTATACAAAATGATGAAAATCAGAAGTACATATATATAGATTTTTTAGTTTTATACAAAATGATGAAAATCAGAAGTACATATAAATAGACTTATTTAGTTTTATACTAAATGATGAATATCAGAAGTACATATAAATAGATTTATTTAGTTTTATACAAAATGATGAAAATCAGAAGTACATATAAATAGATTTATTTAGTTTTATACAAAATGATGAAAATCAGGAGTACATTTCCAAAGATTTATTTAGTTTTACACAAAATGATGAAAATCAGAAGTACATATAAATAGATTTATTTAGTTTTATACAAAATGATGAAAATCAGAAGTACATTTCCATAGATTTATTTAGTTTTATACAAAATGATGAAAATCAGAAGTACATATAAATAGATTTATTTAGTTTTATACAAAATGATTAAAATCAGAAGTACATATAAATAGATTTATTTAGTTTCATACAAAATGATGAAAATCAGAAGTACATATAAATAGATTTATTTAGTTTTATACAAAATGATGAAAATCAGAAGTACATATAAATAGATTTATTTAGTTTTATACAAAATGATGAAAATCAGAAGTACATATACATAGATTTATTTACTTTTATACAAAATGATGAAAATCAGAAGTACATTTCAATAGATTTATTTAGTTTTATACAAAATGATGAAAATCAGAAGTACATATAAATAGATATATTTAGTTTTATACAAAATGATGAAAATCAGAAGTACATTTCCATAGATATATTTAGTTTTATACAAAATGATGAAAATCAGAAGTACATGTAAATAGATTTATTTAGTTTTATACAAAATGATGAAAATCAGAAGTACATATAAATAGATTTATTTAGTTTTATACAAAATGATGAAAATCAGAAGTACATATAAATAGATTTATTTAGTTTTATACAAAATGATGAAAATCAGAAGTACATATAAATAGATTTCTTTAGTTTTATACAAAATGATGAAAATCAGAAGTACATATAAATAGATTTATTTAGTTTTATACAAAATGATGAATATCAGAAGTACATATAAATAGATTTATTTCGTTTTATACAAAATGATGAAAATCAGAAGTACATATAAATAGAATTATTTAGTTTTATAAAAAATTATGAAAATCAGAAGTACATATAAATAGATTTATTTAGTTTTATACAAAATGATGAAAATCAGAAGTACATATAAATAGATTTATTTAGTTTTATACAAAATGATGAAAATCAGAAGTACATATAAATAGATTTATTTAGTTTTATACAAAATGATGAAAATCAGAAGTACATATAAATAGATTTATTTAGTTTTATCCAAAATGATGAAAATCAGAAGTACATTTCCATAGATTTATTTAGTTTTATACAAAATGATGAAAATCAGAAGTACATATAAATAGATTTATTTAGTTTTATACAAAATGATGAAAATCAGAAGTACATATAAATATATTTATTTAGTTTTATACAAAATGATTAAAATCAGAAGTACATATAAATAGATTTATTTAGTTTTATACAAAATTATGAAAATCAGAAGTACATTTCCATAGATTTATTTAGTTTTATACAAAATGATGAAAATCAGAAGTACATATAAATAGATTTATTTTTTTTTATACAAAATGATGAAAATCAGAAGTACATATAAAAAGATTTATTTAGTTTTATACAAAATGATGAAAATTAGAAGTACATATAAATAGATTTATTTAGTTTTATACAAAATGATGAAAATCAGAAGTACATATAAATAGATTTATTTAGTTTTATACAAAATGATGAAAATCAGAAGTACATTTCCATAGATTTTTTTAGTTTTATACAAAATGATGAAAATCAGAAGTACATATAAATAGATTTATGAACATCAGAAGTACATTTCCATAGTTTTATTTAGTTTTATACAAAATGATGAAAATCAGAAGTACATATAAATAGATTTATTGAGTTTTATACAAAATGATGAAAATCAGAAGTACATATCAATAGATTTATTTAGTTTTATACAAAATGATGAAAATCAGAAGTACATATATATAGATTTTTTAGTTTTATACAAAATGATGAAAATCAGAAGTACATATAAATAGACTTATTTAGTTTTATACTAAATGATGAATATCAGAAGTACATATAAATAGATTTATTTAGTTTTATACAAAATGATGAAAATCAGAAGTACATATAAATAGATTTATTTAGTTTTATACAAAATGATGAAAATCAGGAGTACATTTCCAAAGATTTATTTAGTTTTACACAAAATGATGAAAATCAGAAGTACATATAAATAGATTTATTTAGTTTTATACAAAATGATGAAAATCAGAAGTACATTTCCATAGATTTATTTAGTTTTATACAAAATGATGAAAATCAGAAGTACATATAAATAGATTTATTTAGTTTTATACAAAATGATTAAAATCAGAAGTACATATAAATAGATTTATTTAGTTTCATACAAAATGATGAAAATCAGAAGTACATATAAATAGATTTATTTAGTTTTATACAAAATGATGAAAATCAGAAGTACATTTCCATAGATTTATTTAGTTTTATACAAAATGATGAAAATCAGAAGTACATATAAAAAGATTTATTTAGTTTTATACAAAATTATGAAAATCAGAAGTACATTTACATAGATTTGTTTAGTTTTATATAAAATGATGAAAATCAGAAGTTCATATAAATAGATTTATTTAGTTTTATACAAAATGATGAAAATCAGAAGTACATTTCCATAGATTTATTTAGTTTTATACAAAATGATGAAAATCAGAAGTACATATAAATAGATTTATTTATTTTTATACAAAATGATGAAAATCAGAAGTACATTTCCATAGATTTATTTATTTTTATACAAAATGATGAAAATCAGAAGTACATATAAATAGTTTTATTTAGTTTTATACAAAATGATGAAAATCAGGAGTACATTTCCATAGATTTATTTAGTTTTATACAAAATGATGAAAATCAGAAGTACATATAAATAGATTGATTTCGTTTTATACAAAATGATGAAAATTAGAATTACATTTACATAGATTTATTTAGTTTTATATAAAATGATAAAAATCAGAAGTAAATATAGATAGATTTATTTAGTTTTATACAAAATGATGAAAATCAGAAGTACATTTCCATAGATTTATTTAGTTTTATACAAAATAATGAAAATCAGATGTACATATAAATAGATTTATTTAGTTTTATGAAAAATGATGAAAATCAGAAGTACATTTCCATAGATTTTTTTAGTTTTATACAAAATGATGAAAATCAGAAGTACATTTCCATAGATTTTTTTAGTTTTATACAAAATGATGAGCATCAGAAGTACATATAAATAGATATATTTAGTTTTATACAAAATGATGAAAATCAGAAGTACATATAAATAGATTTATTTAGTTTTATACAAAATGATTAAAATCAGAAGTACATTTCCATAGATTTATTTAGTTTTATACAAAATGATGAAAATCAGAAGTACATATGAATAGATTTATTTAGTTTTATACAAAATGATGAAAATCAGAAGTACATTTCCATAGATTTATTTAGTTTTATACGAAATGATGATAATCAGAAGTACATATAAATAGATTTATTTAGTTTTATACAATATGATGAAAATCAGAAGTACATATAAATAGATTTATTTAGTTTTATACAAAATGATGAAAATCAGAAGTACATATAAATAGATTTATTTAGTTTTATACAAAATGATGAAAATCAGAAGTACATATAAATAGATTTATTTAGTTTTATCCAAAATGATGAAAATCAGAAGTACATTTCCATAGATTTATTTAGTTTTATACAAAATGATGAAAATCAGAAGTACATATAAATAGATTTATTTAGTTTTATACAAAATGATGAAAATCAGAAGTACATATAAATATATTTATTTAGTTTTATACAAAATGATGAAAATCAGAAGTACATATAAATAGATTTATTTAGTTTTATACAAAATTATGAAAATCAGAAGTACATTTCCATAGATTTATTTAGTTTTATACAAAATGATGAAAATCAGAAGTACATATAAATAGATTTATTTAGTTTTATACAAAATGATGAAAATCAGAAGTACATTTACATAGATTTGTTTAGTTTTAAATAAAATGATGAAAATCAGAAGTACATATAAATAGATTTATTTAGTTTTATACAAAATGATGAAAATCAGAAGTACATTTCCATAGATTTTTTTAGTTTTATACAAAATGATGAAAATCAGAAGTACATTTCGAATAGATTTTTTTAATTTTATACAAAATGATGAAAATCAGAAGTACATATAGATAGATTTATTTAGTTTTATACAAAATGATTAAAATCAGAAGTACATTTCCATAGATTTATTTACTTTTATACAAAATAATGAAAATCAGAAGTACATATAAATAGATTTATTTAGTTTTATACAAAATGATGAACATCAGAAGTACATATCAATAGATTTATTTAGTTTTATAGGAAATGATGAAAATCAGAAGTACATATAAATAGATTTATTTAGTTTTATACAAAATGATTAAAATCAGAAGTACATATAAATAGATTTATTTAGTTTCATACAAAATGATGAAAATCAAAAGTACATATAAATAGATTTATTTAGTTTTATACAAAATGATGAAAATCAGAAGTACATTTCCATAGATTTATTTAGTTTTATACAAAATGATGAAAATCAGAAGTACATATAAAAAGATTTATTTAGTTTTATACAAAATTATGAAAATCAGAAGTACATTTACATAGATTTGTTTAGTTTTATATAAAATGATGAAAATCAGAAGTACATATAAATAGATTTATTTAGTTTTATACAAAATGATGAAAATCAGAAGTACATTTCCATAGATTTATTTAGTTTTATACAAAATGATGAAAATCAGAAGTACATATAAATAGATTTATTTATTTTTATACAAAATGATGAAAATCAGAAGTACATTTCCATAGATTTATTTATTTTTATACAAAATGATGAAAATCAGAAGTACATATAAATAGTTTTATTTAGTTTTATACAAAATGATGAAAATCAGGAGTACATTTCCATAGATTTATTTAGTTTTATACAAAATGATGAAAATCAGAAGTACATATAAATAGATTGATTTCGTTTTATACAAAATGATGAAAATTAGAATTACATTTACATAGATTTATTTAGTTTTATATAAAATGATAAAAATCAGAAGTAAATATAGATAGATTTATTTAGTTTTATACAAAATGATGAAAATCAGAAGTACATTTCCATAGATTTATTTAGTTTTATACAAAATAATGAAAATCAGATGTACATATAAATAGATTTATTTAGTTTTATGAAAAATGATGAAAATCAGAAGTACATTTCCATAGATTTTTTTAGTTTTATACAAAATGATGAAAATCAGAAGTACATTTCCATAGATTTTTTTAGTTTTATACAAAATGATGAGCATCAGAAGTACATATAAATAGATATATTTAGTTTTATACAAAATGATGAAAATCAGAAGTACATATAAATAGATTTATTTAGTTTTATACAAAATGATTAAAATCAGAAGTACATTTCCATAGATTTATTTAGTTTTATACAAAATGATGAATATCAGAAGTACATATGAATAGATTTATTTAGTTTTATACAAAATGATGAAAATCAGAAGTACATTTCCATAGATTTATTTAGTTTTATACGAAATGATGATAATCAGAAGTACATATAAATAGATTTATTTAGTTTTATACAATATGATGAAAATCAGAAGTACATATAAATAGATTTATTTAGTTTTATACAAAATGATGAAAATCAGAAGTACATATAAATAGATTTATTTAGTTTTATACAAAATGATGAAAATCAGAAGTACATATAAATAGATTTATTTAGTTTTATCCAAAATGATGAAAATCAGAAGTACATTTCCATAGATTTATTTAGTTTTATACAAAATGATGAAAATCAGAAGTACATATAAATAGATTTATTTAGTTTTATACAAAATGATGAAAATCAGAAGTACATATAAATATATTTATTTAGTTTTATACAAAATGATGAAAATCAGAAGTACATATAAATAGATTTATTTAGTTTTATACAAAATTATGAAAATCAGAAGTACATTTCCATAGATTTATTTAGTTTTATACAAAATGATGAAAATCAGAAGTACATATAAATAGATTTATTTAGTTTTATACAAAATGATGAAAATCAGAAGTACATTTACATAGATTTGTTTAGTTTTAAATAAAATGATGAAAATCAGAAGTACATATAAATAGATTTATTTAGTTTTATACAAAATGATGAAAATCAGAAGTACATTTCCATAGATTTTTTTAGTTTTATACAAAATGATGAAAATCAGAAGTACATTTCGAATAGATTTTTTTAATTTTATACAAAATGATGAAAATCAGAAGTACATATAGATAGATTTATTTAGTTTTATACAAAATGATTAAAATCAGAAGTACATTTCCATAGATTTATTTAGTTTTATACAAAATAATGAAAATCAGAAGTACATATAAATAGATTTATTTAGTTTTATACAAAATGATGAACATCAGAAGTACATATCAATAGATTTATTTAGTTTTATAGGAAATGATGAAAATCAGAAGTACATATAAATAGATTTATTTAGTTTTATACAAAATGATGAAAATCAGAAGTACATATAAATAGATTTATTTAGTTTTATACAAAATGATGAAAATCAGAAGTACATTTCCATAGATTTTTTTAGTTTTATACAAAATATGAAAATCAGAAGTACATATAAATAGATTTATGAACATCAGAAGTACATTTCCATAGTTTTATTTAGTTTTATACAAAATGATGAAAATCAGAAGTACATATAAATAGATTTATTGAGTTTTATACAAAATAATGAAAATCAGAAGTACATATAAATAGATTTATTTAGTTTTATACAAAATGATGAAAATCATAAGTACATATAAATAGATTTATTTAGATTTATACAAAATGATGAAAATCAGAAGTACATTTCCATAGATTTATTTAGATTTATACAAAATTATGAAAATCAGAATTACATTTCCATAGATTTATTTAGTTTTATACAAAATGATGAAAACCAGAAGTACATATAAATAGATTTATTCAGTTTTATACAAAATAATGAAAATCAGAAGTACATATAAATAGATTTATTTAGTTTTATACAAAATGATGAAAATCAGAAGTACATATAAATAGATTTATTTAGTTTTATACAAAATGATGAAAATCAGAAGTACATATAAATAGATTTATTTAGTTTTATACAAAATGAAGAAAATCAGAAGTACATATAAATAGATTTATTTAGTTTTATAGGAAATGATGAAAATCAGAAGTACATATAAATAGATTTATTTAGTTTTATACAAAATGATGAAAATCCGAAGTACATATAAATAGATTTATTTAGTTTTATACAAAATTATGAAAATCAGATGTACATTTCCATAGATTTATTTAGTTTTATACAAAATGATGAAAATCAGAAGTACATATAAATAGATTTATTTAGTTTTATACAAAATGATGAAAATCAGAAGTACATTTCCATAGATTTGTTTAGTTTTATATAAAATGATGAAAATCAGAACTACATATAAATAGATCTATTTAGTTTTATACAAAATGATGAAAATCAGAAGTACATTTCCATAGATTTTTTTAGTTTTATACAAAATGATGAAAATCAGAAGTACATTTCCATAGATTTTTTTAGTTTTATACAAAATGATGAAAATCAGAAGTACATATAAATAGATTTATTTAGTTTTATACAAAATGATGAAAATCAGAAGTACATATAAATAGATTTATTTAGTTTTATACAAAATGATGAAAATCAGAAGTACATATAAAAAGATTTATTTAGTTTTATACAAAATGATGAAAATCAGAAGTACATATAAATAGATTTATTTAGTTTTATACAAAATGATGAAAATCAGAAGTACATATAAATAGATTTATTTAGTTTTATACAAAATGATGAAAATCAGAAGTACATTTCCATAGATTTTTTTAGTTTTATACAAAATGATTAAAATCAGAAGTACATATAAATAGATTTATGAACATCAGAAGTACATTTCCATAGTTATATTTAGTTTTATACAAAATGATGAAAATCAGAAGTACATATAAATAGATTTATTTAGTTTTATACAAAATGATGAAAATCAGAAGTACATTTCCATAGATTTTTTTAGTTTTATACAAAATGATGAAAATCAGAAGTACATTTCCATAGATTTATTTAGTTTTATACAAAATGATGAAAATCAGAAGTACATATAAATAGATTTCTTTAGATTTTACAAAATGATGAAAATCGAAAGTACATATAAATAAATTTATTTAGTTTTATACAAAATAATGAAAATCAGAAGTACATTTACATAGATTTATTTATTTTTATATAAAATGATGAAAATCACAAGTACATATAGATAGATTTATTTAGTTTTATACAAAATGATGAAAATCAGAAGTACATTTCCATAGATTTATTTAGTTTTATACAAAATGATGAAAATCAGAAGTACATATAAATAGATTTATTTAGTTTTATACAAAATCATGAAAATCAGAAGTACATTTCCATAGATTTATTTAGTTTTATACAAAATGATGAAAATCAGAATTACATTTCCATAGATTTATTTAGTTTTATACAAAATGATGAAAATCAGAAGTACATATAAATAGATTTATTTAGTTTTATACAAAATAATGAAAATCAGAAGTACATATAAATAGATTTATTTAGTTTTATACAAAATGATGAAAATCAGAAGTACATATAAATAGATTTATTTAATTTTATACAAAATGATGAAAATCAGAAGTACATATAAATAGATTTATTTAGTTTTATACAAAATGATGAAAATCAGAAGTACATATAAATAGATTTATTTAGTTTTATACAAAATAAAGAAAATCAGAAGTACATATAAATAGATTTATTTAGTTTTATAGGAAATGATGAAAATCAGAAGTACATATAAATAGATTTATTTAGTTTTATACAAAATGATGAAAATCAGAAGTACATATAAATAGATTTATTTAGTTTTATACAAAATGATGAAAATCAGATGTACATATAAATAGATTTATTTAGTTTTATACAAAATGATGAAAATCAGAAGTACATATAAATAGATTTATTTAGTTTTATACAAAATGAAGAAAATTAGAAGTACATATAAACAGATTTATTTAGTTTTATTGGAAATGATGAAAATCAGAAGTACATATAAATAGATTTATTTAGTTTTATACAAAATGATGAAAATCAGAAGTACATTTCCATAGATTTATTTAGTTTTATACAAAATGATGAAAATCAGAAGTACATATAAATAGATTTATTTAGTTTTATACAAAATGATGAAAATCAGAAGTACATATAAATAGATTTATTTAGTTTTATACAAAATGATGAAAATCAGAAGTACATTTCCATAGATTTATTTAGTTTTATACAAAATGATGAAAATCAGAAGTACATATACATAGATTTATTTAGTTTTATACAAAATGATGAAAATCAGATGTACATTTACATAGATATATTTAGTTTTATATAAAATGATGAAAATCAGAAGTACATATAGATAGATTTATTTAGTTTTATACAAAATGATGAAAATCAGAAGTACATATAAATAGATTTATTTAGTTTTATACAAAATGATGAAAATCAGAAGTACATTTCCATAGATTTATTTAGTTTTATACAAAATGATGAAAATCAGAATTACATTTCATAGATTTATTTAGTTTTATACAAAATGATGAAAATCAGAAGTACATATAAATAGATTTATTTAGTTTTATACAAAATGATGAAAATCAGAAGTACATTTCCATAGATTTATTTAGTTTTATACAAAATAATGAAAATCAGAAGTACATATAAATAGATTTATTTAGTTTTATACAAAATGATGAACATCAGAAGTACATTTCCATAGTTTTATTTAATTTTATACAAAATGATGAAAATCAGAAGTACATATAAATATATTTTTTTAGTTTTATACAAAATGATGAAAATCAGAAGTACATATCAATAGATTTACTTAGTTTTATAAAAATGATGAAAATCAGAAGTACATATAAATAGATTTATTTAGTTTTATACAAAATGATGAAAATCAGAAGTAAATATAAATAGATTTATTTAGTTTTATACAAAATGATGAAAATCAGAAGTACATATAAATAGATTTATTTAGTTTTATACAAAATGATGAAAATCAGAAGTAAATATAAATAGATTTATTTAGTTTTATACAAAATGATGAAAATCAGAAGTACATATAAATAGATTTATTTAGTTTTATACAAAATAATGAAAATCAGAAGTACATATAAATAGATTTATTTAGTTTTATACAAAATGATGAAAATCATAAGTACATACAAATAGATTTATTTAGATTTATACAAAATGATGAAAATCAGAAGTACATATAAATAAATTTTTTTAGTTTTATACAAAATGATGAAAATCAGAAGTACATATAAATAGATTTATTTAGTTTTATACAAAATGATGAAAATCAGAAGTACATATAAATAGATTTATTTAGTTTTATACAAAATGATGAAAATCAGAAGTACATATAAATAGATTTATTTAGTTTCATACAAAATGATGAAAATCAGAAGTACATTTCCATAGATTTATTTAGTTTTATACAAAATGATGAAAATCAGAATTACATTTCCATAGATTTATTTAGTTTTATACAAAATAATGAAAATCAGAAGTACATATAAATAGAATTATTTAGTTTTATACAAAATGATGCAAATCAGAAGTACATATAAATAGATTTATTTAGTTTTATACAAAATGATGAAAATCAGAAGTACATATAAATAGATTTATTTAGTTTTATACAAAATGAATAAAATCAGAAGTACATATAAACAGATTTATTTAGTTTTATTGGAAATGATGAAAATCAGAAGTACATATAAATAGATTTATTTAGTTTTATACAAAATGATGAAAATCAGAAGTACATTTCCATAGATTTATTTAGTTTTATACAAAATGATGAAAATCAGAAGTACATGTAAATAGATTTATTTAGTTTTATACAAAATGATGAAAATCAGAAGTACATATAAATAGATTTCTTTAGTTATATACAAAATGATGAAAATCAGAAGTACATATAAATAGATTTATTTAGTTTTATACAAAATGAGGAAAATCAGAAGTACATATAAATAGATTTATTTAGTTTTATACAAAATGATGAAAATCAGAAGTACATTTCCATAGATTTATTTAGTTTTATACAAAATGATGAAAATCAGAAGTACATATAAATAGATTTATTTAGTTTTATACAAAATGATGAAAATCAGAAGTACATTTCATAGATTTATTTAGTTTTATACAAAATGATGAAAATCAGAAATACATATAAATAGATTTATTTAGTTTTATACAAAATGATGAAAATCAGAAGTACATATAAATAGATTTATTTAGTTTTATACAAAATGATGAAAATCAGAAGTACATATAAATAGATTTATTTAGTTTTATACAAAATGATGAAAATCAGAAGTACATATAAATAGATTTATTTAGTTTTATACAAAATGATGAAAATCAGAAGTACATATAAATAGATTTATTTAGTTTTATACAAAATGTAGAAAATCAGAAGTACATATAAATAGATTTATTTAGTTTTATAGGAAATGATGAAAATCAGAAGTACATATAAATAGATTTATTTAGTTTTATACAAAATGATGAAAATCAGAAGTACATTTCCATAGATTTATTTAGTTTTATACAAAATGATGAAAATCAGAAGTACATATAAATAGATTTATTTAGTTTTATAAAAAATGATGAAAATCAGAAGTACATATAAATAGATTTATTTAGTTTTATACAAAATGATGAAAATCAGAAGTACATATAAATAGATTTATTTAGTTTTATACAAAATGATGAAAATCAGAAGTACATATAAATAGATTTATTTAGTTTTATACAAAATGAAGAAAATCAGAAGTACATATAAATCGATTTATTTAGTTTTATAGGAAATGATGAAAATCAGAAGTACATATAAATAGATTTATTTAGTTTTATACAAAATGATGAAAATCAGAAGTACATATAAATAGATTTATTTAGTTTTATACAAAATGATGAAAATCAGAAGTACATTTCCATAGATTTATTTAGTTTTATACAAAATGATGAAAATCAGAAGTACATATAAACAGATTTATTTAGTTTTATACAAAATGATGAAAATCAGAAGTACATATAAATAGATTTTTTAGTTTTATACAAAATGAAGAAAATCAGAAGTACATATAAATAGATTTATTAGTTTTATACAAAATGATGAAAATCAGAAGTACATATAAATAGATTTATTTAGTTTTATACAAAATTATGAAAATCAGAAGTACATTTCCATAGATTTATTTAGTTTTATACAAAATGATGAAAATCAGAAGTACATTTACATAGATTTGTTTAGTTTTATATAAAATGATGAAAATCAGAAGTACATATAGATAGATTTATTTAGTTTTATACAAAATGATGAAAATCAGAAGTACATTTCCATAGATTTATTTAGTTTTATACAAAATAATGAAAATCAGAAGTACATATAAATAGATTTATTTAGTTTTATACAAAATGATGAACATCAGAAGTACATTTCCATAGTTTTATTTAGTTTTATACAAAATGATGAAAATCAGAAGTACATATAAATAGATTTATTTAGTTTTATACAAAATGATTAAAATCAGAAGTACATTTCCATAGATTTATTTAGTTTTATACAAAATAATGAAAATCAGAAGTACATATAAATAGATTTATTTAGTTTTATACAAAATAATAAAAATCAGATGTACATTTACATAGATTTATTTAGTTTTATATAAAATAATGAAAATCAGAAGTACATATAGATAGATTTATTTAGTTTTATACAAAATGATGAAAATCAGAAGTACATTTCCATAGATTTATTTAGTTTTATACAAAATTATGAAAATCAGAATTACATTTCATAGATTTATTTAGTTTTATACAAAATGATGAAAATCAGAAGTACATATAAATAGATTTATTTAGTTTTATACAAAATGATGAAAATCAGAAGTACATTTCCATAGATTTATTTAGTTTTATACAAAATTATGAAAATCAGAATTACATTTCATAGATTTATTTAGTTTTATACAAAATGATGAAAATCAGATATACATATAAATAGATTTATTTAGTTTTATACAAAATGATGAAAATCATAAGTACATATAAATAGATTTATTTAGTTTTATACAAAATGATGAAAATCAGAACTACATATAAATAGATTTATTTAGTTTTATACAAAATGATGAAAATCAGAAGTACATATAAATAGATTTATTTAGTTTTATACAAAATTATGAAAATCAGAAGTACATATAAATAGATTTATTTAGTTTTATAGGAAATGATGAAAATCAGTAGTACATATAAATAGATTTATTTAGTTTTATACAAAATGATGAAAATAAGAAGTACATATAAATAGATTTATTTAGTTTTATACAAAATGATGAAAATCAGAAGTACATTTCCATAGATTTATTTAGTTTTATACAAAATGATGAAAATCAGAAGTACAAATAAATAGATTTATTTAGTTTTATACAAAATGATGAAAATCAGAAATACATATAAATAGATTTCTTTAGTTTTATACAAAATGATGAAAATCAGAAGTACAAATAAATAGATTTATTAGTTTTATACAAAATGATGAAAATCAGAAGTACATATAAATAGATTTATTTAGTTTTATACAAAATTATGAAAATCAGAAGTACATTTCCATAGATTTATTTAGTTTTATACAAAATGATGAAAATCAGAAGTACATATAAATAGATTTATTTAGTTTTATACAAAATGATGAACATCAGAAGTACATTTACACAGATTTGTTTAGTTTTATATAAAATGATGCAAATCAGATGTACATATAGATAGATTTATTTAGTTTTATACAAAATGATGAAAATCAGAAGTACATTTCCATAGATTTATTTAGTTTTATACAAAATAATGAAAAACAGAAGTAAATATAAAAAGATTTATTTAGTTTTATACAAAATGATGAACATCAGAAGTACATTTCCATAGTTTTATTTAGTTTTATACAAAATGATGAAAATCAGAAGTACATATAAATAGATTTATTTAGTTTGATACAAAATGATGAAAATCAGAAGTACATATCAATAGATTTATTTAGTTTTATAGGAAATGATGAAAATCAGAAGTACATATAAATAGATTTATTTCGTTTTATACAAAATGATGAAAATCAGAAGTACATATAAATACATTTATTTAGTTTTATACAAAATGATGAAAATCAGAAGTACATATAAATAGATTTATTTAGTTTTATACAAAATGATGAAAATCAGAAGTACATTTCCATAGATTTATTTAGTTTTATACAAAATGATGAAAATCAGAAGTACATATAAATAGATTTATTTAGTTTTATACAAAATGATGAAAATCAGAAGTACATTTACATAGATTTATTTAGTTTTATATTAAATGATGAAAATCAGAAGTACATATAGATAGATTTATTTAGTTTTATACAAAATGATTAAAATCAGAAGTACATTTCCATAGATTTATTTAGTTTTATACAAAATAATGAAAATCAGAAGTACATATAAATAGATTTATTTAGTTTTATACAAAATGATGAACATCAGAAGTACATATCAATAGATTTATTTAGTTTTATAGGAAATGATGAAAATCAGAAGTACATATAAATAGATTTATTTAGTTTTATACAAAATGATGAAAATCAGAAGTACATATAAATAGATTTATTTAGTTTTATACAAAATGATGAAAATCAGAAGTACATATAAATAGATCTATTTAGTTTTATAGAAAATGATGAAAATCAGAAGTACATATAAATAGATTTATTTAGTTTTATACAAAATAATGAAAATCAGATGTACATTTACATAGATTTATTTAGTTTTATATAAAATGATGAAAATCAGAAGTACATATAGATAGATTTATTTAGTTTTATACAAAATGATGAAAATCAGAAGTACATTTCCATAGATTTATTTAGTTTTATACAAAATTATGAAAATCAGAATTACATTTCATAGATTTATTTAGTTTTATACAAAATGATGAAAATCAGAAGTACATATAAATAGATTTATTTAGTTTTATACAAAATGATGAAAATCAGAAGTACATTTCCATAGATTTATTTAGTTTTATACTAAATTATGAAAATCAGAATTACATTTCATAGATTTATTTAGTTTTATACAAAATGATGAAAATCAGATATACATATAAATAGATTTATTTAGTTTTATACAAAATGATGAAAATCAGAAGTACATATAAATAGATTTATTTAGTTTTATACAAAATGATGAAAATCAGAAGTACATATAAATAGATTTATTTAGTTTTATACAAAATGATGAAAATCAGAAGTACATAAAAATAGATTTATTTAGTTTTATACAAAATGAAGAAAGTCAGAAGTACATATAAATAGATTTATTTAGTTTTATAGGAAATGATGAAAATCAGTAGTACATATAAATAGATTTATTTAGTTTTATACAAAATGATGAAAATCAGAAGTACATATAAATAGATTTATTTAGTTTTATACAAAATGATGAAAATCAGAAGTACATTTCCATAGATTTATTTAGTTTTATACAAAATGATGAAAATCAGAAGTACATATATATAGATTTATTTAGTTTTATACAAAATGATGAAAATCAGAAGTACATATAAATAGATTTCTTTAGTTTTATACAAAATGATGAAAATCAGAAGTACATATAAATAGATTTATTAGTTTTATACAAAATGATGAAAATCAGAAGTACATATAAATAGATTTATTTAGTTTTATACAAAATTATGAAAATCAGAAGTACATTTCCATAGATTTATTTAGTTTTATACAAAATGATGAAAATCAGAAGTACATATAAATAGATTTATTTAGTTTTATACAAAATGATGAACATCAGAAGTACATTTACATAGATTTGTTTAGTTTTATATAAAATGATGAAAATCAGAAGTACATATAGATAGATTTATTTAGTTTTATACAAAATGATGAAAATCAGAAGTACATTTCCATAGTTTTATTTAGTTTTATACAAAATAATGAAAATCAGAAGTACATATAAATAGATTTATTTAGTTTTATACAAAATGATGAAAATCAGAAGTACATATCAATAGATTTATTTAGTTTTATAGGAAATGATGAAAATCAGAAGTACATATAAATAGATTTATTTAGTTTTATACAAAATGATGGAAATCAGAATTACATATAAATACATTTATTTAGTTTTATACAAAATGATGAAAATCAGAAGTACATATAAATAGATTGATTTAGTTTTATACAAAATGATGAAAATCAGAAGTACATTTCCATAGATTTATTTAGTTTTATACAAAATGATGAAAATCAGAAGTACATATAAATAGATTTATTTAGTTTTATACAAAATAATGAAAATCAGAAGTACATTTACAAAGATTTATTTAGTTTTATATAAAATGATGAAAATCAGAAGTACATATAAATAGATTTATTTAGTTTTATACAAAATGATGAAAATCAGAAGTACATATAAATAGATTTATTTAGTTTTATACAAAATGATGAAAATCAGAAGTACATATAAATAGATTTACTTAGTTTTATACAAAATGATGAAAATCAGAAGTACATTTCCATAGATTTATTTAGTTTCATACAAAATGATGAAAATCAGAAGTACATTTCCATAGATTTATTTAGTTTTATACAAAATGAAGAAAATCAGAAGTACATATAAATAGATTTATTTAGTTTTATACAAAATGATGAAAATCAGAAGTACATTTACATAGATTTGTTTAGTTTTATATAAAATGATGAAAATCAGAAGTACATATAAATAGATTTATTTAGTTTTATACAAAATGATGAAAATCAGAAGTACATTTCCATAAATTTATTTAGTTTTATACAAAATGATGAAAATCAGAAGTACATATAAATAGATCTATTTAGTTTTATAGAAAATGATGAAAATCAGAAGTACATATAAATAGATTTATTTAGTTTTATACAAAATAATGAAAATCAGATGTACATTTACATAGATTTATTTAGTTTTATATAAAATGATGAAAATCAGAAGTACATATAGATAGATTTATTTAGTTTTATACAAAATGATGAAAATCAGAAGTACATTTCCATAGATTTATTTAGTTTTATACAAAATTATGAAAATCAGAATTACATTTCATAGATTTATTTAGTTTTATACAAAATGATGAAAATCAGAAGTACATATAAATAGATTTATTTAGTTTTATACAAAATGATGAAAATCAGAAGTACATTTCCATAGATTTATTTAGTTTTATACTAAATTATGAAAATCAGAATTACATTTCATAGATTTATTTAGTTTTATACAAAATGATGAAAATCAGATATACATATAAATAGATTTATTTAGTTTTATACAAAATGATGAAAATCAGAAGTACATATAAATAGATTTATTTAGTTTTATACAAAATGATGAAAATCAGAAGTACATATAAATAGATTTATTTAGTTTTATACAAAATGATGAAAATCAGAAGTACATAAAAATAGATTTATTTAGTTTTATACAAAATGAAGAAAGTCAGAAGTACATATAAATAGATTTATTTAGTTTTATAGGAAATGATGAAAATCAGTAGTACATATAAATAGATTTATTTAGTTTTATACAAAATGATGAAAATCAGAAGTACATATAAATAGATTTATTTAGTTTTATACAAAATGATGAAAATCAGAAGTACATTTCCATAGATTTATTTAGTTTTATACAAAATGATGAAAATCAGAAGTACATATATATAGATTTATTTAGTTTTATACAAAATGATGAAAATCAGAAGTACATATAAATAGATTTCTTTAGTTTTATACAAAATGATGAAAATCAGAAGTACATATAAATAGATTTATTAGTTTTATACAAAATGATGAAAATCAGAAGTACATATAAATAGATTTATTTAGTTTTATACAAAATTATGAAAATCAGAAGTACATTTCCATAGATTTATTTAGTTTTATACCAAATGATGAAAATCAGAAGTACATATAAATAGATTTATTTAGTTTTATACAAAATGATGAACATCAGAAGTACATTTACATAGATTTGTTTAGTTTTATATAAAATGATGAAAATCAGAAGTACATATAGATAGATTTATTTAGTTTTATACAAAATGATGAAAATCAGAAGTACATTTCCATAGTTTTATTTAGTTTTATACAAAATAATGAAAATCAGAAGTACATATAAATAGATTTATTTAGTTTTATACAAAATGATGAAAATCAGAAGTACATATCAATAGATTTATTTAGTTTTATAGGAAATGATGAAAATCAGAAGTACATATAAATAGATTTATTTAGTTTTATACAAAATGATGGAAATCAGAATTACATATAAATACATTTATTTAGTTTTATACAAAATGATGAAAATCAGAAGTACATATAAATAGATTGATTTAGTTTTATACAAAATGATGAAAATCAGAAGTACATTTCCATAGATTTATTTAGTTTTATACAAAATGATGAAAATCAGAAGTACATATAAATAGATTTATTTAGTTTTATACAAAATAATGAAAATCAGAAGTACATTTACAAAGAATTATTTAGTTTTATATAAAATGATGAAAATCAGAAGTACATATAAATAGATTTATTTAGTTTTATACAAAATGATGAAAATCAGAAGTACATATAAATAGATTTATTTAGTTTTATACAAAATGATGAAAATCAGAAGTACATATAAATAGATTTACTTAGTTTTATACAAAATGATGAAAATCAGAAGTACATTTCCATAGATTTATTTAGTTTCATACAAAATGATGAAAATCAGAAGTACATTTCCATAGATTTATTTAGTTTTATACAAAATGATGAAAATCAGAAGTACATATAAATAGATTTATTTAGTTTTATACAAAATGATGAAAATCAGAAGTACATTTACATAGATTTGTTTAGTTTTATATAAAATGATGAAAATCAGAAGTACATATAAATAGATTTATTTAGTTTTATACAAAATGATGAAAATCAGAAGTACATTTCCATAGATTTATTTAGTTTTATACAAAATGATGAAAATCAGAAGTACATATAAATAGATTTATTTAGTTTTATACAAAATGATGAAAATCAGAAGTACATTTACATAGATTTATTTAGTTTTATATAAAATGATGAAAATCAGAAGTACATATACATAGATTTCTTTAGTTTTATACAAAATGATGAAAATCAGAAGTACATTTCCATAGATTTATTTAGTTTTATACAAAATAATGAAAATCAGAAGTACATATAAATAGATTTATTTAGTTTTATACAAAATGATGAACATCAGAAGTACATTTCCATAGATTTATTTAGTTTTATACAAAATGATGAACGTCAGAAGTACATTTACATAGATTTGTTTAGTTTTATATAAAATGATGAAAATCAGAAGTACATATAGATAGATTTATTTAGTTTTATACAAAATGATGAAAATCAGAAGTACATTTCCATAGTTTTATTTAGTTTTATACAAAATAATGAAAATCAGAAGTACATATAAATAGATTTATTTAGTTTTATACAAAATGATGAAAATCAGAAGTACATATCAATAGATTTATTTAGTTTTATAGGAAATGATGAAAATCAGAAGTACATATAAATAGATTTATTTACTTTTATACAAAATGATGGAAATCAGAAGTACATATAAATACATTTATTTAGTTTTATACAAAATGATGAAAATCAGAAGTACATATAAATAGATTAATTTAGTTTTATACAAAATGATGAAAATCAGAAGTACATTTTCATAGATTTATTTAGTTTTATACAAAATGATGAAAATCAGAAGTACATATAAATAGATTTATTTAGTTTTATACAAAATAATGAAAATCAGAAGTACATTTACAAAGATTTATTTAGTTTTATATAAAATGATGAAAATCAGAAGTACATATAGATAGATTTATTTAGTTTTATCCAAAATGATGAAAATCAGAAGTACATTTCCATAGATTTATTTAGTTTTATACAAAATAATGAAAATCAGAAGTACATATAAATAGATTTATTTAGTTTTATACAAAATGATGAAAATCAGAAGTACATATAAATAGATTTATTTAGTTTTATACAAAATGATGAAAATCAGATGTACATTTCCATAGATTTATTTAGTTTTATACAAAATGATGAAAATCAGAAGTACATAAAAATAGATTTATTTAGTTTTATACAAAATGATGAAAATCAGAAGTACATTTACATAGATTTGTTTAGTTTTATATAAAATGATGAAAATCAGAAGTACATATAAATAGATTTATTTAGTTTTATACAAAATGATGAAAATCAGAAGTACAATTCCATAGATTTATTTAGTTTTATACAAAATGATGAAAATCAGAAGTACATTTCCATAGATTTATTTAGTTTTATACAAAATGATGAAAATCAGAAGTACATATAAATAGATTTATTTAGTTTTATACAAAATGATGAAAATCAGAAGTACATTTACATAGATTTGTTTAGTTTTATATAAAATGATGAAAATCAGAAGTACATATAAATAGATTTATTTAGTTTTATACAAAATGATGAAAATCAGAAGTACATTTCCATAGATTTATTTAGTTTTATACAAAATGATGAAAATCAGAAGTACATATAAATAGATTTATTTAGTTTTATACAAAATGATGAAAATCAGAAGTACATTTACATAGATTTATTTAGTTTTATATAAAATGATGAAAATCAGAAGTACATATACATAGATTTATTTAGTTTTATACAAAATGATGAACATCAGAAGTACATTTCCATAGATTTATTTAGTTTTATACAAAATGATGAAAATCAGAAGTGCATATAAATAGATTTATTTAGTTTTATACAAAATGATGAAAATCAGAAGTACATATAAATAGATTTATTTAGTTTTATAGTAAATGATGAAAATCAGAAGTACATATAAATAGATTTATTTAGTTTTATACAAAATGATAAAAATCAGAAGTACATATAAATAGATTTATTTAGTTTTATACAAAATGATGAAAATCAGAAGTACATATAAATAGATTTATTTAGTTTTATACAAAATGATGAAAATCAGAAGTACATATAAATACATTTATTTAGTTTTATACAAAATGATGAAAATCAGAAGTACATAAAAATAGATTTATTTAGTTTTATACAAAATGATGAAAATCAGAAGTACATATAAATTGATTTATTTAGTTTTATACAAAATGATGAAAATCAGAAGTACATATAAATAGATTTATTTAGTTTTATACAAAATGATGAAAATCAGAAGTACATTTCCATAGATTTATTTAGTTTTATACAAAATTATGAAAATCAGAATTACATTTCCATAGATTTATTTAGTTTTATACAAAATGATGAAAATCAGTAGTACATTTCCATAGATTTATTTAGTTTTATACAAAATGATGAAAATCAGAAGTACATATAAATAGATTTATTTAGTTTTATACAAAATGATGAAAATCAGAAGTACATATAAATAGATTTATTTAGTTTTATAAAAATGATGAAAATCAGAAGTACATATAAATAGATTTATTTAGTTTTATACAAAATGATGAAAATCAGTAGTACATATAAATAGATTTATTTAGTTTTATACAAAATGAAGAAAATCAGAAGTACATATAAATAGATTTATTTAGTTTTATACAAAATGATGAAAATCAGAAGTACATTTCCATAGATTTATTTAGTTTTATACAAAATGATGAAAATCAGAAGTACATATAAATAGATTTATTTAGTTTTATACAAAATGATGAAAATCAGAAGTACATATAAATAGATTTATTTAGTTTTATACAAAATGATGAAAATCAGAAGTACATTTCCATAGATGTTTTTAGTTTTATACAAAATGATGAAAATCAGAAGTACATTTCCATAGATTTATTTAGTTTTATACAAAATGATTAAAATCAGAAGTACATATGAATAGATTTATTTAGTTTTATACAAAATGATGAAAATCAGAAGTACATATATATAGATTTATTTAGTTTTATACAAAATGATGAAAATCAGAAGTACAATTCCATAGATTTTTTTAGTTTCATACAAAATGATGAAAATCAGAAGTACATATAAATAGATTTATTTAGTTTTATACAAAATGATGAAAATCAGAAGTACATTTCCATAGATTTATTTAGTTTTATACAAAATGATGAAAATCAGAAGTACATATAAATAGATTTATTTAGTTTTATACAAAATGATTAAAATCAGAAGTACATTTCCATAGATTTATTTAGTTTTATACAAAATGATGAAAAACAGAAGTACATATAAATAGATTTATTTAGTTTTATACAAAATGATGAAAATCAGAAGTACATATAAATAGATTTATTTAGTTTTATAGAAAATGATGTAAATCAGAAGGACATATAAATAGATTTATTTAGTTTTATACAAATTGATGAAAATCAGAAGTACATATAAATAGATTTATTTAGTTTTATACAAAATGATGAAAATCAGAAGTACATATAAATAGATTTATTTAGTTTTATACAAAATGATGAAAATCAGAAGTACATATAAATAGATTTATTTAGTTTTATAGGAAATGATTAAAATCAGAAGTACATATAAATAGGTTTATTTAGTTTTATACAAAATGATGAAAATCAGAATTACATTTCCATAGATTTATTTAGTTTTATACAAAATGATGAAAATCAGAAGTACATATAAATAGATTTATTTAGTTTTATACAAAATTATGAAAATCAGAAGTACATTTCCATAGATTTATTTAGTTTTATAGGAAATGATGAAAATCAGAAGTACATATAAATAGATTTATTTAGTTTTATACAAAATGATGAACATCAGAAGTACATTTCCATAGATTGATTTAGTTTTATAAAAAATGATGAAAATCAGAAGTACATATAAATAGATTTATTTAGTTTTATACAAAATGATGAAAATCAGAAGTACATATAAATAGATTTATTTAGTTTTATAGGAAATGATGAAAATCAGAAGTACATAGAAATAGATTTATTTAGTTTTATACAAAATGATGAAAATCAGAAGTACATATAAATGGATTTATTTAGTTTTATACAAAATGATGAAAGTCAGAAGTACATTTCCATAGATTTATTTAGTTTTATACAAAATGATGAAAATCAGAAGTACATATAAATAGATTTATTTAGTTTTATACAAAATGATGAAAATCAGAAGTACATATAAATAGATTTATTTAGTTTTATACAAAATAATGAAAATCAGAAGTACATATAAATAGATTTATTTAGTTTTATACAAAATGATGAAAATCATAAGTACATATAAATAGATTTATTTAGATTTATACAAAATGATGAAAATCAGAAGTACATATAAATGAATTTTTTTAGTTTTATACAAAAAGTTGAAAATCAGAAGTACATTTCCATAGATTTATTTAGTTTTATACAAAATGATAATAATCGGAAGTACATTTCCATAGATTTATTTAGTTTTATACAAAATGATGAAATCAGAAGTACATATAAATAGATTTATTTAGTTTTATACAAAATGATGAAATTCAGAAGTACATATAAATAGATTTATTTAGTTTTATACAAAATGATGAAAATCAGAAGTACATATAAATAGGTTTATTTAGTTTTATACAAAATGACGAAAATCAGAAGTACATTTCCATAGATTTATTTAGTTTTATACAAAATGATGAAAATCAGAAGTACATTTCCATAGATTTGTTTAGTTTTATAAAAAATGATGAAAATCAGAAGTACATATAAATAGATTTATTTAGTTTTATACAAAATGATGAAAATCAGAAGCACATATAAATAGAATTATTTAGTTTTATACAAAATGATGAAAATCAGATGTACATATATATAGATTTATTTAGTTTTATACAAAATGATGAAAAACAGAAGTACATTTTTAAAGATTTATTTAGTTTTATACAAAATGATGAAAATCAGAAGTACATTTCCATAGATTTATTTAGTTTTATACAAAATGATGAAAATCAGATGTACATATTAATAGATTTATTTAGTTTTATACAAAATGATGAAAATCAGAAGTACCTATAAATAGATTTATTTAGTTTTATATAAAATGATGAAAATCAGAAGTACATATAAATAGATTTATTTAGTTTTATACAAAATGATGAAAATCAGAAGTACATTTCCATAGATTTATTTAGTTTTATACAAAATGATGAAAATCAGAAATACATATAAATAGATTTATTTAGTTTTATGCAAAATGATGAAAATCGGAAGTACATATAAATAGATTTATTTAGTTTTATACAAAATGATGAAAATCAGAAGTACATATAAATAGATTTATTTAGTTTTATACAAAATGATGAAAATCAGAAGTACATATAAATAGATTTATTTAGTTTTAAACCAAGTGGTGAAAATTAGAAGTACATTTCCATAGATTTATTTAGTTTTATACAAAATGATGAAAATCAGAAGTACATATAAATATATTTATTTAGTTTTATACAAAACGATGAAAATCATAAGTACATATAAATAGATTTATTTAGTTTTATACAAAATGTTGAAAATCAGAAGTACATATAAATAGATTTATTTAGTTTTATACAAAATGATGAAAATCAGAAGTACATATAAATAGATTTATTTAGTTTTATACAAAATGATGAAAATCAGAAGTACATATAAATAGATTTATTTAGATTTATACAAAATGATGAAAATCAGAAGTACATATAAATAGATTTATTTAGCTTTATTCAAAATGATGAAAATCAAAAGTACATTTACATAGATTTATTTAGTTTTATACAAAATGATGAAAATCAGAAGTACATATAAATAGATTTATTTAGTTTTATACAAAATGATGAAAATAAGATGTACATATAAATAGATATATTTAGTTTTATACAAAATGATGAAAATCAGAAGTACATATAAATAGATTTATTTAGTTTTATACAAAATTATGAAAATCAGAAGTACATTTCCATAGATTTATTTAGCTTTATACAAAATGATGAAAATCAGTATTACATATAAATAGATTTATTTAGTTTTATCCAAAATGATGAAAATCAGAAGTACATTTCCATAGATTTATTTAGTTTTATACAAAATGTTGAAAATCAGAAGTACATTTCCATAGATTTATTTAGTTTTATACAAAATGATGAAAATCAGAACTACATTTCCATAGATTTATTTAGTTTTATACAAAATGTTGAAAATCAGAAGTACATATAAATAGATTTATTTAGTTTTATACAAAATGATGAAAATCAGAAGTACATATATATAGATTTATTTAGTTTTATACAAAATGGTGAAAATGAGAAGTACATTTCCATAGATTTATTTAGTTTTATACAAAATGATGAAAATCAGAAGTACATATAAATAGGTTTATTTAGTTTTATACAAAATGATGAAAATCAGAAGTATATTCCCATAGATTTATTTAGTTTTATACAAAATGATGAAAATCAGAAGTACATTTACATAGATTTATTTAGTTTTATACAAAATGATGCAAATCAGAAGTACATATAAATAGATTTATGTAGTTTATACAAAATCATGAAAATCAGAAGTACATTTCCATAGATTTATTTACTTTTATACAAAATGATGAAAATCAGAAGTACATATAAATAGATTTATTTAGTTTTATACAAAATGATGAAAATCAGAAGTACATATAAATAGATTTATTTAGTTTTATACAAAATAATGAAAATCAGAAGTACATATAAATAGATTTATTTAGTTTTATTCAAAATGATGAAAATCAGAAGTACATTTACACAGATTTATTTAGTTTTTTACAAAATGATGAAAATCAGAAGTACATATAAATAGATTTACTTAGTTTATACAAAATGATGAAAATCAGATGTACATATAAATAGATATATTTAGTTTTATACAAAATGATGAAAATCAGAAGTATATTTCCATAGATTTATTTAGTTTTATACAAAATGATGAAAATCAGAAGTACATATAAATAGATTTGTGTAGTTTATACAAAATGATGAAAATCAGAAATACATTTACATAGATTTATTTAGTTTTATACAAAATGATGAAAATCAGAAGTACATATAAATAGATTTATTTAGTTTTATACAAAATGATGAAAATCATAAGTACATATAAATAGATTTATTTAGTTTTATACAAAATGATGAAAATCAGAAGTACATATAAATAGATTTATTTATTTTATACAAAATGATGAAAATCAGAAGGACATATAAATAGATTTATTTAGTTTTATACAAAATGATGAAAATCAGAAGTACATTTACATAGATTTATTTAGTTTTATACAAAATGAAGAAAATCAGAAGTACATATAAATAGATTTATTTAGTTTATACAAAATGATGAAAATCAGAAGTACATTTCCATAGATTTATTTAGTTTTATACAAAATGATGAAAATCAGAAGTACATATAAATAGATTTATTTAGTTTTATACAAAATGATGAAAATCAGATGTACATATAAATAGATATATTTAGTTTTATACAAAATGATGAATATCAGAAGTACATATAAATAGATTTATTTAGTTTTGTAAAAAATGATGAAAATCAAAAGTACATTTCCATAGATTTATTTAGTTTCATACAAAATGATGAAAATCAGAAGTACATATAAATAGATTTCTTTAGTTTTATACAAAATAATGAAAATCAGAAGTACATTTCCATAGATTTATTTAGTTTTATACAAAATGATTAAAATCAGAAGTACATATAAATAGATTTATTTAGTTTTATACAAAATGATTAAAATCAGAAGTACATATAGATTTATTTAGTTTTATAGAAAATTATGGAAATCAGAATTACATTTCCATAGATTTATTTAGTTTTATACAAAATGATGAAAATCAGAAGTACATATAAATAGATTTATTTAGTTTTATACAAAATGATGAAAATCAGAAGTACATATAAATAGATTTATTTAGTTTTATACAAAATGATGAAAATCAGGAGTACATTTCCATAGATTTATTTACTTTTATACAAAATGATGAAAATCAGAAGTACATATAAATAGATTTATTTAGTTTTATACAAAATGGTGAAAATCAGAAGTACATTTACATAGATTTACTTAGTTTTATACAAAATGATTAAAATCAGAAGTACATATAAATAGATTTATTTAGTTTTATACAAAATGATTAAAATCAGAAGTACATATAAATAGATTTATTTAGTTTTATAGAAAATTATGGAAATCAGATTTACATTTCCATAGATTTATTTAGTTTTATACAAAATGATGAAAATCAGAAGTACATATAAATAGATTTATTTAGTTTTATACAAAATGATGAAAATCAGAAGTACATATAAATAGATTTATTTAGTTTTATACAAAATGATGAAAATCAGAAGTATATTTCCATAGATTTATTTAGTTTTATACAAAATGATGAAAATCAGAAGTACATTTACATAGATTTATTTAGTTTTATACAAAATGATGAAAATCAGAAGTAAATATAAATAGATTTATGTAGTTTATACAAAATGATGAAAATCAGAAGTACATTTCCATAGATTTATTTAGTTTTATACAAAATGATGAAAATCAGAAGTACATATAAATAGATTTATTTAGTTTTATACAAAATGATGAAAATCAGAAGTATATTTCCATAGATTTATTTAGTTTTATACAAAATGATGAAAATCAGAAGTACATATAAATAGATTTATTTAGTTTTATTCAAAATGATGAAAATCAGAAGTACATTTACATAGATTTATTTAGTTTTATACAAAATGATGAAAATCAGACGTACATATAAATAGATCTATTTAGTTTATACAAAATGATGAAAATCAGATGAACATATAAATAGATATATTTAGTTTTATACAAAATGATGAAAATCAGAAGTATATTTCCATAGATTTATTTAGTTTTATACAAAATGATGAAAATCAGAAGTACATATAAATAGATTTATGTAGTTTATACAAAATGATGAAAATCAGAAATACATTTCCATAGATTTATTTAGTTTTATACAAAATGATGAAAATCAGAAGTACATATAAATAGATTTATTTAGTTTTATACAAAATGATGAAAATCAGAAGTACATATAAATAGATTTATTTAGTTTTATACTAAATGATGAAAATCAGAAGTACATTTCCATAGATTTATTAAGTTTTATACAAAATGATGAAAATCAGAAGTACATATAAATAGATTTATTTAGTTTTATACAAAATGATGAAAATCAGAAGTACATATAAATAGATTTATTTAGTTTTATACAAAATGATGAAAATCAGGAGTACATATAAATAGATTTATTTAGTTTTATACAAAATGATGAAAATTAGAATTACATTTCCATAGATTTATTTAGTTTTATACAAAATGATGAAAATCGGAAGTACATATATATATATTTATTTAGTTTTATAAAAAATGATGAAAATCAGAAGTACATTTCCATAGATTTATTTACTTTTATACAAAATGATGAAAATCAGGAGTACATTTCCATAGATTTATTTAGTTTTATACAAAATGATGAAAATCAGAAGTACATATAAATAGATTTATTTAGTTTTATACAAAATGATGAAAATCAGAAGTACATTTACATAGATTTATTTAGTTTTATACAAAATGATGAAAATCAGAAGTACATATAAATAGATTTATTTAGTTTATACAAAATGATGAAAATCAGAAGTACATTTCCATAGATTTATTTAGTTTTATACAAAATGATGAAAATCAGAAGTACATATAAATAGATTTATTTAGTTTTATACAAAATGATGAAAATCAGATGTACATATAAATAGATTTATTTAGTTTTATACAAAATGATGAAAATCAGAAGTACATTTCCATAGATTTATTTAGTTTTATACAAAATGATGAAAATCAGAAGTACATTTCCATAGATTTATTTAGTTTTATACAAAATGATGAAAATCAGAAGTACATATAAATAGATTTATTTAGTTTTATACAAAATGATGAAAATCAGAAGTACATATAAATAGATTTATTTAGTTTTATACAAAATGATTAAAATTAGAAGTACATTTCCATAGATTTATTTATTTTTATACAAAATGATGAAAATCAGAAGTACATATAAATATATTTATTTAGTTTTATAAAAAATGATGAAAATCAGAAGTACATTTCCATAGATTTATTTACTTTTATACAAAATGTTGAAAATCAGGAGTACATTTCCATAGATTTATTTACTTTTATACAAAATGATGAAAATCAGAAGTACATATAAATAGATTTATTTAGTTTTATACAAAATAATGAAAATCAGAAGTACATTTCCATAGATTTATTTAGTTTTATTCAAAATGATGAAAATCAGAAGTACATTTACATAGATTTATTTAGTTTTATACAAAATGATGAAAATCAGAAGTACATATAAATAGATTTATTTAGTTTATACAAAATGATGAAAATCAGATGTACATATAAATAGATATATTTAGTTTTATACAAAATGATGAAAATCAGAAGTATATTTCCATAGATTTATTTAGTTTTATACAAAATGATGAAAATCAGAAGTACATATAAATAGATTTGTGTAGTTTATACAAAATGGTGAAAATCAGAAATACATTTTCATAGATTTATTTAGTTTTATACAAAATGATGAAAATCAGAAGTACATATAAATAGATTTATTTAGTTTTATACAAAATGATGAAAATCAGAAGTACATATAAATAGATTTATTTAGTTTTATACAAAATGATGAAAATCAGAAGTACATTTCCATAGATTTATTTAGTTTTATACAAAATGATGAAAATCAGAAGTACATATAAATAGATTTATTTAGTTTTATACAAAATGATGAAAAACAGAAGTACATTTACATAGATTTATTTAGTTTTATACAAAATGATGAAAATCAGAAGTACATATAAATAGATTTATTTAGTTTATACAAAATGATGAAAATCAGAAGTACATTTCCATAGATTTATTTAGTTTTATACAAAATGATGAAAATCAGAAGTACATATAAATAGATTTATTTAGTTTTATACAAAATGATGAAAATCAGATGTACATATAAATAGATTTATTTAGTTTTATACAAAATGATGAAAATCAGAAGTACATATAAATAGATTTATTTAGTTTTATACAAAATGATGAAAATCAGAAGTACATATAAATAGATTTATTTAGTTTTATACAAAATGATGAAAATCAGAAGTACATTTCCATAGATTTATTTAGTTTTATACAAAATGATGAAAATCAGAAGTACATATAAATAGATTTATTTAGTTTTATTCAAAATGATGAAAATCAGAAGTACATTTACATAGATTTATTTAGTTTTATACAAAATGATGAAAATCAGAAGTACATATAAATAGATTTATTTAGTTTATACAAAATGATAAAAATCAGAAGTACATTTCCATAGATTTATTTAGTTTTATACAAAATGATGAAAATCAGAAGTACATATAAATAGATTTATTTAGTTTTATACAAAATTATGAAAATCAGATGTACATATAAATAGATATATTTAGTTTTATACAAAATGATGAAAATCAGAAGTACATATAAATAGATTTATTTAGTTTTGTACAAAATAATGAAAATCAAAAGTACATTACCATAGATTTATATAGTTTCATACAAATGATGAAAATCAGAAGTACATATTAATAGATTTATTTAGTTTTATACAAAATGATGAAAATCAGAAGTACATTTCCATAGATTTATTTAGTTTTATACAAAATGATGAAAATCAGAAGTACATATAAATAGATTTATTTAGTTTTATACAAAATAATGAAAATCAGAAGTACATTTCCATAGATTTATTAAGTTTTATACAAAATGATGAAAATCAGAAATACATATAAATAGATTTATTTAGTTTTATACAAAAGGATGAAAATCAGAAGTACATATAAATAGATTGATTTAGTTTTATACAAAATGATGAAAATCAGAAGTACATATAAATAGATTTATTTAGTTTTATATAAAATGATGAAAATTAGAAGCACATTTCCATAGATTTATTTAGTTTTATACAAAATGATGAAAATCAGAAGTACATATAAATATATTTATTTAGATTTATAAAAAACGATGAAAATCAGAAGTACATTTCCATAGATTTATTTACTTTTATACAAAATGATGAAAATCAGAAGTACATATAAATAGATTTATTTAGTTTTGTACAAAATAATGAAAATCAAAAGTACATTACCATAGATTTATTTAGTTTCATACAAATGATGAAAATCAGAAGTACATATTAATAGATTTATTTAGTTTTATACAAAATGATGACAATCAGAAGTACATTTCCATAGATTTATTTAGTTTTATACAAAATAATGAAAATCAGATGTACATTTCCATAGATTTATTAAGTTTTATACAAAATGATGAAAATCAGAAATACATATAAATAGATTTATTTAGTTTTATACAAAAGGATGAAAATCAGAAGTACATATAAATAGATTGATTTAGTTTTATACAAAATGATGAAAATCAGAAGTACATATAAATAGATTTATTTAGTTTTATACAAAATGATGAAAATTAGAAGCACATTTCCATAGATTTATTTAGTTTTATACAAAATGATGAAAATCAGAAGTACATATATATATATTTATTTAGTTTTATAAAAAACGATGAAAATCAGAAGTACATTTCCATAGATTTATTTACTTTTATACAAAATGATGAAAATCAGGAGTACATTTCCATAGATTTATTTACTTTTATACAAAATGATGAAAATCAGAAGTACATATAAATAGATTTATTTAGTTTTATACAAAATGATCAAAATCAGAAGTACATTTACATAGATTTATTTAGTTTTATACAAAATGATGAAAATCAGAAGTACATATAAATAGATTTATGTAGTTTATACAAAATGATGAAAATCAGAAGTACATTTCCATAGATTTATTTAGCTTTATACAAAATGATGAAAATCAGAAGTACATATATATATATTTATTTAGTTTTATAAAAAACGATGAAAATCAGAAGTACATTTCCATAGATTTATTTACTTTTATACAAAATGATGAAAATCAGGAGTACATTTCCATAGATTTATTTACTTTTATACAAAATGATGAAAATCAGAAGTACATATAAATAGATTTATTTAGTTTTATACAAAATGATGAAAATCAGAAGTATATTTCCATAGATTTATTTAGTTTTATACAAAATGATGAAAATCAGAAGTACATATAAATAGATTTATTTAGTTTTATTCAAAATGATGAAAATCAGAAGTACATTTACATAGATTTATTTAGTTTTATACAAAATGATGAAAATCAGAAGTACATATAAATAGATCTATTTAGTTTATACAAAATGATGAAAATCAGATGAACATATAAATAGATATATTTAGTTTTATACAAAATGATGAAAATCAGAAGTATATTTCCATAGATTTATTTAGTTTTATACAAAATGATGAAAATCAGAAGTACATATAAATAGATTTATGTAGTTTATACAAAATGATGAAAATCAGAAATACATTTCCATAGATTTATTTAGTTTTATACAAAATGATGAAAATCAGAAGTACATATAAATAGATTTATTTAGTTTTATACAAAATGATGAAAATCAGAAGTACATATAAATAGATTTATTTAGTTTTATACTAAATGATGAAAATCAGAAGTACATTTCCATAGATTTATTAAGTTTTATACAAAATGATGAAAATCAGAAGTACATATAAATAGATTTATTTAGTTTTATACAAAATGATGAAAATCAGAAGTACATATAAATAGATTTATTTAGTTTTATACAAAATGATGAAAATCAGGAGTACATATAAATAGATTTATTTAGTTTTATACAAAATGATGAAAATTAGAAGTACATTTCCATAGATTTATTTAGTTTTATACAAAATGATGAAAATCAGAAGTACATATATATATATTTATTTAGTTTTATACAAAATGATGAAAATCAGATGTACATATAAATAGATTTATTTAGTTTTATACAAAATGATGAAAATCAGAAGTACATTTCCATAGATTTATTTACTTTTATACAAAATGATGAAAATCAGGAGTACATTTCCATAGATTTATTTAGTTTTATACAAAATGATGAAAATCAGAAGTACATATAAATAGATTTATTTAGTTTTATACAAAATGATGAAAATCAGAAGTACATTTACATAGATTTATTTAGTTTTATACAAAATGATGAAAATCAGAAGTACATATAAATAGATTTATTTAGTTTATACAAAATGATGAAAATCAGAAGTACATTTCCATAGATTTATTTAGTTTTATACAAAATGATGAAAATCAGAAGTACATATAAATAGATTTATTTAGTTTTATACAAAATGATGAAAATCAGATGTACATATAAATAGATTTATTTAGTTTTATACAAAATGATGAAAATCAGAAGTACATTTCCATAGATTTATTTAGTTTTATACAAAATGATGAAAATCAGAAGTACATTTCCATAGATTTATTTAGTTTTATACAAAATGATGAAAATCAGAAGTACATATAAATAGATTTATTTAGTTTTATACAAAATGATGAAAATCAGAAGTACATATAAATAGATTTATTTAGTTTTATACAAAATGATTAAAATTAGAAGTACATTTCCATAGATTTATTCATTTTTATACAAAATGATGAAAATCAGAAGTACATATAAATATATTTATTTAGTTTTATAAAAAATGATGAAAATCAGAAGTACATTTCCATAGATTTATTTACTTTTATACAAAATGTTGAAAATCAGGAGTACATTTCCATAGATTTATTTACTTTTATACAAAATGATGAAAATCAGAAGTACATATAAATAGATTTATTTAGTTTTATACAAAATAATGAAAATCAGAAGTACATTTCCATAGATTTATTTAGTTTTATTCAAAATGATGAAAATCAGAAGTACATTTACATAGATTTATTTAGTTTTATACAAAATGATGAAAATCAGAAGTACATATAAATAGATTTATTTAGTTTATACAAAATGATGAAAATCAGATGTACATATAAATAGATATATTTAGTTTTATACAAAATGATGAAAATCAGAAGTATATTTCCATAGATTTATTTAGTTTTATACAAAATGATGAAAATCAGAAGTACATATAAATAGATTTGTGTAGTTTATACAAAATGGTGAAAATCAGAAATACATTTTCATAGATTTATTTAGTTTTATACAAAATGATGAAAATCAGAAGTACATATAAATAGATTTATTTAGTTTTATACAAAATGATGAAAATCAGAAGTACATATAAATAGATTTATTTAGTTTTATACAAAATGATGAAAATCAGAAGTACATTTCCATAGATTTATTTAGTTTTATACAAAATGATGAAAATCAGAAGTACATATAAATAGATTTATTTAGTTTTATACAAAATGATGAAAATCAGAAGTACATTTACATAGATTTATTTAGTTTTATACAAAATGATGAAAATCAGAAGTACATATAAATAGATTTATTTAGTTTATACAAAATGATGAAAATCAGAAGTACATTTCCATAGATTTATTTAGTTTTATACAAAATGATGAAAATCAGAAGTACATATAAATAGATTTATTTAGTTTTATACAAAATGATGAAAATCAGAAGTACATATAAATAGATTTATTTAGTTTTATACAAAATGATGAAAATCAGAAGTACATATAAATAGATTTATTTAGTTTTATACAAAATGATGAAAATCAGAAGTACATTTCCATAGATTTATTTAGTTTTATACAAAATGATGAAAATCAGAAGTACATATAAATAGATATATTTAGTTTTATTCAAAATGATGAAAATCAGAAGTACATTTACATAGATTTATTTAGTTTTATACAAAATGATGAAAATCAGAAGTACATATAAATAGATTTATTTAGTTTATACAAAATGATAAAAATCAGAAGTACATTTCCATAGATTTATTTAGTTTTATACAAAATGATGAAAATCAGAAGTACATATAAATAGATTTATTTAGTTTTATACAAAATTATGAAAATCAGATGTACATATAAATAGATATATTTAGTTTTATACAAAATGATGAAAATCAGAAGTACATATAAATAGATTTATTTAGTTTTGTACAAAATAATGAAAATCAAAAGTACATTACCATAGATTTATATAGTTTCATACAAATGATGAAAATCAGAAGTACATATTAATAGATTTATTTAGTTTTATACAAAATGATGAAAATCAGAAGTACATTTCCATAGATTTATTTAGTTTTATACAAAATGATGAAAATCAGAAGTACATATAAATAGATTTATTTAGTTTTATACAAAATAATGAAAATCAGAAGTACATTTCCATAGATTTATTAAGTTTTATACAAAATGATGAAAATCAGAAATACATATAAATAGATTTATTTAGTTTTATACAAAAGGATGAAAATCAGAAGTACATATAAATAGATTGATTTAGTTTTATACAAAATGATGAAAATCAGAAGTACATATAAATAGATTTATTTAGTTTTATATAAAATGATGAAAATTAGAAGCACATTTCCATAGATTTATTTAGTTTTATACAAAATGATGAAAATCAGAAGTATATATAAATATATTTATTTAGATTTATAAAAAACGATGAAAATCAGAAGTACATTTCCATAGATTTATTTACTTTTATACAAAATGATGAAAATCAGAAGTACATATAAATAGATTTATTTAGTTTTGTACAAAATAATGAAAATCAAAAGTACATTACCATAGATTTATTTAGTTTCATACAAATGATGAAAATCAGAAGTACATATTAATAGATTTATTTAGTTTTATACAAAATGATGACAATCAGAAGTACATTTCCATAGATTTATTTAGTTTTATACAAAATAATGAAAATCAGAAGTATATTTCCATAGATTTATTAAGTTTTATACAAAATGATGAAAATCAGAAATACATATAAATAGATTTATTTAGTTTTATACAAAAGGATGAAAATCAGAAGTACATATAAATAGATTGATTTAGTTTTATACAAAATGATGAAAATCAGAAGTACATATAAATAGATTTATTTAGTTTTATACAAAATGATGAAAATTAGAAGCACATTTCCATAGATTTATTTAGTTTTATACAAAATGATGAAAATCAGAAGTACATATATATATATTTATTTAGTTTTATAAAAAACGATGAAAATCAGAAGTACATTTCCATAGATTTATTTACTTTTATACAAAATGATGAAAATCAGGAGTACATTTCCATAGATTTATTTACTTTTATACAAAATGATGAAAATCAGAAGTACATATAAATAGATTTATTTAGTTTTATAAAAAATGATTAAAATCAGAAGTACATATAAACAGATTAATTTAGTTTTATAGAAAATTATGAAAATCAGAATTACATTTCCATAGATTTATTTAGTTTTATACAAAATGATGAAAATCAGAAGTACATATAAATAGATTTATTTAGTTTTATACAAAATGATGAAAATCAGAAGTACATATAAATAGATTTATTTAGTTTTATACAAAATGATGAAAATCAGAAGTACATTTCCATAGATTTATTTAGTTTTATACAAAATGATGAAAATCAGAAGTACATTTCCATAGATTTATTTAGTTTTATACAAAATGAAGAAAATCAGAAGTACATATAAATAGATTTATTTAGTTTTATACAAAATGATGAAAATCAGAAGTACATATAAATAGATTTATTTAGTTTTATAGAAAATGATGAAAATCAGAAATACATATAAATAGATTTATTTAGTTTTATACAAAATGATGAAAATCAGAAGTACATATAAATAGATTGATTTAGTTTTATACAAAATGATGAAAATCAGAAGTACATATAAATAGATTTATTTAGTTTTATACAAAATGATGAAAATTAGAAGTACATTTCCATAGATTTATTTAGTTTTATACAAAATGATGAAAATCAGAAGTACATATAAATATATTTATTTAGTTTTATAAAAAATGATGAAAATCAGAAGTACATTTCCATATATTTATTTACTTTTATACAAAATGATGAAAATCAGTTCATTTCCCTAGATTTATTTATTTTATACAAAATGATGAAAATCAGAAGTACATATAAATAGATTTATTTAGTTTTATACAAAATGATGAAAATCAGAAGTACATTTCCATAGATTTATTTAGTTTTATACAAAATGATGAAAATCAGAAGTACATATAAATAGATTTATTTAGTTTTATACAAAATGATTAAAATCAGAAGTACATATAAATAGATTTATTTAGTTTTATAGAAAATTATGAAAATCAGAATTACATTTCCAGAGATTTATTTAGTTTTATACAAAATGAGGAAAATCAGAATTACATATAAATAGATTTATTTAGTTTTATACAAAATGATGAAAATCAGAAGTACATAGAAATAGATTTATTTAGTTTTATACAAAATGATGAAAATCAGAAGTACATTTCCATAGATGTATTTAGTTTTATAAAAAATGATGAAAATCAGAAGTACATTTCCATAGATTTATTTAGTTTTATACAAAATGTTGAAAATCAGAAGTACATATAAATAGATTTATTTAGTTTTATACAAAATGATGAAAATCAGAAGTACATATAAATAGATTTATTTAGTTTTATACAAAATGATGAAAATGAGAAGTACATTTCCATTGATTTATTTAGTTTTATACAAAATGATGAAAATCAGAAGTACATTTCCATAGATTTATTTAGTTTTATACAAAATGATGAAAATCAGATGTACATATAAATAGATTTATTTAGTTTTATACAAAATGATGAAAATCAGAAGTACATATAAATAGATTTATTTAGTTTTATACAAAATGATGAAAATTAGAAGTACATTTCCACAGATTTATTTAGTTTTATACAAAATGATGAAAATCAGAAGTACATATAAATATATTTATTTAGTTTTATAAGAAATGATGAAAATCAGAAGTACATTTCCATAGATTTATTTACTTTTATACAAAATGATGAAAATCAGAAGTACATTTCCATAGATTTATTTACTTTTATACAAAATGATGAAAATCAGAAGTACATATAAATAGATTTATTTAGTTTTATACAAAATGATGAAAATCAGTAGTACATTTCCATAGATTTATTTAGTTTTATACAAAATGATGAAAATCAGAAGTACATATAAATATATTTATTTAGTTTTATAAAAAATGATGAAAATCAGAAGTACATTTCCATAGATTTATTTACTTTTATACAAAATGATGAAAATCAGGAGTACATTTCCATAGATTTATTTATTTTATACAAAATGATGAAAATCAGAAGTACATATAAATAGATTTATTTAGTTTTATACAAAATGATGAAAATCAGAATTACATTTCCATAGATTTATTTAGTTTTATACAAATTGATGAAAATCAGAAGTACATATAAATAGATTTATTTAGTTTTATACAAAATGATTAAAATCAGAAGTACATATAAATAGATTTATTTAGTTTTATAGAAAATTATGAAAATCACAATTACATTTCCATAGATTTATTTAGTTTTATACAAAATGATGAAAATCAGAAGTACATATAAATAGATTTATTTAGTTTTATACAAAATGATTAAAATCAGAAGTACATATAAATAGATTTATTTAGTTTTATAGAAAATTATGAAAATCAGAATTACATTTCCATAGATTTATTTAGTTTTATACAAAATGATGAAAATCAGAAGTACATATAAATAGATTTATTTAGTTTTATAAAAAATGATGAAAATCAGAAGTACATAGAAATAGATTTATTTAGTTTTATACAAAATGATGAAAATGTGAAGTACATTTCCATAGATTTATTTAGTTTTATAGAAAATTATGAAAATCACAATTACATTTCCATAGATTTATTTAGTTTTATACAAAATGATGAAAATCAGAAGTAGATATAAATAGATTTCTTTAGTTTTATACAAAATGATTAAAATCAGAAGTACATATAAATAGATTTATTTAGTTTTATAGAAAATTATGAAAATCAGAATTACATTTCCATAGATTTATTTAGTTTTATACAAAATGATGAAAATCAGAAGTACATATAAATAGATTTATTTAGTTTTATACAAAATGATGAAAATGAGAAGTACATTTCCATTGATTTATTTAGTTTTATACAAAATGATGAAAATCAGAAGTACATTTCCATAGATTTATTTAGTTTTATACAAAATGATGAAAATCAGATGTACGTATAAATAGATTTATTTAGTTTTCTACAAAATGATGAAAATCAGAAGTACATATAAATAGATTTATTTAGTTTTATACAAAATGATGAAAATTAGAAGTACATTTCCATAGATTTATTTAGTTTTATACAAAATGATGAAAATCAGAAGTACATTTCCATAGATTTATTTAGTTTTGTACAAAATGATGAAAATCAAAAGTACATTTCCATAGATTTATTTAGTTTCATTCAAAATGATGAAAATCAGAAGTACCTTTCCATAGATTTATTTACTTTTATACAAAATGATGAAAATCAGAAGTACATTTCCATAGATTTATTTAGTTTTATACAAAATGATGAAAATCAGAAGTACATTTCCATAGATTTATTTAGTTTTATAGAAAATGATGAAAATCAGAAATACATATAAATAGATTTATTTAGTTTTATACAAAATGATGAAAATCAGAAGTACATATAAATAGATTGATTTAGTTTTATACAAAATGATGAAAATCAGAAGTACATATAAATAGATTTATTTAGTTTTATACAAAATGATTAAAATTAGAAGTACATTTCCATAGATTTATTTAGTTTTATACACAATGATGAAAATCAGAAGTACATATAAATATATTTATTTAGTTTTATAAAAAATGATGAAAATCAGAAGTACATTTCCATAGATTTATTTACTTTTATACAAAATGATGAAAATCAGGAGTTCATTTCCATAGATTTATTTATTTTATACAAAATGATGAAAATCAGAAGTACATATAAATAGATTTATTTAGTTTTATACAAAATGATGAAAATCAGAAGTACATTTCCATAGATTTATTTAGTTTTATACAAAATGATGAAAATCAGAAGTACATATAAATAGATTTATTTAGTTTTATACAAAATGATTAAAATCAGAAGTACATATAAATAAATTTATTTAGTTTTATAGAAAATTATGAAAATCAGAATTACATTTCCATAGATTTATTTAGTTTTATACAAAATGAGGAAAATCAGAATTACATATAAATAGATTTATTTAGTTTTATACAAAATGATGAAAATCAGAAGTACATAGAAATAGATTTATTTAGTTTTATACAAAATGATGAAAATCAGAAGTACATTTCCATAGATTTATTTAGTTTTATATAAAATGATGAAAATCAGAAGTACATATAAATAGATTTATTTAGGTTTATACAAAATGATGAAAATCAGAAGTACATTTCCATAGATTTATTTAGTTTTATACAAAATGATGAAAATCAGAAGTACATTTACATAGATTTATTTAGTTTTATACAAAATGATGAAAATCAGAAGTACATATAAATAGATTTATTTAGTTTTATACAAAATGATGAAAATCACAAGTACATATAAATAGATTTATTTAGTTTAATACAAAATGATGAACATCAGAAGTACATATAAATAGATTTATTTAGATTTTTACAAAATGATGAAAATCAGAAGTACATATAAATATATTTATTTAGTTTTATACAAAATGATGAATATCAGATGTACATATAAATAGATTTATTTAGTTTTATACAAAATGATGTAAATCAGATGTACATATAAATAGATTTATTTAGTTTTATACAAAATGATTAAAATCAGAAGTACATATAAATAGATTTATTTAGTTTTATAGAAAATTATGAAAATCACAATTACATTTCCATAGATTTATTTAGTTTTATACAAAATGATGAAAATCAGAAGTACATATAAATAGATTTATTTAGTTTTATACAAAATGATTAAAATCAGAAGTACACATAAATAGATTTATTTAGTTTTATAGAAAATTATGAAAATCAGAATTACATTTCCATTGATTTATTTAGTTTTATACAAAATGATGAAAATCAGAAGTACATATAAATAGATTTATTTAGTTTTATAAAAAATGATGAAAATCAGAAGTACATAGAAATAGATTTATTTAGTTTTATACAAAATGATGAAAATGTGAAGTACATTTCCATAGATTTATTTAGTTTTATAGAAAATTATGAAAATCACAATTACATTTCCATAGATTTATTTAGTTTTATACAAAATGATGAAAATCAGAAGTACATATAAATAGATTTCTTTAGTTTTATAGAAAATGATTAAAATCAGAAGTACATATAAATAGATTTATTTAGTTTTATAGAAAATTATGAAAATCAGAATTACATTTCCATAGATTTATTTAGTTTTATACAAAATGATGAAAATCAGAAGTACATATAAATAGATTTATTTAGTTTTATACAAAATGATGAAAATGAGAAGTACATTTCCATTGATTTATTTAGTTTTAGACAAAATGATGAAAATCAGAAGTACATTTCCATAGATTTATTTAGTTTTATACAATATGATGAAAATCAGATGTACGTATAAATAGATTTATTTAGTTTTATACAAAATGATGAAAATCAGAAGTACATATAAATAGATTTATTTAGTTTTATACAAAATGATGAAAATTAGAAGTACATTTCCATAGATTTATTTAGTTTTATACAAAATGATGAAAATCAGAAGTACAAATAAATATATTTAATTACTTTTATAAAAAATGATGAAAATCAGAAGTACATTTCCATAGATTTATTTACTTTTATACAAAATGATGAAAATCAGGAGTACATTTCCATAGATTTATTTACTTTTATACAAAATGATGAAAATCAGAAGTACATATAAATAGATTTATTTAGTTTTATACAAAATGATGAAAATCAGAAGTACATATAAATAGATTTATTTAGTTTTATACAAAATGATGAAAATCAGATGTACATATAAATAGATTTATATAGTTTTATACAAAATGATGAATATCAAAAGTACATATAAATAGATTTATTTAGTTTAATACAAAATGATGAACATCAGAAGTACATATAAATAGATTTATTTAGTTTTATACAAAATGATGAAAATCAGAAGTACATATAAATAGATTTATTTAGTTTTATAAAAAATGATGAAAATCAGAAGTACATTTCAATAGATTTTTTTTAGTTTTATACAAAATGATGAAAATCAGAAGTACATTTCCATAGATTTATTTAGTTTTATACAAAATGATGAAAATCAGAAGTACATATCCATAGATTTATTTAGTTTTATATAAAATGATGAAAATCAGAAGTACATTTCCACAGATTTATTTAGTTTTATACAAAATGATGAAAATCAGAAGTACATATAAATAGATTTATTTAGGTTTATACAAAATGATGAAAACAGAAGTACATTTCCATAGATTTATTTAGTTTTATACAAAATGATGAAAATCAGAAGTACATTTACATAGATTTATTTAGTTTTATACAAAATGATGAAAATCAGAAGTACATATAAATAGATTTATTTAGTTTTATACAAAATGATGAAAATCAGAAGTACATATAAATAGATTTATTTAGTTTTATACAAAATGATGAAAATCAGATGTACATATAAATAGATTTATTTAGTTTTATACAAAATGATGAATATCAGAAGTACATATAAATAGATTTATTTAGTTTAATACAAAATGATGAACATCAGAAGTACATATAAATAGATTTATTTAGATTTTTACAAAATGATGAAAATCAGAAGTACATATAAATAGATTTATTTAGTTTTATACAAAATGATGAATATCAGATGTACATATAAATAGATTTATTTAGTTTTATACAAAATGATGTAAATCAGATGTACATATAAATAGATTTATTTAGTTTTATACAAAATGATGAAAATCAGAAGTACATCTAAATAGATTTATTTAGTTTTATACAAAATGATGAAAATCAGATGTACATATAAATAGATTTATTTAGTTTTATACAAAATGATGAAAATCAGAAGTACATTTCCTTAGATTTATTTAGTTTTATACAAAATGATGAAAATCAGAAGTACATATAAATAGATTTATTTAGTTTTATACAAAATGATGAAAATCAGAAGTACATTCCCATAGATTTATTTAGTTTTATACAAAATTATGAAAATCAGAAGTACATTTCCATAGATTTATTTAGTTTTATACAAAATGATGAAAATCAGAAGTACATATAAATAGATTTATTTAGTTTTATACAAAATGATGAAAATCAGAAGTACATATAAATAGATTTATTTAGTTTTATACAAAATGATGAAAATCAGAAGTACATTTCCATAGATTTATTTAGTTTTATACAAAATGATGAAAATCAGAAGTACATTTCCATAGATTTATTTAGTTTTATACAAAATGATGAAAATCAGACGTACATATAAATAGATTTATTTAGTTTTATACAAAATGATGAAAATCAGAAGTACATATAAATAGATTTATTTAGTTTTATACATAATGATGAAAATCAGAAGTACATATAAATAGATTTATTTAGTTTTATACAAAATGATGAAAATCAGAAGTACATATAAATAGATTTATTTAGTTTTATACAAAATGATGAAAATCAGAAGTACATTTCAATAGATTTATTTAGTTTTATACAAAATGATGAAAATCAGGAATACATTTCCATAGATTTATTTAGTTTTATACAAAATGATGAAAATCAGAAGTACATTTCCATAGATTTATTTAGTTTTATTCAAAATGATGAAAATCAGAAGTACATTTCCATAGATTTATTTACTTGTATACAAAATGATGAAAATCAAAAGTACATTTCCATAGATTTATTTAGTTTTATACAAAATGATGAAAATCAGAAGTACATTTCCATAGATTTATTTAGTTTTATACAAAATGATGAAAATCAGACGTACATATAAATAGATTTATTTAGTTTTATACAAAATGATGAAAATCAGAAGTACATATAAATAGATTTATTTAGTTTTATACAAAATGATGAAAATCAGAAGTACATATAGATAGATTTATTTAGTTTTATACAAAATGATGAAAATCAGAAGTACATATAAATAGATTTATTTAGTTTTATACAAAATGATGAAAATCAGATGTACATTTCCATAGATTTATTTAGTTTTATACAAAATGATATAAATCAGAAGTACATTTCCATAGATTTATTTAGTTTTATACAAAATGATGAAAATCAGAAGTTCATATAAATAGATTTATTTAGTTTTATACAAAATGATGAAAATCAGATGTACATATAAATAGATTTATTTAGTTTTATACAAAATGATGAAAATCAGAAGTACATATAAATAGATTTATTTAGTTTTATACAAAATGATGAAAATCAGACGTACATTTCCATAGATTTATTTAGTTTTATACAAAATGATGAAAATCAGAAGTACATTTCCATAGATTTATTTAGTTTTATACAAAATGATGAAAATCAGAAGTTCATATAAATAGATTTATTTAGTTTTATACAAAATGATGAATATCAGATGTACATAAAAATAGATTTATTTAGTTTTATACAAAATGATGTAAATCAGATGTACATATAAATAGATTTATTTAGTTTTATACAAAATGATGAAAATCAGAAGTACATCTAAATAGATTTATTTAGTTTTATACAAAATGATGAAAATCAGAAGTACATATAAATAGATTTATCTAGTTTTATACAAAATGATGAAAATCAGAAGTACATTTCCTTAGATTTATTTAGTTTTATACAAAATGATGAAAATCAGAAGTACATATAAATAGATTTATTTAGTTTTATACAAAATGATGAAAATCAGAAGTACATTCCCATAGATTTATTTAGTTTTATACAAAATGATGAAAATCAGACGTACATTTCCATAGATTTATTTAGTTTTATACAAAATGATGAAAATCAGAAGTACATATAAATAGATTTATTTAGTTTTATACAAAATGATAAAAATCAGAAGTACATATAAATAGATTTATTTAGTTTTATACAAAATGATGAAAATCAGAAGTACATTTCCATAGATTTATTTAGTTTTATACAAAATGATGAAAATCAGAAGTACATTTCCATAGATTTATTTAGTTTTATACAAAATGATGAAAATCAGACGTACATATAAATAGATTTATTTAGTTTTATACAAAATGATGAAAATCAGAAGTACATATAAATAGATTTATTTAGTTATATACATAATGATGAAAATCAGAAGTACATATAAATAGATTTATTTAGTTTTATACAAAATGATGAAAATCAGAAGTACATATAAATAGATTTATTTAGTTTTATAAAAAATGATGAAAATCAGAAGTACATTTCAATAGATTTATTTAGTTTTATACAAAATGATGAAAATCAGGAATACATTTCCATAGATTTATTTAGTTTTATACAAAATGATGAAAATCAGAAGTACATTTCCATAGATTTATTTAGTTTTATTCAAAATGATGAAAATCAGAAGTACATTTCCATAGATTTATTTACTTTTATACAAAATGATGAAAATCAGAAGTACATTTCCATAGATTTATTTAGTTTTATACAAAATGATGAAAATCAGAAGTACATATAAATAGATTTATTTAGTTTTATACATAATGATGAAAATCAGAAGTACATATAAATAGATTTATTTAGTTTTATACAAAAAGGTGAAAATCAGAAGTACATATAAATAGATTTATTTAGTTTTATACAAAATGATGAAAATCAGAAGTACATTTCCTTAGATTTATTTAGTTTTATACAAAATGATGAAAATCAGAAGTACATATAAATAGATTTATTTAGTTTTATACAAAATGATGAAAATCAGAAGTACATTCCCATAGATTTATTTAGTTTTATACAAAATTATGAAAATCAGAAGTACATTTCCATAGATTTATTTAGTTTTATACAAAATGATGAAAATCAGAAGTACATATAAATAGATTTATTTAGTTTTATACAAAATGATGAAAATCAGAAGTACATATAAATAGATTTATTTAGTTTTATACAAAATGATGAAAATCAGAAGTACATTTCCATAGATTTATTTAGTTTTATACAAAATGATGAAAATCAGAAGTACATTTCCATAGATTTATTTAGTTTTATACAAAATGATGAAAATCAGACGTACATATAAATAGATTTATTTAGTTTTATACAAAATGATGAAAATCAGAAGTACATATAAATAGATTTATTTAGTTTTATACATAATGATGAAAATCAGAAGTACATATAAATAGATTTATTTAGTTTTATACAAAATGATGAAAATCAGAAGTACATATAAATAGATTTATTTAGTTTTATACAAAATGATGAAAATCAGAAGTACATTTCAATAGATTTATTTAGTTTTATACAAAATGATGAAAATCAGGAATACATTTCCATAGATTTATTTAGTTTTATACAAAATGATGAAAATCAGAAGTACATTTCCATAGATTTATTTAGTTTTATTCAAAATGATGAAAATCAGAAGTACATTTCCATAGATTTATTTACTTGTATACAAAATGATGAAAATCAAAAGTACATTTCCATAGATTTATTTAGTTTTATACAAAATGATGAAAATCAGAAGTACATTTCCATAGATTTATTTAGTTTTATACAAAATGATGAAAATCAGACGTACATATAAATAGATTTATTTAGTTTTATACAAAATGATGAAAATCAGAAGTACATATAAATAGATTTATTTAGTTTTATACAAAATGATGAAAATCAGAAGTACATATAGATAGATTTATTTAGTTTTATACAAAATGATGAAAATCAGAAGTACATATAAATAGATTTATTTAGTTTTATACAAAATGATGAAAATCAGATGTACATTTCCATAGATTTATTTAGTTTTATACAAAATGATATAAATCAGAAGTACATTTCCATAGATTTATTTAGTTTTATACAAAATGATGAAAATCAGAAGTTCATATAAATAGATTTATTTAGTTTTATACAAAATGATGAAAATCAGATGTACATATAAATAGATTTATTTAGTTTTATACAAAATGATGAAAATCAGAAGTACATATAAATAGATTTATTTAGTTTTATACAAAATGATGAAAATCAGACGTACATTTCCATAGATTTATTTAGTTTTATACAAAATGATGAAAATCAGAAGTACATTTCCATAGATTTATTTAGTTTTATACAAAATGATGAAAATCAGAAGTTCATATAAATAGATTTATTTAGTTTTATACAAAATGATGAATATCAGATGTACATAAAAATAGATTTATTTAGTTTTATACAAAATGATGTAAATCAGATGTACATATAAATAGATTTATTTAGTTTTATACAAAATGATGAAAATCAGAAGTACATCTAAATAGATTTATTTAGTTTTATACAAAATGATGAAAATCAGAAGTACATATAAATAGATTTATCTAGTTTTATACAAAATGATGAAAATCAGAAGTACATTTCCTTAGATTTATTTAGTTTTATACAAAATGATGAAAATCAGAAGTACATATAAATAGATTTATTTAGTTTTATACAAAATGATGAAAATCAGAAGTACATTCCCATAGATTTATTTAGTTTTATACAAAATGATGAAAATCAGACGTACATTTCCATAGATTTATTTAGTTTTATACAAAATGATGAAAATCAGAAGTACATATAAATAGATTTATTTAGTTTTATACAAAATGATAAAAATCAGAAGTACATATAAATAGATTTATTTAGTTTTATACAAAATGATGAAAATCAGAAGTACATTTCCATAGATTTATTTAGTTTTATACAAAATGATGAAAATCAGAAGTACATTTCCATAGATTTATTTAGTTTTATACAAAATGATGAAAATCAGACGTACATATAAATAGATTTATTTAGTTTTATACAAAATGATGAAAATCAGAAGTACATATAAATAGATTTATTTAGTTATATACATAATGATGAAAATCAGAAGTACATATAAATAGATTTATTTAGTTTTATACAAAATGATGAAAATCAGAAGTACATATAAATAGATTTATTTAGTTTTATAAAAAATGATGAAAATCAGAAGTACATTTCAATAGATTTATTTAGTTTTATACAAAATGATGAAAATCAGGAATACATTTCCATAGATTTATTTAGTTTTATACAAAATGATGAAAATCAGAAGTACATTTCCATAGATTTATTTAGTTTTATTCAAAATGATGAAAATCAGAAGTACATTTCCATAGATTTATTTACTTTTATACAAAATGATGAAAATCAGAAGTACATTTCCATAGATTTATTTAGTTTTATACAAAATGATGAAAATCAGAAGTACATATAAATAGATTTATTTAGTTTTATACATAATGATGAAAATCAGAAGTACATATAAATAGATTTATTTAGTTTTATACAAAATGATGAAAATCAGAAGTACATATAAATAGATTTATTTAGTTTTATACAAAATGATGAAAATCAGAAGTACATATAGATAGATTTATTTAGTTTTATACAAAATGATGAAAATCAGAAGTACATATAAATAGATTTATTTAGTTTTATACAAAATGATGAAAATCAGATGTACATTTCCATAGATTTATTTAGTTTTATACAAAATGATATAAATCAGAAGTACATTTCCATAGATTTATTTAGTTTTATACAAAATGATGAAAATCAGGAATACATTTCCATAGATTTATTTAGTTTTATACAAAATGATGAAAATCAGAAGTACATTTCCATAGATTTATTTAGTTTTATTCAAAATGATGAAAATCAGAAGTACATTTCCATAGATTTATTTACTTTTATACAAAATGATGAAAATCAGAAGTACATTTCCATAGATTTATTTAGTTTTATACAAAATGATGAAAATCAGAAGTACATATAAATAGATTTATTTAGTTTTATACATAATGATGAAAATCAGAAGTACATATAAATAGATTTATTTAGTTTTATACAAAATGATGAAAATCAGAAGTACATATAAATAGATTTATTTAGTTTTATACAAAATGATGAAAATCAGAAGTACATTTCAATAGATTTATTTAGTTTTATACAAAATGATGAAAATCAGGAATACATTTCCATAGATTTATTTAGTTTTATACAAAATGATGAAAATCAGAAGTACATTTCCATAGATTTATTTAGTTTTATTCAAAATGATGAAAATCAGAAGTACATTTCCATAGATTTATTTACTTTTATACAAAATGATGAAAATCAGAAGTACATTTCCATAGATTTATTTAGTTTTATACAAAATATTGAAAATCAGAAGTACATTTCCATAGATTTATTTAGTTTTATACAAAATGATGAAAATCAGAAGTACATTTCCATAGATTTATTTAGTTTTATACAAAATGATGAAAATCAGACGTACATATAAATAGATTTATTTAGTTTTATACAAAATGATGAAAATCAGAAGTACATATAAATAGATTTATTTAGTTTTATACAAAATGATGAAAATCAGAAGTACATATAGATAGATTTATTTAGTTTTATACAAAATGATGAAAATCAGAAGTACATATAAATAGATTTATTTAGTTTTATACAAAATGATGAAAATCAGATGTACATTTCCATAGATTTATTTAGTTTTATACAAAATGATATAAATCAGAAATACATTTCCATAGATTTATTTAGTTTTATACAAAATGATGAAAATCAGAAGTTCATATAAATAGATTTATTTAGTTTTATACAAAATGATGAAAATCAGATGTACATATAAATAGATTTATTTAGTTTTATACAAAATGATGAAAATCAGAAGTACATATAAATAGATTTATTTAGTTTTATACAAAATGATGAAAATCAGACGTACATTTCCATAGATTTATTTAGTTTTATACAAAATGATGAAAATCAGAAGTACATTTCCATAGATTTATTTAGTTTTATACAAAATGATGAAAATCAGAAGTTCATATAAATAGATTTATTTAGTTTTATACAAAATGATGAATATCAGATGTACATAAAAATAGATTTATTTAGTTTTATACAAAATGATGTAAATCAGATGTACATATAAATAGATTTATTTAGTTTTATACAAAATGATGAAAATCAGAAGTACATCTAAATAGATTTATTTAGTTTTATACAAAATGATGAAAATCAGAAGTACATATAAATAGATTTATCTAGTTTTATACAAAATGATGAAAATCAGAAGTACATTTCCTTAGATTTATTTAGTTTTATACAAAATGATGAAAATCAGAAGTACATATAAATAGATTTATTTAGTTTTATACAAAATGATGAAAATCAGAAGTACATTCCCATAGATTTATTTAGTTTTATACAAAATGATGAAAATCAGACGTACATTTCCATAGATTTATTTAGTTTTATACAAAATGATGAAAATCAGAAGTACATATAAATAGATTTATTTAGTTTTATACAAAATGATAAAAATCAGAAGTACATATAAATAGATTTATTTAGTTTTATACAAAATGATGAAAATCAGAAGTACATTTCCATAGATTTATTTAGTTTTATACAAAATGATGAAAATCAGAAGTACATTTCCATAGATTTATTTAGTTTTATACAAAATGATGAAAATCAGACGTACATATAAATAGATTTATTTAGTTTTATACAAAATGATGAAAATCAGAAGTACATATAAATAGATTTATTTAGTTATATACATAATGATGAAAATCAGAAGTACATATAAATAGATTTATTTAGTTTTATACAAAATGATGAAAATCAGAAGTACATATAAATAGATTTATTTAGTTTTATAAAAAATGATGAAAATCAGAAGTACATTTCAATAGATTTATTTAGTTTTATACAAAATGATGAAAATCAGGAATACATTTCCATAGATTTATTTAGTTTTATACAAAATGATGAAAATCAGAAGTACATTTCCATAGATTTATTTAGTTTTATTCAAAATGATGAAAATCAGAAGTACATTTCCATAGATTTATTTACTTTTATACAAAATGATGAAAATCAGAAGTACATTTCCATAGATTTATTTACTTTTATACAAAATGATGAAAATCAGAAGTACATATAAATAGATTTATTTACTTTTATACAAAATGATGAAAATCAAAAGTACATTTCCATAGATTTATTTAGTTTTATACAAAATGTTGAAAATCAGAAGTACCTATAAATAGATTTATTTAGTTTTATACAAAATGATGAAAATCAGAAGTACATATAAATAGATTTATTTAGTTTTATACAAAATGATGAAAATCAGAAGTACATTTCCATAGATTTATTTAGTTTTATACAAAATATTGAAAATCAGAAGTACATTTCCATAGATTTATTTAGTTTTATACAAAATGATGAAAATCAGAAGTACATTTCCATAGATTTATTTAGTTTTATACAAAATGATGAAAATCAGACGTACATATAAATAGATTTATTTAGTTTTATACAAAATGATGAAAATCAGAAGTACATATAAATAGATTTATTTAGTTTTATACAAAATGATGAAAATCAGAAGTACATATAGATAGATTTATTTAGTTTTATACAAAATGATGAAAATCAGAAGTACATATAAATAGATTTATTTAGTTTTATACAAAATGATGAAAATCAGATGTACATTTCCATAGATTTATTTAGTTTTATACAAAATGATATAAATCAGAAGTACATTTCCATAGATTTATTTAGTTTTATACAAAATGATGAAAATCAGAAGTTCATATAAATAGATTTATTTAGTTTTATACAAAATGATGAAAATCAGATGTACATATAAATAGATTTATTTAGTTTTATACAAAATGATGAAAATCAGAAGTACATATAAATAGATTTATTTAGTTTTATACAAAATGATGAAAATCAGACGTACATTTCCATAGATTTATTTAGTTTTATACAAAATGATGAAAATCAGAAGTACATTTCCATAGATTTATTTAGTTTTATACAAAATGATGAAAATCAGAAGTTCATATAAATAGATTTATTTAGTTTTATACAAAATGATGAAAATCAGATGTACATATAAATAGATTTATTTAGTTTTATACAAAATGATGAAAATCAGAAGTACATATAAATAGATTTATTTAGTTTTATACAAAATGATGAAAATCAGAAGTACATTTCCATAGATTTATTTAGTTTTATTCAAAATGATGAAAATCAGAAGTACATTTCCATAGATTTATTTAGTTTTATACAAAATGATGAAAATCAGAAGTACATTTCCATAGATTTATTTACTTTTATACAAAATGATGAAAATCAGAAGTACATATAAATAGATTTATTTAGTTTTATACAAAATGATGAAAATCAAAAGTACATTTCCATAGATTTATTTAGTTTTATACAAAATGATGAAAATCAGAAGTACATATAAATAGATTTATTTAGTTTTATACAAAATGATGAAAATCAGAAGTACATTCCCATAGATTTATTTAGTTTTATACAAAATGATGAAAATCAGAAGTACATATAAATAGATTTATTTAGTTTTATACAAAATGATGAAAATCAGAAGTACATTTCCATAGATTTATTTAGTTTTATACAAAATGATGAAAATCAGAAGTTCATATAAATAGATTTATTTAGTTTTATACAAAATGATGAAAATCAGAAGTACATATAAATAGATTTATTTAGTTTTATACAAAATGATGAAAATCAGATTTACATTTCCATAGATTTATTTAGTTTTATACAAAATGATATAAATCAGAAGTACATTTCCGTAGATTTATTTAGTTTTATACAAAATGATGAAAATCAGATGTTCATATAAATAGATTTATTTAGTTTTATACGAAATGATGGAAATCAGATGTACATATAAATAGATTTATTTAGTTTTATACAAAATGATTAAAATCAGAAGTACATATAAATAGATTTATTTAGTTTTATACAAAATGATGAAAATCAGAAGTACATTTCCATAGATTTATTTAGTTTTATACAAAATGATGAAAATCAGAAGTACATTTCCATAGATTTATTTAGTTTTATACAAAATGATGAAAATCAGAAGTACATATGAATAGATTTATTTAGTTCTATACAAAATGATGAAAATCAGATGTACATATAAATAGATTTATTTAGATTTATACAAAATGATGAATATCAAAAGTACATATAAATAGATTTATTTAGTTTAATACAAAATGATGAAAATCAGAAGTACATATAAATAGATTTATTTAGTTTTATACAAAATGATGAAAATCAGAAGTACATTTCCATAGATTTATTTAGTTTTATACAAAATATTGAAAATCAGAAGTACATTTCCATAGATTTATTTAGTTTTATACAAAATGATGAAAATCAGAAGTACATTTCCATAGATTTATTTAGTTTTATACAAAATGATGAAAATCAGACGTACATATAAATAGATTTATTTAGTTTTATACAAAATGATGAAAATCAGAAGTACATATAAATAGATTTATTTAGTTTTATACAAAATGATGAAAATCAGAAGCACATATAGATAGATTTATTTAGTTTTATACAAAATGATGAAAATCAGAAGTACATATAAATAGATTTATTTAGTTTTATACAAAATGATGAAAATCAGATGTACATTTCCATAGATTTATTTAGTTTTATACAAAATGATATAAATCAGAAGTACATTTCCATAGATTTATTTAGTTTTATACAAAATGATGAAAATCAGAAGTTCATATAAATAGATTTATTTAGTTTTATACAAAATGATGAAAATCAGATGTACATATAAATAGATTTATTTAGTTTTATACAAAATGATGAAAATCAGAAGTACATATAAATAGATTTATTTAGTTTTATACAAAATGATGAAAATCAGACGTACATTTCCATAGATTTATTTAGTTTTATACAAAATGATGAAAATCAGAAGTACATTTCCATAGATTTATTTAGTTTTATACAAAATGATGAAAATCAGAAGTTCATATAAATAGATTTATTTAGTTTTATACAAAATGATGAAAATCAGATGTACATATAAATAGATTTATTTAGTTTTATACAAAATGATGAAAATCAGAAGTACATATAAATAGATTTATTTAGTTTTATACAAAATGATGAAAATCAGAAGTACATTTCCATAGATTTATTTAGTTTTATTCAAAATGATGAAAATCAGAAGTACATTTCCATAGATTTATTTAGTTTTATACAAAATGATGAAAATCAGAAGTACATTTCCATAGATTTATTTACTTTTATACAAAATGATGAAAATCAGAAGTACATATAAATAGATTTATTTAGTTTTATACAAAATGATGAAAATCAAAAGTACATTTCCATAGATTTATTTAGTTTTATACAAAATGATGAAAATCAGAAGTACATATAAATAGATTTATTTAGTTTTATACAAAATGATGAAAATCAGAAGTACATTCCCATAGATTTATTTAGTTTTATACAAAATGATGAAAATCAGAAGTACATATAAATAGATTTATTTAGTTTTATACAAAATGATGAAAATCAGAAGTACATTTCCATAGATTTATTTAGTTTTATACAAAATGATGAAAATCAGAAGTTCATATAAATAGATTTATTTAGTTTTATACAAAATGATGAAAATCAGAAGTACATATAAATAGATTTATTTAGTTTTATACAAAATGATGAAAATCAGATTTACATTTCCATAGATTTATTTAGTTTTATACAAAATGATATAAATCAGAAGTACATTTCCGTAGATTTATTTAGTTTTATACAAAATGATGAAAATCAGATGTTCATATAAATAGATTTATTTAGTTTTATACGAAATGATGGAAATCAGATGTACATATAAATAGATTTATTTAGTTTTATACAAAATGATTAAAATCAGAAGTACATATAAATAGATTTATTTAGTTTTATACAAAATGATGAAAATCAGAAGTACATTTCCATAGATTTATTTAGTTTTATACAAAATGATGAAAATCAGAAGTACATTTCCATAGATTTATTTAGTTTTATACAAAATGATGAAAATCAGAAGTACATATGAATAGATTTATTTAGTTCTATACAAAATGATGAAAATCAGATGTACATATAAATAGATTTATTTAGATTTATACAAAATGATGAATATCAAAAGTACATATAAATAGATTTATTTAGTTTAATACAAAATGATGAACATCAGATGTACATATAAATAGATTTATTTAGTTTCATACAAAATGATGAAAATCAGAAGTACATATAAATAGATTTATCTAGTTTTATACAAAATGATGAAAATCAGAAGTACATTTCCATAGATTTATTTAGTTTTATACAAAATGATGAAAATCAGATGTACATATAAATAGATTTATTTAGTTTTATACAAAATGATGAAAATCAGAAGTACATATAAATACATTTATTTAGTTTTATACAAAATGATGAAAATCAGAAGTACATTCCCATAGATTTATTTAGTTTTATACAAAATGATGAAAATCAGAAGTACATTTCCATAGATTTATTTAGTTTTATACAAAAGGATGAAAATCAGAAGTACATATAAATAGATTTATTTAGTTTTATACAAAATGATGAAAATCAGAAGTACATATAAATAGATTTATTTAGTTTTATACAAAATGATGAAAATCAGAAGTACATATAAGTAGATTTATTTAGTTTTATACAAAATGATGAAAATCAGAAGTACATATGAATAGATTTATTTAGTTTTATACAAAATGATGAAAATCAGAAGTACATTTCCATAGATTTATTTAGTTTTATAAAATATGATGAAAATCAGAATACATATAAATAGATTTATTTAGTTTTATACAAAATGATGAAAATCAGATGTACATATAAATAGATTTATATAGTTTTATACAAAATGATGAATATCAAAAGTACATATAAATAGATTTATTTAGTTTAATACAAAATGATGAACATCAGAAGTACATATAAATAGATTTATTTAGTTTTATACAAAATGATGAAAATCAGAAGTACATATAAATAGATTTATTTAGTTTTATAAAAAATGATGAAAATCAGAAGTACATTTCAATAGATTTTTTTTAGTTTTATACAAAATGATGAAAATCAGAAGTACATTTCCATAGATTTATTTAGTTTTATACAAAATGATGAAAATCAGAAGTACATATCCATAGATTTATTTAGTTTTATATAAAATGATGAAAATCAGAAGTAAATTTCCACAGATTTATTTAGTTTTATACAAAATGATGAAAATCAGAAGTACATATAAATAGATTTATTTAGGTTTATACAAAATGATGAAAATCAGAAGTACATTTCCATAGATTTATTTAGTTTTATACAAAATGATGAAAATCAGAAGTACATTTACATAGATTTATTTAGTTTTATACAAAATGATGAAAATCAGAAGTACATATAAATAGATTTATTTAGTTTTATACAAAATGATGAAAATCAGAAGTACATATAAATAGATTTATTTAGTTTTATACAAAATGATGAAAATCAGATGTACATATAAATAGATTTATTTAGTTTTATACAAAATGATGAATATCAGAAGTACATATAAATAGATTTATTTAGTTTAATACAAAATGATGAACATCAGAAGTACATATAAATAGATTTATTTAGTTTTATACAAAATGATGAATATCAGATGTACATATAAATAGATTTATTTAGTTTTATACAAAATGATGTAAATCAGATGTACATATAAATAGATTTATTTAGTTTTATACAAAATGATGAAAATGAGAAGTACATCTAAATAGATTTATTTAGTTTTATACAAAATGATGAAAATCAGAAGTACATATAAATAGATTTATCTAGTTTTATACAAAATGATGAAAATCAGAAGTACATTTCCATAGATTTATTTAGTTTTATACAAAATGATGAAAATCAGAAGTACATATAAATAGATTTATTTAGTTTTATACAAAATGATGAAAATCAGAAGTACATTCCCATAGATTTATTTAGTTTTATACAAAATTATGAAAATCAGAAGTACATTTCCATAGATTTATTTAGTTTTATACAAAATGATGAAAATCAGAAGTACATATAAATAGATTTATTTAGTTTTATACAAAATGATGAAAATCAGAAGTACATATAAATAGATTTATTTAGTTTTATACAAAATGATGAAAATCAGAAGTACATTTCCATAGATTTATTTAGTTTTATACAAAATGATGAAAATCAGAAGTACATTTCCATAGATTTATTTAGTTTTATACAAAATGATGAAAATCAGACGTACATATAAATAGATTTATTTAGTTTTATACAAAATGATGAAAATCAGAAGTACATATAAATAGATTTATTTAGTTTTATACATAATGATGAAAATCAGAAGTACATATAAATAGATTTATTTAGTTTTATACAAAATGATGAAAATCAGAAGTACATATAAATAGATTTATTTAGTTTTATAAAAAATGATGAAAATCAGAAGTACATTTCAATAGATTTATTTAGTTTTATACAAAATGATGAAAATCAGGAATACATTTCCATAGATGTATTTAGTTTTATACAAAATGATGAAAATCAGAAGTACATTTCCATAGATTTATTTAGTTTTATTCAAAATGATGAAAATCAGAAGTACATTTCCATAGATTTATTTACATTTATACAAAATGATGAAAATCAGAAGTACATTTCCATAGATTTATTTACTTTTATACAAAATGATGAAAATCAGAAGTACATATAAATAGATTTATTTACTTTTATACAAAATGATGAAAATCAAAAGTACATTTCCATAGATTTATTTAGTTTTATACAAAATGATGAAAATCAGAAGTACATATAAATAGATTTATTTAGTTTTATACAAAATGATGAAAATCAGAAGTACATATAAATAGATTTATTTAGTTTTATACAAAATGTTGAAAATCAGAAGTACATATAAATAGATTTATTTAGTTTTATACAAAATGATGAAAATCAGAAGTACATATAAATAGATTTATTTAGTTTTATAAAAAATGATGAAAATCAGAAGTACATTTCCATAGATTTATTTAGTTTTATACAAAATGTTGAAAATCAGAAGTACATTTCCATAAATTTATTTAGTTTTATACAAAATGATGAAAATCAGAAGTACATTTACATAGATTTATTTAGTTTTATACAAAATGATGAAAATCAGACGTACATATAAATAGATTTATTTAGTTTTATACAAAATGATGAAAATCAGAAGTACATATAAATAGATTTATTTAGTTTTATACAAAATGATGAAAATCAGAAGTACATATAAATAGATTTATTTAGTTTTATACAAAATGATGAAAATCAGAAGTACATATAAATAGATTTATTTAGTTTTATACAAAATGATGAAAATCAGATGTACATTTCCATAGATTTATTTAGTTTTATACAAAATGATATAAATCAGAAGTACATTTCCATAGATTTATTTAGTTTTATACAAAATGATGAAAATCAGAAGTTCATATAAATAGATTTATTTAGTTTTATACAAAATGATGAAAATCAGATGTACATATAAATAGATTTATTTAGTTTTATACAAAATGATGAAAATCAGAAGTACATATAAATAGATTTATTTAGTTTTATACAAAATGATGAAAATCAGAATTACATTTTCATAGATTTATTTAGTTTTATACAAAATAATGAAAATCAGAAGTACATTTCCATAGATTTATTTAGTTTTATACAAAATGATGAAAATCAAACGTACATTTCCATAGATTTATTTAGTTTTATACAAAATGATGAAAATCAGAAGTTCATATAAATAGATTTATTTAGTTTTATACAAAATGATGAAAATCAGATGTACATATAAATAGATTTATTTAGTTTTATACAAAATGATGAAAATCAGAAGTACATATAAATAGATTTATTTAGTTTTATACAAAATGATGAAAATCAGAAGTACATTTCCATAGATTTATTTAGTTTTATACAAAATGATGAAAATCAGAAGTACATTTCCATAGATTTATTTAGTTTTATACAAAATGATGAAAATCAGAAGTTCATATAAATAGATTTATTTAGTTTTATACAAAATGATGAAAATCAGATGTACATATAAATAGATTTATTTAGTTTTATACAAAATGATGAAAATCAGAAGTACATATAAATAGATTTATTTAGTTTTATACAAAATGATGAAAATCAGAAGTACATATAAATAGATTTATTTAGTTTTATACAAAATGATGAAAATCAGATGTACATTTCCATAGATTTATTTAGTTTTATACAAAATGATATAAATCAGAAGTACATTTCCATAGATTTATTTAGTTTTATACAAAATGATGAAAATCAGAAGTTATTATAGATTTATTTAGTTTTATACAAAATGATGAAAATCAGATGTACATATAAATAGATTTATTTAGTTTTATACAAAATGATGAAAATCAGAAGTACATATAAATAGATTTATTTAGTTTTATACAAAATGATGAAAATCAGAAGTACATTTCCATAGATTTATTTAGTTTTATACAAAATGATGAAAATCAGAAGTACATTTCCATAGATTTATTTAGTTTTATACAAAATGATGAAAATCAGAAGTTCATATAAATAGATTTATTTAGTTTTATACAAAATGATGAAAATCAGATGTACATATAAATAGATTTATTTAGTTTTATACAAAATGATGAAAATCAGAAGTACATACAAATAGATTTATTTAGTTTTATACAAAATGATGAAAATCAGAAGTACATTTCCATAGATTTATTTAGTTTTATTCAAAATGATGAAAATCAGAAGTACATTTCCATAGATTTATTTAGTTTTATACAAAATGATGAAAATCAGAAGTACATTTCCATAGATTTATTTACTTTTATACAAAATGATGAAAATCAGAAGTACATATAAATAGATTTATTTAGTTTTATAAAAAATGATGAAAATCAAAAGTACATTTCCATAGATTTATTTAGTTTTATACAAAATGATTAAAATCAGAAGTACATATAAATAGATTTATTTAGTTTTATACAAAATGATGAAAATCAGAAGTACATTTCCATAGATTTATTTAGTTTTATACAAAATGATGAAAATCAGAAGTACATATAAATAGATTTATTTAGTTTTATACAAAATGATGAAAATCAGAAGTACATTTCCATAGATTTATTTAGTTTTATACAAAATGATTAAAATCAGAAGTTCATATAAATAGATTTATTTAGTTTTATACAAAATGATGAAAATCAGAAGTACATATAAATAGATTTATTTAGTTTTATACAAAATGATGAAAATCAGATGTACATTTCCATAGATTTATTTAGTTTTATACAAAATGATATAAATCAGAAGTACATTTCCATAGATTTATTTAGTTTTATACAAAGTGATGAAAATCAGAAGTTCATATAAATAGATTTATTTAGTTTTATACAAAATGATGAAAATCAGATGTACATATAAATAGATTTATTTAGTTTTATACAAAATGATGAAAATCAGTAGTACATATAAATAGATTTATTTAGTTTTATACAAAATGATGAAAATCAGAAGTACATTTCCATAGATTTATTTAGTTTTATACAAAATGATGAAAATCAGAAGTACATTTCCATAGATTTATTTAGTTTTATACAAAATGATGAAAATCAGAAGTTCATATAAATAGATTTATTTAGTTTTATACAAAATGATGAAAATCAGATGTACATATAAATAGATTTATTTAGTTTTATACAAAATGATGAAAATCAGAAGTACATATAAATAGATTTATTTAGTTTTATACAAAATGATGAAAATCAGACGTACATATAAACAGATTTATTTAGTTTTATACAAAATGATGAAAATCAGAAGTACATATAAATAGATTTATTTAGTTTTATACAAAATGATGAAAATCAGAATTACATTTTCATAGATTTATTTAGTTTTATACAAAATAATGAAAATCAGAAGTACATTTCCATAGATTTATTTAGTTTTATACAAAATGATGAAAATCAAACGTACATATAAATAGATTTATTTACTTTTATACAAAATGATGAAAATCAGAAGTACATATAAATAGATTTATTTAGTTTTATACAAAATGATGAAAATCAGACGTACATATAAACAGATTTATTTAGTTTTATACAAAATGATGAAAATCAGAAGTACATATAAATAGATTTATTTAGTTTTATACAAAATGATGAACATCAGAAGTACATATAAATAGATTTATTTAGTTTTATACAAAATGATGAACATCAGAAGTACATATAAATAGATTTATTTAGTTTTATACAAAATGATGAACATCAGAAGTACATATAAATAGATTTATTTAGTTTTATACAAAATGATGAAAATCAGAAGTACATTTCCATAGATTTATTTAGCTTTATACAAAATGATGAAAATCAGAATTACATTTTCATAGATTTATTTAGTTTTATACAAAATAATGAAAATCAGAATTACATTTTCATATATTTATTTAGTTTTATACAAAATGATGAAAATCAGAAGTACATTTCCATAGATTTATTTAGTTTTATACAAAATGATGAAAATCAAACGTACATATAAATAGATTTATTTACTTTTATACAAAATGATGAAAATCAGAAGTACATATAAATAGATTTATTTAGTTTTATACAAAATGATGAAAATCAAAAGTACATTTCCATAGATTTATTTAGTTTTATACAAAATGATGAAAATCAGAAGTACATATAAATAGATTTATTTAGTTTTATACAAAATGATGAAAATCAGAAGTACATATAAATAGATTTATTTAGTTTTATACAAAATTATGAAAATCAGAATTACATTTTCATAGATATATTTAGTTTCATACAAAATGATGAAAATCAGAAGTACATATAAATAGATTTATTTAGTTTTATACAAAATGATGAAAATCAGAAGTACATTTCCATAGATTTATTTAGTTTTATACAAAATGATGAAAATCAGAAGTACATTTCCATAGATTTATTTAGTTTTATACAAAATGATGAAAATCAGAAGTACATTTACATAGATTTATTTAGTTTTATCCAAAATGATGAAAATCAGACGTACATATAAATAGATTTATTTAGTTTTATACAAAATGATGAAAATCAGAAGTACATTTCCATAGATTTATTTAGTTTTATACAAAATGATGAAAATCAGAAGTACATTTCCATAGATTTATTTACTTTTATACAAAATGATAAAAATCAGAAGTACATATAAATAGATTTATTTAGTTTTATACAAAATGATGAAAATCAAAAGTACATTTCCATAGATTTATTTAGTTTTATACAAAATGATGAAAATCAGAAGTACATATAAATAGATTTATTTAGTTTTATACAAAATGATGAAAATCAGAAGTACATTCCCATAGATTTATTTAGTTTTATACAAAATTATGAAAATCAGAATTACATTTTCATAGATATATTTAGTTTCATACAAAATGATGAATATCAGAAGTACATATAAATAGATTTATTTAGTTTTATACAAAATGCTGAAAATCAGAAGTACATTTCCATAGATTTATTTAGTTTTATACAAAATGATGAAAATCAGAAGTACATTTCCATAGATTTATTTAGTTTTATACAAAATGATGAAAATCAGAAGTACATTTCCATAGATTTATTTAGTTTTATCCAAAATGATGAAAATCAGACGTACATATAAATAGATTTCTTTAGTTTTATACAAAATGATGAAAATCAGAAGTACATTTCCATAGATTTATTTAGTTTTATACAAAATGATGAAAATCAGAAGTACATTTCCATAGATTTATTTAGTTTTATACAAAATGATGAAAATCAGAAGTACATATAAATAGATTTATTTAGTTTTATAAAAAATGATGAAAATCAGAAGTACATATAAATAGATTTATTTAGTTTTGTACAAAATGATGAATATCAGAAGTACATTTCCATAGATTTATTTAGTTTTATACAAAATGTTGAAAATCAGAAGTACATTTCCATAGATTTATTTAGTTTTATACAAAATGATGAAAATCAGAAGTACATATAAATAGATTTATTTAGTTTTATACAAAATGATGAAAATCAGAAGTACATTTCCATAGATTTATTTAGTTTTATACAAAATGATGAAAATCAGAAGTTCATATAAATAGATTTATTTAGTTTTATACAAAATGATGAAAATCAGAAGTACATATAAATAGATTTATTTAGTTTTATACAAAATGATGAAAATCAGATGTACATTTCCATAGATTTATTTAGTTTTATACAAAATGATATAAATCAGAAGTACATTTCCGTAGATTTATTTAGTTTTATACAAAATGATGAAAATCAGATGTTCATATAAATAGATTTATTTAGTTTTATATACGAAATGATGAAAATCAGATGTACATATAAATAGATTTATTTAGTTTTATACAAAATGATGAAAATCAGAAGTACATATAAATAGATTTATTTAGTTTTATACAAAATGATGAAAATCAGAAGTACATTTCCATAGATTTATTTAGTTTTATACAAAATGATGAAAATCAGAAGTACATTTCCATAGATTTATTTAGTTTTATACAAAATGATGAAAATCAGAAGTACATATGAATAGATTTATTTAGTTCTATACAAAATGATGAAAATCAGAAGTACATATAAATAGATTTATTTAGTTTTATACAAAATGATGAAAATCAGAAGTACATATAAATAGATTTATTTAGTTTTATACAAAATGATGAAAATCAGAAGTATATATAAATAGATTTATTTAGTTTTATACAAAATGATGAGAATCTGAAGTACATTTCCATAGATTTATTTAGCTTTATACAAAATGATGAAAATCAGAAGTACATTTCCATAGATTTATTTAGTCTTATACAAAATGATGAAACCAGAAGTACATATGAATAGATTTATTTAGTTTTTTACAAAATGATGAAAATCAGAAGTACATTTCCATAGATTTATTTAGTTTTATACAAAATGATGAAAATCAGAAGTACATTTCCATAGATTTATTTACTTTTATACAAAATGATAAAAATCAGAAGTACATATAAATAGATTTATTTAGTTTTATACAAAATGATGAAAATCAAAAGTACATTTCCATAGATTTATTTAGTTTTATACAAAATGATGAAAATCAGAAGTACATATAAATAGATTTATTTAGTTTTATACAAAATGATGAAAATCAGAAGTACATATAAATAGATTTATTTAGTTTTATACAAAATTATGAAAATCAGAATTACATTTTCATAGATATATTTAGTTTCATACAAAATGATGAAAATCAGAAGTACATATAAATAGATTTATTTAGTTTTATACAAAATGATGAAAATCAGAAGTACATTTCCATAGATTTATTTAGTTTTATACAAAATGATGAAAATCAGAAGTACATTTCCATAGATTTATTTAGTTTTATACAAAATGATGAAAATCAGAAGTACATTTCCATAGATTTATTTAGTTTTATCCAAAATGATGAAAATCAGACGTACATATAAATAGATTTATTTAGTTTTATACAAAATGATGAAAATCAGAAGTACATTCCCATAGATTTATTTAGTTTTATACAAAATTATGAAAATCAGAATTACATTTTCATAGATATATTTAGTTTCATACAAAATGATGAAAATCAGAAGTACATATAAATAGATTTATTTAGTTTTATACAAAATGCTGAAAATCAGAAGTACATTTCCATAGATTTATTTAGTTTTATACAAAATGATGAAAATCAGAAGTACATTTCCATAGATTTATTTAGTTTTATCCAAAATGATGAAAATCAGACGTACATATAAATAGATTTATTTAGTTTTATACAAAATGATGAAAATCAGAAGTACATTTCCATAGATTTATTTAGTTTTATACAAAATGATGAAAATCAGAAGTACATATAAATAGATTTATGTAGTTTTATACAAAATGATGAAAATCAGAAGTACATTTCCATAGATTTATTTAGTATTATACAAAATGATGAAAATCAGAAGTACATATAAATAGATTTATTTAGTTTTATACAAAATGATGAAAATCAGAAGTACATATAAATAGATTTATTTAGTTTTATAAAAAATGATGAAAATCAGAAGTACATATAAATAGATTTATTTAGTTTTATACAAAATGATGAATATCAGATGTACATTTCCATAGATTTATTTAGTTTTATACAAAATGATGAAAATCAGAAGTACATTTCCATAGATTTATTTAGTTTTATACAAAATGATGAAAATCAGAAGTACATATAAATAGATTTATGTAGTTTTATACAAAATGATGAAAATCAGAAGTACATTTCCTTAGATTTATTTAGTTTTATACAAAATGATGAAAATCAGAAGTACATATAAATAGATTTATTTAGTTTTATACAAAATAATGAAAATCAGAAGTACATATATATAGATTTATTTAGTTTTATACAAAATGATGAAAATCAGATGTACATTTCCATAGATTTATTTAGTTTTATACAAAATGATATAAATCAGAAGTACATTTCCGTAGATTTATTTAGTTTTATACAAAAAGATGAAAGTCAGATGTTCATATAAATAGATTTATTTAGTTTTATACAAAATGATGAAAATCAGATGTACATATAGATAGATTTATTTAGTTTTATACAAAATGATGAAAATCAGAAGTACATATAAATAGATTTATTTAGTTTTATACAAAATGATGAAAATCAGAAGTACATTTCCATAGATTTATTTATTTTTTACAAAATGATGAAAATCAGAAGTACATTTCCATGGATTTATTTAGTTTTATACAAAATGATGAAAATCAGAAGTACATATAAATAGATTTATGTAGTTTTATACAAAATGATGAAAATCAGAAGTACATTTCCATAGATTTATTTAGTTTTATACAAAATGATGAAAATCAGAAGTACATATAAATAGATTTATTTAGTTTTATACAAAATAATGAAAATCAGAAGTACATATATATAGATTTATTTAGTTTTATACAAAATGATGAAAATCAGATGTACATTTCCATAGATTTATTTAGTTTTATACAAAATGATATAAATCAGAAGTACATTTCCGTAGATATATTTAGTTTTATACAAAAAGATGATAGTCAGATGTTCATATAAATAGATTTATTTAGTTTTATACAAAATGATGAAAATCAGATGTACATATAGATAGATTTATTTAGTTTTATACAAAATGATGAAAATCAGAAGTACATATAAATAGATTTATTTAGTTTTATACAAAATGATGAAAATCAGAAGTACATTTCCATAGATTTATTTATTTTTTACAAAATGATGAAAATCAGAAGTACATTTCCATAGATTTATTTAGTTTTATACAAAATGATGAAAATCAGAAGTACATATGAATAGATTTATTTAGTTTTATACAAAATGATGAAAATCAGAAGTACATATATATAGATTTATTTAGTTTTATACAAAATGATGAAAATCAGAAGTACATATAAATAGATTTATTTCGTTTTATACAAAATGATGAAAATCAGAAGTACATATAAATAGATTTATTTAGTTTTATACAAAATGATGAAAATCAGAAGTACATTTCCATAGATTTATTTAGTTTTATACAAAATGATGAAAATCAGAAGTACATTTCCATAGATTTATTTAGTCATATACAAAATGATGAAAATCAGAAGTACATATAAATAAATTTATTTAGTTTTATACAAAATGATGAAAATCAGAAGTACATTTCCATAGATTTATTTAGTTTTATACAAAATGATGAAAATCAGAAGTACATATAAATATATTTATTTAGTTTTATGCAAAATGATTAAAATCGGAAGTACATATAAATAGATTTATTTAGTTTTATACAAAATGATGAAAATCAGAAGTACATTTCCATAGATTTATTTAGTTTTATACAAAATGATGAAAATCAGAAGTACATATAAATATATTTATTTAGTTTTATACAAAATGATGAAAATCATAAGTACATATAAATAGATTTATTTAGTTTTATACAAAATGATTAAAATCAGAAGTACATATAAATAGATTTATTTAGTTTTATACAAAATGTTGAAAATCAGAAGTACATATAAATAGATTTATTTACTTTTATACAAAATGATGAAAATCAGAAGTACATATAAATAGATTTATTTAGCTTTATTCAAAATGATGAAAATCAGAAGTACATTTCCATAGATTTATTTAGTTTTATACAAAAGGATGAAAATCAGAAGTACATATAAATAGATTTATTTCGTTTATACAAAATGATGAAAATCAGAAGTACATTTCCATAGATTTATTTAGTTTTATACAAAATTATGAAAATCAGAATTACATTTCCATAGATTTATTTAGTTTTATACAAAATGATGAAAATCAGAAGTACATATAAATAGATTTATTTAGTTTTATACAAAATGATGAAAATCAGAAGTACATATAAATATATTTATTTAGTTTTATACAAAATGATGAAAATCAGAAGTACATTTCCATAGATTTATTTAGTTTTATACAAAATGATGAAAATCAGAAGTACATATAAATAGATTTATTTAGTTTTATTCAAAATGATGAAAATCAGAAGTACATTTACATAGATTTATTTAGTTTTATACAAAATGTTGTAAATCAGAAGTACATTTCCATAGATTTATTTACTTTTATACAAAATGATGAAAATCAGAAGTACATTTCCATAGATTTATTTACTTTTATACAAAATGATGAAAATCAGAAGTACATATAAATAGATTTATTTAGTTTTATATAAAATGATGAAAATCAAAAGTATATTTTCATAGATTTATTTAGTTTTATACAAAATGATGAAAATCAGAAGTACATATTAATAGATTTATTTAGTTTTATACAAAAAGATGAAAATCAGAAGTACATTCCCATAGATTTATTTAGTTTTATACAAATTTATGAAAATCAGAATTACATTTTCATAGATTTATTAAGTTTCATACAAAATGATGAAAATCAGAAGTACATATAAATAGATTTATTTAGTTTTATACAAAATGATAAAAATCAGAAGTACATTTCCATAGATTTATTTAGTTTTATACAAAATGATGAAAATCAGAAGTACATTTCCATAGATTTATTTAGTTTTATACAAAATGATGAAAATCAGAAGTACATTTCCATAGATTTATTTAGTTTTATACAAAATGATGAAAATCAGAAGTACATTTCCATAGATTTATTTAGTTTTATACAAAATGATGAAAATCAGAAGTACATATAAATATATTTATTTAGTTTTATGCAAAATGATTAAAATCGGAAGTACATATAAATAGATTTATTTAGTTTTATACAAAATGATGAAAATCAGAAGTACATTTCCATAGATTTATTTAGTTTTATACAAAATGATGAAAATCAGAAGTACATATAAATATATTTATTTAGTTTTATACAAAATGATGAAAATCATAAGTACATATAAATAGATTTATTTAGTTTTATACAAAATGATTAAAATCAGAAGTACATATAAATAGATTTATTTAGTTTTATACAAAATGTTGAAAATCAGAAGTACATATAAATAGATTTATTTACTTTTATACAAAATGATGAAAATCAGAAGTACATATAAATAGATTTATTTAGCTTTATTCAAAATGATGAAAATCAGAAGTACATTTCCATAGATTTATTTAGTTTTATACAAAAGGATGAAAATCAGAAGTACATATAAATAGATTTATTTCGTTTATACAAAATGATGAAAATCAGAAGTACATTTCCATAGATTTATTTAGTTTTATACAAAATTATGAAAATCAGAATTACATTTCCATAGATTTATTTAGTTTTATACAAAATGATGAAAATCAGAAGTACATATAAATAGATTTATTTAGTTTTATACAAAATGATGAAAATCAGAAGTACATATAAATATATTTATTTAGTTTTATACAAAATGATGAAAATCAGAAGTACATTTCCATAGATTTATTTAGTTTTATACAAAATGATGAAAATCAGAAGTACATATAAATAGATTTATTTAGTTTTATTCAAAATGATGAAAATCAGAAGTACATTTACATAGATTTATTTAGTTTTATACAAAATGTTGTAAATCAGAAGTACATTTCCATAGATTTATTTACTTTTATACAAAATGATGAAAATCAGAAGTACATTTCCATAGATTTATTTACTTTTATACAAAATGATGAAAATCAGAAGTACATATAAATAGATTTATTTAGTTTTATATAAAATGATGAAAATCAAAAGTATATTTTCATAGATTTATTTAGTTTTATACAAAATGATGAAAATCAGAAGTACATATTAATAGATTTATTTAGTTTTATACAAAAAGATGAAAATCAGAAGTACATTCCCATAGATTTATTTAGTTTTATACAAATTTATGAAAATCAGAATTACATTTTCATAGATTTATTAAGTTTCATACAAAATGATGAAAATCAGAAGTACATATAAATAGATTTATTTAGTTTTATACAAAATGATAAAAATCAGAAGTACATTTCCATAGATTTATTTAGTTTTATACAAAATGATGAAAATCAGAAGTACATTTCCATAGATTTATTTAGTTTTATACAAAATGATGAAAATCAGAAGTACATTTCCATAGATTTATTTAGTTTTATACAAAATGATGAAAATCAGAAGTACATTTCCATAGATTTATTTAGTTTTATACAAAATGATGAAAATCAGAAGTACATATAAATAGATTTATTTAGTTTTATACAAACTGATGAAAATCAGAATTACATATAAATAGATTTATTTAGTTTTATACAAAATGATGAAAATCAGAAGTACATATAAATAGATTAATTTAGTTTTATACAAAATGATGAAAATCAGAAGTACATATAAATAGATTTATTTAGTTTTATACAAAATGATGAAAATCAGAAGTACATTTCCATAGATTTATTTAGTTTTATACAAAATGATGAAAATCAGAAGTACATTTCCATAGATTTATTTAGTTTTATACAAAATGATGAAAATCATAAGTACATAAAAATAGATTTATTTAGTTTTATACAAAATGATGAAAATCAGAAGTACATATAAATAGATTTATTTAGTTTTATACAAAATGATGAAAATCAGAAGTACATATAAATAGATTTATTTACTTTTATACAAAATGATGAAAATCAGAAGTACATATAAATAGATTTATTTAGCTTTATTCAAAATGATGAAAATCAGAAGTACATTTCCATAGATTTATTTAGTTTTATACAAAATGATGAAAATCAGAATTACATATAAATATATTTATTTAGTTTTATACAAAATGATGAAAATCATAAGTACATAAAAATAGATTTATTTAGTTTTATACAAAATGATGAAAATCAGAAGTACATATAAATAGATTTATTTAGTTTTATACAAAATGATGAAAATCAGAAGTACATATAAATATATTTATTTACTTTTATACAAAATGATGAATATCAGATGTACATTTCCATAGATTTATTTAGTTTTATACAAAATGAAGAAAATCACAAGTACATTTCCATAGATTTATTTAGTTTTATACAAAATGATGAAAATCAGAAGTACATATAAATAGATTTATGTAGTTTTATACAAAATGATGAAAATCAGAAGTACATTTCCATAGATTTATTTAGTTTTATACAAAATGATGAAAATCAGAAGTACATATAAATAGATTTATTTAGTTTTATACAAAATGATGAAAATCAGAAGTACATATATATAGAGTTATTTAGTTATATACAAAATGATGAAAATCAGATGTACATTTCCATAGATTTATTTAGTTTTATACAAAATGATATAAATCAGAAGTACATTTCCGTAGATTTATTTAGTTTTATACAAAAAGATGAAAGTCAGATGTTCATATAAATAGATTTATTTAGTTTTATACAAAATGATGAAAATCAGATGTACATATAGATAGATTTATTTAGTTTTATACAAAATGATGAAAATCAGAAGTACATATAAATAGATTTATTTAGTTTTATACAAAATGATGAAAATCAGAAGTACATTTCCATAGATTTATTTAGTTTTATACAAAATGATGAAAATCAGAAGTACATTTCCATAGATTTATTTAGTTTTATACAAAATGATGAAAATCATAAGTACATAAAAATAGATTTATTTAGTTTTATACAAAATGATGAAAATCAGAAGTACATATAAATAGATTTATTTAGTTTTATACAAAATGATGAAAATCAGAAGTACATATAAATAGATTTATTTACTTTTATACAAAATGATGAAAATCAGAAGTACATATAAATAGATTTATTTAGCTTTATTCAAAATGATGAAAATCAGAAGTACATTTCCATAGATTTATTTAGTTTTATACAAAATGATAAAAATCAGAATTACATATAAATATATTTATTTAGTTTTATACAAAATGATGAAAATCATAAGTACATAAAAATAGATTTATTTAGTTTTATACAAAATGATGAAAATCAGAAGTACATATAAATAGATTTATTTAGTTTTATACAAAATGATGAAAATCAGAAGTACATATAAATAGATTTATTTACTTTTATACAAAATGATGAAAATCAGAAGTACATATAAATAGATTTATTTAGCTTTATTCAAAATGATGAAAATCAGAAGTACATTTCCATAGATTTATTTAGTTTTATACAAAAGGATGAAAATCAGAAGTACATATAAATAGATTTATTTAGTTTATACAAAATGATGAAAATCAGAAGTACATTTCCATAGATTTATTTAGTTTTATACAAAATGATGAAAATCAGAAGTACATATAAATAGATTTATTTAGTTTTATACAAAATGATGAAAATATGATGTACATATAAATAGATATATTTAGTTTTATACAAAATGATGAAAATCAGAAGTACATATAAATAGATTTATTTAGTTTTATACAAAATGATGAAAATCAGAAGTACATTTCCATAGATTTATTTAGTTTTATACAAAATGATCAAAATCAGAAGTACATATATATAGATTTATTTAGTTTTATACAAAATGATGAAAATCAGAAGTACATTTCCATAGATTTATTTAGTTTTATACAAAATGATGAAAATCAGAAGTACATATAAATAGGTTTATTAAGTTTTATACAAAATGATGAAAATCAGAATTACATTTACATAGATTTATTTAGTTTTATACAAAATGATGAAAATCAGAAGTACATATACATAGATTTATTTAGTTTTATACAAAATGATGAAAATCAGAAGTACATTTCCATAGATTTATTTAGTTTTATACAAAATGATGAAAATCAGAAGTACATATAAATAGATTTATTTAGTTTTATACAAAATGATGAAAATCAGAAGTACATATAAATAGATTTATTTAGTTTTATACAAAATGATGAAAATCAAAAGTATATTTTCATAGATTTATTTAGTTTTATACAAAATGATGAAATTCAGAAGTACATTCCCATAGATTTATTTAGTTTTATACAAATTTATGAAAATCAGAATTACATTTTCATAGATTTATTAAGTTTCATACAAAATGATGGAAATCAGAAGTACATATAAATAGATTTATTTAGTTTTATACAAAATGATGAAAATCAGAAGTACATTTCCATAGATTTATTTAGTTTTATACAAAATGATGAAAATCAGAAGTACATTTCCATAGATTTATTTAGTTTCATACAAAATGATGAAAATCAGAAGTACATTTCCATAGATTTATTTAGTTTTATACAAAATGATGAAAATCAGAAGTACATTTCCATAGATTTATTTAGTTTTATACAAAATGATGAAAATCAGAAGTACATATAAATAGATTTATTTAGTTTTATACAAAATGATGAAAATCAGAAGTACATTTCCATAGATTTATTTAGTTTTATACAAAATGATGAAAATCAGAAGTACATAAAAATAGATTTATTTAGTTTTATACAAAATGATGAAAATCAGAAGTACATAAAAATAGATTTATTTAGTTTTATACAAAATGATGAAAATCAGAAGTACATATAAATAGATTTATTTAGTTTTATACAAAATGATGAAAATCAGAAGTACATATAAATAGATTTATTTACTTTTATACAAAATGATGAAAATCAGAAGTACATATAAATAGATTTATTTAGCTTTATTCAAAATGATGAAAATCAGAAGTACATTTCCATAGATTTATTTAGTTTTATACAAAAGGATGAAAATCAGAAGTACATATAAATAGATTTATTTAGTTTATACAAAATGATGAAAATCAGAAGTACATTTCCATAGATTTATTTAGTTTTATACAAAATGATGAAAATCAGAAGTACATATAAATAGATTTATTTAGTTTTATACAAAATGATGAAAATATGATGTACATATAAATAGATATATTTAGTTTTATACAAAATGATGAAAATCAGAAGTACATATAAATAGATTTATTTAGTTTTATACAAAATGATGAAAATCAGAAGTACATTTCCATAGATTTATTTAGTTTTATACAAAATGATCAAAATCAGAAGTACATATATATAGATTTATTTAGTTTTATACAAAATGATGAAAATCAGAAGTACATTTCCATAGATTTATTTAGTTTTATACAAAATGATGAAAATCAGAAGTACATATAAATAGGTTTATTAAGTTTTATACAAAATGATGAAAATCAGAATTACATTTACATAGATTTATTTAGTTTTATACAAAATGATGAAAATCAGAAGTACATATACATAGATTTATTTAGTTTTATACAAAATGATGAAAATCAGAAGTACATTTCCATAGATTTATTTAGTTTTATACAAAATGATGAAAATCAGAAGTACATATAAATAGATTTATTTAGTTTTATACAAAATGATGAAAATCAGAAGTACATATAAATAGATTTATTTAGTTTTATACAAAATGATGAAAATCAAAAGTATATTTTCATAGATTTATTTAGTTTTATACAAAATGATGAAATTCAGAAGTACATTCCCATAGATTTATTTAGTTTTATACAAATTTATGAAAATCAGAATTACATTTTCATAGATTTATTAAGTTTCATACAAAATGATGGAAATCAGAAGTACATATAAATAGATTTATTTAGTTTTATACAAAATGATGAAAATCAGAAGTACATTTCCATAGATTTATTTAGTTTTATACAAAATGATGAAAATCAGAAGTACATTTCCATAGATTTATTTAGTTTCATACAAAATGATGAAAATCAGAAGTACATTTCCATAGATTTATTTAGTTTTATACAAAATGATGAAAATCAGAAGTACATTTCCATAGATTTATTTAGTTTTATACAAAATGATGAAAATCAGAAGTACATATAAATAGATTTATTTAGTTTTATACAAAATGATGAAAATCAGAAGTACATTTCCATAGATTTATTTAGTTTTATACAAAATGATGAAAATCAGAAGTACATATGAATAGATTTATTTAGTTTTATACAAAATGATGAAAATCAGAAGTACATATAAATAGATTTATTTAGTTTTATACAAAATGATGAAAATCAGATGTACATTTCCATAGATTTATTTAGTTTTATACAAAATGATATAAATCAGAAGTACATTTCCATAGATTTATTTAGTTTTATACAAAATGATGAAAATCAGAAGTACATTTCCATAGATTTATTTAGATTTATACAAAATGATGAAAATCAGAAGTACATATACATAGATTTATTTAGTTTTATACAAAATGATGAAAATCAGAAGTACATTTCCATAGATTTATTTAGTTTTATACAAAATGATGAAAATCAGAAGTACATATAAATAGATTTATTTAGTTTTATACAAAATGATGAAAATCAGAAGTACATATAAATAGATTTATTTAGTTTTATACAAAATGATGAAAATCAGATGTACATTTCCATAGATTTATTTAGTTTGATACAAAATGATATAAATCAGAAGTACATTTCCATAGATTTATTTAGTTTTATACAAAATGATGAAAATCAGAAGTTCATATAAATAGATTTATTTAGTTTTATACAAAATGATGAAAATCAGATGTACATATAAATAGATTTATTTAGTTTTATACAAAATGATGAAAATCAGAAGTACATATAAATAGATGTATTCAGTTTTATACAAAATGATGAAAATCAGAAGTACATTTCCATAGATTTATTTAGTTTTATACAAAATGATGAAAATCAGAAGTACATTTCCATAGATTTATTTAGTTTTATACAAAATGATGAAAATCAGAAGTACATTTCCATAGATTTATTTAGTTTTATACAAAATGATGAAAATCAGAAGTACATATAAATAGATTTATTTAGTTTTATACAAAATGATGAAAATCAGAAGTACATATAAATAGATTTATTTAGTTTTATACAACATGATGAAAATCAGATGTACATTTCCATAGATTTATTTAGTTTGATACAAAATGATATAAATCAGAAGTACATTTCCATAGATTTATTTAGTTTTATACAAAATGATGAAAATCAGAAGTTCATATAAATAGATTTATTTAGTTTTATACAAAATGATGAAAATCAGAAGTACGTATAAATAGATTTATTTAGTTTTATACAAAATGATGAAAATCAGAAGTACATTTCCATAGATTTTTTTAGTTTTATACAAAAGTACATATAAATAGATTTATTTAGTTTTATAAAAAATGATGAAAATCAGAAGTACATATAAATAGATTTATGTAGTTTTATACAAAATGATGAAAATCAGAAGTACATTTCCATAGATTTATTTAGTTTTATACAAAATGATGAAAATCAGAAGTACATATAAATAGATTTATTTAGTTTTATACAAAATGATGAAAATCAGAAGTACATATATATAGATTTATTTAGTTTTATACAAAATGATGAAAATCAGATGTACATTTCCATAGATTTATTTAGTTTTATACAAAATGATATAAATCAGAAGTACATTTCCGTAGATTTATTTAGTTTTATACAAAAAGATGAAAGTCAGATGTTCATATAAATAGATTTATTTAGTTTTATACAAAATGATGAAAATCAGATGTACATATAGATAGATTTATTTAGTTTTATACAAAATGATGAAAATCAGAAGTACATATAAATAGATTTATTTAGTTTTATACAAAATGATGAAAATCAGAAGTACATTTCCATAGATTTATTTAGTTTTATACAAAATGATGAAAATCAGAAGTACATTTCCATAGATTTATTTAGTTTTATACAAAATGATGAAAATCAGAAGTACATATGAATAGATATATTTAGTTTTATACAAAATGATGAAAATCAGAAGTACATATAAATAGATTTATTTAGTTTCATACAAAATGATGAAAATCAGAAGTACATATCAATAGATTTATTTAGTTTTATACAAAATGATGAAAATCAGAAGTACATATAAATAGATTTATTTAGTTCTATACAAAATGATGAAAATCAGAAGTACATTTCCATAGATTTATTTAGTCTTATACAAAATGATGAAAATCAGAAGTACATATAAATAAATTTATTTAGTTTTATACAAAATGATGAAAATCAGAAGTACATTTCCATAGATTTATTTAGTTTTATACAAAATGATGAAAATCAGAAGTACATATAAATAGATTTATTTAGTTTTATGCAAAATGATTAAAATCGGAAGTACATATAAATAGATTTATTTAGTTTTATACAAAATGATGAAAATCAGAAGTTCATATAAATAGATTTATTTAGTTTTATACAAAATGATGAAAATCAGATGTACATATAAATAGATTTATTTAGTTTTATACAGAATGATGAAAATCAGAAGTACATTTCCATAGATTTTTTTAGTTTTATACAAAAGTACATATAAATAGATTTATTTAGTTTTATACAAAATGATGAATATCAGAAGTACATTTCCATAGATTTATTTAGTTTTATACAAAATGATGAAAATCAGAAGTACATTTCCATAGATTTATTTAGTTTTATAAAAAATGATGAAAATCAGAAGTACATATAAATAGATTTATTTAGTTTTATACAAAATGATGAATATCAGATGTACATTTCCATAGATTTATTTAGTTTTATACAAAATGATGAAAATCAGAAGTACATTTCCATAGATTTATTTAGTTTTATACAAAATGATGAAAATCAGAAGTACATATAAATAGATTTATGTAGTTTTATACAAAATGATGAAAATCAGAAGTACATTTCCATAGATTTATTTAGTTTTATACAAAATGATGAAAATCAGAAGTACATATAAATAGATTTATTTAGTTTTATACAAAATGATGAAAATCAGAAGTACATTTCCATAGATTTATTTAGTTTTATACAAAATGATGAAAATCAGAAGTACATTTCCATAGATTTATTTAGTTTTATACAAAATGATGAAAATCAGAAGTACATTTCCATAGATTTATTTAGTTTTATACAAAATGATGAAAATCAGAAGTACATTTCCATAGATTTATTTAGTTTTATACAAAATGATGAAAATCAGAAGTACATATAAATAGATTTATTTAGTTTTATACAAAATGATGAAAATCAGAAGTACATTTCCATAGATTTATTTAGTTTTATACAAAATGATGAAAATCAGAAGTACATATGAATAGATTTATTTAGTTTTATACAAAATGATGAAAATCAGAAGTACATATAAATAGATTTATTTAGTTTTATACAAAATGATGAAAATCAGATGTACATTTCCATAGATTTATTTAGTTTTATACAAAATGATGTAAATAAGAAGTACATTTCCATAGATTTATTTAGTTTTATACAAAATGATGAAAATCAGAAGTACATTTCCATAGATTTATTTAGTTTTATACAAAATGATGAAAATCAGAAGTACATATACATAGATTTATTTAGTTTTATACAAAATGATGAAAATCAGAAGTACATTTCCATAGATTTATTTAGTTTTATACAAAATGATGAAAATCAGAAGTACATATAAATAGATTTATTTAGTTTTATACAAAATGATGAAAATCAGAAGTACATTTCCATAGATTTATTTAGTTTTATAAAAAATGATGAAAATCAGAAGTACATATAAATAGATTTATTTAGTTTTATACAAAATGATGAATATCAGATGTACATTTCCATAGATTTATTTAGTTTTATACAAAATGATGAAAATCAGAAGTACATTTCCATAGATTTATTTAGTTTTATACAAAATGATGAAAATCAGAAGTACATATAAATAGATTTATGTAGTTTTATACAAAATGATGAAAATCAGAAGTACATTTCCATAGATTTATTTAGTTTTATACAAAATGATGAAAATCAGAAGTACATATAAATAGATTTATTTAGTTTTATACAAAATGATGAAAATCAGAAGTACATTTCCATAGATTTATTTAGTTTTATACAAAATGATGAAAATCAGAAGTACATTTCCATAGATTTATTTAGTTTTATACAAAATGATGAAAATCAGAAGTACATTTCCATAGATTTATTTAGTTTTATACAAAATGATGAAAATCAGAAGTACATTTCCATAGATTTATTTAGTTTTATACAAAATGATGAAAATCAGAAGTACATATAAATAGATTTATTTAGTTTTATACAAAATGATGAAAATCAGAAGTACATTTCCATAGATTTATTTAGTTTTATACAAAATGATGAAAATCAGAAGTACATATGAATAGATTTATTTAGTTTTATACAAAATGATGAAAATCAGAAGTACATATAAATAGATTTATTTAGTTTTATACAAAATGATGAAAATCAGATGTACATTTCCATAGATTTATTTAGTTTTATACAAAATGATGTAAATAAGAAGTACATTTCCATAGATTTATTTAGTTTTATACAAAATGATGAAAATCAGAAGTACATTTCCATAGATTTATTTAGTTTTATACAAAATGATGAAAATCAGAAGTACATATACATAGATTTATTTAGTTTTATACAAAATGATGAAAATCAGAAGTACATTTCCATAGATTTATTTAGTTTTATACAAAATGATGAAAATCAGAAGTACATATAAATAGGTTTATTTAGTTTTATACAAAATGATGAAAATCAGAATTACATTTACATAGATTTATTTAGTTTTATACAAAATGATTAAAATCAGAAGTACATATAAATAGATTTATGTAGTTTATACAAAATGATGAAAATCAGAAGTTCATTTCCATAGATTTATTTAGTTTTATACAAAATGATGAAAATCAGAAGTACATATAAATAGATTTATTTAGTTTTATACAAAATGATGAAAATCAGAAGTACATATAAATAGATTTATTTAGTTTTATTCAAAATGATGAAAATCAGAAGTACATTTACATAGATTTATTTAGTTTTATACAAAATGTTGAAAATCAGAAGTACATTTCCATAGATTTATTTACTTTTATACAAAATGATGAAAATCAGAAGTACATTTCCATAGATTTATTTACTTTTATACAAAATGATGAAAATCAGAAGTACATATAAATAGATTTATTTAGTTTTATACAAAATGATGAAAATCAAAAGTATATTTTCATAGATTTATTTAGTTTTATACAAAATGATGAAAATCAGAAGTACATATAAATAGATTTATTTAGTTTTATACAAAATGATGAAATTCAGAAGTACATTCCCATAGATTTATTTAGTTTTATACAAATTTATGAAAATCAGAATTACATTTTCATAGATTTATTAAGTTTCATACAAAATGATGGAAATCAGAAGTACATATAAATAGATTTATTTAGTTTTATACAAAATGATGAAAATCAGAAGTACATTTCCATAGATTTATTTAGTTTTATACAAAATGATGAAAATCAGAAGTACATTTCCATAGATTTATTTAGTTTCATACAAAATGATGAAAATCAGAAGTACATTTCCATAGATTTATTTAGTTTTATACAAAATGATGAAAATCAGAAGTACATTTCCATAGATTTATTTAGTTTTATACAAAATGATGAAAATCAGAAGTACATATAAATAGATTTATTTAGTTTTATAAAAAATGATGAAAATCAGAAGTACATTTCCATAGATTTATTTAGTTTTATACAAAATGATGAAAATCAGAAGTACATATGAATAGATTTATTTAGTTTTATACAAAATGATGAAAATCAGAAGTACATATAAATAGATTTATTTAGTTTTATACAAAATGATGAAAATCAGATGTACATTTCCATAGATTTATTTAGTTTTATACAAAATGATATAAATCAGAAGTACATTTCCATAGATTTATTTAGTTTTATACAAAATGATGAAAATCAGAAGTACATTTCCATAGATTTATTTAGATTTATACAAAATGATGAAAATCAGAAGTACATATACATAGATTTATTTAGTTTTATACAAAATGATGAAAATCAGAAGTACATTTCCATAGATTTATTTAGTTTTATACAAAATGATGAAAATCAGAAGTACATATAAATAGATTTATTTAGTTTTATACAAAATGATGAAAATCAGAAGTACATATAAATAGATTTATTTAGTTTTATACAAAATGATGAAAATCAAAAGTATATTTTCATAGATTTATTTAGTTTTATACAAAATGATGAAATTCAGAAGTACATTCCCATAGATTTATTTAGTTTTATACAAATTTATGAAAATCAGAATTACATTTTCATAGATTTATTAAGTTTCATACAAAATGATGGAAATCAGAAGTACATATAAATAGATTTATTTAGTTTTATACAAAATGATGAAAATCAGAAGTACATTTCCATAGATTTATTTAGTTTTATACAAAATGATGAAAATCAGAAGTACATTTCCATAGATTTATTTAGTTTCATACAAAATGATGAAAATCAGAAGTACATTTCCATAGATTTATTTAGTTTTATACAAAATGATGAAAATCAGAAGTACATTTCCATAGATTTATTTAGTTTTATACAAAATGATGAAAATCAGAAGTACATATAAATAGATTTATTTAGTTTTATACAAAATGATGAAAATCAGAAGTACATATAAATAGATTTATTTAGTTTTATACAAAATGATGAAAATCAGAAGTACATATGAATAGATTTATTTAGTTTTATACAAAATGATGAAAATCAGAAGTACATATAAATAGATTTATTTAGTTTTATACAAAATGATGAAAATCAGATGTACATTTCCATAGATTTATTTAGTTTTATACAAAATGATATAAATCAGAAGTACATTTCCATAGATTTATTTAGTTTTATACAAAATGATGAAAATCAGAAGTACATTTCCATAGATTTATTTAGATTTATACAAAATGATGAAAATCAGAAGTACATATACATAGATTTATTTAGTTTTATACAAAATGATGAAAATCAGAAGTACATTTCCATAGATTTATTTAGTTTTATACAAAATGATGAAAATCAGAAGTACATATAAATAGATTTATTTAGTTTTATACAAAATGATGAAAATCAGAAGTACATATAAATAGATTTATTTAGTTTTATACAAAATGATGAAAATCAGATGTACATTTCCATAGATTTATTTAGTTTGATACAAAATGATATAAATCAGAAGTACATTTCCATAGATTTATTTAGTTTTATACAAAATGATGAAAATCAGAAGTTCATATAAATAGATTTATTTAGTTTTATACAAAATGATGAAAATCAGATGTACATATAAATAGATTTATTTAGTTTTATACAAAATGATGAAAATCAGAAGTACATATAAATAGATGTATTCAGTTTTATACAAAATGATGAAAATCAGAAGTACATTTCCATAGATTTATTTAGTTTTATACAAAATGATGAAAATCAGAAGTACATTTCCATAGATTTATTTAGTTTTATATAAAATGATGAAAATCAGAAGTACATTTCCATAGATTTATTTAGTTTTATACACTAGAATGAAAATCAGAAGTACATATAAATAGATTTATTTAGTTTATACAAAATGATGAAAATCAGAAGTACATATAAATAGATTTATTTAGTTTTATACAAAATGATGAATATAAGATGTACATATAAATAGATATATTTAGTTTTATACAAAATGATGAAAATCAGAAGTACATATAAATAGATTTATTTAGTTTTATACAAAATGATGAATATCAGAAGTACATTTCCATAGATTTATTTAGTTTTATACAAAATGATGAAAATCAGAAGTACATATATATAGATTTATTTAGTTTTATACAAAATGATGAAAATCAGAAGTACATTTCCATAGATTTATTTAGTTTTATACAAAATTATGAAAATCAGAATTACATTTCCATAGATTTATTTAGTTTTATACAAAATGATGAAAATCAGAAGTACATATAAATAGATTTATTTAGTTTTATACAAAATGATTAAAATCAGATGTACATATAAATAGATTTATTTAGTTTTATACAAAATGATTAAAATCAGAAGTACATATAAATAGATTTATGTAGTTTATACAAAATGATGAAAATCAGAAGTTCATTTCCATAGATTTATTTAGTTTTATACAAAATGATGAAAATCAGAAGTACATATAAATAGATTTATTTAGTTTTATACAAAATGATGAAAATCAGAAGTACATATAAATAGATTTATTTAGTTTTATACAAAATGATGAAAATCAGAAGTACATATAAATAGATTTATTTAGTTTTAAACCAAGTGGTGAAAATCAGAAGTACATATAAATAGATTTATTTAGTTTTAAACCAAGTGGTGAAAATCAGAAGTACATTTCCATAGATTTATTTAGTTTTATACAAAATGATGAAAATCAGAAGTACATATAAATATATTTATTTAGTTTTATACAAAATGATGAAAATCATAAGTACATATAAATAGATTTATTTAGTTTTATACAAACTGATGAAAATCAGAAGTACATATAAATACATTTATTTAGTTTTATACAAAATGATGAAAATCAGAAGTACATATAAATATATTTATTTAGTTTTATACAAAATGATGAAAATCAGATGTACATTTCCATAGATTTATTTAGTTTTATACAAAATGATGAAAATCAGAAGTACATATACATAGATTTATTTAGTTTTATACAAAATGATGAAAATCAGAAGTACATTTCCATAGATTTATTTAGTTTTATACCAAATGATGAAAATCAGAAGTACATATAAATAGATTTATTTAGTTTTATACAAAATGATGAAAATCAGAAGTACATATAAATAGATTTATTTAGTTTTATACAAAATGATGAAAATCAGATGTACATTTCCATAGATTTATTTAGTTTTATACAAAATGATATAAATCAGAAGTACATTTCCATAGATTTATTTAGTTTTATACAAAATGATGAAAATCAGAAGTTCATATAAATAGATTTATTTAGTTTTATACAAAATGATGAAAATCAGATGTACATATAAATAGATTTATTTAGTTTTATACAAAATGATGAAAATCAGAAGTACATTTCCATAGATTTTTTTAGTTTTATACAAAATGATGAAAATCAGAAGTTAATATAAATAGATTTATTTAGTTTTATACAAAATGATGAAAATCAGATGTACATATAAATAGATTTATTTAGTTTTATACAAAATGATGAAAATCAGAAGTACATATAAATAGATTTATTTAGTTTTATACAAAATGATGAAAATCAGAAGTACATTTCCATAGATTTATTTAGTTTTATTCAAAATGATGAAAATCAGAAGTACATTTCCATAGATTTATTTAGTTTTAAACAAAATGATGAAAATCAGGAGTACATTTCCATAGATTTATTTACTTTTATACAAAATGATGAAAATCATAAGTACATATAAATAGATTTATTTAGTTTTATACAAAATGATGAAAATCAAAAGTACATTTCCATAGATTTATTTAGTTTTATACAAAATGATGAAAATCAGAAGTACATATAAATAGATTTATTTAGTTTTATACAAAATGATGAAAATCAGATGTACATTCCCATAGATTTATTTAGTTTTGTACAAAATTATGAAAATCAGAATTACATTTTCATAGATTTATTTAGTTTCATACAAAATGATGAAAATCAGAAGTACATATAAATAGATTTATTTAGTTTTATACAAAATGATGAAAATCAGAAGTACATTGACATAGATTTATTTAGTTTTATACAAAATGATGAAAATCAGAAGTACATTTCCATAGATTTATTTAGTTTTATACAAAATGATGAAAATCAGAAGTACATTTCCATAGACTTATTTAGTTTTATACAAAATGATGAAAATCAGACGTACATATAAATAGATTTATTTAGTTTTATACAAAATGATGAAAATCAGAAGTACATATAAATAGATTTATTTAGTTTTATACAAAATGATGAAAATCAGAAGTACATATAAATAGATTTATTTAGTTTTATACAAAATGATGAAAATCAGAAGTACATATAAATAGATTTATTTAGTTTTATAAAAAATGATAAAAATCAGAAGTACATATAAATAGATTTATTTAGTTTTATACAAAATGATGAATATCAGAAGTACATTTCCATAGATTTATTTAGTTTTATACAAAATGATGAAAATCAGAAGTACATTTCCATAGATTTATTTAGTTTTATACAAAATGATGAAAATCATAAGTACATTTCCATAGATTTATTTAGTTTTATACAAAATGATGAAAATCAGAAGTACATATAAATAGATTTATTTAGTTTTATACAAAATGATGAAAATCAAAAGTACATATAAATAGATTTATTTAATTTTATACAAAATGATGAAAATCAGAAGTATATATAAATAGATTTATTTAGTTTTATACAAAATGATGAAAATCAAAAGTACATATAAATAGATTTATTTAGTTTTATACAAAATGATGAAAATCAGAAGTACATATAAATAGATTTATTTAGTTTTATACAAAATGATGAAAATCAGAAGTACATTTCCATAGATTTATTTAGTTTTATACAAAATGATGAAAATCATAAGTACATATCCATAGATTTATTTAGTTTTATACAAAATGATGAAAATCAAAAGTACATATAAATAGATTTATTTAGTTTTATACAAAATGATGAAAATCATAAGTACATTTCCATAGATTTATTTAGTTTTATACAAAATGATGAAAATCAGAAGTACATATAAATAGATTTATTTAGTTTTATACAAAATGATGAAAATCAGAAGTACATATAAATAGATTTATTTAGTTTTATACAAAATGATGAAAATCAGAAGTACATATAAATAGATTTATTTAGTTTTATACAAAATGATGAAAATCAGATGTACATTTCCATAGATTTATTTAGTTTTATACAAAATGATATAAATCAGAAGTACATTTCCATAGATTTATTTAGTTTTATACAAAATGATGAAAATCAGAAGTTCATATAAATAGATTTATTTAGTTTTATACAAAATGATGAAAATCAGATGTACATATAAATAGATTTATTTAGTTTTATACAAAATGATGAAAATCAGAAGTACATTTCCATAGATTTTTTTAGTTTTATACAAAATGATGAAAATCAGAAGTTAATATAAATAGATTTATTTAGTTTTATACAAAATGATGAAAATCAGATGTACATATAAATAGATTTATTTAGTTTTATACAAAATGATGAAAATCAGAAGTACATATAAATAGATTTATTTAGTTTTATACAAAATGATGAAAATCAGAAGTACATTTCCATAGATTTATTTAGTTTTATTCAAAATGATGAAAATCAGAAGTACATTTCCATAGATTTATTTAGTTTTAAACAAAATGATGAAAATCAGGAGTACATTTCCATAGATTTATTTACTTTTATACAAAATGATGAAAATCATAAGTACATATAAATAGATTTATTTAGTTTTATACAAAATGATGAAAATCAAAAGTACATTTCCATAGATTTATTTAGTTTTATACAAAATGATGAAAATCAGAAGTACATATAAATAGATTTATTTAGTTTTATACAAAATGATGAAAATCAGATGTACATTCCCATAGATTTATTTAGTTTTATACAAAATTATGAAAATCAGAATTACATTTTCATAGATTTATTTAGTTTCATACAAAATGATGAAAATCAGAAGTACATATAAATAGATTTATTTAGTTTTATACAAAATGATGAAAATCAGAAGTACATTTACATAGATTTATTTAGTTTTATACAAAATGATGAAAATCAGAAGTACATTTCCATAGATTTATTTAGTTTTATACAAAATGATGAAAATCAGAAGTACATTTCCATAGATTTATTTAGTTTTATACAAAATGATGAAAATCAGACGTACATATAAATAGATTTATTTAGTTTTATACAAAATGATGAAAATCAGAAGTACATATAAATAGATTTATTTAGTTTTATACAAAATGATGAAAATCAGAAGTACATATAAATAGATTTATTTAGTTTTATACAAAATGATGAAAATCAGAAGTACATATAAATAGATTTATTTAGTTTTATAAAAAATGATAAAAATCAGAAGTACATATAAATAGATTTATTTAGTTTTATACAAAATGATGAATATCAGAAGTACATTTCCATAGATTTATTTAGTTTTATACAAAATGATGAAAATCAGAAGTACATTTCCATAGATTTATTTAGTTTTATACAAAATGATGAAAATCATAAGTACATTTCCATAGATTTATTTAGTTTTATACAAAATGATGAAAATCAGAAGTACATATAAATAGATTTATTTAGTTTTATACAAAATGATGAAAATCAAAAGTACATATAAATAGATTTATTTAATTTTATACAAAATGATGAAAATCAGAAGTATATATAAATAGATTTATTTAGTTTTATACAAAATGATGAAAATCAGAAGTACATTTCCATAGATTTATTTAGTTTTATACAAAATGATGAAAATCATAAGTACATTTCCATAGATTTATTTAGTTTTATACAAAATGATGAAAATCAAAAGTACATATAAATAGATTTATTTAGTTTTATACAAAATGATGAAAATCAGAAGTACATTTCCATAGATTTATTTAGTTTTATACAAAATGATGAAAATCAGAAGTACATATAAATAGATTTATTTAGTTTTATACAAAATGATGAAAATCAAAAGTACATATAAATAGATTTATTTAGTTTTATACAAAATGATGAAAATCAGAAGTACATATAAATAGATTTATTTAGTTTTATACAAAATGATGAAAATCAGAAGTACATTTCCATAGATTTATTTAGTTTTATACAAAATGATGAAAATCATAAGTACATTTCCATAGATTTATTTAGTTTTATACAAAATGATGAAAATCAAAAGTACATATAAATAGATTTATTTAGTTTTATACAAAATGATGAAAATCATAAGTACATTTCCATAGATTTATTTAGTTTTATACAAAATGATGAAAATCAGAAGTACATATAAATAGATTTATTTAGTTTTATACAAAATGATGAAAATCAAAAGTACATATAAATAGATTTATTTAGTTTTATACAAAATGATGAAAATCAAAAGTACATATAAATAGATTTATTTAGTTTTATACAAAATGATGAAAATCAGAAGTACATTTCCATAGATTTATTTAGTTTTATACAAAATGATGAAAATCAGAAGTACATTTCCATAGATTTATTTAGTTTTATACAAAATGATGAAAATCAGAAGTACATATAAATAGATTTATTTAGTTTTATGCAAAATGATGAAAATCAGAAGTACATATTAATAGATTTATTTAGTTTTACACAAAATGATGAAAATCAGATGTAGATTTCCATAGATTTATATAGTTTTATACAAAATGATATAAATCAGAAGTACATTTCCGTAGATTTATTTAGTTTTATACAAAATGATGAAAATCAGATGTTCATATAAATAGATTTATTTAGTTTTATACAAAATGATGAAAATCAGATGTACATATAAATAGATTTATTTAGTTTTATACAAAATGATGAAAATCAGAAGTACATATAAATAGATTTATTTAGTTTTATACAAAATGATGAAAATCAGAAGTACATTTCCATAGATTTATTTAGTTTTATACAAAATGATGAAAATCAGAAGTACATATAAATAGATTTATTTAGTTTTATACAAAATGATGAAAATCAAAAGTACATATAAATAGATTTATTTAGTTTTATACAAAATGATGAAAATCAGAAGTACATATAAATAGATTTATTTAGTTTTATACAAAATGATGAAAATCAGAAGTACATTTCCATAGATTTATTTAGTTTTATACAAAATGATGAAAATCATAAGTACATTTCCATAGATTTATTTAGTTTTATACAAAATGATGAAAATCAAAAGTACATATAAATAGATTTATTTAGTTTTATACAAAATGATGAAAATCATAAGTACATTTCCATAGATTTATTTAGTTTTATACAAAATGATGAAAATCAGAAGTACATATAAATAGATTTATTTAGTTTTATACAAAATGATGAAAATCAAAAGTACATATAAATAGATTTATTTAGTTTTATACAAAATGATGAAAATCAAAAGTACATATAAATAGATTTATTTAGTTTTATACAAAATGATGAAAATCAGAAGTACATTTCCATAGATTTATTTAGTTTTATACAAAATGATGAAAATCAGAAGTACATTTCCATAGATTTATTTAGTTTTATACAAAATGATGAAAATCAGAAGTACATATAAATAGATTTATTTAGTTTTATGCAAAATGATGAAAATCAGAAGTACATATTAATAGATTTATTTAGTTTTACACAAAATGATGAAAATCAGATGTAGATTTCCATAGATTTATATAGTTTTATACAAAATGATATAAATCAGAAGTACATTTCCGTAGATTTATTTAGTTTTATACAAAATGATGAAAATCAGATGTTCATATAAATAGATTTATTTAGTTTTATACAAAATGATGAAAATCAGATGTACATATAAATAGATTTATTTAGTTTTATACAAAATGATGAAAATCAGAAGTACATATAAATAGATTTATTTAGTTTTATACAAAATGATGAAAATCAGAAGTACATTTCCATAGATTTATTTAGTTTTATACAAAATGATGAAAATCAGAAGTACATATGAATAGATTTATTTAGTTTTATACAAAATGATGAAAATCAGAAGTACATATAAATAGATTTATTTAGTTTTATACAAAATGATGAAAATCAGAAGTACATATAAATAGATTTATTTAGTTTTATAAAAAATGATGAAAATCAGAAGTACATATAAATAGATTTATTTAGTTTTATACAAAATGATGAAAATCAGAAGTACATTTCCATAGATTTATTTAGTTTTATACAAAATGATGAAAATCAGAAGTACATTTCCATAGATTTATTTAGTCTTATACAAAATGATGAAAATCAGAAGTACATATAAATAGATTTATTTAGTTTTATACAAAATGATGAAAATCAGAAGTACATTTCCATAGATTTATTTAGTTTTATACAAAATGTTGAAAATCAGAAGTACATATAAATAGATTTATTTAGTTTTATGGAAAATGATGAAAATCGGAAGTACATATAAATAGATTTATTTAGTTTTATACAAAATGATGAAAATCAGAAGTACATATAAATAGATTTATTTAGTTTTATACAAAATGATGAACATCAGAAGTACATATAAATAGATTTATTTAGTTTTAAACCAAGTGGTGAAAATCAGAAGTACATTTCCATAGATTTATTTAGTTTTATACAAAATGATGAAAATCAGAAGTACATATAAATATATTTATTTAGTTTTATACAAAATGATGAAAATCATAAGTACATATAAATAGATTTATTTAGTTTTATACAAACTGATGAAAATCAGAAGTACATATAAATAGATTTATTCAGTTTTATACAAAATGATGAAAATCAGAAGTACATATAAATAGATTTATTTAGTTTTATACAAAATGATGAAAATCAGAAGTACATATAAATAGATTTATTTAGTTTTATACAAAATGATGAAAATCAGAAGTACATATAAATAGATTTATTTAGTTTTATACAAAATGATGAAAATCAGCAGTACATATAAATAGATTTATTTAGTTTTATACAAAATGATGAAAATCAGAAGTATATTTCCATAGATTTATTTAGTTTTATACAAAATGATGAAAATCAGAAGTACATGTACATAGATTTATTTAGTTTTATACAAAATGATGAAAATCAGAAGTACATATAAATAGATTTATGTAGTTTATACAAAATGATGAAAATCAGAAGTACATTTCCATAGATTTATTTAGTTTTATACAAAATGATGAAAATCAGAAGTACATATAAATAGATTTATTTAGTTTTATACAAAATTATGAAAATCAGAAGTACATTTACATAGATTTATTTAGTTTTATACAAAATGATGAAAATCAGAAGTACATATAAATAGATTTATTTAGTTTATACAAAATGATGAAAATCAGATGTACATATAAATAGATATATTTAGTTTTATACAAAATGATGAAAATCAGAAGTATATTTCCATAGATTTATTTAGTTTTATACAAAATGTTGAAAATCAGAAGTACATATAAATAGATTTATTTAGTTTTATAAAAAATGATGAAAATCAGAAGTACATATAAATAGATTTATTTAGTTTTATACAAAATGATGAAAATGAGAAGTACATTTCCATAGATTTATTTAGTTTTATACAAAATGATGAAAATCAGAAGTACATTTCCATATTTTTTTTTAGTTTTATACAAAATGATGAAAATCAGAAGTACATATAAATAGATTTATTTAGTTTTATACAAAATGATGAAAATCAGAAGTACATATAAATAGATTTATTTAGTTTTATACAAAATGATGAAAATCAGAAGTACATTTCCATAGATTTATTTAGTTTTATACAAAATGATGAAAATCAGAAGTACATATAAATAGATTTATTTAGTTTTATACAAAATGATATAAATCAGAAGTACATTTCCGTAGATTTATTTAGTTTTATACAAAATGATGAAAATCAGATGTTCATATAAATAGATTTATTTAGTTTTATACAAAATGATGAAAATCAGATGTACATATAAATAGATTTATTTAGTTTTATACAAAATGATGAAAATCAGAAGTACATATAAATAGATTTATTTAGTTTTATACAAAATGATGAAAATCAGAAGTACATTTACATAGATTTATTTAGTTTTATACAAAATGATGAAAATCAGAAGTACATATAAATAGATTTATTTAGTTTTATACAAAATGATGAAAATCAGAAGTACATTTCCATAGATTTATTTAGTTTTATACAAAATGATGAAAATCAGAAGTACATATAAATAGATTTATTTAGTTTTATACAAAATGATGAAAATCAGAAGTACATTTCCATAGATTTATTTAGTTTTATACAAAATGATGAAAATCAGAAGTACATATAAATAGATTTATTTAGTTTTATACAAAATGATGAAAATCAGAAGTACATATAAATAGATTTATTTAGTTTTATACAAAATGATGAAAATCAGATGTACATTTCCATAGATTTATTTAGTTTTATACAAAATGATGAAAATCAGATGTTCATATAAATAGATTTATTTAGTTTTATACAAAATGGTGAAAATCAGATGTACATATAAATAGATTTATTTAGTTTTATACAAAATGATGAAAATCAGAAGTACATATAAATAGATTTATTTAGTTTTATACAAAATGATGAAAATCAGAAGTACATTTCCATAGATTTATTTAGTTTTATACAAAATGATGAAAATCAGAACTACATTTCCATAGATTTATTTAGTCTTATACAAAATGATGAAAATCAGAAGTACATATAAATAGATTTATTTAGTTTTATACAAAATGATGAAAATCAGAAGTACATTTCCATAGATTTATTTAGTTTTATACAAAATGTTGAAAATCAGAAGTACATATAAATAGATTTATTTAGTTTTATGGAAAATGATGAAAATCGGAAGTACATATAAATAGATTTATTTAGTTTTATACAAAATGATGAAAATCAGAAGTACATATAAATAGATTTATTTAGTTTTATACAAAATGATGAACATCAGAAGTACATATAAATAGATTTATTTAGTTTTAAACCAAGTGGTGAAAATCAGAAGTACATTTCCATAGATTTATTTAGTTTTATACAAAATGATGAAAATCAGAAGTACATATAAATATATTTATTTAGTTTTATACAAAATGATGAAAATCATAAGTACATATAAATAGATTTATTTAGTTTTATACAAACTGATGAAAATCAGAAGTACATATAAATAGATTTATTCAGTTTTATACAAAATGATGAAAATCAGAAGTACATATAAATAGATTTATTTAGTTTTATACAAAATGATGAAAATCAGAAGTACATATAAATAGATTTATTTAGTTTTATACAAAATGATGAAAATCAGAAGTACATATAAATAGATTTATTTAGTTTTATACAAAATGATGAAAATCAGCAGTACATATAAATAGATTTATTTAGTTTTATACAAAATGATGAAAATCAGAAGTATATTTCCATAGATTTATTTAGTTTTATACAAAATGATGAAAATCAGAAGTACATGTACATAGATTTATTTAGTTTTATACAAAATGATGAAAATCAGAAGTACATATAAATAGATTTATGTAGTTTATACAAAATGATGAAAATCAGAAGTACATTTCCATAGATTTATTTAGTTTTATACAAAATGATGAAAATCAGAAGTACATATAAATAGATTTATTTAGTTTTATACAAAATTATGAAAATCAGAAGTACATTTACATAGATTTATTTAGTTTTATACAAAATGATGAAAATCAGAAGTACATATAAATAGATTTATTTAGTTTATACAAAATGATGAAAATCAGATGTACATATAAATAGATATATTTAGTTTTATACAAAATGATGAAAATCAGAAGTATATTTCCATAGATTTATTTAGTTTTATACAACATGTTGAAAATCAGAAGTACATATAAATAGATTTATTTAGTTTTATAAAAAATGATGAAAATCAGAAGTACATATAAATAGATTTATTTAGTTTTATACAAAATGATGAAAATGAGAAGTACATTTCCATAGATTTATTTAGTTTTATACAAAATGATGAAAATCAGAAGTACATTTCCATATTTTTTTTTAGTTTTATACAAAATGATGAAAATCAGAAGTACATATAAATAGATTTATTTAGTTTTATACAAAATGATGAAAATCAGAAGTACATATAAATAGATTTATTTAGTTTTATACAAAATGATGAAAATCAGAAGTACATTTCCATAGATTTATTTAGTTTTATACAAAATGATGAAAATCAGAAGTACATATAAATAGATTTATTTAGTTTTATACAAAATGATATAAATCAGAAGTACATTTCCGTAGATTTATTTAGTTTTATACAAAATGATGAAAATCAGATGTTCATATAAATAGATTTATTTAGTTTTATACAAAATGATGAAAATCAGATGTACATATAAATAGATTTATTTAGTTTTATACAAAATGATGAAAATCAGAAGTACATATAAATAGATTTATTTAGTTTTATACAAAATGATGAAAATCAGAAGTACATTTACATAGATTTATTTAGTTTTATACAAAATGATGAAAATCAGAAGTACATATAAATAGATTTATTTAGTTTTATACAAAATGATGAAAATCAGAAGTACATTTCCATAGATTTATTTAGTTTTATACAAAATGATGAAAATCAGAAGTACATATAAATAGATTTATTTAGTTTTATACAAAATGATGAAAATCAGAAGTACATTTCCATAGATTTATTTAGTTTTATACAAAATGATGAAAATCAGAAGTACATATAAATAGATTTATTTAGTTTTATACAAAATGATGAAAATCAGAAGTACATATAAATAGATTTATTTAGTTTTATACAAAATGATGAAAATCAGATGTACATTTCCATAGATTTATTTAGTTTTATACAAAATGATGAAAATCAGATGTTCATATAAATAGATTTATTTAGTTTTATACAAAATGGTGAAAATCAGATGTACATATAAATAGATTTATTTAGTTTTATACAAAATGATGAAAATCAGAAGTACATATAAATAGATTTATTTAGTTTTATACAAAATGATGAAAATCAGAAGTACATTTCCATAGATTTATTTAGTTTTATACAAAATGATGAAAATCAGAACTACATTTCCATAGATTTATTTAGTCTTATACAAAATGATGAAAATCAGAAGTACATATAAATAGATTTATTTAGTTTTATACAAAATGATGAAAATCAGAAGTACATATAATTAGATTTATTTAGTTTTATACAAAATGATGAAAATCAGAAGTACATATAAATAGATTTATTTAGTTTTAAACCAAGTGGTGAAAATCAGAAGTACATTTCCATAGATTTATTTAGTTTTATACAAAATGATTAAAATCAGAAGTACATATAAATATATTTATTTAGTTTTATACAAAATGATGAAAATCATAAGTACATATAAATAGATTTATTTAGTTTTATACAAACTGATGAAAATCATAAGTACATATAAATAGATTTATTTAGCTTTATTCAAAATGATGAAAATCAGAAGTACATTTACATAGATTTATTTAGTTTTATACAAAATGATGAAAATCAGAAGTACATATAAATAGATTTATTTAGTTTATACAAAATGATTAAAATCAGAAGTACATTTCCATAGATTTATTTAGATTTATACAAAATGATGAAAATCAGAAGTACATATAAATAGATTTATTTAGTTTTATACAAAATGATGAAAATAAGATGTACATATAAATAGATATATTTAGTTTTATACAAAATGATGAAAATCAGAAGTACATATAAATAGATTTATTAAGTTTTATACAAAATGATGAAAATCAGAAGTACATTTCCATAGATTTATTTAGTTTTATACAAAATTATGAAAATCATAATTACATTTCCATAGATTTATTTAGTTTTATACAAAATTATGAAAATCAGAAGTACATATAAATAGATTTATTTAGTTTTATACAAAATGATGAAAATCAGAAGTACATTTCCATAGATTTATTTAGTTTTATACAAAATGATGAAAATCAGAAGTACATATAAATAGATTTATTAGTTTTATACAAAATGATGAAAATCAGAAGTACATATAAATTGTTTTATTTAGTTTTAAACCAAGTGGTGAAAATCAGAAGTACATTTCCATAGATTTATTTAGTTTTATACAAAATGATGAAAATCAGAAGTACATATAAATATATTTATTTAGTTTTATACAAAATGATGAAAATCATAAGTACATATAAATAGATTTTTTTAGTTTTATACAAAATGATGAAAATCAGAAGTACATATAAATAGATTTATTTAGTTTTATACAAAATGATGAAAATCAGATGTACATATAAATAGATATATTTAGTTTTATACAAAATGATGAAAATCAGAAGTACATATAAATAGATTTATTTAGTTTTGTACAAAATGATGAAAATCAAAAGTACATTTCCATAGATTTATTTAGTTTCATACAAAATGATGAAAATCAGAAGTACATATAAATAGATTTATTTAGTTTTATACAAAATGATGAAAATCAGAAGTACATATAAATAGATTTATTTAGTTTTATACAAAATGATGAAAATCAGAAATACATATAAATAGATTTATTTAGTTTTATACAAAAGGATGAAAATCAGAAGTACATATAAATAGATTGATTTAGTTTTATACAAAATGATGAAAATCCGAAATACATATAAATTGATTTATTTAGTTTTATTAAAAATGATGAAAATCAGAAGTACATTTCCATAGATTTATTTAGTTTTATACAAAATGATGAAAATCAGAAGTACATATAAATATATTTATTTAGTTTTATAAAAAATGATGAAAATCAGAAGTACATTTCCATAGATTTATTTACTTTTATACAAAATGATGAAAATCAGAAGTACATATAAATAGATTTATTTAGTTTTATACAAAATGATGAAAATCAGAAGTACATTTCCATAGATTTATTTAGTTTTATACAAAATGATGAAAATCAGAAGTACATATATATAGATTTATTTAGTTTTATACAAAATGATGAAAATGAGAAGTACATTTCCATAGATTTATTTAGTTTTATACAAAATGATGAAAATCAGAAGTACATATAAATAGGTTTATTTAGTTTCATACAAAATGATGAAAATCAGAAGTATATTTCCATAGATTTATTTAGTTTTATACAAAATGATGAAAATCAGAAGTACATTTACATAGATTTATTTAGTTTTATACAAAATGATGAAAATCAGAAGTACATATAAATAGATTTATGTAGTTTATACAAAATGATGAAAATCAGAAGTACATTTCCATAGATTTATTTAGTTTTATACAAAATGATGAAAATCAGAAATACATATAAATAGATTTATTTAGTTTTATACAAAAGGATGAAAATCAGAAGTACATATAAATAGATTGATTTAGTTTTATACAAAATGATGAAAATCCGAAATACATATAAATTGATTTATTTAGTTTTATTCAAAATGATGAAAATTAGAAGTACATTTCCATAGATTTATTTAGTTTTATACAAAATGATGAAAATCAGAAGTACATATAAATATATTTATTTAGTTTTATAAAAAATGATGAAAATCAGAAGTACATTTCCATAGATTTATTTACTTTTATACAAAATGATGAAAATCAGGAGTACATTTCCATAGATTTTTTTACTTTTATACAAAATGATGAAAATCAGAAGAACATATAAATAGATTTATTTAGTTTTATACAAAATGATGAAAATCAGAAGTACATTTCCATAGATTTATTTAGTTTTATACAAAATGATGAAACTCAGAAGTACATATATATAGATTTATTTAGTTTTATACAAAATGATGAAAATGAAAAGTACATTTCCATAGATTTATTTAGATTTATACAAAATGATGAAAATCAGAAGTACATTTACATAGATTTATTTAGTTTTATACAAAATGATGCAAATCAGAAGTACATATAAATAGATTTATGTAGTTTATACAAAATGATGAAAATCAGAAGTACATTTCCATAGATTTATTTAGTTTTATACAAACTGATGAAAATCAGAAGTACATATAAATAGATTTATTTAGTTTATACAAAATGATGAAAATCAGAAGTACATTTCCATAGATTTATTTAGTTTTATACAAAATGATGAAAATCAGAAGTACATATAAATAGATTTATTTAGTTTTATACAAAATGATGAAAATCAGATGTACATATAAAGAGATATATTTAGTTTTATACAAAATGATGAAAATCAGAAGTACATATAAATAGATTTATTTAGTTTTGTACAAAATGATGAAAATCAAAAGTACATTTCCATAGATTTATTTAGTTTCATACAAAATGATGAAAATCAGAAGTACATATAAATAGATTTATTTAGTTTTATACAAAATGATGAAAATCAGAAGTACATTTCCATAGATTTATTTAGTTTTATACAAAATGATGAAAATCAGAAGTACATATATATAGATTTATTTAGTTTTATACAAAATGATTAAAATCAGAAGTACATATAAATAGATTTATTTAGTTTTATAGAAAATTATGAAAATCAGAATTACATTTCCATAGATTTATTTAGTTTTATACAAAATGATGAAAATCAGAAGTACATTTCCATAGATTTATTTAGTTTTGTACAAAATGATGAAAATCAAAAGTACATTTCCATAGATTTATTTAGTTTCATACAAAATGATGAAAATGAGAAGTACATATAAATAGATTTATTTAGTTTTATAAAAAATGATGAAAATCAGAAGTACATTTCCATAGATTTATTTAGTTTTATACAAAATGATGAAAATCAGAAGTACATTTCCATAGATTTATTTAGTTTTATACAAAATGATGAAAATCAGAAATACATATAAATAGATTTATTTAGTTTTATACAAAATGATGAAAATCAGAAGTACATATATATAGATTGATTTAGTTTTATACAAAATGATGAAAATCGGAAGTACATATAAATAGATTTATTTAGTTTTATACAAAATGATGAAAATTAGAAGTACATTTCCATAGATTTATTTAGTTTTATACAAAATGATGAAAATCAGAAGTACATATAAATAGATTTATTTAGTTTTATACAAAATTATTCAAATCAGACGTACATATAAATAGATTTATCTAGTTTTATAGAAAATTATGAAAATCAGAATTACATTTCCATAGATTTATTTAGTTTTATACAAAATGATGAAAATCAGAAGTACATATAATTAGATTTATTTAGTTTTATACAAAATGATGAAAATCAGAAGTACATATAAATAGATTTATTTAGTTTTATACAAAATGATGAAAATTAGAAGTACATTTCCATAGATTTATTTAGTTTTATACAAAATGATGAAAATCAGAAGTACATATAAATATATTTATTTAGTTTTATAAAAAATGATGAAAATCAGATGTACATTTCCATAGATTTATTTACTTTTATACAATAATGAAAATCAGGAGTACATTTCCAGAGATTTATTTAGTTTTATACAAAATGATGAAAATCAGAAGTACATATAAATAGATTTATTTAGTTTTATACAAAATGATGAAAATCAGAAGTACATTTCCATAGATTTATTTAGTTTTATACAAAATGATGAAAATCAGAAGTACATATAAATAGATTTATTTAGTTTTATTAAAAATGATGAAAATCAGAAGTACATTTACATAGATTTATTTAGTTTTATACAAAATGATGAAAATCAGAAGTACATATAAATAGATTTATTTAGTTTATACAAAATGTTTAAAATCAGAAGTACATTTCCATAGATTTATTTAGTTTTATACAAAATGATGAAAATCAGAAGTACATATAAATAGATTTATTTAGTTTTATACAAAATGATGAAAATCAGATGTACATATAAATAGATGTATTTAGTTTTATACAAAATGATGAAAATCAGAATACATATAAATAAATTTATTTAGTTTTATACAAAATGATGAAAATCAGAAGTACATTTCCATAGATTTATTTAGTTTTGTACAAAATGATGAAAATCAAAAGTACATTTCCATAGATTTATTTAGTTTCATACAAAATGATGAAAATGAGAAGTACGTATAAATAGATTTATTTAGTTTTATAAAAAATGATGAAAATCAGAAGTACATTTCCATAGATTTATTTAGTTTTATACAAAATGATGAAAATCAGAAGTACATTTCCATAGATTTATTTAGTTTTATACAAAATGATGAAAATGAGAAGTACATATAAATAGATTTATTTAGTTTTATACAAAATGATGAAAATGAAAAGTACATTTCCATAGATTTATTTAGATTTATACAAAATGATGAAAATCAGAAGTACATTTACATAGATTTATTTAGTTTTATACAAAATGATGCAAATCAGAAGTACATATAAATAGATTTATGTATTTTATACAAAATGATGAAAATCAGAAGTACATTTCCATAGATTTATTTAGTTTTATACAAAATGATGAAATTCAGAAGTACATATAAATAGATTTATTTAGTTTTATACAAAATGATGAAAATCAGAAGTACATTTCCATAGATTTATTTAGTTTTATACAAAATGATGAAAATCAGAAGTACATATAAATAGATTTATTTAGTTTTATGCAAAATGATGAAAATCGGAAGTACATATAAATAGATTTATTTAGTTTTATACAAACTGATGAAAATCAGAAGTACATATAAATAGATTTATTTAGTTTATACAAAATGATGAAAATCAGAAGTACATTTCCATAGATTTATTTAGTTTTATACAAAATGATGAAAATCAGAAGTACATATAAATAGATTTATTTAGTTTTATACAAAATGATGAAAATCAGATGTACATATAAAGAGATATATTTAGTTTTATACAAAATGATGAAAATCAGAAGTACATATAAATAGATTTATTTAGTTTTGTACAAAATGATGAAAATCAAAAGTACATTTCCATAGATTTATTTAGTTTCATACAAAATGATGAAAATCAGAAGTACATATAAATAGATTTATTTAGTTTTATACAAAATGATGAAAATCAGAAGTACATTTCCATAGATTTATTTAGTTTTATACAAAATGATGAAAATCAGAAGTACATATATATAGATTTATTTAGTTTTATACAAAATGATTAAAATCAGAAGTACATATAAATAGATTTATTTAGTTTTATAGAAAATTATGAAAATCAGAATTACATTTCCATAGATTTATTTAGTTTTATACAAAATGATGAAAATCAGAAGTACATATAAATAGATTTATTTAGTTTTATACAAAATGATGAAAATCAGAACTACATATAAATAGATTTATTTAGTTTTATACAAAATGATGAAAATCAGAAGTACATTTCCATAGATTTATTTAGTTTTATACAAAATGATGAAAATCAGAAGTACATATAATTAGATTTATTTAGTTTTATACAAAATGATGAAAATCAGAAGTACATATAAATAGATTTATTTAGTTTTATACAAAATGATGAAAATTAGAAGTACATTTCCATAGATTTATTTAGTTTTATACAAAATGATGAAAATCAGAAGTACATATAAATATATTTATTTAGTTTTATAAAAAATGATGAAAATCAGAAGTACATTTCCATAGATTTATTTACTTTTATACAATAATGAAAATCAGGAGTACATTTCCATAGATTTATTTACTTTTATACAAAATGATGAAAATCAGAAGTACATATAAATAGATTTATTTAGTTTTATACAAAATGATGAAAATCAGAAGTACATTTCCATAGATTTATTTAGTTTTATACAAAATGATGAAAATCAGAAGTACATATAATTAGATTTATTTAGTTTTATACAAAATGATGAAAATCAGAAGTACATATAAATAGATTTATTTAGTTTTATACAAAATGATGAAAATTAGAAGTACATTTCCATAGATTTATTTAGTTTTATACAAAATGATGAAAATCAGAAGTACATATAAATATATTTATTTAGTTTTATAAAAAATCATGAAAATCAGATGTACATTTCCATAGATTTATTTACTTTTATACAATAATGAAAATCAGGAGTACATTTCCAGAGATTTATTTAGTTTTATACAAAATGATGAAAATCAGAAGTACATATAAATAGATTTATTTAGTTTTATACAAAATGATGAAAATCAGAAGTACATTTCCATAGATTTATTTAGTTTTATACAAAATGATGAAAATCAGAAGTACATATAAATAGATTTATTTAGTTTTATTAAAAATGATGAAAATCAGAAGTACATTTACATAGATTTATTTAGTTTTATACAAAATGATGAAAATCAGAAGTACATATAAATAGATTAATTAATTTATACAAAATGTTTAAAATCAGAAGTACATTTCCATAGATTTATTTAGTTTTATACAAAATGATGAAAATCAGAAGTACATATAAATAGATTTATTTAGTTTTATACAAAATGATGAAAATCAGATGTACATATAAATAGATGTATTTAGTTTTATACAAAATGATGAAAATCAGAATACATATAAATAAATTTATTTAGTTTTATACAAAATGATGAAAATCAGAAGTACATTTCCATAGATTTATTTAGTTTTGTACAAAATGATGAAAATCAAAAGTACATTTCCATAGATTTATTTAGTTTCATACAAAATGTGAAAATGAGAAGTACATATAAATAGATTTATTTAGTTTTATAAAAAATGATGAAAATCAGAAGTACATTTCCATAGATTTATTTAGTTTTATACAAAATGATGAAAATCAGAAGTACATTTCCATAGATTTATTTAGTTTTATACAAAATGATGAAAATCAGAAATACATATAAATAGATTTATTTAGTTTTATACAAAATGATGAAAATCAGAAGTACATATATATAGATTGATTTAGTTTTATACAAAATGATGAAAATCGGAAGTACATATAAATAGATTTATTTAGTTTTATACAAAATGATGAAAATTAGAAGTACATTTCCATAGATTTATTTAGTTTTATACAAAATGATGAAAATCAGAAGTACATATAAATAGATTTATTTCGTTTTATACAAAATTATTCAAATCAGACGTACATATAAATAGATTTATCTAGTTTTATAGAAAATTATGAAAATCAGAATTACATTTCCATAGATTTATTTAGTTTTATACAAAATGATGAAAATCAGAAGTACATATAATTAGATTTATTTAGTTTTATACAAAATGATGAAAATCAGAAGTACATATAAATAGATTTATTTAGTTTTATACAAAATGATGAAAATTAGAAGTACATTTCCATAGATTTATTTAGTTTTATACAAAATGATGAAAATCAGAAGTACATATAAATATATTTATTTAGTTTTATAAAAAATGATGAAAATCAGATGTACATTTCCATAGATTTATTTACTTTTATACAATAATGAAAATCAGGAGTACATTTCCAGAGATTTATTTAGTTTTATACAAAATGATGAAAATCAGAAGTACATATAAATAGATTTATTTAGTTTTATACAAAATGATGAAAATCAGAAGTACATTTCCATAGATTTATTTAGTTTTATACAAAATGATGAAAATCAGAAGTACATATAAATAGATTTATTTAGTTTTATTAAAAATGATGAAAATCAGAAGTACATTTACATAGATTTATTTAGTTTTATACAAAATGATGAAAATCAGAAGTACATATAAATAGATTTATTTAGTTTATACAAAATGTTTAAAATCAGAAGTACATTTCCATAGATTTATTTAGTTTTATACAAAATGATGAAAATCAGAAGTACATATAAATAGATTTATTTAGTTTTATACAAAATGATGAAAATCAGATGTACATATAAATAGATGTATTTAGTTTTATACAAAATGATGAAAATCAGAATACATATAAATAAATTTATTTAGTTTTATACAAAATGATGAAAATCAGAAGTACATTTCCATAGATTTATTTAGTTTTGTACAAAATGATGAAAATCAAAAGTACATTTCCATAGATTTATTTAGTTTCATACAAAATGATGAAAATGAGAAGTACATATAAATAGATTTATTTAGTTTTATAAAAAATGATGAAAATCAGAAGTACATTTCCATAGATTTATTTAGTTTTATACAAAATGATGAAAATCAGAAGTACATTTCCATAGATTTATTTAGTTTTATACAAAATGATGAAAATGAGAAGTACATATAAATAGATTTATTTAGTTTTATAAAAAATGATGAAAATCAGAAGTACATTTCCATAGATTTATTTAGTTTTATACAAAATGATGAAAATCAGAAGTACATTTCCATAGATTTATTTAGTTTTATACAAAATGATGAAAATCAGAAATACATATAAATAGATTTATTTAGTTTTATACAAAATGATGAAAATCAGAAGTACATATATATAGATTGATTTAGTTTTATACAAAATGATGAAAATCGGAAGTACATATAAATAGATTTATTTAGTTTTATACAAAATGATGAAAATTAGAAGTACATTTCCATAGATTTATTTAGTTTTATAAAAAATGATGAAAATCAGAAGTACATATAAATAGATTTATTTAGTTTTATACAAAATTATTCAAATCAGACGTACATATAAATAGATTTATCTAGTTTTATAGAAAATTATGAAAATCAGAATTACATTTCCATAGATTTATTTAGTTTTATACAAAATGATGAAAATCAGAAGTACATATAATTAGATTTATTTAGTTTTATACAAAATGATGAAAATCAGAAGTACATATAAATAGATTTATTTAGTTTTATACAAAATGATGAAAATTAGAAGTACATTTCCATAGATTTATTTAGTTTTATACAAAATGATGAAAATCAGAAGTACATATAAATATATTTATTTAGTTTTATAAAAAATGATGAAAATCAGATGTACATTTCCATAGATTTATTTACTTTTATACAATAATGAAAATCAGGAGTACATTTCCAGAGATTTATTTAGTTTTATACAAAATGATGAAAATCAGAAGTACATATAAATAGATTTATTTAGTTTTATACAAAATGATGAAAATCAGAAGTACATTTCCATAGATTTATTTAGTTTTATACAAAATGATGAAAATCAGAAGTACATATAAATAGATTTATTTAGTTTTATTAAAAATGATGAAAATCAGAAGTACATTTACATAGATTTATTTAGTTTTATACAAAATGATGAAAATCAGAAGTACATATAAATAGATTTATTTAGTTTATACAAAATGTTTAAAATCAGAAGTACATTTCCATAGATTTATTTAGTTTTATACAAAATGATGAAAATCAGAAGTACATATAAATAGATTTATTTAGTTTTATACAAAATGATGAAAATCAGATGTACATATAAATAGATGTATTTAGTTTTATACAAAATGATGAAAATCAGAATACATATAAATAAATTTATTTAGTTTTATACAAAATGATGAAAATCAGAAGTACATTTCCATAGATTTATTTAGTTTTGTACAAAATGATGAAAATCAAAAGTACATTTCCATAGATTTATTTAGTTTCATACAAAATGATGAAAATGAGAAGTACATATAAATAGATTTATTTAGTTTTATAAAAAATGATGAAAATCAGAAGTACATTTCCATAGATTTATTTAGTTTTATACAAAATGATGAAAATCAGAAGTACATTTCCATAGATTTATTTAGTTTTATACAAAATGATGAAAATCAGAAATACATATAAATAGATTTATTTAGTTTTATACAAAATGATGAAAATCAGAAGTACATATATATAGATTGATTTAGTTTTATACAAAATGATGAAAATCGGAAGTACATATAAATAGATTTATTTAGTTTTATACAAAATGATGAAAATTAGAAGTACATTTCCATAGATTTATTTAGTTTTATACAAAATGATGAAAATCAGAAGTACATATAAATAGATTTATTTAGTTTTATACAAAATTATTCAAATCAGACGTACATATAAATAGATTTATCTAGTTTTATAGAAAATTATGAAAATCAGAATTACATTTCCATAGATTTATTTAGTTTTATACAAAATGATGAAAATCAGAAGTACATATAAATAGATTTATTTAGTTTTATACAAAATTATTCAAATCAGACGTACATATAAATAGATTTATTTAGTTTTATAGAAAATTATGAAAATCAGAATTACATTTCCATAGATTTATTTAGTTTTATACAAAATGATGAAAATCAGAAGTACATATAAATAGATTTATTTAGTTTTATACAAAATGATGAAAATCAGAAATACATATAAATAGATTTATTTAGTTTTATACAAAATGATTAAAATCAGAAGTACATTTCCATAGATTTATTTAGTTTTATACAAAATGATGAAAATCAGAAGTACATTTCCATAGATTTATTTAGTTTTATACAAAATGTTGAAAATCAGAAGTACATATAAATAGATTTATTTAGTTTTATACAAAATGATGAAAATCAGAAGTACATATATATAGATTTATGTAGTTTTATACAAAATGATGAAAATGAGAAGTACATTTCCATTGATTTATTTAGTTTTATACAAAATGATGAAAATCAGAAGTACATTTCCATAGATTTATTTAGATTTATACAAAATGATGAAAATCAGACATACATATAAATAGATTTATTTAGTTTTATACAAAATGATGAAAATCAGAAGTACATATAAATAGATTTATTTAGTTTTATACAAAATGATGAAAATCAGAAGTACATTTCCATAGATTTATTTAGTTTTATACAAAATGATGAAAATCAGAAGTACATATAAATAGATTTATTTAGTTTTATACAAAATTATTCAAATCAGACGTACATATAAATAGATTTATTTAGTTTTATAGAAAATTATGAAAATCAGAATTACATTTCCATAGATTTATTTAGTTTTATACAAAATGATGAAAATCAGAAGTACATATATATATATTTATTTAGTTTTACAAAAAATGATGAAAATCAGAAGTACATTTCCATAGATTTATTTACTTTTATACAAAATGATGAAAATCAGGAGTACATTTCCATAGATTTATTTATTTTATACAAAATGATGAAAATCAGAAGTACATATAAATAGATTTATTTAGTTTTATACAAAATGATGAAAATCAGAAGTACATTTCCATAGATTTATTCAGTTTTATACAAAATGATGAAAATCAGAAGTACATATAAATAGATTTATTTAGTTTTATACAAAATGATTAAAATCAGAAGTACATATAAATAGATTTATTTAGTTTTATAGAAAATTATGAAAATCAGAATGACATTTCCATAGATTTATTTAGTTTTATACAAAATGATGAAAATCAGAAGTACATATAAATAGATTTATTTAGTTTTATACAAAATGATGAAAATCAGAAGTACATAGAAATAGATTTATTTAGTTTTATACAAAATGATGAAAATCAGAAGTACATTTCCATAGATTTATTTAGTTTTATACAAAATGATGAAATTCAGAAGTACATTTCCATAGATTTATTTAGTTTTATACAAAATGTTGAAAATCAGAAGTACATATAAATAGATTTATTTAGTTTTATACAAAATGATGAAAATCAGAAGTACATACAAAGAGATTTATTTAGTTTTATACAAAATGTTGAAAATGAGAAGTACATTTCCATTGATTTATTTAGTTTTATACAAAATGATGAAAATCAGAAGTACATTTAAATAGATTTATTTAGTTTTATACAAAATGATGAAAATCAGATGTACCTATAAATAGATTTATTTAGTTTTATACAAAATGATGAAAATCAGAAGTACATATAAATAGATTTATTTAGTTTTATACAAAATGATGAAAATCAGAAGTACATTTCCATAGATTTATTTAGTTTTATACAAAATGATGAAAGTCAGAAGTACATATAAATAGATTTATTTAGTTTTATACAAAATTATTCAAATCAGACGTACATATAAATAGATTTATTTAGTTTTATAGAAAATTATGAAAATCAGAATTACATTTCCATAGATTTATTTAGTTTTATACAAAATGATGAAAATCAGAAGTACATATAAATAGATTTATTTAGTTTTATACAAAATTATGAAAATCAGAAGTACATATATATAGATTTATGTAGTTTTATACAAAATGATGAAAATGAGAAGTACATTTCCATTGATTTATTTAGTTTTATACAAAATGATGAAAATCAGAAGTACATTTCCATAGATTTATTTAGTTTTATACAAAATGATGAAAATCAGACGTACATATAAATAGATTTATTTAGTTTTATACAAAATGATGAAAATCAGAAGTACATATAAATAGGTTTATTTAGTTTTATACAAAATGATGAAAATCAGAAGTACATTTCAATAGATTTATTTAGTTTTATACAAAATGATGAAAATCAGAAGTACATTTCCATAGATTTATTTAGTTTTATACAAAATGATGAAAATCAGAAGTACATATAAATAGATTTATTTAGTTTTATACAAAATTATTCAAATCAGACGTACATATAAATAGATTTATTTAGTTTTATAGAAAATTATGAAAATCAGAATTACATTTCCATAGATTTATTTAGTTTTATACAAAATGATAAAAATCAGAAGTACATATAAATAGATTTATTTAGTTTTATACAAAATGATGAAAATCAGAAATACATATAAATAGATTTATTTAGTTTTATACAAAATGATGAAAATCAGAAGTACATTTCCATAGATTTATTTAGTTTTATACAAAATGATGAAAATCAGAAGTACATTTCCATAGATTTATTTAGTTTTATACAAAATGTTGAAAATCAGAAGTACATATAAATAGATTTATGTAGTTTTATACAAAATGATGAAAATGAGAAGTACATTTCCATTGATTTATTTAGTTTTATACAAAATGATGAAAATCAGAAGTACATTTCCATAGATTTATTTAGTTTTATACAAAATGATGAAAATCAGACGTACATATAAATAGATTTATTTAGTTTTATACAAAATGATGAAAATCAGAAGTACATATAAATAGGTTTATTTAGTTTTATACAAAATGATGAAAATCAGAAGTACATTTCCATAGATTTATTTAGTTTTATACAAAATGATGAAAATCAGAAGTACATTTCCATAGATTTATTTAGTTTTATACAAAATGATGAAAATCAGAAGTACATTTCCATAGATTTATTTAGTTTTATACAAAATGATGAAAATCAGACGTACATATAAATAGATTTATTTAGTTTTATACAAAATGATGAAAATCAGAAGTACATATAAATAGGTTTATTTAGTTTTATACAAAATGATGAAAATCAGAAGTACATTTCAATAGATTTATTTAGTTTTATACAAAATGATGAAAATCAGAAGTACATATATATAGATTTATGTAGTTTTATACAAAATGATGAAAATGAGAAGTACATTTCCATTGATTTATTTAGTTTTATACAAAATGATGAAAATCAGAAGTACATTTCCATAGATTTATTTAGTTTTATACAAAATGATGAAAATCAGACGTACATATAAATAGATTTATTTAGTTTTATACAAAATGATGAAAATCAGAAGTACATATAAATAGGTTTATTTAGTTTTATACAAAATGATGAAAATCAGAAGTACATTTCAATAGATTTATTTAGTTTTATACAAAATGATGAAAATCAGAAGTACATTTCCATAGATTTATTTAGTTTTATACAAAATGATGAAAATCAGAAGTACATTTCCATAGATTTATTTAGTTTTATACAAAATGTTGAAAATCAGAAGTACATACAAAGAGATTTATTTAGTTTTATACAAAATGTTGAAAATGAGAAGTACATTTCCATTGATTTATTTAGTTTTATACAAAATGATGAAAATCAGAAGTACATTTCCATAGATTTATTTAGTTTTATACAAAACGATGAAAATCAGATGTACCTATAAATAGATTTATTTAGTTTTATACAAAATGATGAAAATCAGAAGTACATATAAATAGATTTATTTAGTTTTATACAAAATGATGAAAATCAGAAGTACATTTCCATAGATTTATTTAGTTTTGTACAAAATGATGAAAATCAGAAGTACATATAAATAGATTTATTTAGTTTTATACAAAATTATTCAAATCAGACGTACATATAAATAGATTTATTTAGTTTTATAGAAAATTATGAAAATCAGAATTACATTTCCATAGATTTATTTAGTTTTATACAAAATGATAAAAATCAGAAGTACATATAAATAGATTTATTTAGTTTTATACAAAATGATGAAAATCAGAAATACATATAAATAGATTTATTTAGTTTTATACAAAATGATGAAAATCAGAAGTACATTTCCATAGATTTATTTAGTTTTATACAAAATGATGAAAATCAGAAGTACATTTCCATAGATTTATTTAGTTTTATACAAAATGTTGAAAATCAGAAGTACATATAAATAGATTTATGTAGTTTTATACAAAATGATGAAAATGAGAAGTACATTTCCATTGATTTATTTAGTTTTATACAAAATGATGAAAATCAGAAGTACATTTCCATAGATTTATTTAGTTTTATACAAAATGATGAAAATCAGACGTACATATAAATAGATTTATTTAGTTTTATACAAAATGATGAAAATCAGAAGTACATATAAATAGGTTTATTTAGTTTTATACAAAATGATGAAAATCAGAAGTACATTTCCATAGATTTATTTAGTTTTATACAAAATGATGAAAATCAGAAGTACATTTCCATAGATTTATTTAGTTTTATACAAAATGATGAAAATCAGAAGTACATTTCCATAGATTTATTTAGTTTTATACAAAATGATGAAAATCAGACGTACATATAAATAGATTTATTTAGTTTTATACAAAATGATGAAAATCAGAAGTACATATAAATAGGTTTATTTAGTTTTATACAAAATGTTGAAAATCAGAAGTACATATAAATAGATTTATTTAGTTTTATACAAAATGATGAAAATCAGAAGTACATACAAAGAGATTTATTTAGTTTTATACAAAATGTGGAAAATGAGAAGTACATTTATTTAGTTTTATACAAAATGATGAAAATCAGAAGTACATTTCCATAGATTTATTTAGTTTTATACAAAATGATGAAAATCAGAAGTACATTTCCATAGATTTATTTAGTTTTATACAAAATGTTGAAAATCAGAAGTACATATAAATAGATTTATGTAGTTTTATACAAAATGATGAAAATGAGAAGTACATTTCCATTGATTTATTTAGTTTTATACAAAATGATGAAAATCAGAAGTACATTTCCATAGATTTATTTAGTTTTATACAAAATGATGAAAATCAGACGTACATATAAATAGATTTATTTAGTTTTATACAAAATGATGAAAATCAGAAGTACATATAAATAGGTTTATTTAGTTTTATACAAAATGATGAAAATCAGAAGTACATTTCCATAGATTTATTTAGTTTTATACAAAATGATGAAAATCAGAAGTACATTTCCATAGATTTATTTAGTTTTATACAAAATGATGAAAATCAGAAGTACATTTCCATAGATTTATTTAGTTTTATACAAAATGATGAAAATCAGACGTACATATAAATAGATTTATTTAGTTTTATACAAAATGATGAAAATCAGAAGTACATATAAATAGGTTTATTTAGTTTTATACAAAATGATGAAAATCAGAAGTACATTTCAATAGATTTATTTAGTTTTATACAAAATGATGAAAATCAGAAGTACATATATATAGATTTATGTAGTTTTATACAAAATGATGAAAATGAGAAGTACATTTCCATTGATTTATTTAGTTTTATACAAAATGATGAAAATCAGAAGTACATTTCCATAGATTTATTTAGTTTTATACAAAATGATGAAAATCAGACGTACATATAAATAGATTTATTTAGTTTTATACAAAATGATGAAAATCAGAAGTACATATAAATAGGTTTATTTAGTTTTATACAAAATGATGAAAATCAGAAGTACATTTCAATAGATTTATTTAGTTTTATACAAAATGATGAAAATCAGAAGTACATTTCCATAGATTTATTTAGTTTTATACAAAATGTTGAAAATCAGAAGTACATACAAAGAGATTTATTTAGTTTTATACAAAATGTTGAAAATGAGAAGTACATTTCCATTGATTTATTTAGTTTTATACAAAATGATGAAAATCAGAAGTACATTTCCATAGATTTATTTAGTTTTATACAAAACGATGAAAATCAGATGTACCTATAAATAGATTTATTTAGTTTTATACAAAATGATGAAAATCAGAAGTACATATAAATAGATTTATTTAGTTTTATACAAAATGATGAAAATCAGAAGTACATTTCCATAGATTTATTTAGTTTTGTACAAAATGATGAAAATCAGAAGTACATATAAATAGATTTATTTAGTTTTATACAAAATTATTCAAATCAGACGTACATATAAATAGATTTATTTAGTTTTATAGAAAATTATGAAAATCAGAATTACATTTCCATAGATTTATTTAGTTTTATACAAAATGATAAAAATCAGAAGTACATATAAATAGATTTATTTAGTTTTATACAAAATGATGAAAATCAGAAATACATATAAATAGATTTATTTAGTTTTATACAAAATGATGAAAATCAGAAGTACATTTCCATAGATTTATTTAGTTTTATACAAAATGATGAAAATCAGAAGTACATTTCCATAGATTTATTTAGTTTTATACAAAATGTTGAAAATCAGAAGTACATATAAATAGATTTATGTAGTTTTATACAAAATGATGAAAATGAGAAGTACATTTCCATTGATTTATTTAGTTTTATACAAAATGATGAAAATCAGAAGTACATTTCCATAGATTTATTTAGTTTTATACAAAATGATGAAAATCAGACGTACATATAAATAGATTTATTTAGTTTTATACAAAATGATGAAAATCAGAAGTACATATAAATAGGTTTATTTAGTTTTATACAAAATGATGAAAATCAGAAGTACATTTCCATAGATTTATTTAGTTTTATACAAAATGATGAAAATCAGAAGTACATTTCCATAGATTTATTTAGTTTTATACAAAATGATGAAAATCAGAAGTACATTTCCATAGATTTATTTAGTTTTATACAAAATGATGAAAATCAGACGTACATATAAATAGATTTATTTAGTTTTATACAAAATGATGAAAATCAGAAGTACATATAAATAGGTTTATTTAGTTTTATACAAAATGTTGAAAATCAGAAGTACATATAAATAGATTTATTTAGTTTTATACAAAATGATGAAAATCAGAAGTACATACAAAGAGATTTATTTAGTTTTATACAAAATGTGGAAAATGAGAAGTACATTTATTTAGTTTTATACAAAATGATGAAAATCAGAAGTACATTTCCATAGATTTATTTAGTTTTATACAAAATGATGAAAATCAGAAGTACATATAAATAGATTTATTTAGTTTTATACAAAATGATGAAAATCAGAAGTACATTTCCATAGATTTATTTAGTTTTATACAAAATGATGAAAATCAGAAGTACATATAAATAGATTTATTTAGTTTTATACAAAATTATTCAAATCAGACGTACATATAAATAGATTTATTTAGTTTTATAGAAAATTATGAAAATCAGAATTACATTTCCATAGATTTATTTAGTTTTATACAAAATGATGAAAATCAGAAGTACATATAAATAGATTTATTTAGTTTTATACAAAATGATGAAAATCAGAAATACATATAAATAGATTTATTTAGTTTTATACAAAATGATGAAAATCAGAAGTACATTTCCATAGATTTATTTAGTTTTATACAAAATGATGAAAATCAGAAGTACATTTCCATAGATTTATTTAGTTTTATACAAAATGTTGAAAATCAGAAGTACATATAAATAGATTTATTTAGTTTTATACAAAATGATGAAAATCAGAAGTACATATATATAGATTTATGTAGTTTTATACAAAATGATGAAAATGAGAAGTACATTTCCATTGATTTATTTAGTTTTATACAAAATGATGAAAATCAGAAGTACATTTCCATAGATTTATTTAGTTTTATACCAAATGATGAAAATCAGACGTACATATAAATAGATTTATTTAGTTTTATACAAAATGATGAAAATCAGAAGTACATATAAATAGGTTTATTTAGTTTTATACAAAATGATGAAAATCAGAAGTACATTTCCATAGATTTATTTAGTTTTATACAAAATGATGAAAATCAGAAGTACATTTCCATAGATTTATTTAGTTTTATACAAAATGATGAAAATCAGAAGTACATTTCCATAGATTTATTTAGTTTTATACAAAATGATGAAAATCAGACGTACATATAAATAGATTTATTTAGTTTTATACAAAATGATGAAAATCAGAAGTACATATAAATAGGTTTATTTAGTTTTATACAAAATGATGAAAATCAGAAGTACATTTCAATAGATTTATTTAGTTTTATACAAAATGATGAAAATCAGAAGTACATATATATAGATTTATGTAGTTTTATACAAAATGATGAAAATGAGAAGTACATTTCCATTGATTTATTTAGTTTTATACAAAATGATGAAAATCAGAAGTACATTTCCATAGATTTATTTAGTTTTATACAAAATGATGAAAATCAGACGTACATATAAATAGATTTATTTAGTTTTATACAAAATGATGAAAATCAGAAGTACATATAAATAGGTTTATTTAGTTTTATACAAAATGATGAAAATCAGAAGTACATTTCAATAGATTTATTTAGTTTTATACAAAATGATGAAAATCAGAAGTACATTTCCATAGATTTATTTAGTTTTATACAAAATGATGAAAATCAGAAGTACATTTCCATAGATTTATTTAGTTTTATACAAAATGTTGAAAATCAGAAGTACATACAAAGAGATTTATTTAGTTTTATACAAAATGTTGAAAATGAGAAGTACATTTCCATTGATTTATTTAGTTTTATACAAAATGATGAAAATCAGAAGTACATTTCCATAGATTTATTTAGTTTTATACAAAACGATGAAAATCAGATGTACCTATAAATAGATTTATTTAGTTTTATACAAAATGATGAAAATCAGAAGTACATATAAATAGATTTATTTAGTTTTATACAAAATGATGAAAATCAGAAGTACATTTCCATAGATTTATTTAGTTTTGTACAAAATGATGAAAATCAGAAGTACATATAAATAGATTTATTTAGTTTTATACAAAATTATTCAAATCAGACGTACATATAAATAGATTTATTTAGTTTTATAGAAAATTATGAAAATCAGAATTACATTTCCATAGATTTATTTAGTTTTATACAAAATGATAAAAATCAGAAGTACATATAAATAGATTTATTTAGTTTTATACAAAATGATGAAAATCAGAAATACATATAAATAGATTTATTTAGTTTTATACAAAATGATGAAAATCAGAAGTACATTTCCATAGATTTATTTAGTTTTATACAAAATGATGAAAATCAGAAGTACATTTCCATAGATTTATTTAGTTTTATACAAAATGTTGAAAATCAGAAGTACATATAAATAGATTTATGTAGTTTTATACAAAATGATGAAAATGAGAAGTACATTTCCATTGATTTATTTAGTTTTATACAAAATGATGAAAATCAGAAGTACATTTCCATAGATTTATTTAGTTTTATACAAAATGATGAAAATCAGACGTACATATAAATAGATTTATTTAGTTTTATACAAAATGATGAAAATCAGAAGTACATATAAATAGGTTTATTTAGTTTTATACAAAATGATGAAAATCAGAAGTACATTTCCATAGATTTATTTAGTTTTATACAAAATGATGAAAATCAGAAGTACATTTCCATAGATTTATTTAGTTTTATACAAAATGATGAAAATCAGAAGTACATTTCCATAGATTTATTTAGTTTTATACAAAATGATGAAAATCAGACGTACATATAAATAGATTTATTTAGTTTTATACAAAATGATGAAAATCAGAAGTACATATAAATAGGTTTATTTAGTTTTATACAAAATGTTGAAAATCAGAAGTACATATAAATAGATTTATTTAGTTTTATACAAAATGATGAAAATCAGAAGTACATACAAAGAGATTTATTTAGTTTTATACAAAATGTGGAAAATGAGAAGTACATTTATTTAGTTTTATACAAAATGATGAAAATCAGAAGTACATTTCCATAGATTTATTTAGTTTTATACAAAATGATGAAAATCAGAAGTACATATAAATAGATTTATTTAGTTTTATACAAAATGATGAAAATCAGAAGTACATTTCCATAGATTTATTTAGTTTTATACAAAATGATGAAAATCAGAAGTACATATAAATAGATTTATTTAGTTTTATACAAAATTATTCAAATCAGACGTACATATAAATAGATTTATTTAGTTTTATAGAAAATTATGAAAATCAGAATTACATTTCCATAGATTTATTTAGTTTTATACAAAATGATGAAAATCAGAAGTACATATAAATAGATTTATTTAGTTTTATACAAAATGATGAAAATCAGAAATACATATAAATAGATTTATTTAGTTTTATACAAAATGATGAAAATCAGAAGTACATTTCCATAGATTTATTTAGTTTTATACAAAATGATGAAAATCAGAAGTACATTTCCATAGATTTATTTAGTTTTATACAAAATGTTGAAAATCAGAAGTACATATAAATAGATTTATTTAGTTTTATACAAAATGATGAAAATCAGAAGTACATATATATAGATTTATGTAGTTTTATACAAAATGATGAAAATGAGAAGTACATTTCCATTGATTTATTTAGTTTTATACAAAATGATGAAAATCAGAAGTACATTTCCATAGATTTATTTAGTTTTATACCAAATGATGAAAATCAGACGTACATATAAATAGATTTATTTAGTTTTATACAAAATGATGAAAATCAGAAGTACATATAAATAGGTTTATTTAGTTTTATACAAAATGATGAAAATCAGAAGTACATTTCCATAGATTTATTTAGTTTTATACAAAATGATGAAAATCAGAAGTACATTTCCATAGATTTATTTAGTTTTATACAAAATGATGAAAATCAGAAGTACATATAAATAGATTTATTTAGTTTTATACAAAATGATGAAAATCAGAAGTACATATAAATAGATTTATTTAGTTTTATACAAAATGATGAAAATCAGATGTACATATAGATAGATTTATTTAGTCTTATACAAAATGATGAAAATCAGAAGTACATATAAATGGATTTATTTAGTTTTATACAAAATGATGAAAATCAGAAGTACATTTCCACAGATTTATTTGGTTTTATACAAAATGATGAAAATCAGAAGTACATATAAATAGATTTATTTAGTTTTATACAAAATGATGAAAATCAGATGTACATATAAATAGATTTATTTAGTTTTATACAAAATGATGAAAATCAGAAGTACATATAAATAGATTTATTTAGTTTTATACAAAATGATGAAAATCAGAAGTACATATAAATAGATTTATTTAGTTTTATACAAAATGATGAAAATCAGAAGTACATATAAATAGATTTATATAGTTTTATACAAAATGATGAAAATCAGAAGTACATATAAATAGATTTATTTAGATTTATACAAAATGATGAAAATCAGAAGTACATATAAATAGGTTTATTTAGTTTTATACAAAATGATGAAAATCAGAAGTACATATAAATAGGTTTATTTAGTTTTATACAAAATGATGAAAATCAGAAGTACCTTTCCATAGATTTATTTACTTTTATACAAAATGATGAAAATCAGAAGTACATATAAATAGATTTATTTAGTTTTATACAAAATAATGAAAATCAGAAGTACATTTCCATAGATTTATTTACTTTTATACAAAATGATGAAAATCAGGAGTACATTTCCATAGATTTATTTACTTTTAAAGAAAATGATGAAAATCAGAAGTACATATAAATAGATTTATTTAGTTTTATACAAAATGATGAAAATCAGAAGTACATTTCCATAGATTTATTTAGTTTTATACAAAATGATGAAAATCAGAAGTACATATAAATAGATTTATTTAGTTTTATACAAACTGATGAAAATCATAAGTACATATAAATAGATTTATTTAGTTTTATACAAAATGATGAAAATCAGAAGTACATTTCCATAGATTTATTTAGTTTTATACAAAATGATGAAAATCAGAAGTACATATAAATAGATTTATTTAGTTTTATACAAAATGATGAAAATCAGAAGTACATATAAATAGATTTATTTAGTTTTATACAAAATGACCAAAATCAGAAGTACATATAAATAGATTTATTTAGTTTTATACAAAATGATGAAAATCAGAAGTACATATAAATAGATTTATTTAGTTGTATATAAAATGATGAAAATCAGAAGTACATATAAATAGATTAATATAGTTTTATACAAAATGATGAAAATCAGAAGGAAATATAAATAGATTTATTTAGATTTATACAAAATGATGAAAATCAGAAGTACATATAAATAGGTTTATTTAGTTTTATACAAAATGATGAAAATGAGAAGTACATATAAATAGGTTAATTTAGTTTTATAAAAAATGATGAAAATCAGAAGCACCTTTCCATAGATTTATTTACTTTTATACAAAATGATGAAAATCAGAAGTACATTTCCATAGATTTATTTAGTTTTATACAAAATGATGAAAATCAGAAGTACATATAAATAGATTTATTTAGTTTTATACAAAATGATGAAAATCAGAAGTACATTTCCATAGATTTATTTACTTTTATACAAAATGATGAAAATCAGGAGTACATTTCCATAGATTTATTTACTTTTAAACAAAATGATGAAAATTAGAAGTACATATAAATAGATTTATTTAGTCTTATACAAAATGATGAAAATCAGAAGTACATTTCCATAGATTTATTTAGTTTTATACAAAATGATGAAAATCAGAAGTACATATAAATAGATTTATTTAGTTTTATACAAACTGATGAAAATCATAAGTACATATAAATAGATTTATTTAGTTTTATACAAAATGATGAAAATCAGAAGTACCTATAAATAGATTTATTTAGTTTTATACAAAATGATGAAAATCAGAAGTACATATAAATAGATTTATTTACTTTTATACAAAATGATGAAAATCAGAAGTACATATAAATAGATTTATTTAGTTTTATACAAAATGATGAAAATCAGAAGTACATATAATTAGATTTATTTAGTTTTATACAAAATGATGAAAATCAGAAGTACATATAAATAGATTTATTTAGTTTTATAAAAAATGATTAAAATCAGAAGTACATTTCCATAGATTTATTTAGTTTTATACAAAATGATGAAAATCAGAAGTACATTTACATAGATTTATTTAGTTTTATACAAAATGATGAAAATCATAAGTACATTTCCATAGATTTATTTAGTTTTATATAAAATGATGAAAATCAGAAGCACATTTCCATAGATTTATTTAGTTTTATAAAAAAATTTTGAAAATCAGAAGTACATTTCCATAGATTTATTTAGTTTTATATAAAATGATGAAAATCAGAAGTACATTTCCATAGATTTATTCAGTTTTATACAAAATGATGAAAATCAGAAGTACATTTCCATAGATTTATTTAGTTTTATACAAAATGATGAAAATCAGAAGTACATTTCCATAGATTTATTTAGTTTTATACAAAATGATGAAAATCAGAAGTACATATAAATAGATTTATTTAGTTTTATACAAAATGATGAAAATCAGAAGTACATTTCCATAGATTTATTTAGTGTTATACAAAATGATGAAAATCAGAAGTACATTTCCATAGATTTATTTAGTTTTATACAAAATGATGAAAATCTGAAGTTCATATAAATAGATTTATTTAGTTTTATACAAAATGATGAAAATCAGATTTACATATAAATAGATTTATTTAGTTTTATACAAAATGATGAAAATCAGAAGTACATTTCAATAGATTTATTTAGTTTTATACAAAATGATGAAAATCAGAAGTACATTTCAATAGATTTATTCAGTTTTATGCAAAATGATGAAAATCAGAAGTACATTTCCATAGATTTATTTAGTTTTATACAAAATGATGAAAATCAGAAGTACATTTCCATAGATTTATTTACTTTTATACAAAATGATGAAAATCAGAATACATATAAATAGATTTATTTAGATTTATACAAAATGATGAAAATCAGACGTTCATATAAATAGATTTATTTAGTTTTATACAAAATGATGAAAATCAGATGTACATATAAATAGATTTATTTAGTTTTATACAAAATGATGAAAATCAGAAGTACATATAAATAGATTCATTTAGTTTTATACAAAATGATGAAAATCAGAAGTACATTTCCATAGATTTATTTAGTTTTATACAAAATGATGAAAATCAGAAGTACATTTACATAGATTTATTTAGTTTTATACAAAATGATGAAAATCAGAAGTACATTTACATAGATTTATTTAGTTTTATACAATATGATGAAAATCAGAAGTACATATAAATATATTTATTTAGTTTTATACAAAATGATGAAAATCAGAAGTACATATAAATATATTTATTTAGTTTTATACAAAATGATGAAAATCAGAAGTACATTTCCATAGATTTATTTAGTTTTATACAAAATGATGAAAATCAGAAGTACATATAAATAGATTTATTTAGTTTTATACAAAATGATGAAAATCAGAAGTACATATAAATAGATTTATTTAGATTTATACAAAATGATGAAAATCAGAAGTACATATAAATAGATTTATTTAGTTTTATACAAAATGATGAATATCAAAAGTACATATAAATAGATTTATTTAGTTTAATACAAAATGATGAACATCAGAAGTACATATAAATAGATTTATTTAGTTTTATAGAAAATGATGAAAATCAGATGTACATATAAATAGATTTATTTAGTTTTATACAAAATGATGAATATCAGAAGTACATATAAATAGATTTATTTAGTTTAATACAAAATGATGAACATCAGAAGTACATATAAATAGATTTATTTAGTTTTATACAAAATGATGAAAATCAGAAGTACATATAAATAGATTTATTTAGTTTTATACAAAATGATGAATATCAGATGTACATATAAATAGATTTATTTAGTTTTATACAAAATGATGTAAATCAGATGTACATATAAATAGATTTATTTAGTTTCATACAAAATGATGTAAATCAGAAGTACATCTAAATAGATTTTTTTAGTTTTATACAAAATGATGAAAATCAGAAGTACATATAAATAGATTTATCTAGTTTTATACAAAATGATGAAAATCAGAAGTACATTTCCATAGATTTATTTAGTTTTATACAAAACGATGAAAATCAGAAGTACATATAAATAGATTTATTTAGTTTTATACAAAATGATGAAAATCAGAAGTACATATAACTAGATTTATTTAGTTTTATACAAAATGATGAAAATCAGAAGTACATATAAATAGATTTATTTAGTTTTATACAAAATGATGAAAATCAGAAGTACATTCCCATAGATTTATTTAGTTTTATACACAATTATGAAAATCAGAAGTACATTTCCATAGATTTATTTAGTTTTATACAAAATGATGAAAATCAGAAGTACATATAAATAGATTTATTTAGTTTTATACAAAATGATGAAAATCAGAAGTACATATAAATAGATTTATTTAGTTTTATACAAAATTATGAAAGTCAGAAGTACATATAAATAGATTTATTTAGTTTTATACAAAATGATGAATATCAAAAGTACATATAAATAGATTTATTTAGTTTAATAGAAAATGATGAACATCAGAAGTACATATAAATAGATTTATTTAGTTTTATACAAAATGATGAAAATCAGAAGTACATATAAATAGATTTATTTAGTTTTATACAAAATGATGAATATCAGATGTACATATAAATAGATTCATTTAGTTTTATACAAAATGATGTAAATCAGATGTACATATAAATAGATTTATTTAGTTTTATACAAAATGATGAAAATCAGAAGTACATTCCCATAGATTTATTTAGTCTTATACCAAATGATGAAAATCAGAAGTACATTTCCATAGATTGATTTAGTTTTATACAAAATGATGAAAATCAGAAGTACATATAAATAGATTTATTTAGTTTTATACAAAATGATGAAAATCAGAAGTACATATAAATAGATTTATTTAGTTTTATACAAAATGATGAAAATCAGAAGTACATTCCCATAGATTTATTTAGTTTTATACAAAATTATGAAAATCAGAAGTACATATAAATAGATTTATTTAGTTTTATACGAAATGATGAAAATCAGAAGTACATATAAATGGATTTATTTAGTTTTATACAAAATGATGAAAATCAGAAGTACATATAAATAGATTTATTTAGTTTTATACAAAATGATGAAAATCAGAAGTACATATAAATAGATTTATTTAGTTTTATACAAAATGATGAAAATCAGAAGTACATTTCCATAGATTTATTTAGTTTTATACAAAATGATGAAAATCAGAAGTACATATAAATAGATTTATTTAGTTTTATACCAAATGATGAACATCATAAGTACATATAAATAGATTTATTTAGTTTTATACAAAATGATGAAAATCAGAAGTACATATAAATAGATTTATTTAGTTTTATACAAAATGATGAAAATCAGAAGTACAAATAAATAGATTTTTTTAGTTTTATACAAAATGATGAAAATCAGAAGTACATTTCCATAGATTTATTTAGTTTTATATAAAATGATGAAAATCAGAAGTAAATTTCCACAGATTTATTTAGTTTTATACAAAATGATGAAAATCAGAAGTACATATAAATTGATTTATTTAGTTTTATACAAAATGATGAATATCAGAAGTACATATAAATAGATTTATTTAGTTTAATACAAAATGATGAACATCAGAAGTACATATAAATAGATTTATTTAGTTTTATACAAAATGATGAAAATCAGAAGTACATATAAATAGATTTATTTAGTTTTATACAAAATGATGAATATCAGATGTACATATAAATAGATTTATTTAGTTTTATACAAAATGATGTAAATCAGATGTACATATAAATAGATTTATTTAGTTTCATACAAAATGATGTAAATCAGAAGTACATCTAAATAGATTTTTTTAGTTTTATACAAAATGATGAAAATCAGAAGTACATAAAAATAGATTTATCTAGTTTTATACAAAATGATGAAAATCAGAAGTACATTTCCATAGATTTATTTAGTTTTATACAAAACGATGAAAATCAGAAGTACATATAAATAGATTTATTTAGTTTTATACAAAATGATGAAAATCAGAAGTACATATAACTAGATTTATTTAGTTTTATACAAAATGATGAAAATCAGAAGTACATATAAATAGATTTATTTAGTTTTATACAAAATGATGAAAATCAGAAGTACATTCCCATAGATTTATTTAGTTTTATACACAATTATGAAAATCAGAAGTACATTTCCATAGATTTATTTAGTTTTATACAAAATGATGAAAATCAGAAGTACATATAAATAGATTTATTTAGTTTTATACAAAATGATGAAAATCAGAAGTACATATAAATAGATTTATTTAGTTTTATACAAAATTATGACAGTCAGAAGTACATATAAATAGATTTATTTAGTTTTATACAAAATGATGAATATCAAAAGTACATATAAATAGATTTATTTAGTTTAATAGAAAATGATGAACATCAGAAGTACATATAAATAGATTTATTTAGTTTTATACAAAATGATGAAAATCAGAAGTACATATAAATAGATTTATTTAGTTTTATACAAAATGATGAATATCAGATGTACATATAAATAGATTCATTTAGTTTTATACAAAATGATGTAAATCAGATGTACATATAAATAGATTTATTTAGTTTTATACAAAATGATGAAAATCAGAAGTACATTCCCATAGATTTATTTAGTCTTATACCAAATGATGAAAATCAGAAGTACATTTCCATAGATTGATTTAGTTTTATACAAAATGATGAAAATCAGAAGTACATATAAATAGATTTATTTAGTTTTATACAAAATGATGAAAATCAGAAGTACATATAAATAGATTTATTTAGTTTTATACAAAATGATGAAAATCAGAAGTACATTCCCATAGATTTATTTAGTTTTATACAAAATTATGAAAATCAGAAGTACATATAAATAGATTTATTTAGTTTTATACGAAATGATGAAAATCAGAAGTACATATAAATTGATTTATTTAGTTTTATACAAAATGATGAAAATCAGAAGTACATATAAATAGATTTATTTAGTTTTATACAAAATGATGAAAATCAGAAGTACATATAAATAGATTTATTTAGTTTTATACAAAATGATGAAAATCAGAAGTACATTTCCATAGATTTATTTAGTTTTATACAAAATGATGAAAATCAGAAGTACATATAAATAGATTTATTTAGTTTTATACCAAATGATGAACATCATAAGTACATATAAATAGATTTATTTAGTTTTATACAAAATGATGAAAATCAGAAGTACATATAAATAGATTTATTTAGTTTTATACAAAATGATGAAAATCAGAAGTACAAATAAATAGATTTTTTTAGTTTTATACAAAATGATGAAAATCAGAAGTACATTTCCATAGATTTATTTAGTTTTATATAAAATGATGAAAATCAGAAGTAAATTTCCACAGATTTATTTAGTTTTATACAAAATGATGAAAATCAGAAGTACATATAAATTGATTTATTTAGTTTTATACAAAATGATGAATATCAGAAGTACATATAAATAGATTTATTTAGTTTAATACAAAATGATGAACATCAGAAGTACATATAAATAGATTTATTTAGTTTTATACAAAATGATGAAAATCAGAAGTACATATAAATAGATTTATTTAGTTTTATACAAAATGATGAATATCAGATGTACATATAAATAGATTTATTTAGTTTTATACAAAATGATGTAAATCAGATGTACATATAAATAGATTTATTTAGTTTCATACAAAATGATGTAAATCAGAAGTACATCTAAATAGATTTTTTTAGTTTTATACAAAATGATGAAAATCAGAAGTACATAAAAATAGATTTATCTAGTTTTATACAAAATGATGAAAATCAGAAGTACATTTCCATAGATTTATTTAGTTTTATACAAAACGATGAAAATCAGAAGTACATATAAATAGATTTATTTAGTTTTATACAAAATGATGAAAATCAGAAGTACATATAACTAGATTTATTTAGTTTTATACAAAATGATGAAAATCAGAAGTACATATAAATAGATTTATTTAGTTTTATACAAAATGATGAAAATCAGAAGTACATTCCCATAGATTTATTTAGTTTTATACACAATTATGAAAATCAGAAGTACATTTCCATAGATTTATTTAGTTTTATACAAAATGATGAAAATCAGAAGTACATATAAATAGATTTATTTAGTTTTATACAAAATGATGAAAATCAGAAGTACATATAAATAGATTTATTTAGTTTTATACAAAATTATGAAAGTCAGAAGTACATATAAATAGATTTATTTAGTTTTATACAAAATGATGAATATCAAAAGTACATATAAATAGATTTATTTAGTTTAATAGAAAATGATGAACATCAGAAGTACATATAAATAGATTTATTTAGTTTTATACAAAATGATGAAAATCAGAAGTACATATAAATAGATTTATTTAGTTTTATACAAAATGATGAATATCAGATGTACATATAAATAGATTCATTTAGTTTTATACAAAATGATGTAAATCAGATGTACATATAAATAGATTTATTTAGTTTTATACAAAATGATGAAAATCAGAAGTACATTCCCATAGATTTATTTAGTCTTATACCAAATGATGAAAATCAGAAGTACATTTCCATAGATTGATTTAGTTTTATACAAAATGATGAAAATCAGAAGTACATATAAATAGATTTATTTAGTTTTATACAAAATGATGAAAATCAGAAGTACATATAAATAGATTTATTTAGTTTTATACAAAATGATGAAAATCAGAAGTACATTCCCATAGATTTATTTAGTTTTATACAAAATTATGAAAATCAGAAGTACATATAAATAGATTTATTTAGTTTTATACGAAATGATGAAAATCAGAAGTACATATAAATTGATTTATTTAGTTTTATACAAAATGATGAAAATCAGAAGTACATATAAATAGATTTATTTAGTTTTATACAAAATGATGAAAATCAGAAGTACATATAAATAGATTTATTTAGTTTTATACAAAATGATGAAAATCAGAAGTACATTTCCATAGATTTATTTAGTTTTATACAAAATGATGAAAATCAGAAGTACATATAAATAGATTTATTTAGTTTTATACCAAATGATGAACATCATAAGTACATATAAATAGATTTATTTAGTTTTATACAAAATGATGAAAATCAGAAGTACATATAAATAGATTTATTTAGTTTTATACAAAATGATGAAAATCAGAAGTACATATAAATAGATTTTTTTAGTTTTATACAAAATGATGAAAATCAGAAGTACATTTCCATAGATTTATTTAGTTTTATATAAAATGATGAAAATCAGAAGTAAATTTCCACAGATTTATTTAGTTTTATACAAAATGATGAAAATCAGAAGTACATATAAATTGATTTATTTAGGTTTATACAAAATGATGAAAATCAGAAGTACATTTCCATAGATTTATTTAGTTTTATACAAAATGATGAAAATCAGAAGTACATTTACATAGATTTATTTAGTTTTATACAAAATGATGAAAATTAGAAGTACATATATATAGATTTATTTAGTTTTATACAAAATGATGAAAATCAGAAGTACATATAAATAGATTTATTTAGTTTTATACAAAATGATGAAAATCAGATGTACATATAAATAGATTTATTTAGTTTTATACAAAATGATGAATATCAGAAGTACATATAAATAGATTTATTTTGTTTAATACAAAATGATGAACATCAGAAGTACATATAAATAGATTTATTTAGTTTCATACAAAATGATGAATATCAGATGTACATATAAATAGATTTATTTAGTTTTAAACAAAATGATGTAAATCAGATGTACATATAAATAGATTTATTTAGTTTTATACAAAATGATGAAAATCAGAAGTACATCTAAATAGATTTATTTAGTTTTATACAAAATGATGAAAATCAGAAGTACATATAAATAGATTTATCTAGTTTTATACAAAATGATGAAAATCAGAAGTACATTTCCATAGATTTATTTAGTTTTATACAAAATGATGAAAATCAGAAGTACATATAAATAGATTTATTTAGTTTTATACAAAATGATGAAAATCAGAAGTACATATAAATAGATTTATTTAGTTTTATACAAAATGATGAAAATCAGAAGTACATTCCCATAGATTTATTTAGTTTTATACAAAATGATGAAAATCAGAAGTACATATAAATAGATTTTTTTAGTTTTATACAAAATGATGAAAATCAGAAGTACATTTCCATAGATTTATTTAGTTTTATATAAAATGATGAAAATCAGAAGTAAATTTCCACAGATTTATTTAGTTTTATACAAAATGATGAAAATCAGAAGTACATATAAATTGATTTATTTAGGTTTATACAAAATGATGAAAATCAGAAGTACATTTCCATAGATTTATTTAGTTTTATACAAAATGATGAAAATCAGAAGTACATTTACATAGATTTATTTAGTTTTATACAAAATGATGAATATCAGAAGTACATATAAATAGATTTATTTAGTTTTATACAAAATGATGAAAATCAGAAGTACATATAAATAGATTTATTTAGTTTTATACAAAATGATGAAAATCAGATGTACATATAAATAGATTTATTTAGTTTTATACAAAATGATGAATATCAGAAGTACATATAAATAGATTTATTTTGTTTAATACAAAATGATGAACATCAGAAGTACATATAAATAGATTTATTTAGTTTTATACAAAATGATAAAAACCAGAAGTACATATAAATAGATTTATTTAGTTTTATACAAAATGATGAATATCAGATGTACATATAAATAGATTTATTTAGTTTTAAACAAAATGATGTAAATCAGATGTACATATAAATAGATTTATTTAGTTTTATACAAAATGATGAAAATCAGAAGTACATCTAAATAGATTTATTTAGTTTTATACAAAATGATGAAAATCAGAAGTACATATAAATAGATTTATCTAGTTTTATACAAAATGATGAAAATCAGAAGTACATTTCCATAGATTTATTTAGTTTTATACAAAATGATGAAAATCAGAAGTACATATAAATAGATTTATTTCGTTTTATACAAAATGATGAAAATCAGAAGTACATATAAATAGATTTATTTAGTTTTATACAAAATGATGAAAATCAGAAGTACATTCCCATAGATTTATTTAGTTTTATACAAAATTATGAAAATCAGAAGTACATTTCCATAGATTTATTTAGTTTTATACAAAATGATGAAAATCAGAAGTACATATAAATAGATTTATTTAGTTTTATACAAAATGATGAAAATCAGAAGTACATTTCCATAGATTTATTTAGTTTTATAAAAATGATGAAAATCAGAAGTACATATAAATAGATTTATTTAGTTTTATACAAAATGATGAAAATCATAAGTACATATAAATAGATTTATTTAGTTTTATACAAAATGATGAAAATCAGAAGTACTTATAAATAGATTTATTTAGTTTTATACAAAATGTTGAAAATCAGAAGTACATATAAATAGATTTATTTAGTTTTATACAAAATGATGAAAATCAGAAGTACATATAAATAGATTTATTTAGTTTCATACAAAATGATGAAAATCAGAAGTACATTTCCATAGATTTATTTAGTTTTATACAAAATGATGAAAATCAGAAGTACATATAAATAGATTTATTTAGTTTTATACAAAATGATGAAAATCAGAAGTACATATAAATAGATTTTTTTAGTTTTATACAAAATGATGAAAATCTGAAGTACATTTCCATAGATTTATTTAGTTTTATATAAAATGATGAAAATCAGAAGTAAATTTCCACAGATTTATTTAGTTTTATACAAAATGATGAAAATCAGAAGTACATAAAGATAGATTTCTTTAGTTTTATACAAAATGATGAAAATCAGAAGTACATATAAATAGATTTATTTAGTTTTATACAAAATGATGAAAATCAGATGTACATATAAATAGATTTATTTAGTTTTATACAAAATGATGAAAATCAGAAGTACATTTCCATAGATTTATTTAGTTTTATACAAAATGATGAAAATCAAAAGTACATATAAATAGATTTATTTAGTTTTATACAAAATGATGAAAATCAGAAGTACATATAAATAGATTTCTTTAGTTTTATACAAAATGATGAAAATCAGAAGTACATTTCCATAGATTTATTTAGTTTTATACAAAATGATGAAAATCAAAAGTACATATAAATACATTTATTTAGTTTTATACAAAATGATGAAAATCAGATGTACATATAAATAGATTTATTTAGTTTTATACAAAATGATGAATATCAGAAGTACATATAAATAGATTTATTTAGTTTTATACAAAATGATGAAAATCAGAAGTACATATAAATAGATTTATTTAGTTTTATACAAAATGATGAAAATCAGAAGTACATTTCCATAGATTTATTTAGTTTTATACAAAATGATGAAAATCAAAAGTACATATAAATAGATTTATTTAGTTTTATACAAAATGATGAATATCAGAAGTACATATAAATAGATTTATTTAGTTTTATACAAAATGATGAAAATCAGAAGTACATATAAATAGATTTCTTTAGTTTTATACAAAATGATGAAAATCAGAAGTACATATAAATAGATTTATTTAGTTTTATACAAAATGATGAAAATCAGATGTACATATAAATAGATTTATTTAGTTTTATACAAAATGATGAATATCAGAAGTACATATAAATAGATTTATTTAGTTTAATACAAAATGATGAACATCAGAAGTACATATAAATAGATTTATTTAGTTTTATACAAAATGATGAAAATCAAAAGTACATATAAATAGATTTATTTAGTTTTATACAAAATGATGAATATCAGAAGTACATATAAATAGATTTATTTAGTTTAATACAAAATGATGAACATCAGAAGTACATATAAATAGATTTATTTAGTTTTATACAAAATGATGAAAATCAAAAGTACATATAAATAGATTTATTTAGTTTTATACAAAATGATGAATATCAAAAGTACATATAAATAGATTTATTTAGTTTTATACAAAATGATGTAAATCAGATGTACATATAAATAGATTTATTTAGTTTTATACAAAATGATGAAAATCAGAAGTACATATAAATAGATTTATTTAGTTTTATACAAAATGATGAAAATCAGAAGTACATATAAATAGATTTATCTAGTTTTATACAAAATGATGAAAATCAGAAGTACATTTCCATAGATTTATTTAGTTTTATACAAAATGATGAAAATCAGAAGTACATATAAATAGATTTATTTAGTTTTATACAAAATGATGAAAATCAGAAGTACATATAAATAGATTTATTTAGTTTTATAAAAAATGTTGAAAATCAAAAGTACATATTAATAGATTTATTTAGTTTTATACAAAATGATGAAAATCAGAAGTACATATAAATAGATTTATTTAGTTTTATACAAAATGATGAAAATCAGAAGTACATATAAATAGATTTATTTAGTTTTATACAAAATGATGAAAATCAGAAGTACATTTCCATACATTTATTTAGTTTTATAAAAAATGTTGAAAATCAGAAGTACATTTCCATAGATTTATTTACTTTTATACAAAATGATGAAAATCAGAATACATATAAATAGATTTATTTAGATTTATACAAAATGATGAAAATCAGACGTTCATATAAATAGATTTATTTAGTTTTATACAAAATGATGAAAATCAGATGTACATATAAATAGATTTATTTAGTTTTATACAAAATGATGAAAATCAGAAGTACATATAAATAGATTTATTTAGTTTTATACAAAATGATGAAAATCAGAAGTACATTTCCATAGATTTATTTAGTTTTATACAAAATGATGAAAATCAGAAGTACATTTCCATAGATTTATTTAGTTTTATACAAAATGATGAAAATCAGAAGTTCATATAAATAGATTTATTTAGTTTTATACAAAATGATGAAAATCAGATGTACATATAAATAGATTTATTTAGTTTTATACAAAATGATGAAAATCAAAAGTACATATAAATAGATTTATTTAGTTTTATACAAAATGATGAAAATCAGAAGTACATATAAATAGATTTATTTAGTTTTATACAAAATGATGAAAATCAGAAGTACATTTCCATACATTTATTTAGTTTTATAAAAAATGTTGAAAATCAGAAGTACATTTCCATAGATTTATTTACTTTTATACAAAATGATGAAAATCAGAAGTACATATAAATAGATTTATTTAGATTTATACATATGATGAAAATCAGACGTTCATATAAATAGATTTATTTAGTTTTATACAAAATGATGAAAATCAGATGTACATATAAATAGATTTATTTAGTTTTATACAAAATGATGAAAATCAGAAGTACATATAAATAGATTTATTTAGTTTTATACAAAATGATGAAAATCAGAAGTACATTTACATAGATTTATTTAGTTTTATACAAAATGATGAAAATCAAAAGTACATATAAATAGATTTATTTAGTTTTATACAAAATGATGAAAATCAGAAGTACATATAAATAGATTTATTTAGTTTTATACAAAATGATGTAAATCAGATGTACATATAAATAGATTTATTTAGTTTTATACAAAATGATGAAAATCAGAAGTACATATAAATAGATTTATTTAGTTTTATACAAAATGATGAAAATCAGAAGTACATATAAATAGATTTATTTAGTTTTATTCAAAATGATGAAAATCAAAAGTACATATTAATAGATTTATTTAGTTTTATACAAAATGATGAAAATCAGAAGTACATATGAATAGATTTATTTAGTTTTATACAAAATGATGAAAATCAGAAGTACATATAAATAGATTTATTTAGTTTTATACAAAATGATGAAAATCAGAAGTACATTTCCATACATTTATTTAGTTTTATACAAAATGATGAAAATCAGAAGAACATTTCCATAGATTTATTTACTTTTATACAAAATGATGAAAATCAGAAGTACGTATAAATAGATTTATTTAGTTTTATACAAAATGATGAAAATCAAAGTACATTTCCATAGATTTATTTAGTTTTATACAAAATGATGAAAATCAGAAGTACATATAAATAAATTTATTTAGTTTTATACAAAATGATGAAAATCAGAAGTACATTTACATAGATTTATTTAGTTTTATACAAAATTATGAAAATCAGAATTACATTTTCATAGATTTATTTAGTTTCATACAAAATGATGAAAATCAGAAGTACATATAAATAGATTTATTTAGTTTTATACAAAATGATGAAAATCAGAAGTACATTTCCATAGATTTATTTAGTTTTATACAAAATGATGAGAATCAGAAGTACATATAAATAGATTTATTTAGTTTTATACAAAATGATGAAAATCAGAAGTACATATAAATAGATTTATTTAGTTTTATACAAAATGATGAAAATCAGAAGTACATATAAATAGATTTATTTAGTTTTATACAAAATGATGAAAATCAGAAGTACATATAAATAGATTTATTTAGTTTTATACAAAATGATGAAAATCAGAAGTACATTTCCATAGATTTATTTAGTTTTATACAAAATGATGAAAATCAGAAGTACATATAAATAGATTTATTTAGTTTTATACAAAATGATGAAAATCAGAAGTACATATAAATAGATTTTTTCAGTTTTATACAAAATCATGAAAATCTGAAGTACATTTCCATAGATTTATTTAGTTTTATATAAATTGATGAAAATCAGAAGTAAATTTCCACAGATTTATTTAGTTTTATACAAAATGATGAAAATCAGAAGTACATATAAATAGATTTTTTTAGGTTTATACAAAATGATAAAAATCAGAAGTACATTTCCATAGATTTATTTAGTTTTATACAAAATGATGAAAATCAGAAGTACATTTACATAGATTTATTTAGTTTTATACAAAATGATGAAAATCAAAAGTACATATAAATAGATTTATTTAGTTTTATACAAAATGATGAAAATCAGAAGGACATAATTAGATTTATTTAGTTTTATACAAAATGATGTAAATCAGATGTACATATAAATAGATTTATTTAGTTTTATACAAAATGATGAAAATCAGAAGTACATATAAATAGATTTATTTAGTTTTATACAAAATGATGAAAATCAGAAGTACATATAAATAGATTTATTTAGTTTTATTCAAAATGATGAAAATCAAAAGTACATATTAATAGATTTATTTAGTTTTATACAAAATGATGAAAATCAGAAGTACATATGAATAGATTTATTTAGTTTTATACAAAATGATGAAAATCAGAAGTACATATAAATAGATTTATTTAGTTTTATACAAAATGATGAAAATCAGAAGTACATTTCCATACATTTATTTAGTTTTATACAAAATGATGAAAATCAGAAGTACATATAAATAGATTTATTTAGTTTTATACAAAATGATGAATATCAGAAGTACATATAAATAGATTTATTTAGTTTTATACAAAATGATGAAAATCAGAAGTACATATAAATAGATTTATTTAGTTTTATACAAAATGATGAAAATCAGATGTACATATAAATAGATTTATTTAGTTTTATACAAAATGATGAAAATCAGAAGTACATATAAATAGATTTATTTAGTTTTATACAAAATGATGAAAATCAGAAGTACATTTCCATAGATTTATTTAGTGTTATACAAAATGATGAAAATCAGAAGTACATTTCCATAGATTTATTTAGTTTTATACAAAATGATGAAAATCAGATGTACATATAAATAGATTTATTTAGTTTTATTCAAAATGATGAAAATCAAAAGTACATATTAATAGATTTATTTAGTTTTATACAAAATGATGAAAATCAGAAGTACATTTACATAGATTTATTTAGTTTTATACAAAATGATGAAAATCAGAAGTACATATAAATAGATTTATTTAGTTTTATACAAAATGATGAAAATCAGAAGTACATATAAATAGATTTATTTAGTTTTATACAAAATGATGAAAATCAGAAGTACATATAAATAGATTTATTTAGTTTTATTCAAAATGATGAAAATCAAAAGTACATATGAATAGATTTATTTAGTTTTATACAAAATGATGAAAATCAGAAGTACATATGAATAGATTTATTTAGTTTTATACAAAATGATGAAAATCAGAAGTACATATAAATAGATTTATTTAGTTTTATACAAAATGATGAAAATCAGAAGTACATTTCCATACATTTATTTAGTTTTATACAAAATGATGAAAATCAGAAGTACATATAAATAGATTTATTTAGTTTTATACAAAATGATGAATATCAGAAGTACATATAAATAGATTTATTTAGTTTTATACAAAATGATGAAAATCAGAAGTACATATAAATAGATTTATTTAGTTTTATACAAAATGATGAAAATCAGATGTACATCTAAATAGATTTATTTAGTTTTATACAAAATGATGAAAATCAGAAGTACATATAAATAGATTTATTTAGTTTTATACAAAATGATGAAAATCAGAAGTACATTTCCATAGATTTATTTAGTGTTATACAAAATGATGAAAATCAGAAGTACATTTCCATAGATTTATTTAGTTTTATACAAAATGATGAAAATCTGAAGTTCATATAAATAGATTTATTTAGTTTTATACAAAATGATGAAAATCAGATTTACATATAAATAGATTTATTTAGTTTTATACAAAATGATGAAAATCAGAAGTACATATAAATAGATTTATTTAGTTTTATACAAAATGATCAAAATCAGAAGTACATTTCCATAGATTTATTTAGTTTCATTCAAAATGATGAAAATCAGAAGTACATTTCCATAGATTTATTTAGTTTTATACAAAATGATGAAAATCAGAAGAACATTTCATATAGATTTATTTACTTTTATACAAAATGATGAAAATCAGAAGTACATATAAATAGATTTATTTAGTTTTATACAAAATGATGAAAATCAAAAGTACATTTCCATAGATTTATTTAGTTTTATACAAAATGATGAAAATCAGAAGTACATTTACATAGATTTATTTAGTTTTATACAAAATGATGAAAATCAGAAGTACATTTACATAGATTTATTTAGTTTTATACAAAATGATGAAAATCAGAAGTACATTTCCATAGATTTTTTTAGTTTCATACAAAATGATGAAAATCAGAAGTACATATAAATAGATTTATTTAGTTTTATACAAAATGATGAAAATCAGAAGTACATTTCCATAGATTTATTTAGTTTTATACAAAATGATGAGAATCAGAAGTACATATAAATAGATTTATTTAGTTTTATACAAAATGATGAAAATCAGAAGTACATATAAATAGATTTATTTAGTTTTATACAAAATGATGAAAATCAGAAGTACATTTCCATAGATTTATTTAGTTTTATACAAAATGATGAAAATCAGAAGTACATTTACATAGATTTATTTAGTTTTATACAAAATGATGAAAATCAGAAGTACATATAAATAGATTTATTTAGTTTTATACAAAATGATGAGAATCAGAAGTACATATAAATAGATTTATTTAGTTTTATACAAAATGATGAAAATCAGAAGTACATATAAATAGATTTATTTAGTTTTATACAAAATGATGAACATCAGAAGTACATATAAATAGATTTATTTAGTTTTATACAAAATGATGAAAATCAGAAGTACATTTCCATAGATTTATTTAGTTTTATACAAAATGATGAAAATCAGAAGTACATTTCCATAGATTTATTTACTTTTATACAAAATGATGAAAATCAGAAGTACATTTCCATAGATTTATTTAGTCTTATACAAAATGATGAAAATCAGAAGGACATAAATAGATTTATTTAGTTTTATACAAAATGATGAAAATCAGAAGTACATATAAATAGATTTATTTAGTTTTATACAAAATGATGAAAATCAGAAGTACATATAAATAGATTTATTTAGTTTTATACAAAATGATGAAAATCAGAAGTACTTTTCCATAGATTTATTTAGTTTTATACAAAATGATGAAAATCAGAAGTACATTTCCATAGATTTATTTACTTTTATACAAAATGATGAAAATCAGAAGTACATTTCCATAGATTTATTTAGTTTTATACAAAATGATGAAAATCAGAAGTACATAAAAATAGATTTATTTAGTTTTATACAAAATGTTGAAAATCAGAAGTACATTTCCATAGATTTATTCAGTTTTATACAAAATAATGAAAATCAGAAGTACATATAAATAGATATATTTAGTTTTATACAAAATGATGAAAATCAGAAGTACATATAAATAGATTTATTTAGTTTTATACCAAATGATGAAAATCAGAAGTACATTTCCATAGATTGATTTAGTTTTATTCAAAATGATGAAAATCAGAAGTACATATAAATAGATTTATTTAGTTTTATACAAAATGATGAAAATCAGAAGTACATATAAATTGATTTATTTAGTTTTATACAAAATGATGAAAATCAGAAGTACATATAAATAGATATATTTAGTTTTATACAAAATGATGAAAATCAGAAGTACATATAAATAGATTTATTTAGTTTTATACAAAATGTTGAGAATCAGAAGTACATTTCCATAGATTTATTTAGTTTTATACAAAATGATGAAAATCAGGAGTACATTTCCATAGATTTATTTAGTTTTATACAAAATGATGAAAATCAGAAGTACATTTCCATAGATTTATTTAGTTTTATACAAAATGTTGAAAATCAGAAGTACATATAAATAGATTTATTTAGTTTTATACAAAATGATGAAAATCAGAAGTATATTTCCATAGATTTATTTAGTTTTATACAAAATAATGAAAATCAGAAGTACATATAAATAGATATATTTAGTTTTATACAAAATGATGAAAATCAGAAGTACATATAAATAGATTTATTTAGTTTTATACAAAATGATGAAAATCAGAAGTACATATAAATAGATTTATTTAGTTTTATACAAAATGATGAAAATCAGAAGTACATATAAATAGATTTATTTAGTTTTATACAAAATGATAAAAATCAGAAGTACATATAAATAGATTTATTTAGTTTTATACAAAATGATGAAAATCAGAAGTACATATAAATAGATTTATTTAGTTTTATACAAAATGATGAAAATCAGAAGTACATTTCCATAGATTTATTTAGTTTTATACAAAATGTGAAAATCAGAAGTACATTTACATAGATTTATTTAGTTTTATACAAAATGATGAAAATCAGAAGTACATTTACATAGATTTATTTAGTTTTATACAAAATGATGAAAATCAGAAGTACATTTACATAGATTTATTTAGTTTTATACAAAATGATGAAAATCAGAAGTACATTTCCATAGATTTTTTTAGTTTTATACAAAATGTTGAAAATCAGAATTACATTTACATAGATTTATTTAGTTTTATACAAAATGATGAAAATCAGAAGTACATATAAATAGATTTATTTAGTTTTATACAAAATGATGTGAATCAGAAGTACATATAAATAGATTTATTTAGTTTTATACAAAATGATGAAAATCAGAAGTACATATAAATAGATTTATTTAGTTTTATACAAAATGATGAACATCAGAAGTACATATAAATAGATTTATTTAGTTTTATACAAATGATGAAAATCAGAAGTACATATAAATAGATTTATTTTGTTTTATACAAATGATGAAAATCAGAAGTACATATAAATAGATTTATTTAGTTTTATACAAAATGATGAAAATCAGAAGTACATTTCCATAGATTTATTTAGTTTTATACAAAATGATGAAAATCAGAAGTACATATAAATAGATTTATTTAGTTTTATACAAAATGATGAAAATCAGAAGTACATATATATAGATTTATTTAGTTTTATACAAAATGATGAAAATCAGAAGTACATATAAATAGATTTATTTAGTTTTATACAAAATGATGAAAATCAGAAGTACATTTCCATAGATTTATTTCGTTTTATACAAAATGATGAAAATCAGAAGTACATTTCCATAGATTTATTTAGTTTTATACAAATTGTGAAAATCAGAAGTACATTTACATAGATTTATTTAGTTTTATACAAAATGATGAAAATCAGAAGTACATTTACATAGATTTATTTAGTTTTATACAAAATGATGAAAATCAAAAGTACATTTCCATAGATTTATTTAGTTTTATGCAAAATGATAAAAATCAGAAGTACATTTCCATAGATTTTTTTAGTTTTATACAAAATGATGAAAATCAGAAGTACATATAAATAGATTTATTTAGTTTTATACAAAATGATGAAAATCAGAAGTACATATAAATAGATTTATTTAGTTTTATACAAAATGATGAATATCAGATGTACATATAAATAGATTTATTTAGTTTTATACAAAATGATGTAAATCAGATGTACATATAAATAGATTTATTTAGTTTTATACAAAATGTTGAAAATAAGAAGTACATCTAAATAGATTTATTTAGTTTTATACAAAATGATGAAAATCAGAAGTACATATAAATAGATTTATTTAGTTTTATACAGAATGATGAAAATCAGAAGTACATTTCCATAGATTTATTTAGTTTTATACAAAATGATGAAAATCAGAAGTACATATAAATAGATTTATTTAGTTTTATACAAAATGATGAAAATAGGAAGTACATATAAATAGATTTATTTAGTTTTATACAAAATGATGAAAATCAGAAGTACATATAAATAGATTTATTTAGTTTTATACAAAATGATGAAAATCAGAAATACATATGAATAGATTTATTTACTTTTATACAAAATGATGAAAATCAGAAGTACATTTCCATAGATTTATTTAGTTTTATACAAAATGATGAAAATCAGAAGTACATATAAATAGATTTATTTAGTTTTATACAAAATGATGAAAATCAGAAGTACATATAAATAGATTTATTTAGTTTTATACAAAATGATGAAAATCAGAAGTACATATAAATAGATTTATTTAGTTTTATACAAAATGATGAGAATCAGAAGTACATATAAATAGATTTATTTAGTTTCATACAAAATGATGAAAATCAGAAGTACATATAAATAGATTTATTTAGTTTTATACAAAATGATGAACATCAGAAGTACATATAAATAGATTTATTTAGTTTTATACAAAATGATGAAAATCAGAAGTACATATAAATAGATTTATTTAGTTTTATACAAAATGATGAAAATCAGAAGTACATTTCCATAGATTTATTTAGTTTTATACAAAATGATGAAAATCAGAAGTACATATAAATAGATTTATTTAGTTTTATACAAAATGATGAAAATCAGAAGTACATATAAATAGATTTATTTAGTTTTATACAAAATGATGAAAATCAGAAGTACATATAAATAGATTTATTTAGTTTTATACAAAATGATGAAAATTAGAAGTACATTTCCATAGATTTATTTCGTTTCATACAAAATGATGAAAATCAGAAGTACATTTCCATAGATTTATTTAGTTTTATACAAATTGTGAAAATCAGAAGTACATTTACATAGATTAATTTAGTTTTATACAAAATGATGAAAATCAGAAGTACATTTACATAGATTTATTTAGTTTTATACAAAATGATGAAAATCAGAAGTACATTTCCATAGATTTATTTAGTTTTATACAAAATGATAAAAATCAGAAGTACATTTCCATAGATTTTTTTAGTTTTATACAAAATGATGAAAATCAGAAGTACATTTACATAGATTTATTTAGTTTTATACAAAATGAGGAAAATCAGAAGTACATATAAATAGATTTATTTAGTTTTATACAAAATGATGAGAATCAGAAGTACATATAAATAGATTTATTTAGTTTTATACAAAATGATGAAAGTCAGAAGTACATATAAATAGATTTCTTTAGTTTTATACAAAATGATGAACATCAGAAGTACATATAAATAGATTTATTTAGTTTTATACAAAATGATGAAAATCAGAAGTACATATAAATAGATGTATTTAGTTTTATACAAAATGATGAAAATCAGAAGTACATTTCCATAGATTTATTTAGTTTTATACAAAATGATGAAAATCAGAAGTACATTTCCATAGATTTATTTAGTTTTATACAAAATGATGAAAATCAGAAGTACATTTCCATAGATTTATTTAGTTTTATACAAAATGATGAAAATCAGAAGTACATTTCCATAGATGTATTTCGTTTTATACAAAATGATGAAAATCAGAAGTACATTTCCACAGATTTATTTAGTTTTATACAAATTGTGAAAATCAGAAGTACATTTACATAGATTTATTTAGTTTTATACAAAATGATGAAAATCAGAAGTACATTTACATAGATTTATTTAGTTTTATACAAAATGATGAAAATCAAAAGTACATTTCCATAGATTTATTTAGTTTTATACAAAATGATAAAAATCAGAAGTACATTTCCATAGATTTTTTTAGTTTTATACAAAATGATGAAAATCAGAAGTACATATAAATAGATTTATTTAGTTTTATACAAAATGATGAACATCAGAAGTACATATAAATAGATTTATTTAGTTTTATAAAAATGATGAAAATCAGAAGTACATATAAATAGATTTATTTAGTTTTATACAAAATGATGAAAATCAGAAGTACATTTCCATAGATTTATTTAGTTTTATACAAAATGATGAAAATCAGAAGTACATATAAATAGATTTATTTAGTTTTATACAAAATGATGAAAATCAGAAGTACATATAAATAGATTTATTTAGTTTTATACAAAATGATGAAAATCAGAAGTACATATAAATAGATTTATTTAGTTTTATACAAAATGATGAAAATTAGAAGTACATTTCCATAGATTTATTTCGTTTCATACAAAATGATGAAAATCAGAAGTACATTTCCATAGATTTATTTAGTTTTATACAAAATGATGAAAATCAGAAGTACATTTCCATAGATTTATTTAGTTTTATACAAATTGTGAAAATCAGATGTACATTTACATAGATTTATTTAGTTTTATACAAAATGATGAAAATCAGAAGTACATTTACATAGATTTATTTAGTTTTATACAAAATGATGAAAATCAGATGTACATATAAATAGATTTATTTACTTTTATACAAAATGATGAAAATCAGAAGTACATTTCCATAGATTTATTTCGTTTCATACAAAATGATGAAAATCAGAAGTACATTTCCATAGATTTATTTAGTTTTATACAAATTGTGAAAATCAGAAATACATTTACATAGATTTATTTAGTTTTATACAAAATGATGAAAATCAGAAGTACATTTACATAGATTTATTTAGTTTTATACAAAATGATGAAAATCAGAAGTACATTTCCATAGATTTATTTAGTTTTATACAAAATGATAAAAATCAGAAGTACATTTCCATAGATTTTTTTAGTTTTATACAAAATGATGAAAATCAGAAGTACATTTACATAGATTTATTTAGTTTTATACAAAATGAGGAAAATCAGAAGTACATATAAATAGATTTATTTAGTTTTATACAAAATGATGAGAATCAGAAGTACATATAAATAGATTTATTTAGTTTTATACAAAATGATGAAAATCAGAAGTACATATAAATAGATTTCTTTAGTTTTATACAAAATGATGAACATCAGAAGTACATATAAATAGATTTATTTAGTTTTATACAAAATGATGAAAATCAGAAGTACATATAAATAGATGTATTTAGTTTTATACAAAATGATGAAAATCAGAAGTACATTTCCATAGATTTATTTAGTTTTATACAAAATGATGAAAATCAGAAGTACATTTCCATAGATGTATTTCGTTTTATACAAAATGATGAAAATCAGAAGTACATTTCCACAGATTTATTTAGTTTTATACAAATTGTGAAAATCAGAAGTACATTTACATAGATTTATTTAGTTTTATACAAAATGATGAAAATCAGAATTACATTTACATAGATTTATTTAGTTTTATACAAAATGATGAAAATCAGAAGTACATATAAATAGATTTATTTAGTTTTATACAAAATGATGTGAATCAGAAGTACATATAAATAGATTTATTTAGTTTTATACAAAATGATGAAAATCAGAAGTACTTATAAATAGATTTATTTAGTTTTATACAAAATGATGAACATCAGAAGTACATATAAATAGATTTATTTAGTTTTATACAAAATGATGAAAATCAGAAGTACATATAAATAGATTTATTTAGTTTTATACAAAATGATGAAAATCAGAAGTACATATAAATAGATTTATTTAGTTTTATACAAAATGATGAAAATCAGAAGTACATATAAATAGATTTATTTAGTTTTATACAAAATGATGAAAATTAGAAGTACATTTCCATAGATTTATTTCGTTTCATACAAAATGATGAAAATCAGAAGTACATTTCCATAGATTTATTTAGTTTTATACAAAATGATGAAAATCAGAAGTACATTTCCATAGATTTATTTAGTTTTATACAAATTGTGAAAATCAGATGTACATTTACATAGATTTATTTAGTTTTATACAAAATGATGAAAATCAGAAGTACATTTACATAGATTGATTTAGTTTTATACAAAATGATGAAAATCAGAAGTACATATAAATAGATTTATTTAGTTTTATACAAAATGATGAAAATCAGAAGTACATTTCCATAGATTTATTTCGTTTCATACAAAATGATGAAAATCAGAAGTACATTTCCATAGATTTATTTAGTTTTATACAAATTGTGAAAATCAGAAATACATTTACATAGATTTATTTAGATTTATACAAAATGATGAAAATCAGAAGTACATTTACATAGATTTATTTAGTTTTATACAAAATGATGAAAATCAGAAGTACATTTCCATAGATTTATTTAGTTTTATACAAAATGATAAAAATCAGAAGTACATTTCCATAGATTTTTTTAGTTTTATACAAAATGATGAAAATCAGAAGTACATTTACATAGATTTATTTAGTTTTATACAAAATGAGGAAAATCAGAAGTACATATAAATAGATTTATTTAGTTTTATACAAAATGATGAGAATCAGAAGTACATATAAATAGATTTATTTAGTTTTATACAAAATGATGAAAATCAGAAGTACATATAAATAGATTTCTTTAGTTTTATACAAAATGATGAACATCAGAAGTACATATAAATAGATTTATTTAGTTTTATACAAAATGATGAAAATCAGAAGTACATATAAATAGATGTATTTAGTTTTATACAAAATGATGAAAATCAGAAGTACATTTCCATAGATTTATTTAGTTTTATACAAAATGATGAAAATCAGAAGTACATTTCCATAGATGTATTTCGTTTTATACAAAATGATGAAAATCAGAAGTACATTTCCACAGATTTATTTAGTTTTATACAAATTGTGAAAATCAGAAGTACATTTACATAGATTTATTTAGTTTTATACAAAATGATGAAAATCAGAATTACATTTACATAGATTTATTTAGTTTTATACAAAATGATGAAAATCAGAAGTACATATAAATAGATTTATTTAGTTTTATACAAAATGATGTGAATCAGAAGTACATATAAATAGATTTATTTAGTTTTATACAAAATGATGAAAATCAGAAGTACATATAAATAGATTTATTTAGTTTTATACAAAATGATGAACATCAGAAGTACATATAAATAGATTTATTTAGTTTTATACAAAATGATGAAAATCAGAAGTACATATAAATAGATTTATTTTGTTTTATACAAATGATGAAAATCAGAAGTACATATAAATAGATTTATTTAGTTTTATACAAAATGATGAAAATCAGAAGTACATTTCCATAGATTTATTTAGTTTTATACAAAATGATGAAAATCAGAAGTACATATAAATAGATTTATTTAGTTTTATACAAAATGATGAAAATTAGAAGTACATTTCCATAGATTTATTTCGTTTCATACAAAATGATGAAAATCAGAAGTACATTTCCATAGATTTATTTAGTTTTATACAAAATGATGAAAATCAGAAGTACATTTCCATAGATTTATTTAGTTTTATACAAATTGTGAAAATCAGATGTACATTTACATAGATTTATTTAGTTTTATACAAAATGATGAAAATCAGAAGTACATTTACATAGATTTATTTAGTTTTATACAAAATGATGAAAATCAGAAGTACATATAAATAGATTTATTTAGTTTTATACAAACTTATGAAAATCAGAAGTACATATAAATAGATTGATTTAGTTTTATACAAAATGATGAAAATCAGAAGTACATATAAATAGATTTATTTAGTTTTATACAAAATGATGAAAATTAGAAGTACATTTCCATAGATTTATTTCGTTTCATACAAAATGATGAAAATCAGAAGTACATTTCCATAGATTTATTTAGTTTTATACAAATTGTGAAAATCAGAAGTACATTTACATAGATTTATTTAGTTTTATACAAAATGATGAAAATCAGAAGTACATTTACATAGATTTATTTAGTTTTATACAAAATGATGAAAATCAGAAGTACATTTCCATAGATTTATTTAGTTTTATACAAAATGATAAAAATCAGAAGTACATTTCCATAGATTTTTTTAGTTTTATACAAAATGATGAAAATCAGAAGTACATTTACATAGATTTATTTAGTTTTATACAAAATGAGGAAAATCAGAAGTACATATAAATAGATTTATTTAGTTTTATACAAAATGATGAGAATCAGAAGTACATATAAATAGATTTATTTAGTTTTATACAAAATGATGAAAATCAGAAGTACATATAAATAGATTTCTTTAGTTTTATACAAAATGATGAACATCAGAAGTACATATAAATAGATTTATTTAGTTTTATACAAAATGATGAAAATCAGAAGTACATATAAATAGATGTATTTAGTTTTATACAAAATGATGAAAATCAGAAGTACATTTCCATAGATTTATTTAGTTTTATACAAAATGATGAAAATCAGAAGTACATTTCCATAGATTTATTTAGTTTTATACAAAATGATGAAAATCAGAAGTACATTTCCATAGATTTATTTAGTTTTATACAAAATGATGAAAATCAGAAGTACATTTCCATAGATGTATTTCGTTTTATACAAAATGATGAAAATCAGAAGTACATTTCCACAGATTTATTTAGTTTTATACAAATTGTGAAAATCAGAAGTACATTTACATAGATTTATTTAGTTTTATACAAAATGATGAAAATCAGAAGTACATTTACATAGATTTATTTAGTTTTATACAAAATGATGAAAATCAAAAGTACATTTCCATAAATTTATTTAGTTTTATACAAAATGATAAAAATCAGAAGTACATTTCCATAGATTTTTTTAGTTTTATACAAAATGATGAAAATCAGAAGTACATATAAATAGATTTATTTAGTTTTATACAAAATGATGAACATCAGAAGTACATATAAATAGATTTATTTAGTTTTATAAAAATGATGAAAATCAGAAGTACATATAAATAGATTTATTTAGTTTTATACAAAATGATGAAAATCAGAAGTACATTTCCATAGATTTATTTAGTTTTATACAAAATGATGAAAATCAGAAGTACATATAAATAGATTTATTTAGTTTTATACAAAATGATGAAAATCAGAAGTACATATAAATAGATTTATTTAGTTTTATACAAAATGATGAAAATCAGAAGTACATATGAATTGATTTATTTAGTTTTATACAAAATGATGAAAATTAGAAGTACATTTCCATAGATTTATTTCGTTTCATACAAAATGATGAAAATCAGAAGTACATTTCCATAGATTTATTTAGTTTTATACAAAATGATGAAAATCAGAAGTACATTTCCATAGATTTATTTAGTTTTATACAAATTGTGAAAATCAGAAGTACATTTACGTAGATTTATTTAGTTTTATACAAAATGATGAAAATCAGAAGTACATTTACATAGATTTATTTAGTTTTATACAAAATGATGAAAATCAAAAGTACATTTCCATAGATTTATTTAGTTTTATACAAAATGATAAAAATCAGAAGTACATTTCCATAGATTTTTTTAGTTTTATACAAAATGATGAAAATCAGAAGTACATATAAATAGATTTATTTAGTTTTATACAAAATGATGAAAATCAGAAGTACATATAAATAGATTTATTTAGTTTTATACAAAATGATGAATATCAGATGTACATATAAATAGATTTATTTAGTTTTATACAAAATGATGTAAATCAGATGTACATATAAATAGATTTATTTAGTTTTATACAAAATGTTGAAAATAAGAAGTACATCTAAATAGATTTATTTAGTTTTATACAAAATGATGAAAATCAGAAGTACATATAAATAGATTTATCTAGTTTTATACAAAATGATGAAAATCAGAAGTACATTTCCATAGATTTATTTAGTTTTATACAAAATGATGAAAATCAGAAGTACATATAAATAGATTTATTTAGTTTTATACAAAATGATGAAAATAGGAAGTACATATAAATAGATTTATTTAGTTTTATACAAAATGATGAAAATCAGAAGTACATATAAATAGATTTATTTAGTTTTATACAAAATGATGAAAATCAGAAGTACATTCCCATAGATTTATTTAGTTTTATACAAAATGATGAAAATCAGAAGTACATTTCCATAGATTTATTTAGTTTTATACAAAATGATGAAAATCAGAAGTACATATAAATAGATTTATTTAGTTTTATACAAAATGATGAAAATCAGAAGTACATATAAATAGATTTATTTAGTTTTATTCAAAATGATGAAAATCAGAAGTACATATAAATAGATTTATTTAGTTTTATACAAAATGATGAGAATCAGAAGTACATATAAATAGATTTATTTAGTTTTATACAAAATGATGAAAATCAGAAGTACATATAAATAGATTTATTTAGTTTTATACAAAATGATGAACATCAGAAGTACATATAAATAGATTTATTTAGTTTTATACAAAATGATGAAAATCAGAAGTACATATAAATAGATTTATTTTGTTTTATACAAAATGATGAAAATCAGAAGTACATATAAATAGATTTATTTAGTTTTATACAAAATGATGAAAATCAGAAGTACATTTCCATAGATTTATTTAGTTTTATACAAAATGATGAAAATCAGAAGTACATATAAATAGATTTATTTAGTTTTATACAAAATGATGAAAATCAGAAGTACATATAAATAGATTTATTTAGTTTTATACAAAATGATGAAAATCAGAAGTACATATAAATAGATTTATTTAGTTTTATACAAAATGATGAAAATCAGAAGTACATATAAATAGATTGATTTAGTTTTATACAAAATGATGAAAATCAGAAGTACATATAAATAGATTTATTTAGTTTTATACAAAATGATGAAAATTAGAAGTACATTTCCATAGATTTATTTCGTTTCATACAAAATGATGAAAATCAGAAGTACATTTCCATAGATTTATTTAGTTTTATACAAATTGTGAAAATCAGAAGTACATTTACATAGATTTATTTAGTTTTATACAAAATGATGAAAATCAGAAGTACATTTACATAGATTTATTTAGTTTTATACAAAATGATGAAAATCAGAAGTACATTTCCATAGATTTATTTAGTTTTATACAAAATGATAAAAATCAGAAGTACATTTCCATAGATTTTTTTAGTTTTATACAAAATGATGAAAATCAGAAGTACATTTACATAGATTTATTTAGTTTTATACAAAATGAGGAAAATCAGAAGTACATATAAATAGATTTATTTAGTTTTATACAAAATGATGAGAATCAGAAGTACATATAAATAGATTTATTTAGTTTTATACAAAATGATGAAAATCAGAAGTACATATAAATAGATTTCTTTAGTTTTATACAAAATGATGAACATCAGAAGTACATATAAATAGATTTATTTAGTTTTATACAAAATGATGAAAATCAGAAGTACATATAAATAGATGTATTTAGTTTTATACAAAATGATGAAAATCAGAAGTACATTTCCATAGATTTATTTAGTTTTATACAAAATGATGAAAATCAGAAGTACATTTCCATAGATTTATTTAGTTTTATACAAAATGATGAAAATCAGAAGTACATTTCCATAGATGTATTTCGTTTTATACAAAATGATGAAAATCAGAAGTACATTTCCACAGATTTATTTAGTTTTATAAAATTGTGAAAATCAGAAGTACATTTACATAGATTTATTTAGTTTTATACAAAATGATGAAAATCAGAAGTACATTTACATAGATTTATTTAGTTTTATACAAAATGATGAAAATCAAAAGTACATTTCCATAGATTTATTTAGTTTTATACAAAATGATAAAAATCAGAAGTACATTTCCATAGATTTTTTTAGTTTTATACAAAATGATGAAAATCAGAAGTACATATAAATAGATTTATTTAGTTTTATACAAAATGATGAACATCAGAAGTACATATAAATAGATTTATTTAGTTTTATAAAAATGATGAAAATCAGAAGTACATATAAATAGATTTATTTAGTTTTATACAAAATGATGAAAATCAGAAGTACATTTCCATAGATTTATTTAGTTTTATACAAAATGATGAAAATCAGAAGTACATATAAATAGATGTATTTAGTTTTATACAAAATGATGAAAATCAGAAGTACATTTCCATAGATTTATTTAGTTTTATACAAAATGATGAAAATCAGAAGTACATTTCCATAGATGTATTTCGTTTTATACAAAATGATGAAAATCAGAAGTACATTTCCACAGATTTATTTAGTTTTATACAAATTGTGAAAATCAGAAGTACATTTACATAGATTTATTTAGTTTTATACAAAATGATGAAAATCAGAATTACATTTACATAGATTTATTTAGTTTTATACAAAATGATGAAAATCAGAAGTACATATAAATAGATTTATTTAGTTTTATACAAAATGATGTGAATCAGAAGTACATATAAATAGATTTATTTAGTTTTATACAAAATGATGAAAATCAGAAGTACATATAAATAGATTTATTTAGTTTTATACAAAATGATGAACATCAGAAGTACATATAAATAGATTTATTTAGTTTTATACAAAATGATGAAAATCAGAAGTACATATAAATAGATTTATTTAGTTTTATACAAAATGATGAAAATCAGAAGTACATTTCCATAGATTTATTTAGTTTTATACAAAATGATGAAAATCAGAAGTACATATAAATAGATTTATTTAGTTTTATACAAAATGATGAAAATTAGAAGTACATTTCCATAGATTTATTTCGTTTCATACAAAATGATGAAAATCAGAAGTACATTTCCATAGATTTATTTAGTTTTATACAAAATGATGAAAATCAGAAGTACATTTCCATAGATTTATTTAGTTTTATACAAATTGTGAAAATCAGATGTACATTTACATAGATTTATTTAGTTTTATACAAAATGATGAAAATCAGAAGTACATTTACATAGATTTATTTAGTTTTATACAAAATGATGAAAATCAGAAGTACATATAAATAGATTTATTTAGTTTTATACAAACTTATGAAAATCAGAAGTACATATAAATAGATTGATTTAGTTTTATACAAAATGATGAAAATCAGAAGTACATATAAATAGATTTATTTAGTTTTATACAAAATGATGAAAATTAGAAGTACATTTCCATAGATTTATTTCGTTTCATACAAAATGATGAAAATCAGAAGTACATTTCCATAGATTTATTTAGTTTTATACAAATTGTGAAAATCAGAAGTACATTTACATAGATTTATTTAGTTTTATACAAAATGATGAAAATCAGAAGTACATTTACATAGATTTATTTAGTTTTATACAAAATGATGAAAATCAGAAGTACATTTCCATAGATTTATTTAGTTTTATACAAAATGATAAAAATCAGAAGTACATTTCCATAGATTTTTTTAGTTTTATACAAAATGATGAAAATCAGAAGTACATTTACATAGATTTATTTAGTTTTATACAAAATGAGGAAAATCAGAAGTACATATAAATAGATTTATTTAGTTTTATACAAAATGATGAGAATCAGAAGTACATATAAATAGATTTATTTAGTTTTATACAAAATGATGAAAATCAGAAGTACATATAAATAGATTTCTTTAGTTTTATACAAAATGATGAACATCAGAAGTACATATAAATAGATTTATTTAGTTTTATACAAAATGATGAAAATCAGAAGTACATATAAATAGATGTATTTAGTTTTATACAAAATGATGAAAATCAGAAGTACATTTCCATAGATTTATTTAGTTTTATACAAAATGATGAAAATCAGAAGTACATTTCCATAGATTTATTTAGTTTTATACAAAATGATGAAAATCAGAAGTACATTTCCATAGATTTATTTAGTTTTATACAAAATGATGAAAATCAGAAGTACATTTCCATAGATGTATTTCGTTTTATACAAAATGATGAAAATCAGAAGTACATTTCCACAGATTTATTTAGTTTTATACAAATTGTGAAAATCAGAAGTACATTTACATAGATTTATTTAGTTTTATACAAAATGATGAAAATCAGAAGTACATTTACATAGATTTATTTAGTTTTATACAAAATGATGAAAATCAAAAGTACATTTCCATAAATTTATTTAGTTTTATACAAAATGATAAAAATCAGAAGTACATTTCCATAGATTTTTTTAGTTTTATACAAAATGATGAAAATCAGAAGTACATATAAATAGATTTATTTAGTTTTATACAAAATGATGAACATCAGAAGTACATATAAATAGATTTATTTAGTTTTATAAAAATGATGAAAATCAGAAGTACATATAAATAGATTTATTTAGTTTTATACAAAATGATGAAAATCAGAAGTACATTTCCATAGATTTATTTAGTTTTATACAAAATGATGAAAATCAGAAGTACATATAAATAGATTTATTTAGTTTTATACAAAATGATGAAAATCAGAAGTACATATAAATAGATTTATTTAGTTTTATACAAAATGATGAAAATCAGAAGTACATATGAATTGATTTATTTAGTTTTATACAAAATGATGAAAATTAGAAGTACATTTCCATAGATTTATTTCGTTTCATACAAAATGATGAAAATCAGAAGTACATTTCCATAGATTTATTTAGTTTTATACAAAATGATGAAAATCAGAAGTACATTTCCATAGATTTATTTAGTTTTATACAAATTGTGAAAATCAGAAGTACATTTACGTAGATTTATTTAGTTTTATACAAAATGATGAAAATCAGAAGTACATTTACATAGATTTATTTAGTTTTATACAAAATGATGAAAATCAAAAGTACATTTCCATAGATTTATTTAGTTTTATACAAAATGATAAAAATCAGAAGTACATTTCCATAGATTTTTTTAGTTTTATACAAAATGATGAAAATCAGAAGTACATATAAATAGATTTATTTAGTTTTATACAAAATGATGAAAATCAGAAGTACATATAAATAGATTTATTTAGTTTTATACAAAATGATGAATATCAGATGTACATATAAATAGATTTATTTAGTTTTATACAAAATGATGTAAATCAGATGTACATATAAATAGATTTATTTAGTTTTATACAAAATGTTGAAAATAAGAAGTACATCTAAATAGATTTATTTAGTTTTATACAAAATGATGAAAATCAGAAGTACATATAAATAGATTTATCTAGTTTTATACAAAATGATGAAAATCAGAAGTACATTTCCATAGATTTTTTTAGTTTTATACAAAATGATGAAAATCAGAAGTACATTTACATAGATTTATTTAGTTTTATACAAAATGAGGAAAATCAGAAGTACATATAAATAGATTTATTTAGTTTTATACAAAATGATGAGAATCAGAAGTACATATAAATAGATTTATTTAGTTTTATACAAAATGATGAAAATCAGAAGTACATATAAATAGATTTCTTTAGTTTTATACAAAATGATGAACATCAGAAGTACATATAAATAGATTTATTTAGTTTTATACAAAATGATGAAAATCAGAAGTACATATAAATAGATGTATTTAGTTTTATACAAAATGATGAAAATCAGAAGTACATTTCCATAGATTTATTTAGTTTTATACAAAATGATGAAAATCAGAAGTACATTTCCATAGATTTATTTAGTTTTATACAAAATGATGAAAATCAGAAGTACATTTCCATAGATGTATTTCGTTTTATACAAAATGATGAAAATCAGAAGTACATTTCCACAGATTTATTTAGTTTTATAAAATTGTGAAAATCAGAAGTACATTTACATAGATTTATTTAGTTTTATACAAAATGATGAAAATCAGAAGTACATTTACATAGATTTATTTAGTTTTATACAAAATGATGAAAATCAAAAGTACATTTCCATAGATTTATTTAGTTTTATACAAAATGATAAAAATCAGAAGTACATTTCCATAGATTTTTTTAGTTTTATACAAAATGATGAAAATCAGAAGTACATATAAATAGATTTATTTAGTTTTATACAAAATGATGAACATCAGAAGTACATATAAATAGATTTATTTAGTTTTATAAAAATGATGAAAATCAGAAGTACATATAAATAGATTTATTTAGTTTTATACAAAATGATGAAAATCAGAAGTACATTTCCATAGATTTATTTAGTTTTATACAAAATGATGAAAATCAGAAGTACATATAAATAGATGTATTTAGTTTTATACAAAATGATGAAAATCAGAAGTACATTTCCATAGATTTATTTAGTTTTATACAAAATGATGAAAATCAGAAGTACATTTCCATAGATGTATTTCGTTTTATACAAAATGATGAAAATCAGAAGTACATTTCCACAGATTTATTTAGTTTTATACAAATTGTGAAAATCAGAAGTACATTTACATAGATTTATTTAGTTTTATACAAAATGATGAAAATCAGAATTACATTTACATAGATTTATTTAGTTTTATACAAAATGATGAAAATCAGAAGTACATATAAATAGATTTATTTAGTTTTATACAAAATGATGTGAATCAGAAGTACATATAAATAGATTTATTTAGTTTTATACAAAATGATGAAAATCAGAAGTACATATAAATAGATTTATTTAGTTTTATACAAAATGATGAACATCAGAAGTACATATAAATAGATTTATTTAGTTTTATACAAAATGATGAAAATCAGAAGTACATATAAATAGATTTATTTTGTTTTATACAAATGATGAAAATCAGAAGTACATATAAATAGATTTATTTAGTTTTATACAAAATGATGAAAATCAGAAGTACATTTCCATAGATTTATTTAGTTTTATACAAAATGATGAAAATCAGAAGTACATATAAATAGATTTATTTAGTTTTATACAAAATGATGAAAATTAGAAGTACATTTCCATAGATTTATTTCGTTTCATACAAAATGATGAAAATCAGAAGTACATTTCCATAGATTTATTTAGTTTTATACAAAATGATGAAAATCAGAAGTACATTTCCATAGATTTATTTAGTTTTATACAAATTGTGAAAATCAGATGTACATTTACATAGATTTATTTAGTTTTATACAAAATGATGAAAATCAGAAGTACATTTACATAGATTTATTTAGTTTTATACAAAATGATGAAAATCAGAAGTACATATAAATAGATTTATTTAGTTTTATACAAACTTATGAAAATCAGAAGTACATATAAATAGATTGATTTAGTTTTATACAAAATGATGAAAATCAGAAGTACATATAAATAGATTTATTTAGTTTTATACAAAATGATGAAAATTAGAAGTACATTTCCATAGATTTATTTCGTTTCATACAAAATGATGAAAATCAGAAGTACATTTCCATAGATTTATTTAGTTTTATACAAATTGTGAAAATCAGAAGTACATTTACATAGATTTATTTAGTTTTATACAAAATGATGAAAATCAGAAGTACATTTACATAGATTTATTTAGTTTTATACAAAATGATGAAAATCAGAAGTACATTTCCATAGATTTATTTAGTTTTATACAAAATGATAAAAATCAGAAGTACATTTCCATAGATTTTTTTAGTTTTATACAAAATGATGAAAATCAGAAGTACATTTACATAGATTTATTTAGTTTTATACAAAATGAGGAAAATCAGAAGTACATATAAATAGATTTATTTAGTTTTATACAAAATGATGAGAATCAGAAGTACATATAAATAGATTTATTTAGTTTTATACAAAATGATGAAAATCAGAAGTACATATAAATAGATTTCTTTAGTTTTATACAAAATGATGAACATCAGAAGTACATATAAATAGATTTATTTAGTTTTATACAAAATGATGAAAATCAGAAGTACATATAAATAGATGTATTTAGTTTTATACAAAATGATGAAAATCAGAAGTACATTTCCATAGATTTATTTAGTTTTATACAAAATGATGAAAATCAGAAGTACATTTCCATAGATTTATTTAGTTTTATACAAAATGATGAAAATCAGAAGTACATTTCCATAGATTTATTTAGTTTTATACAAAATGATGAAAATCAGAAGTACATTTCCATAGATGTATTTCGTTTTATACAAAATGATGAAAATCAGAAGTACATTTCCACAGATTTATTTAGTTTTATACAAATTGTGAAAATCAGAAGTACATTTACATAGATTTATTTAGTTTTATACAAAATGATGAAAATCAGAAGTACATTTACATAGATTTATTTAGTTTTATACAAAATGATGAAAATCAAAAGTACATTTCCATAAATTTATTTAGTTTTATACAAAATGATAAAAATCAGAAGTACATTTCCATAGATTTTTTTAGTTTTATACAAAATGATGAAAATCAGAAGTACATATAAATAGATTTATTTAGTTTTATACAAAATGATGAACATCAGAAGTACATATAAATAGATTTATTTAGTTTTATAAAAATGATGAAAATCAGAAGTACATATAAATAGATTTATTTAGTTTTATACAAAATGATGAAAATCAGAAGTACATTTCCATAGATTTATTTAGTTTTATACAAAATGATGAAAATCAGAAGTACATATAAATAGATTTATTTAGTTTTATACAAAATGATGAAAATCAGAAGTACATATAAATAGATTTATTTAGTTTTATACAAAATGATGAAAATCAGAAGTACATATGAATTGATTTATTTAGTTTTATACAAAATGATGAAAATTAGAAGTACATTTCCATAGATTTATTTCGTTTCATACAAAATGATGAAAATCAGAAGTACATTTCCATAGATTTATTTAGTTTTATACAAAATGATGAAAATCAGAAGTACATTTCCATAGATTTATTTAGTTTTATACAAATTGTGAAAATCAGAAGTACATTTACGTAGATTTATTTAGTTTTATACAAAATGATGAAAATCAGAAGTACATTTACATAGATTTATTTAGTTTTATACAAAATGATGAAAATCAAAAGTACATTTCCATAGATTTATTTAGTTTTATACAAAATGATAAAAATCAGAAGTACATTTCCATAGATTTTTTTAGTTTTATACAAAATGATGAAAATCAGAAGTACATATAAATAGATTTATTTAGTTTTATACAAAATGATGAAAATCAGAAGTACATATAAATAGATTTATTTAGTTTTATACAAAATGATGAATATCAGATGTACATATAAATAGATTTATTTAGTTTTATACAAAATGATGTAAATCAGATGTACATATAAATAGATTTATTTAGTTTTATACAAAATGTTGAAAATAAGAAGTACATCTAAATAGATTTATTTAGTTTTATACAAAATGATGAAAATCAGAAGTACATATAAATAGATTTATCTAGTTTTATACAAAATGATGAAAATCAGAAGTACATTTCCATAGATTTATTTAGTTTTATACAAAATGATGAAAATCAGAAGTACATATAAATAGATTTATTTAGTTTTATACAAAATGATGAAAATAGGAAGTACATATAAATAGATTTATTTAGTTTTATACAAAATGATGAAAATCAGAAGTACATATAAATAGATTTATTTAGTTTTATACAAAATGATGAAAATCAGAAGTACATTCCCATAGATTTATTTAGTTTTATACAAAATGATGAAAATCAGAAGTACATTTCCATAGATTTATTTAGTTTTATACAAAATGATGAAAATCAGAAGTACATATAAATAGATTTATTTAGTTTTATACAAAATGATGAAAATCAGAAGTACATATAAATAGATTTATTTAGTTTTATTCAAAATGATGAAAATCAGAAGTACATATAAATAGATTTATTTAGTTTTATACAAAATGATGAGAATCAGAAGTACATATAAATAGATTTATTTAGTTTTATACAAAATGATGAAAATCAGAAGTACATATAAATAGATTTATTTAGTTTTATACAAAATGATGAACATCAGAAGTACATATAAATAGATTTATTTAGTTTTATACAAAATGATGAAAATCAGAAGTACATATAAATAGATTTATTTTGTTTTATACAAAATGATGAAAATCAGAAGTACATATAAATAGATTTATTTAGTTTTATACAAAATGATGAAAATCAGAAGTACATTTCCATAGATTTATTTAGTTTTATACAAAATGATGAAAATCAGAAGTACATATAAATAGATTTATTTAGTTTTATACAAAATGATGAAAATCAGAAGTACATATAAATAGATTTATTTAGTTTTATACAAAATGATGAAAATCAGAAGTACATATAAATAGATTTATTTAGTTTTATACAAAATGATGAAAATCAGAAGTACATATAAATAGATTGATTTAGTTTTATACAAAATGATGAAAATCAGAAGTACATATAAATAGATTTATTTAGTTTTATACAAAATGATGAAAATTAGAAGTACATTTCCATAGATTTATTTCGTTTCATACAAAATGATGAAAATCAGAAGTACATTTCCATAGATTTATTTAGTTTTATACAAATTGTGAAAATCAGAAGTACATTTACATAGATTTATTTAGTTTTATACAAAATGATGAAAATCAGAAGTACATTTACATAGATTTATTTAGTTTTATACAAAATGATGAAAATCAGAAGTACATTTCCATAGATTTATTTAGTTTTATACAAAATGATAAAAATCAGAAGTACATTTCCATAGATTTTTTTAGTTTTATACAAAATGATGAAAATCAGAAGTACATTTACATAGATTTATTTAGTTTTATACAAAATGAGGAAAATCAGAAGTACATATAAATAGATTTATTTAGTTTTATACAAAATGATGAGAATCAGAAGTACATATAAATAGATTTATTTAGTTTTATACAAAATGATGAAAATCAGAAGTACATATAAATAGATTTCTTTAGTTTTATACAAAATGATGAACATCAGAAGTACATATAAATAGATTTATTTAGTTTTATACAAAATGATGAAAATCAGAAGTACATATAAATAGATGTATTTAGTTTTATACAAAATGATGAAAATCAGAAGTACATTTCCATAGATTTATTTAGTTTTATACAAAATGATGAAAATCAGAAGTACATTTCCATAGATTTATTTAGTTTTATACAAAATGATGAAAATCAGAAGTACATTTCCATAGATGTATTTCGTTTTATACAAAATGATGAAAATCAGAAGTACATTTCCACAGATTTATTTAGTTTTATAAAATTGTGAAAATCAGAAGTACATTTACATAGATTTATTTAGTTTTATACAAAATGATGAAAATCAGAAGTACATTTACATAGATTTATTTAGTTTTATACAAAATGATGAAAATCAAAAGTACATTTCCATAGATTTTTTTAGTTTTATACAAAATGATGAAAATCAGAAGTACATATAAATAGATTTATTTAGTTTTATACAAAATGATGAACATCAGAAGTACATATAAATAGATTTATTTAGTTTTATAAAAATGATGAAAATCAGAAGTACATATAAATAGATTTATTTAGTTTTATACAAAATGATGAAAATCAGAAGTACATTTCCATAGATTTATTTAGTTTTATACAAAATGATGAAAATCAGAAGTACATATAAATAGATTTATTTAGTTTTATACAAAATGATGAAAATCAGAAGTACATATAAATAGATTTATTTAGTTTTATACAAAATGATGAAAATCAGAAGTACATATAAATTGATTTATTTAGTTTTATACAAAATGATGAAAATTAGAAGTACATTTCCATAGATTTATTTCGTTTCATACAAAATGATGAAAATCAGAAGTACATTTCCATAGATTTATTTAGTTTTATACAAAATGATGAAAATCAGAAGTACATTTCCATAGATTTATTTAGTTTTATACAAATTGTGAAAATCAGAAGTACATTTACATAGATTTATTTAGTTTTATACAAAATGATGAAAATCAGAAGTACATTTACATAGATTTATTTAGTTTTATACAAAATGATGAAAATCAAAAGTACATTTCCATAGATTTATTTAGTTTTATACAAAATGATAAAAATCAGAAGTACATTTCCATAGATTTTTTTAGTTTTATACAAAATGATGAAAATCAGAAGTACATATAAATAGATTTATTTAGTTTTATACAAAATGATGAAAATCAGAAGTACATATAAATAGATTTATTTAGTTTTATACAAAATGATGAATATCAGATGTACATATAAATAGATTTATTTAGTTTTATACAAAATGATGTAAATCAGATGTACATATAAATAGATTTATTTAGTTTTATACAAAATGTTGAAAATAAGAAGTACATCTAAATAGATTTATTTAGTTTTATACAAAATGATGAAAATCAGAAGTACATATAAATAGATTTATCTAGTTTTATACAAAATGATGAAAATCAGAAGTACATTTCCATAGATTTATTTAGTTTTATACAAAATGATGAAAATCAGAAGTACATATAAATAGATTTATTTAGTTTTATACAAAATGATGAAAATAGGAAGTACATATAAATAGATTTATTTAGTTTTATACAAAATGATGAAAATCAGAAGTACATATAAATAGATTTATTTAGTTTTATACAAAATGATGAAAATCAGAAGTACATATAAATAGATTTATTTAGTTTTATACAAAATGATGAAAATCAGAAGTACATTTCCATAGATTTATTTAGTTTTATACAAAATGATGAAAATCAGAAGTACATATAAATAGATTTATTTAGTTTTATACAAAATGATGAAAATCAGAAGTACATATAAATAGATTTATTTAGTTTTATTCAAAATGATGAAAATCAGAAGTACATATAAATAGATTTATTTAGTTTTATACAAAATGATGAGAATCAGAAGTACATATAAATAGATTTATTTAGTTTTATACAAAATGATGAAAATCAGAAGTACATATAAATAGATTTATTTAGTTTTATACAAAATGATGAACATCAGAAGTACATATAAATAGATTTATTTAGTTTTATACAAAATGATGAAAATCAGAAGTACATATAAATAGATTTATTTAGTTTTATACAAAATGATGAAAATCAGAAGTACATATAAATAGATTTATTTAGTTTTATACAAAATGATGAAAATCAGAAGTACATTTCCATAGATTTATTTAGTTTTATACAAAATGATGAAAATCAGAAGTACATATAAATAGATTTATTTAGTTTTATACAAAATGATGAAAATCAGAAGTACATATAAATAGATTTATTTAGTTTTATACAAAATGATGAAAATCAGAAGTACATATAAATAGATTTATTCAGTTTTATACAAAATGATGAAAATTAGAAGTACATTTCCATAGATTTATTTCGTTTCATACAAAATGATGAAAATCAGAAGTACATTTCCATAGATTTATTTAGTTTTATACAAATTGTGAAAATCAGAAGTACATTTACATAGATTTATTTAGTTTTATACAAAATGATGAAAATCAGAAGTACATTTACATAGATTTATTTAGTTTTATACAAAATGATGAAAATCAGAAGTAGATTTCCATAGATTTATTTAGTTTTATACAAAATGATAAAAATCAGAAGTACATTTCCATAGATTTTTTTAGTTTTATACAAAATGATGAAAATCAGAAGTACATTTACATAGATTTATTTAGTTTTATACAAAATGAGGAAAATCAGAAGTACATATAAATAGATTTATTTAGTTTTATACAAAATGATGAGAATCAGAAGTACATATAAATAGATTTATTTAGTTTTATACAAAATGATGAAAATCAGAAGTACATATAAATAGATTTCTTTAGTTTTATACAAAATGATGAACATCAGAAGTACATATAAATAGATTTATTTAGTTTTATACAAAATGATGAAAATCAGAAGTACATATAAATAGATGTATTTAGTTTTATACAAAATGATGAAAATCAGAAGTACATTTCCATAGATTTATTTAGTTTTATACAAAATGATGAAAATCAGAAGTACATTTCCATAGATTTATTTAGTTTTATACAAAATGATGAAAATCAGAAGTACATTTCCATAGATTTATTTAGTTTTATACAAAATGATGAAAATCAGAAGTACATTTCCATAGATGTATTTCGTTTTATACAAAATGATGAAAATCAGAAGTACATTTCCACAGATTTATTTAGTTTTATACAAATTGTGAAAATCAGAAGTACATTTACATAGATTTATTTAGTTTTATACAAAATGATGAAAATCAGAATTACATTTACATAGATTTATTTAGTTTTATACAAAATGATGAAAATCAGAAGTACATATAAATAGATTTATTTAGTTTTATACAAAATGATGTGAATCAGAAGTACATATAAATAGATTTATTTAGTTTTATACAAAATGATGAAAATCAGAAGTACATATAAATAGATTTATTTAGTTTTATACAAAATGATGAACATCAGAAGTACATATAAATAGATTTATTTAGTTTTATACAAAATGATGAAAATCAGAAGTACATATAAATAGATTTATTTTGTTTTATACAAATGATGAAAATCAGAAGTACATATAAATAGATTTATTTAGTTTTATACAAAATGATGAAAATCAGAAGTACATTTCCATAGATTTATTTAGTTTTATACAAAATGATGAAAATCAGAAGTACATATAAATAGATTTATTTAGTTTTATACAAAATGATGAAAATTAGAAGTACATTTCCATAGATTTATTTCGTTTCATACAAAATGATGAAAATCAGAAGTACATTTCCATAGATTTATTTAGTTTTATACAAAATGATGAAAATCAGAAGTACATTTCCATAGATTTATTTAGTTTTATACAAATTGTGAAAATCAGATGTACATTTACATAGATTTATTTAGTTTTATACAAAATGATGAAAATCAGAAGTACATTTACATAGATTTATTTAGTTTTATACAAAATGATGAAAATCAGAAGTACATATAAATAGATTTATTTAGTTTTATACAAAATGATGAAAATCAGAAGTACATATAAATAGATTGATTTAGTTTTATACAAAATGATGAAAATCAGAAGTACATATAAATAGATTTATTTAGTTTTATACAAAATGATGAAAATTAGAAGTACATTTCCATAGATTTATTTCGTTTCATACAAAATGATGAAAATCAGAAGTACATTTCCATAGATTTATTTAGTTTTATACAAATTGTGAAAATCAGAAGTACATTTACATAGATTTATTTAGTTTTATACAAAATGATGAAAATCAGAAGTACATTTACATAGATTTATTTAGTTTTATACAAAATGATGAAAATCAGAAGTACATTTCCATAGATTTATTTAGTTTTATACAAAATGATAAAAATCAGAAGTACATTTCCATAGATTTTTTTAGTTTTATACAAAATGATGAAAATCAGAAGTACATTTACATAGATTTATTTAGTTTTATACAAAATGAGGAAAATCAGAAGTACATATAAATAGATTTATTTAGTTTTATACAAAATGATGAGAATCAGAAGTACATATAAATAGATTTATTTAGTTTTATACAAAATGATGAAAATCAGAAGTACATATAAATAGATTTCTTTAGTTTTATACAAAATGATGAACATCAGAAGTACATATAAATAGATTTATTTAGTTTTATACAAAATGATGAAAATCAGAAGTACATATAAATAGATGTATTTAGTTTTATACAAAATGATGAAAATCAGAAGTACATTTCCATAGATTTATTTAGTTTTATACAAAATGATGAAAATCAGAAGTACATTTCCATAGATTTATTTAGTTTTATACAAAATGATGAAAATCAGAAGTACATTTCCATAGATTTATTTAGTTTTATACAAAATGATGAAAATCAGAAGTACATTTCCATAGATGTATTTCGTTTTATACAGAATGATGAAAATCAGAAGTACATTTCCACAGATTTATTTAGTTTTATACAAATTGTGAAAATCAGAAGTACATTTACATAGATTTATTTAGTTTTATACAAAATGATGAAAATCAGAAGTACATTTACATAGATTTATTTAGTTTTATACAAAATGATGAAAATCAAAAGTACATTTCCATAAATTTATTTAGTTTTATACAAAATGATAAAAATCAGAAGTACATTTCCATAGATTTTTTTAGTTTTATACAAAATGATGAAAATCAGAAGTACATATAAATAGAGTTATTTAGTTTTATACAAAATGATGAACATCAGAAGTACATATAAATAGATTTATTTAGTTTTATAAAAATGATGAAAATCAGAAGTACATATAAATAGATTTATTTAGTTTTATACAAAATGATGAAAATCAGAAGTACATTTCCATAGATTTATTTAGTTTTATACAAAATGATGAAAATCAGAAGTACATATAAATAGATTTATTTAGTTTTATACAAAATGATGAAAATCAGAAGTACATATAAATAGATTTATTTAGTTTTATACAAAATGATGAAAATCAGAAGTACATATGAATTGATTTATTTAGTTTTATACAAAATGATGAAAATTAGAAGTACATTTCCATAGATTTATTTCGTTTCATACAAAATGATGAAAATCAGAAGTACATTTCCATAGATTTATTTAGTTTTATACAAAATGATGAAAATCAGAAGTACATTTCCATAGATTTATTTAGTTTTATACAAAATGATGAAAATCAGAAGTACATTTCCATAGATTTATTTAGTTTTATACAAATTGTGAAAATCAGATGTACATTTACATAGATTTATTTAGTTTTATACAAAATGATGAAAATCAGAAGTACATTTACATAGATTTATTTAGTTTTATACAAAATGATGAAAATCAGAAGTACATATAAATAGATTTATTTAGTTTTATACAAAATGATGAAAATCAGAAGTACATATAAATAGATTGATTTAGTTTTATACAAAATGATGAAAATCAGAAGTACATATAAATAGATTTATTTAGTTTTATACAAAATGATGAAAATTAGAAGTACATTTCCATAGATTTATTTCGTTTCATACAAAATGATGAAAATCAGAAGTACATTTCCATAGATTTATTTAGTTTTATACAAATTGTGAAAATCAGAAGTACATTTACATAGATTTATTTAGTTTTATACAAAATGATGAAAATCAGAAGTACATTTACATAGATTTATTTAGTTTTATACAAAATGATGAAAATCAGAAGTACATTTCCATAGATTTATTTAGTTTTATACAAAATGATAAAAATCAGAAGTACATTTCCATAGATTTTTTTAGTTTTATACAAAATGATGAAAATCAGAAGTACATTTACATAGATTTATTTAGTTTTATACAAAATGAGGAAAATCAGAAGTACATATAAATAGATTTATTTAGTTTTATAAAAAATGATGAGAATCAGAAGTACATATAAATAGATTTATTTAGTTTTATACAAAATGATGAAAATCAGAAGTACATATAAATAGATTTCTTTAGTTTTATACAAAATGATGAACATCAGAAGTACATATAAATAGATTTATTTAGTTTTATACAAAATGATGAAAATCAGAAGTACATATAAATAGATGTATTTAGTTTTATACAAAATGATGAAAATCAGAAGTACATTTCCATAGATTTATTTAGTTTTATACAAAATGATGAAAATCAGAAGTACATTTCCATAGATTTATTTAGTTTTATACAAAATGATGAAAATCAGAAGTACATTTCCATAGATTTATTTAGTTTTATACAAAATGATGAAAATCAGAAGTACATTTCCATAGATGTATTTCGTTTTATACAGAATGATGAAAATCAGAAGTACATTTCCACAGATTTATTTAGTTTTATACAAATTGTGAAAATCAGAAGTACATTTACATAGATTTATTTAGTTTTATACAAAATGATGAAAATCAGAAGTACATTTACATAGATTTATTTAGTTTTATACAAAATGATGAAAATCAAAAGTACATTTCCATAAATTTATTTAGTTTTATACAAAATGATAAAAATCAGAAGTACATTTCCATAGATTTTTTTAGTTTTATACAAAATGATGAAAATCAGAAGTACATATAAATAGAGTTATTTAGTTTTATACAAAATGATGAACATCAGAAGTACATATAAATAGATTTATTTAGTTTTATAAAAATGATGAAAATCAGAAGTACATATAAATAGATTTATTTAGTTTTATACAAAATGATGAAAATCAGAAGTACATTTCCATAGATTTATTTAGTTTTATACAAAATGATGAAAATCAGAAGTACATATAAATAGATTTATTTAGTTTTATACAAAATGATGAAAATCAGAAGTACATATAAATAGATTTATTTAGTTTTATACAAAATGATGAAAATCAGAAGTACATATGAATTGATTTATTTAGTTTTATACAAAATGATGAAAATTAGAAGTACATTTCCATAGATTTATTTCGTTTCATACAAAATGATGAAAATCAGAAGTACATTTCCATAGATTTATTTAGTTTTATACAAAATGATGAAAATCAGAAGTACATTTCCATAGATTTATTTAGTTTTATACAAATTGTGAAAATCAGAAGTACATTTACATAGATTTATTTAGTTTTATACAAAATGATGAAAATCAGAAGTACATTTACATAGATTTATTTAGTTTTATACAAAATGATGAAAATCAAAAGTACATTTCCATAGATTTATTTAGTTTTATACAAAATGATAAAAATCAGAAGTACATTTCCATAGATTTTTTTAGTTTTATACAAAATGATGAAAATCAGAAGTACATATAAATAGATTTATTTAGTTTTATACAAAATGATGAAAATCAGAAGTACATATAAATAGATTTATTTAGTTTTATACAAAATGATGAATATCAGATGTACATATAAATAGATTTATTTAGTTTTATACAAAATGATGTAAATCAGATGTACATATAAATAGATTTATTTAGTTTTATACAAAATGTTGAAAATAAGAAGTACATCTAAATAGATTTATTTAGTTTTATACAAAATGATGAAAATCAGAAGTACATATAAATAGATTTATCTAGTTTTATACAAAATGATGAAAATCAGAAGTACATTTCCATAGATTTATTTAGTTTTATACAAAATGATGAAAATCAGAAGTACATATAAATAGATTTATTTAGTTTTATACAAAATGATGAAAATAGGAAGTACATATAAATAGATTTATTTAGTTTTATACAAAATGATGAAAATCAGAAGTACATATAAATAGATTTATTTAGTTTTATACAAAATGATGAAAATCAGAAGTACATTCCCATAGATTTATTTAGTTTTATACAAAATGATGAAAATCAGAAGTACATTTCCATAGATTTATTTAGTTTTATACAAAATGATGAAAATCAGAAGTACATATATATAGATTTATTTAGTTTTATACAAAATGATGAAAATCAGAAGTACATATAAATAGATTTATTTAGTTTTATTCAAAATGATGAAAATCAGAAGTACATATAAATAGATTTATTTAGTTTTATACAAAATGATGAGAATCAGAAGTACATATAAATAGATTTATTTAGTTTTATACAAAATGATGAAAATCAGAAGTACATATAAATAGATTTATTTAGTTTTATACAAAATGATGAACATCAGAAGTACATATAAATAGATTTATTTAGTTTTATACAAAATGATGAAAATCAGAAGTACATATAAATAGATTTATTTTGTTTTATACAAAATGATGAAAATCAGAAGTACATATAAATAGATTTATTTAGTTTTATACAAAATGATGAAAATCAGAAGTACATTTCCATAGATTTATTTAGTTTTATACAAAATGATGAAAATCAGAAGTACATATAAATAGATTTATTTAGTTTTATACAAAATGATGAAAATCAGAAGTACATATAAATAGATTTATTTAGTTTTATACAAAATGATGAAAATCAGAAGTACATATAAATAGATTTATTTAGTTTTATACAAAATGATGAAAATCAGAAGTACATATAAATAGATTGATTTAGTTTTATACAAAATGATGAAAATCAGAAGTACATATAAATAGATTTATTTAGTTTTATACAAAATGATGAAAATTAGAAGTACATTTCCATAGATTTATTTCGTTTCATACAAAATGATGAAAATCAGAAGTACATTTCCATAGATTTATTTAGTTTTATACAAATTGTGAAAATCAGAAGTACATTTACATAGATTTATTTAGTTTTATAAAAATGATGAAAATCAGAAGTACATTTACATAGATTTATTTAGTTTTATACAAAATGATGAAAATCAGAAGTACATTTCCATAGATTTATTTAGTTTTATACAAAATGATAAAAATCAGAAGTACATTTCCATAGATTTTTTTAGTTTTATACAAAATGATGAAAATCAGAAGTACATTTACATAGATTTATTTAGTTTTATACAAAATGAGGAAAATCAGAAGTACATATAAATAGATTTATTTAGTTTTATACAAAATGATGAGAATCAGAAGTACATATAAATAGATTTATTTAGTTTTATACAAAATGATGAAAATCAGAAGTACATATAAATAGATTTCTTTAGTTTTATACAAAATGATGAACATCAGAAGTACATATAAATAGATTTATTTAGTTTTATACAAAATGATGAAAATCAGAAGTACATATAAATAGATGTATTTAGTTTTATACAAAATGATGAAAATCAGAAGTACATTTCCATAGATTTATTTAGTTTTATACAAAATGATGAAAATCAGAAGTACATTTCCATAGATTTATTTAGTTTTATACAAAATGATGAAAATCAGAAGTACATTTCCATAGATGTATTTCGTTTTATACAAAATGATGAAAATCAGAAGTACATTTCCACAGATTTATTTAGTTTTATAAAATTGTGAAAATCAGAAGTACATTTACATAGATTTATTTAGTTTTATACAAAATGATGAAAATCAGAAGTACATTTACATAGATTTATTTAGTTTTATACAAAATGATGAAAATCAAAAGTACATATAAATAGATTTATTTAGTTTTATACAAAATGATGAAAATCAGAAGTACATTTCCATAGATTTATTTAGTTTTATACAAAATGATGAAAATCAGAAGTACATATAAATAGATTTATTTAGTTTTATACAAAATGATGAAAATCAGAAGTACATATAAATAGATTTATTTAGTTTTATACAAAATGATGAAAATCAGAAGTACATATAAATTGATTTATTTAGTTTTATACAAAATGATGAAAATTAGAAGTACATTTCCATAGATTTATTTCGTTTCATACAAAATGATGAAAATCAGAAGTACATTTCCATAGATTTATTTAGTTTTATACAAAATGATGAAAATCAGAAGTACATTTCCATAGATTTATTTAGTTTTATACAAATTGTGAAAATCAGAAGTACATTTACATAGATTTATTTAGTTTTATACAAAATGATGAAAATCAGAAGTACATTTACATAGATTTATTTAGTTTTATACAAAATGATGAAAATCAAAAGTACATTTCCATAGATTTATTTAGTTTTATACAAAATGATAAAAATCAGAAGTACATTTCCATAGATTTTTTTAGTTTTATACAAAATGATGAAAATCAGAAGTACATATAAATAGATTTATTTAGTTTTATACAAAATGATGAAAATCAGAAGTACATATAAATAGATTTATTTAGTTTTATACAAAATGATGAATATCAGATGTACATATAAATAGATTTATTTAGTTTTATACAAAATGATGTAAATCAGATGTACATATAAATAGATTTATTTAGTTTTATACAAAATGTTGAAAATAAGAAGTACATCTAAATAGATTTATTTAGTTTTATACAAAATGATGAAAATCAGAAGTACATATAAATAGATTTATCTAGTTTTATACAAAATGATGAAAATCAGAAGTACATTTCCATAGATTTATTTAGTTTTATACAAAATGATGAAAATCAGAAGTACATATAAATAGATTTATTTAGTTTTATACAAAATGATGAAAATAGGAAGTACATATAAATAGATTTATTTAGTTTTATACAAAATGATGAAAATCAGAAGTACATATAAATAGATTTATTTAGTTTTATACAAAATGATGAAAATCAGAAGTACATTCCCATAGATTTATTTAGTTTTATACAAAATGATGAAAATCAGAAGTACATTTCCATAGATTTATTTAGTTTTATACAAAATGATGAAAATCAGAAGTACATATAAATAGATTTATTTAGATTTATACAAAATGATGAAAATCAGAAGTACATATAAATAGATTTATTTAGTTTTATTCAAAATGATGAAAATCAGAAGTACATATAAATAGATTTATTTAGTTTTATACAAAATGATGAGAATCAGAAGTACATATAAATAGATTTATTTAGTTTTATACAAAATGATGAAAATCAGAAGTACATATAAATAGATTTATTTAGTTTTATACAAAATGATGAACATCAGAAGTACATATAAATAGATTTATTTAGTTTTATACAAAATGATGAAAATCAGAAGTACATATAAATAGATTTATTTAGTTTTATACAAAATGATGAAAATCAGAAGTACATATAAATAGATTTATTTAGTTTTATACAAAATGATGAAAATCAGAAGTACATTTCCATAGATTTATTTAGTTTTATACAAAATGATGAAAATCAGAAGTACATATAAATAGATTTATTTAGTTTTATACAAAATGATGAAAATCAGAAGTACATATAAATAGATTTATTTAGTTTTATACAAAATGATGAAAATCAGAAGTACATATAAATAGATTTATTCAGTTTTATACAAAATGATGAAAATTAGAAGTACATTTCCATAGATTTATTTCGTTTCATACAAAATGATGAAAATCAGAAGTACATTTCCATAGATTTATTTAGTTTTATACAAATTGTGAAAATCAGAAGTACATTTACATAGATTTATTTAGTTTTATACAAAATGATGAAAATCAGAAATACATTTACATAGATTTATTTAGTTTTATACAAAATGATGAAAATCAGAAGTACATTTCCATAGATTTATTTAGTTTTATACAAAATGATAAAAATCAGAAGTACATTTCCATAGATTTTTTTAGTTTTATAGAAAATGATGAAAATCAGAAGTACATTTACATAGATTTATTTAGTTTTATACAAAATGAGGAAAATCAGAAGTACATATAAATAGATTTATTTAGTTTTATACAAAATGATGAGAATCAGAAGTACATATAAATAGATGTATTTAGTTTTATACAAAATGATGAAAATCAGAAGTACATATAAATAGATTTATTTAGTTTTATACAAAATGATGAACATCAGAAGTACATATAAATAGATTTATTTAGTTTTATACAAAATGATGAAAATCAGAAGTACATATAAATAGATGTATTTAGTTTTATACAAAATGATGAAAATCAGAAGTACATTTCCATAGATTTATTTAGTTTTATACAAAATGATGAAAATCAGAAGTACATTTCCATAGATTTATTTAGTTTTATACAAAATGATGAAAATCAGAAGTACATTTCCATAGATATATTTCGTTTTATACAAAATGATGAAAATCAGAAGTACATTTCCACAGATTTATTTAGTTTTATACAAATTGTGAAAATCAGAAGTACATTTACATAGATTTATTTAGTTTTATACAAAATGATGAAAATCAGAAGTACATTTACATAGATTTATTTAGTTTTATACAAAATGATGAAAATCAGAAGTACATTTCCATAGATTTATTTCGTTTTATACAAAATGATGAAAATCAGAAGTACATTTCCACAGATTTATTTAGTTTTATACAAATTGTGAAAATCAGAAGTACATTTACATAGATTTATTTAGTTTTATACAAAATGATGAAAATCAGAAGTACATTTACATAGATTTATTTAGTTTTATACAAAATGATGAAAATCAAAAGTACATTTCCATAGATTTTTTTAGTTTTATACAAAATGATGAAAATCAGAAGTACATTTACATAGATTTATTTAGTTTTATACAAAATGAGGAAAATCAGAAGTACATATAAATAGATTTATTTAGTTTTATACAAAATGATGAGAATCAGAAGTACATATAAATAGATTTATTTAGTTTTATACAAAATGATGAAAATCAGAAGTACATATAAATAGATTTATTTAGTTTTATACAAAATGATGAACATCAGAAGTACATATAAATAGATTTATTTAGTTTTATACAAAATGATGAAAATCAGAAGTACATATAAATAGATGTATTTAGTTTTATACAAAATGATGAAAATCAGAAGTACATTTCCATAGATTTATTTAGTTTTATACAAAATGATGAAAATCAGAAGTACATTTCCATAGATTTATTTAGTTTTATACAAAATGATGAAAATCAGAAGTACATTTCCATAGATTTATTTCGTTTTATACAAAATGATGAAAATCAGAAGTACATTTCCACAGATTTATTTAGTTTTATAAAAATTGTGAAAATCAGAAGTACATTTACATAGATTTATTTAGTTTTATACAAAATGATGTAAATCAGAAGTACATTTCCATAGATTTATTTAGTTTTATACAAAATGATGAAAATCAGAAGTACATTTCCATAGATTTATTTCGTTTTATACAAAATGATGAAAATCAGAAGTACATTTCCACAGATTTATTTAGTTTTATACAAATTGTGAAAATCAGAAGTACATTTACATAGATTTATTTAGTTTTATACAAAATGATAAAAATCAGAAGTACATTTCCATAGATTTTTTTAGTTTTATACAAAATGATGAAAATCAGAAGTACATATAAATAGATTTATTTAGTTTTATACAAAATGATGAACATCAGAAGTACATATAAATAGATTTATTTAGTTTTATACAAAATGATGAAAATCAGAAGTACATATAAATAGATTTATTTAGTTTTATACAAAATGATGAAAATCAGAAGTACATTTCCATAGATTTATTTAGTTTTATACAAAATGATGAAAATCAGAAGTACATATAAATAGATTTATTTAGTTTTATACAAAATGATGAAAATCAGAAGTACATATAAATAGATTTATTTAGTTTTATACAAAATGATGAAAATCAGAAGTACATATAAATAGATTTATTTAGTTTTATACAAAATGATGAAAATTAGAAGTACATTTCCATAGATTTATTTCGTTTCATACAAAATGATGAAAATCAGAAGTACATTTCCATAGATTTATTTAGTTTTATACAAATTGTGAAAATCAGAAGTACATTTACATAGATTTATTTAGTTTTATAAAAATGATGAAAATCAGAAGTACATTTACATAGATTTATTTAGTTTTATACAAAATGATGAAAATCAGAAGTACATTTCCATAGATTTATTTAGTTTTATACAAAATGATAAAAATCAGAAGTACATTTCCATAGATTTTTTTAGTTTTATACAAAATGATGAAAATCAGAAGTACATTTACATAGATTTATTTAGTTTTATACAAAATGAGGAAAATCAGAAGTACATATAAATAGATTTATTTAGTTTTATACAAAATGATGAGAATCAGAAGTACATATAAATAGATTTATTTAGTTTTATACAAAATGATGAAAATCAGAAGTACATATAAATAGATTTCTTTAGTTTTATACAAAATGATGAACATCAGAAGTACATATAAATAGATTTATTTAGTTTTATACAAAATGATGAAAATCAGAAGTACATATAAATAGATGTATTTAGTTTTATACAAAATGATGAAAATCAGAAGTACATTTCCATAGATTTATTTAGTTTTATACAAAATGATGAAAATCAGAAGTACATTTCCATAGATTTATTTAGTTTTATACAAAATGATGAAAATCAGAAGTACATTTCCATAGATTTATTTAGTTTTATACAAAATGATGAAAATCAGAAGTACATTTCCATAGATGTATTTCGTTTTATACAAAATGATGAAAATCAGAAGTACATTTCCACAGATTTATTTAGTTTTATACAAATTGTGAAAATCAGAAGTACATTTACATAGATTTATTTAGTTTTATACAAAATGATGAAAATCAGAAGTACATTTACATAGATTTATTTAGTTTTATACAAAATGATGAAAATCAAAAGTACATTTCCATAAATTTATTTAGTTTTATACAAAATGATAAAAATCAGAAGTACATTTCCATAGATTTTTTTAGTTTTATACAAAATGATGAAAATCAGAAGTACATATAAATAGATTTATTTAGTTTTATACAAAATGATGAACATCAGAAGTACATATAAATAGATTTATTTAGTTTTATAAAAATGATGAAAATCAGAAGTACATATAAATAGATTTATCTAGTTTTATACAAAATGATGAAAATCAGAAGTACATTTCCATAGATTTATTTAGTTTTATACAAAATGATGAAAATCAGAAGTACATATAAATAGATTTATTTAGTTTTATACAAAATGATGAAAATAGGAAGTACATATAAATAGATTTATTTAGTTTTATACAAAATGATGAAAATCAGAAGTACATATAAATAGATTTATTTAGTTTTATACAAAATGATGAAAATCAGAAGTACATTCCCATAGATTTATTTAGTTTTATACAAAATGATGAAAATCAGAAGTACATTTCCATAGATTTATTTAGTTTTATACAAAATGATGAAAATCAGAAGTACATATAAATAGATTTATTTAGTTTTATACAAAATGATGAAAATCAGAAGTACATATAAATAGATTTATTTAGTTTTATTCAAAATGATGAAAATCAGAAGTACATATAAATAGATTTATTTAGTTTTATACAAAATGATGAGAATCAGAAGTACATATAAATAGATTTATTTAGTTTTATACAAAATGATGAAAATCAGAAGTACATATAAATAGATTTATTTAGTTTTATACAAAATGATGAACATCAGAAGTACATATAAATAGATTTATTTAGTTTTATACAAAATGATGAAAATCAGAAGTACATATAAATAGATTTATTTTGTTTTATACAAAATGATGAAAATCAGAAGTACATATAAATAGATTTATTTAGTTTTATACAAAATGATGAAAATCAGAAGTACATTTCCATAGATTTATTTAGTTTTATACAAAATGATGAAAATCAGAAGTACATATAAATAGATTTATTTAGTTTTATACAATATGATGAAATTCAGAAGTACATATAAATAGATTTATTTAGTTTTATACAAAATGATGAAAATCAGAAGTACATATAAATAGATTTATTTAGTTTTATACAAAATGATGAAAATCAGAAGTACATATAAATAGATTGATTTAGTTTTATACAAAATGATGAAAATCAGAAGTACATATAAATAGATTTATTTAGTTTTATACAAAATGATGAAAATTAGAAGTACATTTCCATAGATTTATTTCGTTTCATACAAAATGATGAAAATCAGAAGTACATTTCCATAGATTTATTTAGTTTTATACAAATTGTGAAAATCAGAAGTACATTTACATAGATTTATTTAGTTTTATACAAAATGATGAAAATCAGAAGTACATTTACATAGATTTATTTAGTTTTATACAAAATGATGAAAATCAGAAGTACATTTCCATAGATTTATTTAGTTTTATACAAAATGATAAAAATCAGAAGTACATTTCCATAGATTTTTTTAGTTTTATACAAAATGATGAAAATCAGAAGTACATTTACATAGATTTATTTAGTTTTATACAAAATGAGGAAAATCAGAAGTACATATAAATAGATTTATTTAGTTTTATACAAAATGATGAGAATCAGAAGTACATATAAATAGATTTATTTAGTTTTATACAAAATGATGAAAATCAGAAGTACATATAAATAGATTTCTTTAGTTTTATACAAAATGATGAACATCAGAAGTACATATAAATAGATTTATTTAGTTTTATACAAAATGATGAAAATCAGAAGTACATATAAATAGATGTATTTAGTTTTATACAAAATGATGAAGATCAGAAGTACATTTCCATAGATTTATTTAGTTTTATACAAAATGATGAAAATCAGAAGTACATTTCCATAGATTTATTTAGTTTTATACAAAATGATGAAAATCAGAAGTACATTTCCATAGATTTATTTAGTTTTATACAAAATGATGAAAATCAGAAGTACATTTCCATAGATGGATTTCGTTTTATACAAAATGATGAAAATCAGAAGTACATTTCCACAGATTTATTTAGTTTTATACAAATTGTGAAAATCAGAAGTACATTTACATAGATTTATTTAGTTTTATACAAAATGATGAAAATCAGAAGTACATTTACATAGATTTATTTAGTTTTATACAAAATGATGAAAATCAAAAGTACATTTCCATAGATTTATTTAGTTTTATACAAAATGATAAAAATCAGAAGTACATTTCCATAGATTTTTTTAGTTTTATTCAAAATGATGAAAATCAGAAGTACATATAAATAGATTTATTTAGTTTTATACAAAATGATGAACATCAGAAGTACATATAAATAGATTTATTTAGTTTTATAAAAATGATGAAAATCAGAAGTACATATAAATAGATTTATTTAGTTTTATACAAAATGATGAAAATCAGAAGTACATTTCCATAGATTTATTTAGTTTTATACAAAATGATGAAAATCAGAAGTACATTTCCATAGATTTATTTAGTTTTATACAAAATGATGAAAATCAGAAGTACATATAAATAGATTTATTTAGTTTTATACAAAATGATGAAAATCAGAAGTACATATAAATAGATTTATTTAGTTTTATACAAAATGATGAAAATCAGAAGTACATATAAATTGATTTATTTAGTTTTATACAAAATGATGAAAATTAGAAGTACATTTCCATAGATTTATTTCGTTTCATACAAAATGATGAAAATCAGAAGTACATTTCCATAGATTTATTTAGTTTTATACAAAATGATGAAAATCAGAAAGACATTTCCATAGATTTATTTAGTTTTATACAAAATGATGAAAATCAGAAGTACATATAAATAGATTTATTTAGTTTTATACAAAATGATGAAAATCAGAAGTACATATAAATAGATTTATTTAGTTTTATACAAAATGATGAATATCAGATGTACATATAAATAGATTTATTTGGTTTTATACAAAATGATGTAAATCAGATGTACATATAAATAGATTTATTTAGTTTTATACAAAATGTTGAAAATAAGAAGTACATCTAAATAGATTTATTTAGTTTTATACAAAATGATGAAAATCAGAAGTACATATAAATAGATTTATCTAGTTTTATACAAAATGATGAAAATCAGAAGTACATTTCCATAGATTTATTTAGTTTTATACAAAATGATGAAAATCAGAAGTACATATAAATAGATTTATTTAGTTTTATACAAAATGATGAAAATCAGAAGTACATATAAATAGATTTATTTAGTTTTATTCAAAATGATGAAAATCAGAAGTACATATAAATAGATTTATTTAGTTTTATACAAAATGATGAGAATCAGAAGTACATATAAATAGATTTATTTAGTTTTATACAAAATGATGAAAATCAGATGTACATATAAATAGATTTATTTAGTTTTATACAAAATGATGAACATCAGAAGTACATATAAATAGATTTATTTAGTTTTATACAAAATGATGAAAATCAGAAGTACATATAAATAGATTTATTTAGTTTTATACAAAATGATGAAAATCAGAAGTACATATAAATAGATTTATTTAGTTTTATACAAAATGATGAAAATCAGAAGTACATTTCCATAGATTTATTTAGTTTTATACAAAATGATGAAAATCAGAAGTACATATAAATAGATTTATTTAGTTTTATACAAAATGATGAAAATCAGAAGTACATATAAATAGATTTATTTAGTTTTATACAAAATGATGAAAATCAGAAGTACATATAAATAGATTTATTCAGTTTTATACAAAATGATGAAAATTAGAAGTACATTTCCATAGATTTATTTCGTTTCATACAAAATGATGAAAATCAGAAGTACATTTCCATAGATTTATTTCGTTTTATACAAAATGATGAAAATCAGAAGTACATTTCCACAGATTTATTTAGTTTTATACAAATTGTGAAAATCAGAAGTACATTTACATAGATTTATTTAGTTTTATACAAAATGATGAAAATCAGAAGTACATTTACATAGATTTATTTAGTTTTATACAAAATGATGAAAATCAAAAGTACATTTCCATAGATTTTTTTAGTTTTATACAAAATGAGGAAAATCAGAAGTACATATAAATAGATTTATTTAGTTTTATACAAAATGATGAGAATCAGAAGTACATATAAATAGATTTATTTTGTTTTATACAAAATGATGAAAATCAGAAGTACATATAAATAGATTTATTTAGTTTTATACAAAATGATGAACATCAGAAGTACATATAAATAGATTTATTTAGTTTTATACAAAATGATGAAAATCAGAAGTACATATAAATAGATGTATTTAGTTTTATACAAAATGATGAAAATCAGAAGTACATTTCCATAGATTTATTTAGTTTTATACAAAATGATGAAAATCAGAAGTACATTTCCATAGATTTATTTAGTTTTATACAAAATGATGAAAATTAGAAGTACATTTCCATAGATTTATTTCGTTTTATACAAAATGATGAAAATCAGAAGTACATTTCCACAGATTTATTTAGTTTTATACAAATTGTGAAAATCAGAAGTACATTTACATAGATTTATTTAGTTTTATACAAAATGATAAAAATCAGAAGTACATTTCCATAGCTTTTTTTAGTTTTATACAAAATGATGAAAATCAGAAGTACATATAAATAGATTTATTTAGTTTTATACAAAATGATGAACATCAGAAGTACATATAAATAGATTTATTTAGTTTTATACAAAATGATGAAAATCAGAAGTACATATAAATAGATTTATTTAGTTTTATACAAAATGATGAAAATCAGAAGTACATTTCCATAGATTTATTTAGTTTTATACAAAATGATGAAAATCAGAAGTACATATAAATAGATTTATTTAGTTTTATACAAAATGATGAAAATCAGAAGTACATATAAATAGATTTATTTAGTTTTATACAAAATGATGAAAATCAGAAGTACATATAAATAGATTTATTTAGTTTTATACAAAATGATGAAAATTAGAAGTACATTTCCATAGATTTATTTCGTTTCATACAAAATGATGAAAATCAGAAGTACATTTCCATAGATTTATTTAGTTTTATACAAATTGTGAAAATCAGAAGTACATTTACATAGATTTATTTAGTTTTATAAAAATGATGAAAATCAGAAGTACATTTACATAGATTTATTTAGTTTTATACAAAATGATGAAAATCAGAAGTACATTTCAATAGATTTATTTAGTTTTATACAAAATGATAAAAATCAGAAGTACATTTCCATAGATTTTTTTAGTTTTATACAAAATGATGAAAATCAGAAGTACATTTACATAGATTTATTTAGTTTTATACAAAATGAGGAAAATCAGAAGTACATATAAATAGATTTATTTAGTTTTATACAAAATGATGAGAATCAGAAGTACATATAAATAGATTTATTTAGTTTTATACAAAATGATGAAAATCAGAAGTACATATAAATAGATTTATTTAGTTTTATACAAAATGATAAAAATCAGAAGTACATTTCCATAGATTTTTTTAGTTTTATACAAAATGATGAAAATCAGAAGTACATATAAATAGATTTATTTAGTTTTATACAAAATGATGAAAATCAGAAGTACATATAAATAGATTTATTTAGTTTTATACAAAATGATGAAAATCAGAAGTACATATAAATGGATTTATTTAGTTTTATAAAAAAATGATGAAAATCAGAAGTACATTTCCATAGATTTATTTAGTTTTATACAAAATGATGAAAATCAGAAGTACATATAAATAGATTTATTTAGTTTTATACAAAATGATGAATATCAGAAGTACATATAAATAGATTTATTTAGTTTTATACAAAATGATGAAAATCAGAAGTACATATAAATAGATTTATTTAGATTTATACAAAATGATGAAAATCAGAAGTACATTTCCATAGATTTATTTCGTTTTATACAAAATGATGAAAATCAGAAGTACATTTCCATAGATTTATTTAGTTTTATACAAATTGTGAAAATCAGAAGTACATTTACATAGATTCATTTAGTTTTATACAAAATGATGAAAATCAGAAGAACATTTACATAGATTTATTTAGATTTATACAAAATGATGAAAATCAGAAGTACATTTACATAGATTTATTTAGTTTTATACAAAATGATGAAAATCAGAAGTACATTTCCATAGATTTTTTTAGTTTTATACAAAATGATGAAAATCAGAATTACATTTACATAGATTTATTAGTTTTATACAAAATGATGAAAATCAGAAGTACATATAAATAGATCTATTTAGTTTTATACAAAATGATGAGAATCAGAAGTACATATAAATAGATTTATTTAGTTTTATAAAAAATGATGAAAATCAGAAGTACATATAAATAGATTTATTTAGTTTTATACAAAATGATGAACATCAGAAGTACATATAAATAGATTTATTTAGTTTTATACAAAATGATGAAAATCAGAAGTACATATAAATAGATATATTTAGTTTTATACAAAATGATGAAAATCAGAAGTACATATAAATAGATTTATTTAGTTTTATACAAAATGATGAATATCAGAAGTACATTTCCATAGATTTATTTAGTTATATACAAAATGATGAAAATCAGAAGTACATATAAATAGATTTATTTAGTTTTATACAAAATGATGAAAATCAGAAGTACATATAAATAGATTTATTTAGTTTTATACAAAATGATGAAAATCAGAAGTACATATAAATAGATTTATTTAGTTTTATACAAAACGATGAAAATTAGAAGTACATTTCCATAGATTTATTTCGTTTCATACAACATGATGAAAATCAGAAGTACATTTCCATAGATTTATTTAGTTTTATACAAATTGTGAAAATCAGAAGTACATTTACATAGATTTATTTAGTTTTATACAAAATGATGAAAATCAGAAGTACATTTACATAGATTTATTTAGTTTTATACAAAATGATGAAAATCAGAAGTACATTTCCATAGATTTATTTAGTTTTATACAAAATGATAAAAATCAGACGTACATTTCCATAGATTTTTTTAGTTTTATACAAAATGATGAAAATCAGAAGTACATTTACATAGATTTATTTAGTTTTATACAAAATGAGGAAAATCAGAAGTACATATAAATAGATTTATTTAGTTTTATACAAAATGATGAGAATCAGAAGTACATATAAATAGATTTATTTAGTTTTATACAAAATGATGAAAATCAGAAGTACATATAAATAGATTTATTTAGTTTTATACAAAATGATGAACATCAGAAGTACATATAAATAGATTTATTTAGTTTTATACAAAATGATGAAAATCAGAAGTACATATAAATAGATTTATTTAGTTTTATACAAAATGATGAAAATCAGAAGTACATTTCCATAGATTTATTTCGTTTTATACAAAATGATGAAAATCAGAAGTACATTTCCACAGATTTATTTAGTTTTATACAAATTGTGAAAATCAGAAGTACATTTACATAGATTTATTTAGTTTTATACAAAATGATGAAAATCAGAAGTACATTTACATAGATTTATTTAGTTTTATACAAAATGATGAAAATCAAAAGTACATTTCCATAGATTTATTTAGTTTTATACAAAATGATAAAAATCAGAAGTACATTTCCATAGATTTTTTTAGTTTTATACAAAATGATGAAAATCAGAAGTACATATAAATAGATTTATTTAGTTTTATACAAAATGATGAAAATCAGAAGTACATATAAATAGATTTATTTAGTTTTATACAAAATGATGAAAATCAGAAGTACATATAAATGGATTTATTTAGATTTATAAAAAAATGATGAAAATCAGAAGTACATTTCCATAGATTTATTTAGTTTTATACAAAATGATGAAAATCAGAAGTACATATAAATAGATTTATTTAGTTTTATACAAAATGATGAAAATCAGAAGTACATATAAATAGATTTATTTAGTTTTATACAAAATGATGAAAATCAGAAGTACATATAAATAGATTTATTTAGATTTATACAAAATGATGAAAATCAGAAGTACATTTCCATAGATTTATTTCGTTTTATACAAAATGATGAAAATCAGAAGTACATTTCCATAGATTTATTTAGTTTTATACAAATTGTGAAAATCAGAAGTACATTTACATAGATTCATTTAGTTTTATAAAAAATGATGAAAATCAGAAGTACATTTACATAGATTTATTTAGTTTTATACAAAATGATGAAAATCAGAAGTACATTTACATAGATTTATTTAGTTTTATACAAAATGATGAAAATCAGAAGTACATTTCCATAGATTTTTTTAGTTTTATACAAAATGATGAAAATCAGAATTACATTTACATAGATTTATTAGTTTTATACAAAATGATGAAAATCAGAAGTACATATAAATAGATCTATTTAGTTTTATACAAAATGATGAGAATCAGAAGTACATATAAATAGATTTATTTAGTTTTATAAAAAATGATGAAAATCAGAAGTACATATAAATAGATTTATTTAGTTTTATACAAAATGATGAACATCAGAAGTACATATAAATAGATTTATTTAGTTTTATACAAAATGATGAAAATCAGAAGTACATATAAATAGATATATTTAGTTTTATACAAAATGATGAAAATCAGAAGTACATATAAATAGATTTATTTAGTTTTATACAAAATGATGAAAATCAGAAGTACATTTCCATAGATTTATTTAGTTATATACAAAATGATGAAAATCAGAAGTACATATAAATAGATTTATTTAGTTTTATACAAAATGATGAAAATCAGAAGTACATATAAATAGATTTATTTAGTTTTATACAAAATGATGAAAATCAGAAGTACATATAAATAGATTTATTTAGTTTTATACAAAATGATGAAAATCAAAAGTACATTTCCATAGATTTATTTAGTTTTATACAAAATGATGAAAATCAGAAGTACATTTACATAGATTTATTTAGTTTTATACAAAATGATGAAAATCAGAAGTACATTTACATAGATTTATTTAGTTTTATACAAAATGATGAAAATCAGAAGTACATTTCCATAGATTTTTTTAGTTTCATACAAAATGATGAAAATCAGAAGTACATATAAATAGATTTATTTAGTTTTATACAAAATGATGAAAATCAGCAGTACATTTCCATAGATTTATTTAGTTTTATACAAAATGATGAGAATCAGAAGTACATATAAATAGATTTATTTCGTTTTATACAAAATGATGAAAATCAGAAGTACATATAAATAGATTTATTTAGTTTTATACAAAATGATGAAAATCAGAAGTACATTTACATAGATTTATTTAGTTTTATACAAAATGATGAAAATCAGAAGTACATTTACATAGATTTATTTAGTTTTATACAAAATGATGAAAATCAGAAGTACATTTCCATAGATTTTTTTAGTTTTATACAAAATGATGAAAATCAGAAGTACATTTACATAGATTTATTTAGTTTTATACAAAATGATGAAAATCAGAAGTACATATAAATAGATTTATTTAGTTTTATACAAAATGATGAGAATCAGAAGTACATATAAATAGATTTATTTAGTTTTATACAAAATGATGAAAATCAGAAGTACATATAAATAGATTTATTTAGTTTTATACAAAATGATGAACATCAGAAGTACATATAAATAGATTTATTTAGTTTTATACAAAATGATGAAAATCAGAAGTACATATAAATAGATTTATTTAGTTTTATACAAAATGATGAAAATCAGAAGTACATTTCCATAGATTTATTTAGTTTTATACAAAATGATGAAAATCAGAAGTACATTTCCATAGATTTATTTACTTTTATACAAAATGATGAAAATCAGAAGTACATATAAATAGATTTATTTAGTTTTATACAAAATGATGAAAATCAGAAGTACATATAAATAGATTTATTTAGTTTTATACAAAATGATGAAAATCAGAAGTACTTTTCCATAGATTTATTTAGTTTTATACAAAATTATGAAAATCAGAAGTACATATAAATAGATTTATTTAGTTTTATACGAAATGATGAAAATCAGAAGTACATATAAATTGATTTATTTAGTTTTATACAAAATGATGAACATCAGAAGTACATATAAATAGATATATTTAGTTTTATACAAAATTATGAAAATCAGAAGTACATATAAATAGATTTATTTCGTTTTATACAAAATGATGAGAATCAGAAGTACATTTCCATAGATTTATTTAGTTTTATACAAAATGATGAAAATCAGGAGTACATTTCCATAGATTTATTTAGTTTTATACAAAATGATGAAAATCAGAAGTACATTTCCATAGATTTATTTAGTTTTATACAAAATGTTGAAAATCAGAAGTACATATAAATAGATTTATTTAGTTTTATACAAAATGATGAAAATCAGAAGTATATTTCCATAGATTTATTTAGTTTTATACAAAATAATGAAAATCAGAAGTACATATAAATAGATATATTTAGTTTTATACAAAATGATGAAAATCAGAAGTACATATAAATAGATTTATTTAGTTTTATACAAAATGATGAAAATCAGAAGTACATATAAATAGATTTATTTAGTTTTATACAAAATGATGAAAATCAGAAGTACATATAAATAGATTTATTTAGTTTTATACAAAATGATAAAAATCAGAAGTACATATAAATAGATTTATTTAGTTTTATACAAAATGATGAAAATCAGAAGTACATATAAATAGATTTATTTAGTTTTATACAAAATGAGGAAAATCAGAAGTACATATAAATTGATTTATTTAGTTTTATACAAAATGATGAAAATCAGAAGTACATTTCCATAGATTTATTTAGTTTTATACAAAATGATGAAAATCAGAAGTACATATAAATAGATTTATTTAGTTTTATACAAAATGATGAAAATCAGAAGTACATATAAATAGATTTATTTAGTTTTATAAAAAATGATGAAAATCAGAAGTACATATAAATAGATTTATTTAGATTTATACAAAATGATGAAAATCAGAAGTACATTTCCATAGATTTATTTCGTTTTATACAAAATGAAGAAAATCAGAAGTACATTTCCATAGATTTATTTAGTTTTATACAAATTGTGAAAATCAGAAGTACATTTACATAGATGTATTTAGTTTTATACAAAATGATGAAAATCAGAAGTACATTTACATAGATTTATTTAGTTTTATACAAAATGATGAAAATCAGAAGTACATTTACATAGATTTATTTAGTTTTATACAAAATGATGAAGATCAGAAGTACATTTCCATAGATTTTTTTAGATTTATACAAAATGATGAAAATCAGAATTACATTTACATAGATTTATTTAGTTTTATACAAAATGATGAAAATCAGAAGTACATATAAATAGATTTATTTAGTTTTATACAAAATGATGAGAATCAGAAGTACATATAAATAGATTTATTTAGTTTTATACAAAATGATGAAAATCAGAAGTACATATAAATAGATTTATTTAGTTTTATACAAAATGATGAACATCAGAAGTACATATAAATAGATTTATTTAGTTTTATACAAAATGATGAAAATCAGAAGTACATATAAATAGATTTATTTTGTTTTATACAAAATGATGAAAATCAGAAGTACATATAAATAGATTTATTTAGTTTTATACAAAATGATGAAAATCAGAAGTACATTTCCATAGATTTATTTAGTTTTATACAAAATGATGAAAATCAGAAGTACATATAAATAGCTTTATTTAGTTTTATACAAAATGATGAAAATCAGAAGTACATATATATAGATTTATTTAGTTTTATACAAAATGATGAAAATCAGAAGTACATATAAATAGATTTATTTAGTTTTATACAAAATGATGAAAATCAGAAGTACGTTTCCATAGTTTTATTTCGTTTTATACAAAATGATGAAAATCAGAAGTACATTTCCATAGATTTATTTAGTTTTATACAAATTGTGAAAATCAGAAGTATATTTACATAGATTTATTTAGTTTTATACAAAATGATGAAAATCAGAAGTACATTTACATAGATTTATTTAGTTTTATACAAAATGATGAAAATCAAAAGTACATTTCCATAGATTTATTTAGTTTTATACAAAATGATAAAAATCAGAAGTACATTTCCATAGATTTTTTTAGTTTTATACAAAATGATGAAAATCAGAAGTACATATAAATAGATTTATTTAGTTTTATACAAAATGATGAAAATCAGAAGTACATATAAATAGATTTATTTAGTTTTATACAAAATGATGAATATCAGATGTACATATAAATAGATTTATTTAGTTTTATACAAAATGATGTAAATCAGATGTACATATAAATAGATTTATTTAGTTTTATACAAAATGTTGAAAATAAGAAGTACATCTAAATAGATTTATTTAGTTTTATACAAAATGATGAAAATCAGAAGTACATATAAATAGATTTATCTAGTTTTATACAAAATGATGAAAATCAGAAGTACATTTCCATAGATTTATTTAGTTTTATACAAAATGATGAAAATCAGAAGTACATATAAATAGATTTATTTAGTTTTATACAAAATGATGAAAATAGGAAGTACATATAAATAGATTTATTTAGTTTTATACAAAATGATGAAAATCAGAAGTACATATAAATAGATTTATTTAGTTTTATACAAAATGATGAAAATCAGAAGTACATTCCCATAGATTTATTTAGTTTTATACAAAATGATGAAAATCAGAAGTACATTTCCATAGATTTATTGAGTTTTATACAAAATGATGAAAATCAGAAGTACATATAAATAGATTTATTTAGTTTTATACAAAATGATGAAAATCAGAAGTACATATAAATAGATTTATTTACTTTTATACAAAATGATGAAAATCAGAAGTACATATAAATAGATTTATTTAGTTTTATACAAAATGATGAGAATCAGAAGTACATATAAATAGATTTATTTAGTTTTATACAAAATGATGAAAATCAGAAGTACATATAAATAGATTTATTTAGTTTTATACAAAATGATGAAAATTAGAAGTACATTTCCATAGATTTATTTCGTTTCATACAAAATGATGAAAATCAGAAGTACATTTCCATAGATTTATTTAGTTTTATACAAATTGTGAAAATCAGAAGTACATTTCCATAGATTTATTTAGTTTTATACAAAATGATGAAAATCAGAAGCACATATAAATAGATTTATTTAGTTTTATACAAAATGATGAAAATCAGAAGTACATATAAATAGATTTATTTAGTTTTATACAAAATGATGAGAATCAGAAGTACATATAAATAGATTTATTTAGTTTTATACAAAATGATGAAAATCAGAAGTACATATAAATAGATTTATTTAGTTTTATACAAAATGATGAAAATTAGAAGTACATTTCCATAGATTTATTTCGTTTCATACAAAATGATGAAAATCAGAAGTACATTTCCATAGATTTATTTAGTTTTATACAAATTGTGAAAATCAGAAGTACATTTCCATAGATTTATTTAGTTTTATACAAAATGATAAAAATCAGAAGTACATTTACATAGATTTTTTTAGTTTTATACAAAATGATGAAAATCAGAAGTACATTTACATAGATTTATTTAGTTTTATACAAAATGAGGAAAATCAGAAGTACATATAAATAGATTTATTTAGTTTTATACAAAATGATGAGTATCAGAAGTACATATAAATAGATTTATTTAGTTTTATACAAAATGATGAAAATCAGAAGTACATATAAATAGATTTATTTAGTTTTATACAAAATGATGAACATCAGAAGTACATATAAATAGATTTATTTAGTTTTATACAAAATGATGAAAATCAGAAGTACATATAAATAGATGTATTTAGTTTTATACAATATGATGAAAATCAGAAGTACATTTCCATAGATTTATTTAGTTTTATACAAAATGATGAAAATCAGAAGTACATTTCCATAGATTTATTTAGTTTTATACAAAATGATGAAAATCAGAAGTACATTTCCATAGATTTATTTAGTTTTATACAAAATGATGAAAATCAGAAGTACATTTCCATAGATGTATTTCGTTTTATACAAAATGATGAAAATCAGAAGTACATTTCCACAGATTTATTTAGTTTTATACAAATTGTGAAAATCAGAAGTACATTTACATAGATTTATTTAGTTTTATACAAAATGATGAAAATCAAAAGTACATTTCCATAGATTTATTTAGTTTTATACAAAATGATGAAAATCAAAAGTACATTTCCATAGATTTATTTAGTTTTATACAAAATGATAAAAATCAGAAGTACATTTCCATAGATTTTTTTAGTTTTATACAAAATGATGAAAATCAGAAGTACATATAAATAGATTTATTTAGTTTTATACAAAATGATGAACATCAGAAGTACATATAAATAGATTTATTTAGTTTTATACAAAATGATGAAAATCAGAAGTACATATAAATAGATTTATTTAGTTTTATACAAAATGATGAAAATCAGAAGTACATTTCCATAGATTTATTTAGTTTTATACAAAATGATGAAAATCACAAGTATATATAAATAGATTTATTTAGTTTTATACAAAATGATGAAAATCAGAAGTACATATAAATAGATTTATTTTGTTTTATACAAAATGATGAAAATCAGAAGTACATATAAATAGATTTATTTAGTTTTATACAAAATGATGAAAATTAGAAGTACATTTCCATAGATTTATTTCGTTTCATACAAAATGATGAAAATCAGAAGTACATTTCCATAGATTTATTTAGTTTTATACAAATTGTGAAAAGCAGAAGTACATTTACATAGATTTATTTAGTTTTATACAAAATGATGAAAATCAGAAGTACATTTACATAGATTTATTTAGTTTTATACAAAATGATAAAAATCAGAAGTACATTTCCATAGATTTATTGAGTTTTATACAAAATGATGAAAATCAGAAGTACATATAAATAGATTTATTTAGTTTTATACAAAATGATGAAAATCAGAAGTACATATAAATAGATTTATTTAGTTTTATACAAAATGATGAAAATCAGAAGTACATATAAATAGATTTATTTAGTTTTATACAAAATGATGAGAATCAGAAGTACATATAAATAGATTTATTTAGTTTTATACAAAATGATGAAAATCAGAAGTACATTTCCATAGATTTATTTAGTTTTATACAAAATGATGAAAATCAGAAGTACATTTCCATAGATTTATTTAGTTTTATACAAAATGATGAAAATCAGAAGTACATTTCCATAGATGTATTTCGTTTTATACAAAATGATGAAAATCAGAAGTACATTTCCACAGATTTATTTAGTTTTATACAAATTGTGAAAATCAGAAGTACATTTACATAGATTTATTTAGTTTTATACAAAATGATGAAAATCAAAAGTACATTTCCATAGATTTATTTAGTTTTATACAAAATGATGAAAATCAAAAGTACATTTCCATAGATTTATTTAGTTTTATACAAAATGATAAAAATCAGAAGTACATTTCCATAGATTTTTTTAGTTTTATACAAAATGATGAAAATCAGAAGTACATATAAATAGATTTATTTAGTTTTATACAAAATGATGAACATCAGAAGTACATATAAATAGATTTATTTAGTTTTATACAAAATGATGAAAATCAGAAGTACATATAAATAGATTTATTTAGTTTTATACAAAATGATGAAAATCAGAAGTACATTTCCATAGATTTATTTAGTTTTATACAAAATGATGAAAATCACAAGTATATATAAATAGATTTATTTAGTTTTATACAAAATGATGAAAATCAGAAGTACATATAAATAGATTTATTTTGTTTTATACAAAATGATGAAAATCAGAAGTACATATAAATAGATTTATTTAGTTTTATACAAAATGATGAAAATTAGAAGTACATTTCCATAGATTTATTTCGTTTCATACAAAATGATGAAAATCAGAAGTACATTTCCATAGATTTATTTAGTTTTATACAAATTGTGAAAAGCAGAAGTACATTTACATAGATTTATTTAGTTTTATACAAAATGATGAAAATCAGAAGTACATTTACATAGATTTATTTAGTTTTATACAAAATGATAAAAATCAGAAGTACATTTCCATAGATTTATTGAGTTTTATACAAAATGATGAAAATCAGAAGTACATATAAATAGATTTATTTAGTTTTATACAAAATGATGAAAATCAGAAGTACATATAAATAGATTTATTTAGTTTTATACAAAATGATGAAAATCAGAAGTACATATAAATAGATTTATTTAGTTTTATACAAAATGATGAGAATCAGAAGTACATATAAATAGATTTATTTAGTTTTATACAAAATGATGAAAATCAGAAGTACATATAAATAGATTTATTTAGTTTTATACAAAATGATGAAAATTAGAAGTACATTTCCATAGATTTATTTCGTTTCATACAAAATGATGAAAATCAGAAGTACATTTCCATAGATTTATTTAGTTTTATACAAATTGTGAAAATCAGAAGTACATTTCCATAGATTTATTTAGTTTTATACAAAATGATAAAAATCAGAAGTACATTTACATAGATTTTTTTAGTTTTATACAAAATGATGAAAATCAGAAGTACATTTACATAGATTTATTTAGTTTTATACAAAATGAGGAAAATCAGAAGTACATATAAATAGATTTATTTAGTTTTATACAAAATGATGAGTATCAGAAGTACATATAAATAGATTTATTTAGTTTTATACAAAATGATGAAAATCAGAAGTACATATAAATAGATTTATTTAGTTTTATACAAAATGATGAACATCAGAAGTACATATAAATAGATTTATTTAGTTTTATACAAAATGATGAAAATCAGAAGTACATATAAATAGATGTATTTAGTTTTATACAATATGATGAAAATCAGAAGTACATTTCCATAGATTTATTTAGTTTTATACAAAATGATGAAAATCAGAAGTACATTTCCATAGATTTATTTAGTTTTATACAAAATGATGAAAATCAGAAGTACATTTCCATAGATTTATTTAGTTTTATACAAAATGATGAAAATCAGAAGTACATTTCCATAGATGTATTTCGTTTTATACAAAATGATGAAAATCAGAAGTACATTTCCACAGATTTATTTAGTTTTATACAAATTGTGAAAATCAGAAGTACATTTACATAGATTTATTTAGTTTTATACAAAATGATGAAAATCAGAAGTACATTTACATAGATTTATTTAGTTTTATACAAAATTATGAAAATCAAAAGTACATTTCCATAGATTTATTTAGTTTTATACAAAATGATAAAAATCAGAAGTACATTTCCATAGATTTTTTTAGTTTTATACAAAATGATGAAAATCAGAAGTACATATAAATAGATTTATTTAGTTTTATACAAAATGATGAACATCAGAAGTACATATAAATAGATTTATTTAGTTTTATACAAAATGATGAAAATCAGAAGTACATATAAATAGATTTATTTAGTTTTATACAAAATGATGAAAATCAGAAGTACATTTCCATAGATTTATTTAGTTTTATACAAAATGATGAAAATCACAAGTATATATAAATAGATTTATTTAGTTTTATACAAAATGATGAAAATCAGAAGTACATATAAATAGATTTATTTTGTTTTATACAAAATGATGAAAATCAGAAGTACATATAAATAGATTTATTTAGTTTTATACAAAATGATGAAAATTAGAAGTACATTTCCATAGATTTATTTCGTTTCATACAAAATGATGAAAATCAGAAGTACATTTCCATAGATTTATTTAGTTTTATACAAATTGTGAAAATCAGAAGTACATTTACATAGATTTATTTAGTTTTATACAAAATGATGAAAATCAGAAGTACATTTACATAGATTTATTTAGTTTTATACAAAATGATAAAAATCAGAAGTACATTTCCATAGATTTTTTTAGTTTTATACAAAATGATGAAAATCAGAAGTACATTTACATAGATTTATTTAGTTTTATACAAAATGAGGAAAATCAGAAGTACATATAAATAGATTTATTTAGTTTTATACAAAATGATGAGTATCAGAAGTACATATAAATAGATTTATTTAGTTTTATACAAAATGATGAAAATCAGAAGTACATATAAATAGATTTATTTAGTTTTATACAAAATGATGAACATCAGAAGTACATATAAATAGATTTATTTAGTTTTATACAAAATGATGAAAATCAGAAGTACATATAAATAGATGTATTTAGTTTTATACAATATGATGAAAATCAGAAGTACATTTCCATAGATTTATTTAGTTTTATACAAAATGATGAAAATCAGAAGTACATTTCCATAGATTTATTTAGTTTTATACAAAATGATGAAAATCAGAAGTACATTTCCATAGATTTATTTAGTTTTATACAAAATGATGAAAATCAGAAGTACATTTCCATAGATGTATTTCGTTTTATACAAAATGATGAAAATCAGAAGTACATTTCCACAGATTTATTTAGTTTTATACAAATTGTGAAAATCAGAAGTACATTTACATAGATTTATTTAGTTTTATACAAAATGATGAAAATCAGAAGTACATTTACATAGATTTATTTAGTTTTATACAAAATTATGAAAATCAAAAGTACATTTCCATAGATTTATTTAGTTTTATACAAAATGATAAAAATCAGAAGTACATTTCCATAGATTTTTTTAGTTTTATACAAAATGATGAAAATCAGAAGTACATATAAATAGATTTATTTAGTTTTATACAAAATGATGAACATCAGAAGTACATATAAATAGATTTATTTAGTTTTATACAAAATGATGAAAATCAGAAGTACATATAAATAGATTTATTTAGTTTTATACAAAATGATGAAAATCAGAAGTACATTTCCATAGATTTATTTAGTTTTATACAAAATGATGAAAATCACAAGTATATATAAATAGATTTATTTAGTTTTATACAAAATGATGAAAATCAGAAGTACATATAAATAGATTTATTTTGTTTTATACAAAATGATGAAAATCAGAAGTACATATAAATAGATTTATTTAGTTTTATACAAAATGATGAAAATTAGAAGTACATTTCCATAGATTTATTTCGTTTCATACAAAATGATGAAAATCAGAAGTACATTTCCATAGATTTATTTAGTTTTATACAAATTGTGAAAATCAGAAGTACATTTACATAGATTTATTTAGTTTTATACAAAATGATGAAAATCAGAAGTACATTTACATAGATTTATTTAGTTTTATACAAAATGATAAAAATCAGAAGTACATTTCCATAGATTTTTTTAGTTTTATACAAAATGATGAAAATCAGAAGTACATTTACATAGATTTATTTAGTTTTATACAAAATGAGGAAAATCAGAAGTACATATAAATAGATTTATTTAGTTTTATACAAAATGATGAGAATCAGAAGTACATATAAATAGATTTATTTAGTTTTATACAAAATGATGAAAATCAGAAGTACATATAAATAGATTTATTTAGTTTTATACAAAATGATGAACATCAGAAGTACATATAAATAGATTTATTTAGTTTTATACAAAATGATGAAAATCAGAAGTACATATAAATAGATGTATTTAGTTTTATACAAAATGATGAAAATCAGAAGAACATTTCCATAGATTTATTTAGATTTATACAAAATGATGAAAATCAGAAGTACATTTCCATAGATTTATTTCGTTTTATACAAAATGATGAAAATCAGAAGTACATTTCCACAGATTTATTTAGTTTTATACAAATTGTGAAAATCAGAAGTACATTTACATAGATTTATTTAGTTTTATACAAAATGATGAAAATCAGAAGTACATTTACATATATTTATTTAGTTTTATACAAAATGATGAAAATCAAAAGTACATTTCCATAGATTTATTTAGTTTTATACAAAATGATAAAAATCAGAAGTACATTTCCATAGATTTTTTTAGTTTCATACAAAATGATGAAAATCAGAAGTACATATAAATAGATTTATTTAGTTTTATACAAAATGATGAAAATCAGAATTACATTTCCATAGATTTATTTAGTTTTATACAAAATGATGAAAATCAGAAGTACATATAAATGGATTTATTTAGTTTTATAAAAAAATGATGAAAATCAGAAGTACATTTCCATAGATTTATTTAGTTTTATACAAAATGATGAAAATCAGAAGTACATATTAATAGATTTATTTAGTTTTATACAAAATGATGAAAATCAGAAGTACATATAAATAGATTTATTTAGATTTATACAAAATGATGAAAATCAGAAGTACATTTCCATAGATTTATTTCGTTTTATACAAAATGATGAAAATCAGAAGTACATTTCCATAGATTTATTTAGTTTTATACAAATTGTGAAAATCAGAAGTACATTTACATAGATTTATTTAGTTTTATACAAAATGATGAAAATCAGAAGTACATTTACATAGATTTATTTAGTTTTATACAAAATGATGAAAATCAGAAGTACATTTACATAGATTTATTTAGTTTTATACAAAATGATGAAAATCAGAAGTACATTTCCATAGATTTTTTTAGTTTTATACAAAATGATGAAAATCAGAATTACATTTACATAGATTTATTAGTTTTATACAAAATGATGAAAATCAGAAGTACATATAAATAGATCTATTTAGTTTTATACAAAATGATGAGAATCAGAAGTACATATAAATAGATTTATTTAGTTTTATACAAAATGATGAACATCAGAAGTACATATAAATAGATTTATTTAGTTTTATACAAAATGATGAATATCAGAAGTACATATAAATAGATATATTTAGTTTTATACAAAATGATGAAAATCAGAAGTACATATAAATAGATTTATTTAGTTTTATACAAAATGATGAAAATCAGAAGTACATTTCCATAGATTTATTTAGTTATATACAAAATGATGAAAATCAGAAGTACATATAAATAGATTTATTTAGTTTTATACAAAATGATGAAAATCAGAAGTACATATAAATACATTTATTTAGTTTTATACAAAATGATGAAAATTAGAAGTACATTTCCAAAGATTTATTTCGTTTCATACAAAATGATGAAAATCAGAAGTACATTTCCATAGATTTATTTAGTTTTATACAAATTGTGAAAATCAGAAGTACATTTACATAGATTTATTTAGTTTTATACAAAATGATGAAAATCAGAAGTACATTTACATAGATTTATTTAGTTTTATACAAAATGATGAAAATCAGAAGTACATTTACATAGATTTATTAGTTTTATACAAAATGATGAAAATCAGAAGTACATATAAATAGATCTATTTAGTTTTATACAAAATGATGAGAATCAGAAGTACATATAAATAGATTTATTTAGTTTTATAAAAAATGATGAAAATCAGAAGTACATATAAATAGATTTATTTAGTTTTATACAAAATGATGAACATCAGAAGTACATATAAATAGATTTATTTAGTTTTATACAAAATGATGAAAATCAGAAGTACATATAAATAGATATATTTAGTTTTATACAAAATGATGAAAATCAGAAGTACATATAAATAGATTTATTTAGTTTTATACAAAATGATGAAAATCAGAAGTACATTTCCATAGATTTATTTAGTTATATACAAAATGATGAAAATCAGAAGTACATATAAATAGATTTATTTAGTTTTATACAAAATGATGAAAATCAGAAGTACATATAAATAGATTTATTTAGTTTTATACAAAATGATGAAAATTAGAAGTACATTTCCAAAGATTTATTCCGTTTCATACAAAATGATGAAAATCAGAAGTACATTTCCATAGATTTATTTAGTTTTATACAAATTGTGAAAATCAGAAGTACATTTACATAGATTTATTTAGTTTTATACAAAATGATGAAAATCAGAAGTACATTTACATAGATTTATTTAGTTTTATACAAAATGATCAAAATCAAAAGTACATTTCCATAGATTTATTTAGTTTTATACAAAATGATAAAAATCAGAAGTACATTTCCATAGATTTTTTTAGATTTATACAAGATGATGAAAATCAGAAGTACATTTACATAGATTTATTTAGTTTTATACAAAATGAGGAAAATCAGAAGTACATATAAATAGATTTATTTAGTTTTATACAAAATGATGAGAATCAGAAGTACATATAAATAGATTTATTTAGTTTTATACAAAATGATTAAAATCAGAAGTACATATAAATAGATTTATTTAGTTTTATACAAAATGATGAACATCAGAAGTACATATAAATAGATTTATTTAGTTTTATACAAAATGATGAAAATCAGAAGTACATATAAATAGATTTATTTAGTTTTATACAAAATGATGAAAATCAGAAGTACATTTCCATAGATTTATTCAGTTTCATACAAAATGATGAAAATCAGAAGTACATTTCCATAGATTTATTTAGTTTTATACAAAATGATGAAAATCAGAAGTACATTTCCATAGATTTATTTAGTTTTATACAAAATGATTAAAATCAGAAGTACATTTCCATAGATTTATTTAGTTTTATACAAAATGATGAAAATCAGAAGTACATATAAATAGATTTATTTAGTTTTATGCAAAATGATGAAAATCAGAAGTACATATAAATAGATTTATTTAGTTTTATAAAAAATGATGAAAATCCGAAGTACTTTTCCATAGATTTATTTAGTTTTATACAAAATGATGAAAATCAGAAGTACATATAAATAGATTTATTTAGTTTTATACGAAATGATGAAAATCAGAAGTACATATAAATTGATTTGTTTAGTTTTATACGAAATGATGAAAATCAGAAGTACATATAAATAGATTTATTTAGTTTTATACAAAATGATGAAAATCAGAAGTACATATAAATAGATTTATTTAGTTTTATACAAAATGATGAAAATCAGAAGTACATTTCCATAGATTTATTTAGTTTTATAAAAAATGATGAAAATCAGAAGTACATTTCCATAGATTTATTTAGTTTTATACAAAATGATGAAAATCAGAAGTACATATAAATAGATTTATTTAGTTTTATACAAAATGATTAAAATCAGAAGTACATTTCCATAGATTTATTTAGTTTTATACAAAATGAGGAAAATCAGAAGTACATATAAATAGATTTATTTAGTTTTATGCAAAATGATGAAAATCAGAAGTACATATAAATAGATTTATTTAGTTTTATACAAAATGATGAAAATCAGAAGTACATATAAATAGATTTATTTAGTTTTATACAAAATGATGAAAATCAGAAGTACATTTCCATAGATTTATTTAGTTTTATACAAAATGATGAAAATCAGAAGTACATTTCCATAGATTTATTTAGTTTTATACAAAATGATGAAAATCAGAAGTACATATAAATAGATTTATTTAGTTTTATACAAAATGATGAAAATCAGAAGTACATATAAATAGATTTATTTAGTTTTATACAAAATGATGAAAATCAGAAGTACATTTCCATAGATTTATTTAGTTTTATACAAAATGATGAAAATCAGAAGTACATTTCCATAGATTTATTTAGTTTTATACAAAATGATGAAAATCAGAAGTACATATGAATAGATTTATTTAGTTTTATACAAAATGATTAAAATCAGAAGTACATATAAATAGATTTATTTAGTTTTATACAAAATGATGAAAATCAGGAGTACATATAAATAGATTTATTTAGTTTTATACAAAATGATGAAAATCAGAAGTACATATAAATAGATTTATTTAGTTTTATACAAAATGATGAAAATCAGAAGTACATTTCCATAGATTTATTTAGTTTTATACAAAATGATGAAAATCAGAAGTACATTTCCATAGATTTATTTAGTCTTATACAAAATGATGAAAATCAGAAGTACATTTCCATAGATTTATTTAGGTTTATACAAAATGATGTAAATCAGAAGTACATTTCCATAGATTTATTTAGTTTTATGCAAAATGATGAAAATCAGAAGTACATATAAATAGATTTATTTAGTTTTATACAAAATGATGAAGATCAGAAATACATTTCCATAGATTTATTTAGTTTTATACAAAATAATGAAAATCAGAAGTACTTATAAGTAGATATATTTAGTTTTATACAAAATGATGAAAATCAGAAGTACATATAAACAGATTTATTTAGTTTTATACCAAATGATGAAAATCAGAAGTACATTTCCATAGATTTATTTAGTTTTATACAAAATGATGAAAATCAGAAGTACATTTCCATAGATTGATTTAGTTTTATAGAAAATGATGAAAATCAGAAGTACATATAAATAGATTTATTTAGTTTTATACAAAATGATGAAAATCAGAAGTACTTTTCCATAGATTTTTTTAGTTTTATACAAAATTATGAAAATCAGAAGTAAATATAAATAGATTTATTTAGTTTTATACGAAATGATGAAAATCAGAAGTACATATAAATTGATTTATTTAGTTTTATACAAAATGATGAAAATCAGAAGTACATATAAATAGATTTATTTAGCTTTATACAAAATGATGAAAATCAGAAGTACATATAAATAGATTTATTTAGTTTTATACAAAATGATGAAAATCAGAAGTACATTTCCATAGATTTATTTAGTTTTATACAAAATGATGAAAATCAGAAGTACATTTCCATAGATTTATTTAGTTTTATACAAAATGATGAAAATCAGAAGTACATATAAATAGATTTATTTAGTTTTATACGAAATGATGAAAATCAGAAGTACATATAAATTGATTTATTTAGTTTTATACGAAATGATGAAAATCAGAAGTACATATAAATAGATTTATTTAGTTTTATACAAAATGATGAAAATCAGAAGTACATATAAATAGATTTATTTAGTTTTATACAAAATGATGAAAATCAGAAGTAAATATAAATAGATTTATTTAGTTTTATACAAAATGATGAAAATCAGAAGTACATTTCCATAGATTTATTTAGTTTTATACAAAATGATGAAAATCAGAAGTACATATAAATAGATTTATTTAGTTTTATACAAAATGATGAAAATCAGAAGTACATTTCCATAGATTTATTTAGTTTTATACAAAATGATGAAAATCAGAAGTACATATAAATAGATTTATTTAGTTTTATACAAAATGATTAAAATCAGAAGTACATTTCCATAGATTTATTTAGTTTTATACAAAATGATGAAAATCAGAAGTACATATAAATAGATTTATTTAGTTTTATGCAAAATGATGAAAATCAGAAGTACATATAAATAGATTTATTTAGTTTTATACAAAATGATGAAAATCAGAAGTACTTTTCCATAGATTTATTTAGTTTTATACAAAATTATGAAAATCAGAAGTACTTATAAATAGATTTATTTAGTTTTATACGAAATGATGAAAATCAGAAGTACATATAAATTGATTTATTTAGTTTTATACGAAATGATGAAAATCAGAAGTACATATAAATAGATTTATTTAGTTTTATACAAAATGATGAAAATCAGAAGTACATATAAATATATTTATTTAGTTTTATACAAAATGATGAAAATCAGAAGTATATTTCCATAGATTTATTTAGTTTTATACAAAATGATGAAAATCAGAAGTACATTTCCATAGATTTATTTAGTTTTATACAAAATCATGAAAATCAGAAGTACATATAAATAGATTTATTTAGTTTTATACAAAATGATTAAAATCAGAAGTACATTTCCATAGATTTATTTAGTTTTATACAAAATGATGAAAATCAGAAGTACATTTCCATAGATTTATTTAGTTTTATACAAAATGATGAAAATCAGAAGTACATATAAATAGATTTATTTAGTTTTATACGAAATGATGAAAATCAGAAGTACATATAAATTGATTTATTTAGTTTTATACGAAATGATGAAAATCAGAAGTACATATAAATAGATTTATTTAGTTTTATACAAAATAATGAAAATCAGAAGTACATATAAATAGATTTATTTAGTTTTATACAAAATGATGAAAATCAGAAGTAAATATAAATAGATTTATTTAGTTTTATACGAAATGATGAAAATCAGAAGTACATATAAATTGATTTATTTAGTTTTATACAAAATGATGAAAATCAGAAGTACATATAAATAGATTTATTTAGTTTTATACAAAATGATGAAAATCAGAAGTACATATAAATAGATTTATTTAGTTTTATACAAAATGATGAAAATCAGAAGTACATTTCCATAGATTTATTTAGTTTTATACAAAATGATGAAAATCAGAAGTACATTTCCATAGATTTATTTAGTTTTATACAAAATGATGAAAATCAGAAGTACATATAAATAGATTTATTTAGTTTTATACGAAATGATGAAAATCAGAAGTACATATAAATTGATTTATTTAGTTTTATACGAAATGATGAAAATCAGAATTACATATAAATAGATTTATTTAGTTTTATACAAAATGATGAAAATCAGAAGTACATTTCCATAGATTTATTTAGTTTTATACAAAATGATGAAAATCAGAAGTACATTTCCATAGATTTATTTAGTTTTATACAAAATGATGAAAATCAGAAGTACATATAAATAGATTTATTTAGTTTTATACAAAATGATGAAAATCAGAAGTACATATAAATAGATTTATTTAGTTTTATACAAAATGATTAAAATCAGAAGTACATTTCCATAGATTTATTTAGTTTTATACAAAATGATGAAAATCAGAAGTACATATAAATAGATTTATTTAGTTTTATGCAAAATGATGAAAATCAGAAGTACATATAAATAGATTTATTTAGTTTTATACAAAATGATGAAAATCAGAAGTACTTTTCCATAGATTTATTTAGTTTTATACAAAATTATGAAAATCAGAAGTACATATAAATAGATTTATTTAGTTTTATACGAAATGATGAAAATCAGAAGTACATATAAATTGATTTATTTAGTTTTATACGAAATGATGAAAATCAGAAGTACATTTCCATAGATTTATTTAGTTTTATACAAAATGATGAAAATCAGAAGTACATATAAATAGATTTATTTAGTTTTATACAAAATGATGAAAATCAGAAGTACATATAAATAGATTTATTTAGTTTTATACAAAATGATGAAAATCAGAAGTACATATAAATAGATTTATTTAGTTTTATAAAAAATGATGAAAATCAGAAGTAGATATAAATAGATTTATTTAGTTTTATACAAAATGATGAATATCAAAAGTACATTTCATAAATTTATTTAGTTTTATACAAAATGATGAAAATCAGAAGTACATATAAATAGATTTATTTAGTTTTATACAAAATGATGAAAATCAGAAGTACATTCCCACAGATTCATTTAGGTTTATACAAAATTATGAAAATCAGAATTACATTTTCATAGATTTATTTAGTTTTATACAAAATGATGAAAATCAGAAGTACATATTAATAGATTTATTTAGTTTTATACAAAATGATGAAATTCAGAAGTACATTTCCATAGATTTATTTAGTTTTATACAAAATGATGAAAATCAGAAGTACATTTCCATAGATTTATTTAGTTTTATACAAAATGATGAAAATCAGACGTACATATAAATAGATTTATTTAGTTTTATACAAAATGATGAAAATCAGAAGTACATATAAATAGATTTATTTAGTTTTATACAAAATGATGAAAATCAGAAGTACATATAAATAGATTTATTTAGTTTTATACAAAATGATGAAAATCAGAAGTACATATAAATAGATTTATTTAGTTTTATACAAAATGATGAAAATCAGGAGTACATTTCCATAGATTTATTTAGTTTTATACAAAATGATGAAAATCAGAAGTACATTTCCATAGATTTATTTAGTTTTATACGAAATGATGAAAATCAGAAGTACATATAAATAGATTTATTTAGTTTTATACAAAATGATGAAAATCAGAAGTACATGTAAATAGATTTATTTAGTTTTATACAAAATGATGAAAATCAGAAGTACATATAAATAGATTGATTTAGTTTTATACGAAATGATGAAAATCAGAAGTACATATAAATTGATTTATTTAGTTTTATACGAAATGATGAAAATCAGAAGTACATATAAATAGATTTATTTAGTTTTATACAAAATGATGAAAATCAGAAGTACATTTCCATAGATTTATTTAGTTTTATACAAAATGATGAAAATCAGAAGTACATTTCCATAGATTTATTTAGTTTTATACAAAATGATGAAAATCAGAAGTACATATAAATAGATTTATTTAGTTTTATACAAAATGATGAAAATCAGAAGTACATATAAATAGATTTATTTAGTTTTATACAAAATGATTAAAATCAGAAGTACATTTCCATAGATTTATTTAGTTTTATACAAAATGATGAAAATCAGAAGTACATATAAATAGATTTATTTAGTTTTATGCAAAATGATGAAAATCAGAAGTACATATAAATAGATTTATTTAGTTTTATACAAAATGATGAAAATCAGAAGTACTTTTCCATAGATTTATTTAGTTTTATACAAAATTATGAAAATCAGAAGTACATATAAATAGATTTATTTAGTTTTATACGAAATGATGAAAATCAGAAGTACATATAAATTGATTTATTTAGTTTTATACGAAATGATGAAAATCAGAAGTACATTTCCATAGATTTATTTAGTTTTATACAAAATGATGAAAATCAGAAGTACATATAAATAGATTTATTTAGTTTTATACAAAATGATGAAAATCAGAAGTACATATAAATAGATTTATTTAGTTTTATACAAAATGATGAAAATCAGAAGTACATATAAATAGATTTATTTAGTTTTATAAAAAATGATGAAAATCAGAAGTACATATAAATAGATTTATTTAGTTTTATACAAAATGATGAATATCAAAAGTACATTTCATAAATTTATTTAGTTTATACAAAATGATGAAAATCAGAAGTACATATAAATAGATTTATTTAGTTTTATACAAAATGATGAAAATCAGAAGTACATTCCCACAGATTCATTTAGGTTTATACAAAATTATGAAAATCAGAATTACATTTTCATAGATTTATTTAGTTTTATACAAAATGATGAAAATCAGAAGTACATATTAATAGATTTATTTAGTTTTATACAAAATGATGAAATTCAGAAGTACATTTCCATAGATTTATTTAGTTTTATACAAAATGATGAAAATCAGAAGTACATTTCCATAGATTTATTTAGTTTTATACAAAATGATGAAAATCAGACGTACATATAAATAGATTTATTTAGTTTTATACAAAATGATGAAAATCAGAAGTACATATAAATAGATTTATTTAGTTTTATACAAAATGATGAAAATCAGAAGTACATTTCCATAGATTTATTTAGTTTTATACAAAATGATGAAAATCAGAAGTACATATAAATAGATTTATTTAGTTTTATACAAAATGATGAAAATCAGAAGTACATATAAATAGATTTATTTAGTTTTATACAAAATGATTAAAATCAGAAGTACATTTCCATAGATTTATTTAGTTTTATACAAAATGATGAAAATCAGAAGTACATATAAATAGATTTATTTAGTTTTATGCAAAATGATGAAAATCAGAAGTACATATAAATAGATTTATTTAGTTTTATACAAAATGATGAAAATCAGAAGTACTTTTCCATAGATTTATTTAGTTTTATACAAAATTATGAAAATCAGAAGTACATATAAATAGATTTATTTAGTTTTATACGAAATGATGAAAATCAGAAGTACATATAAATTGATTTATTTAGTTTTATACGAAATGATGAAAATCAGAAGTACATTTCCATAGATTTATTTAGTTTTATACAAAATGATGAAAATCAGAAGTACATATAAATAGATTTATTTAGTTTTATACAAAATGATGAAAATCAGAAGTACATATAAATAGATTTATTTAGTTTTATACAAAATGATGAAAATCAGAAGTACATATAAATAGATTTATTTAGTTTTATAAAAAATGATGAAAATCAGAAGTACATATAAATAGATTTATTTAGTTTTATACAAAATGATGAATATCAAAAGTACATTTCATAAATTTATTTAGTTTATACAAAATGATGAAAATCAGAAGTACATATAAATAGATTTATTTAGTTTTATACAAAATGATGAAAATCAGAAGTACATTCCCACAGATTCATTTAGGTTTATACAAAATTATGAAAATCAGAATTACATTTTCATAGATTTATTTAGTTTTATACAAAATGATGAAAATCAGAAGTACATATTAATAGATTTATTTAGTTTTATACAAAATGATGAAATTCAGAAGTACATTTCCATAGATTTATTTAGTTTTATACAAAATGATGAAAATCAGAAGTACATTTCCATAGATTTATTTAGTTTTATACAAAATGATGAAAATCAGACGTACATATAAATAGATTTATTTAGTTTTATACAAAATGATGAAAATCAGAAGTACATATAAATAGATTTATTTAGTTTTATACAAAATGATGAAAATCAGAAGTACATATAAATAGATTTATTTAGTTTTATACAAAATGATGAAAATCAGAAGTACATATAAATAGATTTATTTAGTTTTATACAAAATGATGAAAATCAGGAGTACATTTCCATAGATTTATTTAGTTTTATACAAAATGATGAAAATCAGAAGTACATTTCCATAGATTTATTTAGTTTTATACGAAATGATGAAAATCAGAAGTACATATAAATAGATTTATTTAGTTTTATACAAAATGATGAAAATCAGAAGTACATGTAAATAGATTTATTTAGTTTTATACAAAATGATGAAAATCAGAAGTACATATAAATAGATTGATTTAGTTTTATACAAAATGATAAATATCAGAAGTACATTTCCATAGATTTATTTAGTTTTATACAAAATGATGAAAATCAGAAGTACATATAAATAGATTTATTTAGTTTTATGCAAAATGATGAAAATCAGAAGTACATATAAATAGATTTATTTAGTTTTATACAAAATGATGAAAATCAGAAGTACTTTTCCATAGATTTATTTAGTTTTATACAAAATTATGAAAATCAGAAGTACATATAAATAGATTTATTTAGTTTTATACGAAATGATGAAAATCAGAAGTACATATAAATTGATTTATTTAGTTTTATACGAAATGATGAAAATCAGAAGTACATATAAATAGATTTATTTAGTTTTATACGAAATGATGAAAATCAGAAGTACATTTCCATAGATTTATTTAGTTTTATACAAAATGATGAAAATCAGAAGTACATATAAATAGATTTATTTAGTTTTATACAAAATGATGAAAATCAGAAGTACATATAAATAGATTTATTTAGTTTTATACAAAATGATGAAAATCAGAAGTACATATAAATAGATTTATTTAGTTTTATAAAAAATGATGAAAATGAGAGATACATATAAATAGATATATTTAGTTTTATACAAAATGATGAATATCAAAAGTACATTTCATAAATTTATTTAGTTTTATCTAAAATGATGAAAATCAGAAGTACATATAAATAGATTTATTTAGTTTAATACAAAATGATGAAAATCAGAAGTACATTCCCATAGATTTATTTAGGTTTATACAAAATTATGAAAATCAGAATTACATTCTCATAGATTTATTTAGTTTCATACAAAATGATGAAAATCAGAAGTACATATAAATAAATTTATTTAGTTTTATACAAAATGATGAAAATCAGAAGTACATTTCCATAGATTTATTTAGTTTTATACAAAATGATGAAAATCAGAAGTACATTTCCATAGATTTATTTAGTTTTATACAAAATGATGAAAATCAGGAGTACATTTCCATAGATTTATTTAGTTTTATACAAAATGATGAAAATCAGAAGTACATTTCCATAGATTTATTTAGTTTTATACGAAATGATGAAAATCAGAAGTACATATAAATAGATTTATTTAGTTTTATACAAAATGATGAAAATCAGAAGTACATGTAAATAGATTTATTTAGTTTTATACAAAATGATGAAAATCAGAAGTACATAGAAATAGATTTATTTAGTTTTATACAAAATGATGAAAATCAGAAGTACATATAAATGGATTTATTTAGTTTTATACAAAATGATGAAAATCAGATGTACATATAAATAGATTTATTTAGTTTTATACAAAATGATGAAAATCAGAAGTACATATAAATGGATTTATTTAGTTTTATACAAAATGATGAAAATCAGAAGTACATATAAATAGATTTATTTAGTTTTATACAAAATGATGAAGATCAGAAGTACATTTCCATAGATTTATTTAGTTTTATACAAAATGATGAAAATCAGAAGTACATTTCCATAGATTTATTTAGTTTTATACAAAATGATGAAAATCAGAAGTACATTTCCATAGATTTATTTAGTTTTATACAAAATGATGAAATTCAGAAGTACATATAAATAGATTTATTTAGTTTTATACAAAATGTTGAAAATCAGAAGTTCATATAAATAGATTTATTTAGTTTTATACAAAATGATGAAAATCAGAAGTACATATAAATAGATTTATTTAGTTTTATACAAAATGATGAAAATCAGAAGTACATATAAATAGATTTATTTAGTTTTATACAAAATGATGAAAATCTGAAGCACATTTCCATAGATTTATTTAGTTTTATACAAAAGGATGAAAATCAGAAGTACATATAAATAGATTTATTTAGTTTTATACAAAATGATGAAAATCAGAAGTACATATAAAAAGATTTATTTAGTTTTATACAAAATGATGAAAATCAGAAGTACATTTCCATAGATTTATTTAGTTTTATACAAAATGATGAAAATCAGAAGTACATTTCCATAGATTTATTTAGTTTTATACAAAATGATGAAAATCAGAAGTACATATAAATAGATTTATTTAGTTTTATACAAAATGATGAAAACAGAAGTACATATTAATAGATTTATTTAGTTTTATACAAAATAATGAAAATCAGAAGTACATATAAATAGATTTATTTAGTTTTATACAAAATGATGAAAATCAGAAGTACATATAAATAGATTTATTTAGTTTTATACAAAATGATGAAAGTCAGAAGTACATATAAATAGATTTATTTAGTTTTATACAAAATGATGAAAATCTGAAGTACATTTCCATAGATTTATTTAGTTTTATACAAAATGATGAAAATCAGAAGTACATATAAATAGATTTATTTAGTTTTATACAAAATGATGAAAATCAGAAGTACATATAAATAGATTTATTTAGTTTTATACAAAATGATGAATATCAGAAGTACATTTCCATAGATTTATTTAGTTTTATACAAAATGATGGAAATCAGAAGTACATTTCCATAGATTTATTTAGTTTTATACGAAATAATGAAAATCAGAAGTACATATAAATAGATTTATTTAGTTTTATACAAAATGATGAAAATCAGAAGTACATGTAAATAGATTTATTTAGTTTCATACAAAATGATGAAAATCAGAAGTACATATAAATAGATTGATTTAGTTTTATACAAAATGATAAATATCAGAAGTACATTTCCATAGATTTATTTAGATTTATACAAAATGATGAAAATCAGAAGTACATTTCCATAGATTTATTTAGTTTTATACAAAATGATGAAAATCAGAAGTACATATAAATAGATTTATTTAGTTTTATACAAAATGATGAAAATCAGAAGTACATATAAATGGATTTATTTAGTTTTATACAAAATGATGAAAATCAGAAGTACATATAAAGAGATTTATTTAGTTTTATACAAAATAATGAATATCAGATGTACATTTCCATAGATTTATTTAGTTTTATACAAAATGATGAAAATCAGAAGTACATTTCCATAGATTTATTTAGTTTTATACGATATGATGAAAATCAGAAGTACATATAAATAGATTTATTTAGTTTTATACAAAATGATGAAAATCAGAAGTACATGTAAATAGATTTATTTAGTTTTATACAAAATGATGCAAATCAGAAGTACATATAAATGGATTTATTTAGTTTTATACAAAATGATGAAAATCAGAAGTACATATAAATAGATTTATTTAGTTTTATACAAAATGATGAAAATCAGAAGTACATTTCCATAGATTTATTTAGTTTTATACAAAATGATGAAAATCAGAAGTACATTTCCATAGATTTATTTAGTTTTATACAAAATGATGAATATCAGAAGTACATTTCCATAGATTTATTTTGTTTTATACAAAATGATGAAATTCAGAAGTACATATAAATAGATTTATTTAGTTTTATACAAAATGTTGAAAATCAGAAGTTCATATAAATAGATTTATTTAGTTTTATACAAAATGATGAAAATCAGAAGTACATATAAATAGATTTATTTAGTTTTATACAAAATGATGAAAATCAGAAGTACATTTCCATAGATTTATTTAGTTTCATACAAAATGATGAAAATCAGAAGTACATTTCCATAGATTTATTTAGTTTTATACAAAATGATGAAAATCAGACGTACATATAAATAGATTTATTTAGTTTTATACAAAATGATGAAAATCAGAAGTACATATAAATAGATTTATTTAGTTTTATACAAAATGATGAAAATCAGAAGTACATATAAATAGATTTATTTAGTTTTATACAAAATGATGAAAATCTGAAGCACATTTCCATAGATTTATTTAGTTTTATACAAAATGATGAAAATCAGAAGTACATATAAATAGATTTATTTAGTTTTATACAAAATGATGAAAATCAGAAGTACATATAAATAGATTTATTTAGTTTTATACAAAATGATGAAAATCAGAAGTACATATAAAGAGATTTATTTAGTTTTATACAAAATGATGAAAATCAGAAGTACATTTCAGTAGATTTATTTAGTTTTATACAAAATGATGAAAATCAGAAGTACATTTCCATAGATTTATTTAGTTTTATACAAAATGATGAAAATCAGAAGTACATATAAATAGATTTATTTAGTTTTATACAAAATGGTGAAAATCAGAAGTACATATAAATAGATTTATTTAGTTTTATACAAAATGATGAAAATCAGAAGTACATATAAATAGATTTATTTAGTTTTATACAAAATGATGAAAATCAGAAGTACATATAAAAAGATTTATTTAGTTTTATACAAAATGATGAAAATCAGAAGTACATTTCCATAGATTTATTTAGTTTTATACAAAATGATGAAAATCAGAAGTACATTTCCATAGATTTATTTTGTTTTATACAAAATGATGAAAATCAGAAGTACATATAAATAGATTTATTTAGTTTTATACAAAATGATGAAAACAGAAATACATATTAATAGATTTATTTAGTTTTATACAAAATAATGAAAATCAGAAGTACATATAAATAGATTTATTTAGTTTTATACAAAATGATGAAAATCAGAAGTTTATATAAATAGATTTATTTAGTTTTATACAAAATGATGAAAATCAGAAATACATATATATAGATTTATTTAGTTTTATACAAAATGATGAAAATCAGAAGTACATATAAATAGATTTATTTAGTTTTATACAAAATGATGAATATCAGAAGTACATTTCCATAGTTTTATTTAGTTTTATACAAAATGATGAAAATCAGAAGTACATTTCCATAGATTTATGTAGTTTTATACAAAATGATGAAATTCAGAAGTACATATAAATAGATTTATTTATTTTATACAAAATGATGAAAATCAGAAGTACATATAAATAGATTTATTTAGTTTTATACAAAATGATGAAAATCTGAAGTACATTTCCATAGATTTATTTAGTTTTATACAAAATGATGAAAATCAGTAGTACATATAAATAGATTTATTTAGTTTTATACAAAATGATGAAAATCAGAAGTACATATAAATAGATTTATTTAGTTTTATACAAAATGATGAATATCAGAAGTACATTTCCATAGAGTTATTTAGTTTTATACAAAATGATGAAGATCAGAAGTACATTTCCATAGATTTATTTAGTTTTATACGAAATGATGAAAATCAGAAGTACAGTAAATAGATTTATTTAGTTTTATACAAAATGATGAAAATCAGAAGTGCATGTAAATAGATTTATTTAGTTTTATACAAAATGATGAAAATCAGAAGTACATATAAATGGATTTATTTAGTTTTATACAAAATGATGAAAATCAGAAGTACATATAAAAAGATTTATTTAGTTTTATAAAAAATGATGAAGATCCGATGTACATTTCCATAGATTTATTTAGTTTTATACAAAATGATGAAATTCAGAAGTACATATTAATAGATTTATTTAGTTTTATACAAAATAATGAAAATCAGAAGTACATATAAATAGATTTATTTAGTTTTATACAAAATGATGGAAATCAGAAGTACATATAAATAGATTTATTTAGTTTTATACAAAATGATGAAAATCAGAAGTACATATAAATAGATTTATTTAGTTTTATACAAAATGATGAAAATCTGAAGTACATTTCCATAGATTTATTTAGTTTTATACAAAATGATGAAAATCAGAAGTACATATAAATAGATTTATTTAGTTTTATACAAAATGATGAAAATCAGAAGTACATATAAATAGATTTATTTAGTTTTATACAAAATGATGAATATCAGAAGTACATTTCCATAGATTTATTTAGTTTTATACAAAATGATGAAAATCAGAAGTACATTTCCATAGATTTATTTAGTTTTATACAAAATGATGAAGATCAGAAGTACATTTCCATAGATTTATTTAGTTTTATACAAAATGATGAAAATCAGAAGTACATTTCCATAGATTTATGTAGTTTTATACAAAATGATGAAATTCAGAAGTACATATAAATAGATTTATTTAGTTTTATACAAAATGATGAAAATCAGAAGTACATATAAATAGATTTATTTAGTTTTATACAAAATGATGAAAATCTGAAGTACATTTCCATAGATTTATTTAGTTTTATACAAAATGATGAAAATCAGAAGTACATATAAATAGATTTATTTAGTTTTATACAAAATGATGAAAATCAGAAGTACATATAAATAGATTTATTTAGTTTTATACAAAATGATGAATATCAGAAGTACATATAAATAGATTTATTTAGTTTTATACAAAATGATGAAAATCAGAAGTACATTTCCATAGATTTATTTAGTTTTATACGAAATGATGAAAATCAGAAGTACATATAAATAGATTTATTTAGTTTTATACAAAATGATGAAAATCAGAAGTACATGTAAATAGATTTATTTAGTTTTATACAAAATGATGAAAATCAGAAGTACATATAAATATATTTATTTAGTTTTATACAAAATGATAAATATCAGAAGTACATTTCCATAGATTTATTTAGATTTATACAAAATGATGACAATCAGAAGTACATTTCCATAGATTTATTTAGTTTTATACAAAATGATGAAAATCAGAAGTACATATAAATAGATTTATTTAGTTTTATACAAAATGATGAAAATCAGAAGTACATATAAATATATTTATTTAGTTTTATACAAAATGATGAAAATCAGAAGTACATATAAATAGATTTATTTAGTTTTATACAAAATGATGAAAATCAGAAGTACATATAAATAGATTTATTTAGTTTTATACAAAATGATGAAAATCAGAAGTACATATAAATGGATTTATTTAGTTTTATACAAAATGATGAAAATCAGAAGTACATATAAATAGATTTATTTAGTTTTATACAAAATGATGAAGATCAGAAGTACATTTCCATAGATTTATTTAGTTTTATACAAAATGATGAAAATCAGAAGTACATTTCCTTAGATTTATTTAGTTTTATACAAAATGATGAAAATCAGAAGTACATTTCCATAGAATCATGTAGTTTTATACAAAATGATGAAATTCAGAAGTACATATAAATAGATTTATTTAGTTTTATACAAAATGATGAAAATCAGAAGTACATATAAATAGATTTATTTAGTTTTATACAAAATGATGAAAATCTGAAGTACATTTCCATAGATTTATTTAGTTTTATACAAAATGATGAAAATCAGAAGTACATATAAATAGATTTATTTAGTTTTATACAAAATGATGAAAATCAGAAGTACATATAAATAGATTTATTTAGTTTTATACAAAATGATGAATATCAGAAGTACATATAAATATATTTATTTAGTTTTATACAAAATGATGAAAATCAGAAGTACATTTCCATAGATTTATTTAGTTTTATACGAAATGATGAAAATCAGAAGTACATATAAATAGATTTATTTAGTTTTATACAAAATGATGAAAATCAGAAGTACATGTAAATAGATTTATTTAGTTTTATACAAAATGATGAAAATCAGAAGTACATATAAATAGATTTATTTAGTTTTATACAAAATGATAAATATCAGAAGTACATTTCCATAGATTTATTTAGATTTATACAAAATGATGAAAATCAGAAGTACATTTCCATAGATTTATTTAGTTTTATACAAAATGATGAAAATCAGAAGTACATATAAATAGAATCATGTAGTTTTATACAAAATGATGAAATTCAGAAGTACATATAAATAGATTTATTTAGTTTTATACAAAATGATGAAAATCAGAAGTACATATAAATAGATTTATTTAGTTTTATACAAAATGATGAAAATCAGAAGTACATATAAATAGATTCATTTAGTTTTATACAAAATGATGAAAATCAGAAGTACATATAAATAGATTTATTTAGTTTTATACAAAATGATGAAAATCAGAAGTACATATAAATAGATTTATTTAGTTTTATACAAAATGATGAATATCAGAAGTACATTTCCATAGATTTATTTAGTTTTATACAAAATGATGAAAATCAGAAGTACATTTCCATAGATTTATTTAGTTTTATACGAAATGATGAAAATCAGAAGTACATATAAATAGATTTATTTAGTTTTATACAAAATGATGAAAATCAGAAGTACATGTAAATAGATTTATTTAGTTTTATACAAAATGATGAAAATCAGAAGTACATATAAATATATTTATTTAGTTTTATACAAAATGATAAATATCAGAAGTACATTTCCATAGATTTATTTAGATTTATACAAAATGATGAAAATCAGAAGTACATTTCCATAGATTTATTTAGTTTTATACAAAATGATGAAAATCAGAAGTACATATAAATAGATTCATTTAGTTTTATACAAAATGATGAAAATCAGAAGTACATATAAATATATTTATTTAGTTTTATACAAAATGATGAAAATCAGAAGTACATATAAATAGATTTATTTAGTTTTATACAAAATGATGAAAATCAGAAGTACATATAAATAGATTCATTTAGTTTTATACAAAATGATGAAAATCAGAAGTACATATAAATAGATTTATTTAGTTTTATACAAAATGATGAAAATCAGAAGTACATTTCCATAGATTTATTTAGTTTTATACAAAATGATGAAAATCAGAAGTACATTTCCATAGATTTATTTAGTTTTATACAAAATGATGAAAATCAGAAGTACATATAAATAGATTTATTTAGTTTTATACAAAATGATGAAAATCAGAAGTACATATAAATAGATTGATTTAGTTTTATACAAAATGATTAAAATCAGAAGTACATTTCCATAGATTTATTTAGTTTTATACAAAATGATGAAAATCAGAAGTACATATAAATAGATTTATTTAGTTTTATGCAAAATGATGAAAATCAGAAGTACATATAAATAGATTTATTTAGTTTTATACAAAATGATGAAAATCAGAAGTACTTTTCCATAGATTTATTTAGTTTTATACAAAATTATGAAAATCAGAAGTACATATAAATAGATTTATTTAGTTTTATACGAAATGATGAAAATCAGAAGTACATATAAATTGATTTATTTAGTTTTATACGAAATGATGAAAATCAGAAGTACATTTCCATAGATTTATTTAGTTTTATACAAAATGATGAAAATCAGAAGTACATATAAATAGATTTATTTAGTTTTATACAAAATGATGAAAATCAGAAGTACATATAAATAGATTTATTTAGTTTTATACAAAATGATGAAAATCAGAAGTACATATAAATAGATTTATTTAGTTTTATAAAAAATGATGAAAATCAGAAGTACATATAAATAGATTTATTTAGTTTTATACAAAATGATGAATATCAAAAGTACATTTCATAAATTTATTTAGTTTTATACAAAATGATGAAAATCAGAAGTACATATAAATAGATTTATTTAGTTTTATACAAAATGATGAAAATCAGAAGTACATTCCCACAGATTCATTTAGGTTTATACAAAATTATGAAAATCAGAATTACATTTTCATAGATTTATTTAGTTTTATACAAAATGATGAAAATCAGAAGTACATATTAATAGATTTATTTAGTTTTATACAAAATGATGAAATTCAGAAGTACATTTCCATAGATTTATTTAGTTTTATACAAAATGATGAAAATCAGAAGTACATTTCCATAGATTTATTTAGTTTTATACAAAATGATGAAAATCAGACGTACATATAAATAGATTTATTTAGTTTTATACAAAATGATGAAAATCAGAAGTACATATAAATAGATTTATTTAGTTTTATACAAAATGATGAAAATCAGAAGTACATATAAATAGATTTATTTAGTTTTATACAAAATGATGAAAATCAGAAGTACATATAAATAGATTTATTTAGTTTTATACAAAATGATGAAAATCAGGAGTACATTTCCATAGATTTATTTAGTTTTATACAAAATGATGAAAATCAGAAGTACATTTCCATAGATTTATTTAGTTTTATACGAAATGATGAAAATCAGAAGTACATATAAATAGATTTATTTAGTTTTATACAAAATGATGAAAATCAGAAGTACATGTAAATAGATTTATTTAGTTTTATACAAAATGATGAAAATCAGAAGTACATATAAATAGATTGATTTAGTTTTATACGAAATGATGAAAATCAGAAGTACATATAAATTGATTTATTTAGTTTTATACGAAATGATGAAAATCAGAAGTACATATAAATAGATTTATTTAGTTTTATACAAAATGATGAAAATCAGAAGTACATTTCCATAGATTTATTTAGTTTTATACAAAATGATGAAAATCAGAAGTACATTTCCATAGATTTATTTAGTTTTATACAAAATGATGAAAATCAGAAGTACATATAAATAGATTTATTTAGTTTTATACAAAATGATGAAAATCAGAAGTACATATAAATAGATTTATTTAGTTTTATACAAAATGATTAAAATCAGAAGTACATTTCCATAGATTTATTTAGTTTTATACAAAATGATGAAAATCAGAAGTACATATAAATAGATTTATTTAGTTTTATGCAAAATGATGAAAATCAGAAGTACATATAAATAGATTTATTTAGTTTTATACAAAATGATGAAAATCAGAAGTACTTTTCCATAGATTTATTTAGTTTTATACAAAATTATGAAAATCAGAAGTACATATAAATAGATTTATTTAGTTTTATACGAAATGATGAAAATCAGAAGTACATATAAATTGATTTATTTAGTTTTATACGAAATGATGAAAATCAGAAGTACATATAAATAGATTTATTTAGTTTTATACAAAATGATGAAAATCAGAAGTACATATAAATAGATTTATTTAGTTTTATACAAAATGATGAAAATCAGAAGTACATATAAATAGATTTATTTAGTTTTATAAAAAATGATGAAAATCAGAAGTACATATAAATAGATTTATTTAGTTTTATACAAAATGATGAATATCAAAAGTACATTTCATAAATTTATTTAGTTTTATACAAAATGATGAAAATCAGAAGTACATATAAATAGATTTATTTAGTTTTATACAAAATGATGAAAATCAGAAGTACATTCCCACAGATTCATTTAGGTTTATACAAAATTATGAAAATCAGAATTACATTTTCATAGATTTATTTAGTTTTATACAAAATGATGAAAATCAGAAGTACATATAAATAGATTTATTTAGTTTTATACAAAATGATGAAAATCAGAAGTACATTCCCACAGATTCATTTAGGTTTATACAAAATTATGAAAATCAGAATTACATTTTCATAGATTTATTTAGTTTTATACAAAATGATGAAAATCAGAAGTACATATTAATAGATTTATTTAGTTTTATACAAAATGATGAAATTCAGAAGTACATTTCCATAGATTTATTTAGTTTTATACAAAATGATGAAAATCAGAAGTACATTTCCATAGATTTATTTAGTTTTATACAAAATGATGAAAATCAGACGTACATATAAATAGATTTATTTAGTTTTATACAAAATGATGAAAATCAGAAGTACATATAAATAGATTTATTTAGTTTTATACAAAATGATGAAAATCAGAAGTACATATAAATAGATTTATTTAGTTTTATACAAAATGATGAAAATCAGAAGTACATATAAATAGATTTATTTAGTTTTATACAAAATGATGAAAATCAGGAGTACATTTCCATAGATTTATTTAGTTTTATACAAAATGATGAAAATCAGAAGTACATTTCCATAGATTTATTTAGTTTTATACGAAATGATGAAAATCAGAAGTACATATAAATAGATATATTTAGTTTTATACAAAATGATGAAAATCAGAAGTACATGTAAATAGATTTATTTAGTTTTATACAAAATGATGAAAATCAGAAGTACATATAAATAGATTGATTTAGTTTTATACGAAATGATGAAAATCAGAAGTACATATAAATTGATTTATTTAGTTTTATACGAAATGATGAAAATCAGAAGTACATATAAATAGATTTATTTAGTTTTATACAAAATGATGAAAATCAGAAGTACATTTCCATAGATTTATTTAGTTTTATACAAAATGATGAAAATCAGAAGTACATTTCCATAGATTTATTTAGTTTTATACAAAATGATGAAAATCAGAAGTACATATAAATAGATTTATTTAGTTTTATACAAAATGATGAAAATCAGAAGTACATATAAATAGATTTATTTAGTTTTATACAAAATGATTAAAATCGGAAGTACATTTCCATAGATTTATTTAGTTTTATACAAAATGATGAAAATCAGAAGTACATATAAATAGATTTATTTAGTTTTATGCAAAATGATGAAAATCAGAAGTACATATAAATAGATTTATTTAGTTTTATACAAAATGATGAAAATCAGAAGTACTTTTCCATAGATTTATTTAGTTTTATACAAAATTATGAAAATCAGAAGTACATATAAATAGATTTATTTAGTTTTATACGAAATGATGAAAATCAGAAGTACATATAAATTGATTTATTTAGTTTTATACGAAATGATGAAAATCAGAAGTACATATAAATAGATTTATTTAGTTTTATACAAAATGATGAAAATCAGAAGTACATATAAATAGATTTATTTAGTTTTATACAAAATGATGAAAATCAGAAGTACATATAAATAGATTTATTTAGTTTTATAAAAAATGATGAAAATCAGAAGTACATATAAATAGATTTATTTAGTTTTATACAAAATGATGAATATCAAAAGTACATTTCATAAATTTATTTAGTTTTATACAAAATGATGAAAATCAGAAGTACATATAAATAGATTTATTTAGTTTTATACAAAATGATGAAAATCAGAAGTACATTCCCACAGATTCATTTAGGTTTATACAAAATTATGAAAATCAGAATTACATTTTCATAGATTTATTTAGTTTTATACAAAATGATGAAAATCAGAAGTACATATTAATAGATTTATTTAGTTTTATACAAAATGATGAAATTCAGAAGTACATTTCCATAGATTTATTTAGTTTTATACAAAATGATGAAAATCAGAAGTACATTTCCATAGATTTATTTAGTTTTATACAAAATGATGAAAATCAGACGTACATATAAATAGATTTATTTAGTTTTATACAAAATGATGAAAATCAGAAGTACATATAAATAGATTTATTTAGTTTTATACAAAATGATGAAAATCAGAAGTACATATAAATAGATTTATTTAGTTTTATACAAAATGATGAAAATCAGAAGTACATATAAATAGATTTATTTAGTTTTATACAAAATGATGAAAATCAGGAGTACATTTCCATAGATTTATTTAGTTTTATACAAAATGATGAAAATCAGAAGTACATTTCCATAGATTTATTTAGTTTTATACGAAATGATGAAAATCAGAAGTACATATAAATAGATTTATTTAGTTTTATACAAAATGATGAAAATCAGAAGTACATGTAAATAGATTTATTTAGTTTTATACAAAATGATGAAAATCAGAAGTACATATAAATAGATTGATTTAGTTTTATACAAAATGATAAATATCAGAAGTACATTTCCATAGATTTATTTAGTTTTATACAAAATGATGAAAATCAGAAGTACATATAAATAGATTTATTTAGTTTTATGCAAAATGATGAAAATCAGAAGTACATATAAATAGATTTATTTAGTTTTATACAAAATGATGAAAATCAGAAGTACTTTTCCATAGATTTATTTAGTTTTATACAAAATTATGAAAATCAGAAGTACATATAAATAGATTTATTTAGTTTTATACGAAATGATGAAAATCAGAAGTACATATAAATTGATTTATTTAGTTTTATACGAAATGATGAAAATCAGAAGTACATATAAATAGATTTATTTAGTTTTATACGAAATGATGAAAATCAGAAGTACATTTCCATAGATTTATTTAGTTTTATACAAAATGATGAAAATCAGAAGTACATATAAATAGATTTATTTAGTTTTATACAAAATGATGAAAATCAGAAGTACATATAAATAGATTTATTTAGTTTTATACAAAATGATGAAAATCAGAAGTACATATAAATAGATTTATTTAGTTTTATAAAAAATGATGAAAATGAGAGATACATATAAATAGATATATTTAGTTTTATACAAAATGATGAATATCAAAAGTACATTTCATAAATTTATTTAGTTTTATCTAAAATGATGAAAATCAGAAGTACATATAAATAGATTTATTTAGTTTAATACAAAATGATGAAAATCAGAAGTACATTCCCATAGATTTATTTAGGTTTATACAAAATTATGAAAATCAGAATTACATTCTCATAGATTTATTTAGTTTCATACAAAATGATGAAAATCAGAAGTACATATAAATAAATTTATTTAGTTTTATACAAAATGATGAAAATCAGAAGTACATTTCCATAGATTTATTTAGTTTTATACAAAATGATGAAAATCAGAAGTACATTTCCATAGATTTATTTAGTTTTATACAAAATGATGAAAATCAGGAGTACATTTCCATAGATTTATTTAGTTTTATACAAAATGATGAAAATCAGAAGTACATTTCCATAGATTTATTTAGTTTTATACGAAATGATGAAAATCAGAAGTACATATAAATAGATTTATTTAGTTTTATACAAAATGATGAAAATCAGAAGTACATGTAAATAGATTTATTTAGTTTTATACAAAATGATGAAAATCAGAAGTACATAGAAATAGATTTATTTAGTTTTATACAAAATGATGAAAATCAGAAGTACATATAAATGGATTTATTTAGTTTTATACAAAATGATGAAAATCAGATGTACATATAAATAGATTTATTTAGTTTTATACAAAATGATGAAAATCAGAAGTACATATAAATGGATTTATTTAGTTTTATACAAAATGATGAAAATCAGAAGTACATATAAATAGATTTATTTAGTTTTATACAAAATGATGAAGAACAGAAGTACATTTCCATAGATTTATTTAGTTTTATACAAAATGATGAAAATCAGAAGTACATTTCCATAGATTTATTTAGTTTTATACAAAATGATGAAAATCAGAAGTACATTTCCATAGATTTATTTAGTTTTATACAAAATGATGAAATTCAGAAGTACATATAAATAGATTTATTTAGTTTTATACAAAATGTTGAAAATCAGAAGTTCATATAAATAGATTTATTTAGTTTTATACAAAATGATGAAAATCAGAAGTACATATAAATAGATTTATTTAGTTTTATACAAAATGATGAAAATCAGAAGTACATATAAATAGATTTATTTAGTTTTATACAAAATGATGAAAATCTGAAGCACATTTCCATAGATTTATTTAGTTTTATACAAAAGGATGAAAATCAGAAGTACATATAAATAGATTTATTTAGTTTTATACAAAATGATGAAAATCAGAAGTACATATAAAAAGATTTATTTAGTTTTATACAAAATGATGAAAATCAGAAGTACATTTCCATAGATTTATTTAGTTTTATACAAAATGATGAAAATCAGAAGTACATTTCCATAGATTTATTTAGTTTTATACAAAATGATGAAAATCAGAAGTACATATAAATAGATTTATTTAGTTTTATACAAAATGATGAAAACAGAAGTACATATTAATAGATTTATTTAGTTTTATACAAAATAATGAAAATCAGAAGTACATATAAATAGATTTATTTAGTTTTATACAAAATGATGAAAATCAGAAGTACATATAAATAGATTTATTTAGTTTTATACAAAATGATGAAAATCAGAAGTACATATAAATAGATTTATTTAGTTTTATACAAAATGATGAAAATCTGAAGTACATTTCCATAGATTTATTTAGTTTTATACAAAATGATGAAAATCAGAAGTACATATAAATAGATTTATTTAGTTTTATACAAAATGATGAAAATCAGAAGTACATATAAATAGATTTATTTAGTTTTATACAAAATGATGAATATCAGAAGTACATTTCCATAGATTTATTTAGTTTTATACAAAATGATGGAAATCAGAAGTACATTTCCATAGATTTATTTAGTTTTATACGAAATAATGAAAATCAGAAGTACATATAAATAGATTTATTTAGTTTTATACAAAATGATGAAAATCAGAAGTACATGTAAATAGATTTATTTAGTTTTATACAAAATGATGAAAATCAGAAGTACATATAAATAGATTGATTTAGTTTTATACAAAATGATAAATATCAGAAGTACATTTCCATAGATTTATTTAGATTTATACAAAATGATGAAAATCAGAAGTACATTTCCATAGATTTATTTAGTTTTATACAAAATGATGAAAATCAGAAGTACATATAAATAGATTTATTTAGTTTTATACAAAATGATGAAAATCAGAAGTACATATAAATATATTTATTTAGTTTTATACAAAATGATGAAAATCAGAAGTACATATAAATAGATTTATTTAGTTTATACAAAATGATGAAAATCAGAAGTACATATAAATAGACTTATTTAGTTTTATACAAAATGATGAAAATCAGAAGTACATATAAATGGATTTATTTAGTTTTATACAAAATGATGAAAATCAGAAGTACATATAAATAGATTTATTTAGTTTTATACAAAATGATAAAGATCAGAAGTACATTTCCATAGATTTATTTAGTTTTATACAAAATGATGAAAATCAGAAGTACATTTCCATAGATTTATTTAGTTTTATACAAAATGATGAAAATCAGAAGTACATTTCCATAGATTTATGTAGTTTTATACAAAATGATGAAAATCAGAAGTACATATAAATAGATTTATTTAGTTTTATACAAAATGATGAAAATCAGAAGTACATATAAAGAGATTTATTTAGTTTTATACAAAATGATGAATATCAGATGTACATTTCCATAGATTTATTTAGTTTTATACAAAATGATGAAAATCAGAAGTACATTTCCATAGATTTATTTAGTTTTATACGATATGATGAAAATCAGAAGTACATATAAATAGATTTATTTAGTTTTATACAAAATGATGAAAATCAGAAGTACATGTAAATAGATTTATTTAGTTTTATACAAAATGATGCAAATCAGAAGTACATATAAATGGATTTATTTAGTTTTATACAAAATGATGAAAATCAGAAGTACATATAAATAGATTTATTTAGTTTTATACAAAATGATGAAAATCAGAAGTACATTTCCATAGATTTATTTAGTTTTATACAAAATGATGAAAATCAGAAGTACATTTCCATAGATTTATTTAGTTTTATACAAAATGATGAATATCAGAAGTACATTTCCATAGATTTATTTTGTTTTATACAAAATGATGAAATTCAGAAGTACATATAAATAGATTTATTTAGTTTTATACAAAATGTTGAAAATCAGAAGTTCATATAAATAGATTTATTTAGTTTTATACAAAATGATGAAAATCAGAAGTACATATAAATAGATTTATTTAGTTTTATACAAAATGATGAAAATCAGAAGTACATTTCCATAGATTTATTTAGTTTCATACAAAATGATGAAAATCAGAAGTACATTTCCATAGATTTATTTAGTTTTATACAAAATGATGAAAATCAGACGTACATATAAATAGATTTATTTAGTTTTATACAAAATGATGAAAATCAGAAGTACATATAAATAGATTTATTTAGTTTTATACAAAATGATGAAAATCAGAAGTACATATAAATAGATTTATTTAGTTTTATACAAAATGATGAAAATCTGAAGCACATTTCCATAGATTTATTTAGTTTTATACAAAATGATGAAAATCAGAAGTACATATAAATAGATTTATTTAGTTTTATACAAAATGATGAAAATCAGAAGTACATATAAATAGATTTATTTAGTTTTATACAAAATGATGAAAATCAGAAGTACATATAAAGAGATTTATTTAGTTTTATACAAAATGATGAAAATCAGAAGTACATTTCAGTAGATTTATTTAGTTTTATACAAAATGATGAAAATCAGAAGTACATTTCCATAGATTTATTTAGTTTTATACAAAATGATGAAAATCAGAAGTACATATAAATAGATTTATTTAGTTTTATACAAAATGGTGAAAATCAGAAGTACATATAAATAGATTTATTTAGTTTTATACAAAATGATGAAAATCAGAAGTACATATAAATAGATTTATTTAGTTTTATACAAAATGATGAAAATCAGAAGTACATATAAAAAGATTTATTTAGTTTTATACAAAATGATGAAAATCAGAAGTACATTTCCATAGATTTATTTAGTTTTATACAAAATGATGAAAATCAGAAGTACATTTCCATAGATTTATTTTGTTTTATACAAAATGATGAAAATCAGAAGTACATATAAATAGATTTATTTAGTTTTATACAAAATGATGAAAACAGAAATACATATTAATAGATTTATTTAGTTTTATACAAAATAATGAAAATCAGAAGTACATATAAATAGATTTATTTAGTTTTATACAAAATGATGAAAATCAGAAGTTTATATAAATAGATTTATTTAGTTTTATACAAAATGATGAAAATCAGAAATACATATATATAGATTTATTTAGTTTTATACAAAATGATGAAAATCAGAAGTACATATAAATAGATTTATTTAGTTTTATACAAAATGATGAATATCAGAAGTACATTTCCATAGTTTTATTTAGTTTTATACAAAATGATGAAAATCAGAAGTACATTTCCATAGATTTATTTAGTTTTATACAAAATGATGAAATTCAGAAGTACATATAAATAGATTTATTTATTTTATACAAAATGATGAAAATCAGAAGTACATATAAATAGATTTATTTAGTTTTATACAAAATGATGAAAATCTGAAGTACATTTCCATAGATTTATTTAGTTTTATACAAAATGATGAAAATCAGTAGTACATATAAATAGATTTATTTAGTTTTATACAAAATGATGAAAATCAGAAGTACATATAAATAGATTTATTTAGTTTTATACAAAATGATGAATATCAGAAGTACATTTCCATAGAGTTATTTAGTTTTATACAAAATGATGAAAATCAGAAGTACATTTCCATAGATTTATTTAGTTTTATACGAAATGATGAAAATCAGAAGTACAGTAAATAGATTTATTTAGTTTTATACAAAATGATGAAAATCAGAAGTGCATGTAAATAGATTTATTTAGTTTTATACAAAATGATGAAAATCAGAAGTACATATAAATGGATTTATTTAGTTTTATACAAAATGATGAAAATCAGAAGTACATATAAAAAGATTTATTTAGTTTTATAAAAAATGATGAAGATCAGATGTACATTTCCATAGATTTATTTAGTTTTATACAAAATGATGAAATTCAGAAGTACATATTAATAGATTTATTTAGTTTTATACAAAATAATGAAAATCAGAAGTACATATAAATAGATTTATTTAGTTTTATACAAAATGATGGAAATCAGAAGTACATATAAATAGATTTATTTAGATTTATACAAAATGATGAAAATCAGAAGTACATATAAATGGATTTATTTAGTTTTATACAAAATGATGAAAATCAGATGTACATATAAATAGATTTATTTAGTTTTATACAAAATGATGAAAATCAGAAGTACATATAAATGGATTTATTTAGTTTTATACAAAATGATGAAAATCAGAAGTACATATAAATAGATTTATTTAGTTTTATACAAAATGATGAAGAACAGAAGTACATTTCCATAGATTTATTTAGTTTTATACAAAATGATGAAAATCAGAAGTACATTTCCATAGATTTATTTAGTTTTATACAAAATGATGAAAATCAGAAGTACATTTCCATAGATTTATTTAGTTTTATACAAAATGATGAAATTCAGAAGTACATATAAATAGATTTATTTAGTTTTATACAAAATGTTGAAAATCAGAAGTTCATATAAATAGATTTATTTAGTTTTATACAAAATGATGAAAATCAGAAGTACATATAAATAGATTTATTTAGTTTTATACAAAATGATGAAAATCAGAAGTACATATAAATAGATTTATTTAGTTTTATACAAAATGATGAAAATCTGAAGCACATTTCCATAGATTTATTTAGTTTTATACAAAAGGATGAAAATCAGAAGTACATATAAATAGATTTATTTAGTTTTATACAAAATGATGAAAATCAGAAGTACATATAAAAAGATTTATTTAGTTTTATACAAAATGATGAAAATCAGAAGTACATTTCCATAGATTTATTTAGTTTTATACAAAATGATGAAAATCAGAAGTACATTTCCATAGATTTATTTAGTTTTATACAAAATGATGAAAATCAGAAGTACATATAAATAGATTTATTTAGTTTTATACAAAATGATGAAAACAGAAGTACATATTAATAGATTTATTTAGTTTTATACAAAATAATGAAAATCAGAAGTACATATAAATAGATTTATTTAGTTTTATACAAAATGATGAAAATCAGAAGTACATATAAATAGATTTATTTAGTTTTATACAAAATGATGAAAATCAGAAGTACATATAAATAGATTTATTTAGTTTTATACAAAATGATGAAAATCTGAAGTACATTTCCATAGATTTATTTAGTTTTATACAAAATGATGAAAATCAGAAGTACATATAAATAGATTTATTTAGTTTTATACAAAATGATGAAAATCAGAAGTACATATAAATAGATTTATTTAGTTTTATACAAAATGATGAATATCAGAAGTACATTTCCATAGATTTATTTAGTTTTATACAAAATGATGGAAATCAGAAGTACATTTCCATAGATTTATTTAGTTTTATACGAAATAATGAAAATCAGAAGTACATATAAATAGATTTATTTAGTTTTATACAAAATGATGAAAATCAGAAGTACATGTAAATAGATTTATTTAGTTTTATACAAAATGATGAAAATCAGAAGTACATATAAATAGATTGATTTAGTTTTATACAAAATGATAAATATCAGAAGTACATTTCCATAGATTTATTTAGATTTATACAAAATGATGAAAATCAGAAGTACATTTCCATAGATTTATTTAGTTTTATACAAAATGATGAAAATCAGAAGTACATATAAATAGATTTATTTAGTTTTATACAAAATGATGAAAATCAGAAGTACATATAAATATATTTATTTAGTTTTATACAAAATGATGAAAATCAGAAGTACATATAAATAGATTTATTTAGTTTATACAAAATGATGAAAATCAGAAGTACATATAAATAGACTTATTTAGTTTTATACAAAATGATGAAAATCAGAAGTACATATAAATGGATTTATTTAGTTTTATACAAAATGATGAAAATCAGAAGTACATATAAATAGATTTATTTAGTTTTATACAAAATGATAAAGATCAGAAGTACATTTCCATAGATTTATTTAGTTTTATACAAAATGATGAAAATCAGAAGTACATTTCCATAGATTTATTTAGTTTTATACAAAATGATGAAAATCAGAAGTACATTTCCATAGATTTATGTAGTTTTATACAAAATGATGAAAATCAGAAGTACATATAAATAGATTTATTTAGTTTTATACAAAATGATGAAAATCAGAAGTACATATAAAGAGATTTATTTAGTTTTATACAAAATGATGAATATCAGATGTACATTTCCATAGATTTATTTAGTTTTATACAAAATGATGAAAATCAGAAGTACATTTCCATAGATTTATTTAGTTTTATACGATATGATGAAAATCAGAAGTACATATAAATAGATTTATTTAGTTTTATACAAAATGATGAAAATCAGAAGTACATGTAAATAGATTTATTTAGTTTTATACAAAATGATGCAAATCAGAAGTACATATAAATGGATTTATTTAGTTTTATACAAAATGATGAAAATCAGAAGTACATATAAATAGATTTATTTAGTTTTATACAAAATGATGAAAATCAGAAGTACATTTCCATAGATTTATTTAGTTTTATACAAAATGATGAAAATCAGAAGTACATTTCCATAGATTTATTTAGTTTTATACAAAATGATGAATATCAGAAGTACATTTCCATAGATTTATTTTGTTTTATACAAAATGATGAAATTCAGAAGTACATATAAATAGATTTATTTAGTTTTATACAAAATGTTGAAAATCAGAAGTTCATATAAATAGATTTATTTAGTTTTATACAAAATGATGAAAATCAGAAGTACATATAAATAGATTTATTTAGTTTTATACAAAATGATGAAAATCAGAAGTACATTTCCATAGATTTATTTAGTTTCATACAAAATGATGAAAATCAGAAGTACATTTCCATAGATTTATTTAGTTTTATACAAAATGATGAAAATCAGACGTACATATAAATAGATTTATTTAGTTTTATACAAAATGATGAAAATCAGAAGTACATATAAATAGATTTATTTAGTTTTATACAAAATGATGAAAATCAGAAGTACATATAAATAGATTTATTTAGTTTTATACAAAATGATGAAAATCTGAAGCACATTTCCATAGATTTATTTAGTTTTATACAAAATGATGAAAATCAGAAGTACATATAAATAGATTTATTTAGTTTTATACAAAATGATGAAAATCAGAAGTACATATAAATAGATTTATTTAGTTTTATACAAAATGATGAAAATCAGAAGTACATATAAAGAGATTTATTTAGTTTTATACAAAATGATGAAAATCAGAAGTACATTTCAGTAGATTTATTTAGTTTTATACAAAATGATGAAAATCAGAAGTACATTTCCATAGATTTATTTAGTTTTATACAAAATGATGAAAATCAGAAGTACATATAAATAGATTTATTTAGTTTTATACAAAATGGTGAAAATCAGAAGTACATATAAATAGATTTATTTAGTTTTATACAAAATGATGAAAATCAGAAGTACATATAAATAGATTTATTTAGTTTTATACAAAATGATGAAAATCAGAAGTACATATAAAAAGATTTATTTAGTTTTATACAAAATGATGAAAATCAGAAGTACATTTCCATAGATTTATTTAGTTTTATACAAAATGATGAAAATCAGAAGTACATTTCCATAGATTTATTTTGTTTTATACAAAATGATGAAAATCAGAAGTACATATAAATAGATTTATTTAGTTTTATACAAAATGATGAAAACAGAAATACATATTAATAGATTTATTTAGTTTTATACAAAATAATGAAAATCAGAAGTACATATAAATAGATTTATTTAGTTTTATACAAAATGATGAAAATCAGAAGTTTATATAAATAGATTTATTTAGTTTTATACAAAATGATGAAAATCAGAAATACATATATATAGATTTATTTAGTTTTATACAAAATGATGAAAATCAGAAGTACATATAAATAGATTTATTTAGTTTTATACAAAATGATGAATATCAGAAGTACATTTCCATAGTTTTATTTAGTTTTATACAAAATGATGAAAATCAGAAGTACATTTCCATAGATTTATGTAGTTTTATACAAAATGATGAAATTCAGAAGTACATATAAATAGATTTATTTATTTTATACAAAATGATGAAAATCAGAAGTACATATAAATAGATTTATTTAGTTTTATACAAAATGATGAAAATCTGAAGTACATTTCCATAGATTTATTTAGTTTTATACAAAATGATGAAAATCAGTAGTACATATAAATAGATTTATTTAGTTTTATACAAAATGATGAAAATCAGAAGTACATATAAATAGATTTATTTAGTTTTATACAAAATGATGAATATCAGAAGTACATTTCCATAGAGTTATTTAGTTTTATACAAAATGATGAAAATCAGAAGTACATTTCCATAGATTTATTTAGTTTTATACGAAATGATGAAAATCAGAAGTACAGTAAATAGATTTATTTAGTTTTATACAAAATGATGAAAATCAGAAGTGCATGTAAATAGATTTATTTAGTTTTATACAAAATGATGAAAATCAGAAGTACATATAAATGGATTTATTTAGTTTTATACAAAATGATGAAAATCAGAAGTACATATAAAAAGATTTATTTAGTTTTATAAAAAATGATGAAGATCAGATGTACATTTCCATAGATTTATTTAGTTTTATACAAAATGATGAAATTCAGAAGTACATATTAATAGATTTATTTAGTTTTATACAAAATAATGAAAATCAGAAGTACATATAAATAGATTTATTTAGTTTTATACAAAATGATGGAAATCAGAAGTACATATAAATAGATTTATTTAGATTTATACAAAATGATGAAAATCAGAAGTACATATAAATAGATTTATTTAGTTTTATACAAAATGATGAAAATCTGAAGTACATTTCCATAGATTTATTTAGTTTTATACAAAATGATGAAAATCAGAAGTACATATAAATAGATTTATTTAGTTTTATACAAAATGATGAAAATCAGAAGTACATATAAATAGATTTATTTAGTTTTATACAAAATGATGAATATCAGAAGTACATTTCCATAGATTTATTTAGTTTTATACAAAATGATGAAAATCAGAAGTACATTTCCATAGATTTATTTAGTTTTATACAAAATGATGAAGATCAGAAGTACATTTCCATAGATTTATTTAGTTTTATACAAAATGATGAAAATCAGAAGTACATTTCCATAGATTTATGTAGTTTTATACAAAATGATGAAAATCAGAAGTACATTTCCATAGATTTATGTAGTTTTATACAAAATGATGAAATTCAGAAGTACATATAAATAGATTTATTTAGTTTTATACAAAATGATGAAAATCAGAAGTACATATAAATAGATTTATTTAGTTTTATACAAAATGATGAAAATCTGAAGTACATTTCCATAGATTTATTTAGTTTTATACAAAATGATGAAAATCAGAAGTACATATAAATAGATTTATTTAGTTTTATACAAAATGATGAAAATCAGAAGTACATATAAATAGATTTATTTAGTTTTATACAAAATGATGAATATCAGAAGTACATATAAATAGATTTATTTAGTTTTATACAAAATGATGAAAATCAGAAGTACATTTCCATAGATTTATTTAGTTTTATACGAAATGATGAAAATCAGAAGTACATATAAATAGATTTATTTAGTTTTATACAAAATGATGAAAATCAGAAGTACATGTAAATAGATTTATTTAGTTTTATACAAAATGATGAAAATCAGAAGTACATATAAATATATTTATTTAGTTTTATACAAAATGATAAATATCAGAAGTACATTTCCATAGATTTATTTAGATTTATACAAAATGATGACAATCAGAAGTACATTTCCATAGATTTATTTAGTTTTATACAAAATGATGAAAATCAGAAGTACATATAAATAGATTTATTTAGTTTTATACTAAATGATGAAAATCAGAAGTACATATAAATATATTTATTTAGTTTTATACAAAATGATGAAAATCAGAAGTACATATAAATAGATTTATTTAGTTTTATACAAAATGATGAAAATCAGAAGTACATATAAATAGATTTATTTAGTTTTATACAAAATGATGAAAATCAGAAGTACATATAAATGGATTTATTTAGTTTTATACAAAATGATGAAAATCAGAAGTACATATAAATAGATTTATTTAGTTTTATACAAAATGATGAAGATCAGAAGTACATTTCCATAGATTTATTTAGTTTTATACAAAATGATGAAAATCAGAAGTACATTTCCTTAGATTTATTTAGTTTTATACAAAATGATGAAAATCAGAAGTACATTTCCATAGAATCATGTAGTTTTATACAAAATGATGAAATTCAGAAGTACATATAAATAGATTTATTTAGTTTTATACAAAATGATGAAAATCAGAAGTACATATAAATAGATTTATTTAGTTTTATACAAAATGATGAAAATCTGAATACATTTCCATAGATTTATTTAGTTTTATACAAAATGATGAAAATCAGAAGTACATATAAATAGATTTATTTAGTTTTATACAAAATGATGAAAATCAGAATTACATGTAAATAGATTTATTTAGTTTTATACAAAATGATGAAAATCAGAAGTACATATAAATATATTTATTTAGTTTTATACAAAATGATAAATATCAGAAGTACATTTCCATAGATTTATTTAGATTTATACAAAATGATGAAAATCAGAAGTACATTTCCATAGATTTATTTAGTTTTATACAAAATGATGAAAATCAGAAGTACATATAAATAGATTCATTTAGTTTTATACAAAATGATGAAAATCAGAAGTACATATAAATATATTTATTTAGTTTTATACAAAATGATGAAAATCAGAAGTACATATAAATAGATTTATTTAGTTTTATACAAAATGATGAAAATCAGAAGTACATATAAATAGATTCATTTAGTTTTATACAAAATGATGAAAATCAGAAGTACATATAAATAGATTTATTTAGTTTTATACAAAATGATGAAGATCAGAAGTACATTTCCATAGATTTATTTAGATTTATACAAAATAATGAAAATCAGAAGTACATTTCCATAGATTTATTTAGTTTTATACAAAATGATGAAAATCAGAAGTACATATAAATAGATTCATTTAGTTTTATACAAAATGATGAAAATCAGAAGTACATATAAATATATTTATTTAGTTTTATACAAAATGGTGAAAATCAGAAGTACATATAAATAGATTTATTTAGTTTTATACAAAATGATGAAAATCAGAAGTACATATAAATAGATTTATTTAGTTTTATACAAAATGATGAAAATCAAAAGTACAAATAAATGGATTTATTTAGTTTTATACAAAATGATGAAAATCAGAAGTACATATAAATAGATTTATTCAGTTTTATACAAAATGATGAAGATCAGAAGTACATTTCCATAGATTTATTTAGTTTTATACAAAATGATGAAAATCAGAAGTACATTTCCTTAGATTTATTTAGTTTTATACAAAATGATGTAAATCAGAAGTACATTTCCATAGATTTATGTAGTTTTATACAAAATGATGAAATTCAAAAGTACATATAAATAGATTTATTTAGTTTTATACAAAATGTTGAAAATCAGAAGTTCATATAAATAGATTTATTTAGTTTTATACAAAATGATGAAAATCAGAAGTACATATAAATAGATTTATTTAGTTTTATACAAAATGATGAAAATCAGAAGTACATTTCCATTGATTTATTTAGTTTTATACAAAATGATGAAAATCAGAAGTACATTTCCATAGATTTATTTAGTTTTATACAAAATGATGAAAATCAGACGTACATATAAATAGATTTATTTAGTTTTATACAAAATGATGAAAATCAGAAGTACATATAAATAGATTTATTTAGTTTTATACAAAATGATGAAAATCAGAAGTACATTTCCATAGATTTATTTAGTTTTATACAAAATGATGAAAATCTGAAGCACATTTCAATAGATTTATTTAGTTTTATACAAAATGATGAAAATCAGAAGTACATATAAATAGATTTATTTAGTTTTATACAAAATGATGAAAATCAGAAGTACATATAAATAGATTTATTTAGTTTTATACAAAATGATGAAAATCAGAAGTACATATAAAGAGATTTATTTAGTTTTATACAAAATGATGAAAATCAGAAGTACATTTCAGTAGATTTATTTAGTTTTATACAAAATGATGAAAATCAGAAGTACATTTCCATAGATTTATTTAGTTTTATACAAAATGATGAAAATCAGAAGTACATATAAATAGATTTATTTAGTTTTATACAAAATGGTGAAAATCAGAAGTACATATAAATAGATTTATTTAGTTTTATACAAAATGATGAAAATCAGAAGTACATATAAATAGATTTATTTAGTTTTATACAAAATGATTAAAATCAGAAGTACATATAAAAAGATTTATTTAGTTTTATACAAAATGATGAAAATCAGAAGTACATTTCCATAGATTTATTTAGTTTTATACAAAATGATGAAAATCAGAATTACATATTAATAGATTTATTTAGTTTTATACAAAATGATGAAAATCAGAAGTACATATAAATAGATTTATTTAGTTTTATACAAAATGATGAAAACAGAATTACATATTAATAGATTTATTTAGTTTTATACAAAATAATGAAAATCAGAAGTACATATAAATAGATTTATTTAGTTTTATACAAAATGATGAAAATCAGAAGTACATTTCCATAGATTTATTTAGTTTTATACAAAATGATGAAAATCAGAAGTACATATAAATAGATTTATTTAGTTTTATACAAAATGATGAAAATCTGAAGTACATTTCCATAGATTTATTTAGTTTTATACAAAATGATGAAAATCAGAAGTACATATAAATAGATTTATTGAGTTTTATACAAAATGATGAAAATCAGAAGTACATATAAATAGATTTATTTAGTTTTATACAAAATGATGAATATCAGAAGTACATTTCCATAGATTTATTTAGTTTTATACAAAATGATGAAAATCAGAAGTACATTTCCATAGATTTATTTAGTTTTATACAAAATGATCAAAATCAGTAGTACATATAAATAGATTTATTTAGTTTTATACAAAATGATGAAAATCAGAAGTACATTTCCATAGATTTATTTAGTTTTATACAAAATGATGAAAATCAGAAGTACATATAAATAGATTTATTTAGTTTTATACCATATGATGAATATCAGAAGTACATTTCCATAGATTTATTTAGTTTTATACAAAATCATGAAAATCAGAAGTACATTTCCATAGATTTATTTAGTTGTATACAAAATGATGGAAATCAGAAGTACATTTCCATAGATTTATTTAGTTTTATACAAAATGATGAAAATCAGAAGTACATATAAATAGATTTATTTAGTTTTATACAAAATGATGAAAATCAGAAGAACATTTCCATAGATTTATTTAGTTTTATACAAAATGATGAAAATCAGAAGTACATTTCCATAGATTTATTTAGTTTTATACAACATGATGCAAACCAGATGTACATATAAATAGATTTATTTAGTTTTATACAAAATGATGAAAATCAGAAGTACATTTCCATAGATTTATTTACTTTTATACAAAATGATGAAAATCAGAAGTACATTTCCATAGATTTATTTACTTTTATACAAAATGATGAAAATCAGAAGTACATTTCCATAGATTTATGTAGTTTTATACAAAATGATGAAAATCAAAAGTACATATATATAGATTTATTTAGTTTTATACAAAATGATGAAAATCAGAAGTACATATAAATAGATTTATTTAGTTTTATACAAAATGATGAAAATCAGAAGTACATATAAATAGATTTATTTAGTTTTATACAAAATGATGAAAATCAGAAGTACATTTCCATAGATTTATTTACTTTTATACAAAATGATGAAAATAAGAAGTACATATAAATAGATTTATTTACTTTTATGCAAAATGATGAAAATCAGAAGTACATATAAATAGATTTATTTAGTTTTATACAAAATGATGAAAATCAGAAGTACATATAAATAGATTTATTTAGTTTTATACAAAATGATGAAAATCAGAAGTACATATAAATAGATTTATTTAGTTTTATACAAAATGATGAAAATCAGAAGTACATATAAAGAGATTTATTTAGTTTTATACAAAATGATGAAAATCAGAAGTACATTTCCATAGATTTATTTAGTTTTATACAAAATGATGAAAATTAGAAGTACATATAAATAGATTCATTTAGTTTTATACAAAATGATGAAAATCAGAAGTACATTTCCATAGATTTATTTAGTTTTATACAAAATGATCAAAATCAGAAGTACATATAAATAGATTTATTTAGTTTTATACAAAATGATGAAAATCAGAAGTACATATAAATAGATTTATTTAGTTTTATACAAAATGATGAAAATCAGAAGTACATATAAATAGATTTATTTAGTTTTATACAAAATGATTAAAATCAGAAGTACATATAAATAGATTTATTTAGTTTTATACAAAATGATGAAAATCAGAAGTACAGATAAATAGATTTATTTAGTTTTATACAAAATGATGAAAATCAGATGTACATTTCCATAGATTTATTTAGTTTTATACAAAATGATGAAATTCAGAAGTACATATAAATAGATTTATTTAGTTTTATACAAAATGATGAAAATCAGAAGTACATATAAATAGATTTATTTAGTTTTATACAAAATGATGAAAATCAGAAGTACATTTCCATAGATTTATTTACTTTTATACAAAATGATGAAAATAAGAAGTACATATAAATAGATTTATTTACTTTTATGCAAAATGATGAAAATCAGAAGTACATTTCCATAGATTTATTTAGTTTTATACAAAATGATGAAAATCAGAAGTACATATAAATAGATTTATTTAGTTTTATACAAAATGATGAAAATCAGAAGTACATATAAATAGATTTATTTAGTTTTATACAAAATGATGAAAATCAGAAGTACATATAAAGAGATTTATTTAGTTTTATACAAAATGATGAAAATCAGAAGTACATTTCCATAGATTTATTTAGTTTTATACAAAATGATGAAAATTAGAAGTACATATAAATAGATTCATTTAGTTTTATACAAAATGATGGAAATCAGAAGTACATTTCCATAGATTTATTTAGTTTTATACAAAATGATCAAAATCAGAAGTACATATAAATAGATTTATTTAGTTTTATACAAAATGATGAAAATCAGAAGTACATATAAATAGATTTATTTAGTTTTATACAAAATGATGAAAATCAGAAGTACATATAAATAGATTTATTTAGTTTTATACAAAATGATTAAAATCAGAAGTACATATAAATAGATTTATTTAGTTTTATACAAAATGATGAAAATCAGAAGTACAGATAAATAGATTTATTTAGTTTTATACAAAATGATGAAAATCAGATGTACATTTCCATAGATTTATTTAGTTTTATACAAAATGATGAAAATCAGAAGTACATTTCCATAGATTTATTTAGTTTTATACAAAATGATCAAAATCAGTAGTACATATAAATAGATTTATTTAGTTTAATTCAAAATGATGAAAATCAGAAGTACATTTCCATAGACTTATTTAGTTTTATACAAAATGATGAAAACCAGAAGTACATATAAATAGATTTATTTAGTTTTATATCATATGATGAATATCAGAAGTACATTTCCATAGATTTATATAGTTTTATACAAAATGATGAAAATCAGAAGTACATTTCCATAGATTTATTTAGTTGTATACAAAATGAGGAAAATCAGAAGTACATTTCCATAGATTTATTTAGTTTTATACAAAATGATGAAAATCAGAAGTACATATAAATAGATCTATTTAGTTTTATACAAAATGAGGAAAATCAGAAGTACATTTCCATAGATTTAGATAGTTTTGTACAAAATGATGAAAATCAGAAGTACATTTCCATAGATTTATTTAGTTTTATACAAAATGATGAAATTCAGAAGTACATATAAATAGATTTATTTAGTTTTATACAAAATGATGAAAATCAGAAGTACATATAAATAGATTTATTTAGTTTTATACAAAATGATTAAAATCAGAAGTACATATAAATAGATTTATTTAGTTTTATACAAAATGATGAAAATCAGAAGTACATATAAATAGATTTATTTAGTTTTATACAAAATGATGAAAATCAGAAGTACATTTCCATAGATTTATTTAGTTTTATACAAAATGATCAAAATCAGATGTACCTATAAATAGATTTATTTTGTTTTAAACAAAATGATGAAAATCAGAAGTACATTTCCATAGATTTTATTTAGTTTTATACAAAATGATGTAAATCAGAAGTACATTTCCTTTGATTTATTTAGTTTTATACAAAATGGTCAAAATCAGTAGTACATATAAATAGATTTATTTAGTTTTATACAAAATTATGAATATCAGAAGTACATATAAATAGATTTATTTAGTTTTATACAAACTGATGAAAATCAGAAGTACATATAAATAGATTTATTTAGTTTTATACAAAATGATGAAAATCAGAAATACATTTCCATAGATTTATTTAGTTTTATACAAAATGATGAAAATCAGAAGTACATATAAATAGATTGATTTAGTTTTAAACAAAATGATAAAAAACAGAAGTACATTTCCATAGATTGATTGTTTTATACAAAATGATGAAAATCAGAAGTACATATAAATAGATTTATTTAGTTTTATACAAAATGATGAAAATCAGAAGTACATTTCCATAGATTTATTTAGTTTTATAAAAAATGATGAAAATCAGAAGTACATTTCCATAGATTTATTTAGTTTTATACAAAATGATCAAAATCAGTAGTACATATCAATAGATTTATTTAGTTTTATACATAATGATGAAAATCAGAAGTACATATGAATAGATTTATTTAGTTTTATACAAAATGATGAAAATCAGAAGTACATATATATAGATTTATTTAGTTTTAAACAAAATGATGAATATCAGAAGTACATTTCCATAGATTGATTTAGTTTTATACAAAATGATGTAAATCAGAAGTACATTTCCCTAGATTTATTTAGTTTTATACAAAATGATGAAAATCAGAAGTACATATAAATAGATTTATTTAGTTTTATACAAAATGATGAAAATCAGAATTACATATAAATAGATTTATTTAGTTTTATGCAAAATGATGAAAATCAGAAGTACATATAAATAGATTTATTTAGTTTTATACAAAATGATGAAAATCAGAAGTACATTTCCATAGATTTATTTAGTTTTATACAAAATGATGAAAATTATAAGTAAATATAAATAGATTCATTTAGTTTTATACAAAATGATGAAAATCAGAAGTACATATAAATAGATATATTTAGTTTTATACAAAATGATGAAAATCAGAAGTACATTTCCATAGATTTATTTAGTTTTATACAAAATGATGAAAATCAGAAGTACATATGAATAGATTTATTTAGTTTTATACAAAATGATGAAAATCAGAAGTACATATAAATAGATTTTTTTAGTTTTATACAAAATGATGAAAATCAGTAGTACATTTCAATAGATTTATTTAGTTTTATACAAAATGATGAAAATCAGAAGTACATTTCCATAGATTTATTTAGTTTTATACAAAATGATGAAAATCAGAAGTACATTTCCATAGATTTATTTAGTTTTATACAAAATGATCAAAATCAGTAGTACATATAAATAGATTTATTTAGTTTTATACAAAATGATGAAAATCAGAAGTACATTTCCATAGATTTATTTAGTTTTATACAAAATGATGAAAATCAGAAGTACATTTTCATAGATTTATTTAGTTTATTCAAAATGAGGAAAATCAGTAGTACATTTCCATAGATTTATTTAGTTTTATACAAAATGATGAAAATCAGAAGTACATATAAATAGATTTATTTAGTTTTAAACAAAATAATGAAAATCAGAAGTACATTTCCATAGATTTTATTTAGTTTTATACAAAATGATGAAAATCAGAAGTACATTTCCATTGATTTATTTAGTTTTATACAAAATGGTCAAAATCAGTAGTACATATAAATAGATTTATTTTGTTTTATACAAAATGATGAAAATCAGAAGTACATATAAATAGATTGATTTAGTTTTAAACAAAATGATAAAAAACAGAAGTACATTTCCATAGATTGATTTAGTTTTATACAAAATGATGAAAATCAGAAGTACATATAAATAGATTTGTTTAGTTTTATACAAAATGATGAAAATCAGAAGTACATATAAATAGATTTATTTAGTTTTATACAAAATGATGAAAATCAGAAGTACATTTCCATAGATTTATTTAGTTTTATACAAAATGATGAAAATCAGAAGTACATTTCAAGGGATTTATTTAGTTTTATACGAAATGATGAAATTCAGAAGTACATATAAATAGACTTATTTAGTTTTATACAAAATGATGAAAATCAGAAGTACATATAAATATATTTATTTAGTTTTATACAAAATGATTAAAATCAGAAGTACCTATAAATAGATTTATTTAGTTTTATACAAAATGATGAAAATCAGAAGTACATATAAATAGATTTATTTAGTTTTATACAAAATGATGAAAATCAGAAGTACATTTCCATAGATTTATTTAGTTTTATACAAAATGATGAAAATCAGAAGTACATTTCCATAGATTTATTTAGTTTTATACAAAATGATCAAAATCAGTAGTACATATAAATAGATTTATTTAGTTTTATACAAAATGATGAAAATCAGAAGTACATATGAATAGATTTATTTAGTTTTATACAAAATGATGAAAATCAGAAGTACATATAAATAGATTTATTTACTTTTAAACAAAATGATGAATATCAGAAGTACATTTACATAGATTGGTTTAGTTTTATACAAAATTATGAAAATCAGTAGTACATTTCCATAGATTTATTTAGTTTTATACAAAATGATGAAAATCAGAAGTACATATAAATAGATTTATTTAGTTTTATACAAAATGATGAAAATCAGAAGTACATATAAATAGATTTATTTAGTTTTATACAAAATGATGAAAATCAGAAGTAAATTTCCATAGATTTATTTAGTTTTATACAAAATGCTGAAAATCAGATGTACATTTACATAGATGTATTTAGTTTTATACAAAATGATGAAAATCAGAAGTACATTTAAATAGATTTATTTAGTTTTATACAAAATGATGAAAATCAGATTTATATAAATAGGTTTATTTAGATTTATACAAAATGATGAAAATCAGAAGTAAATTTCCATAGATTTATTTAGTTTTATACAAAATGATCAAAATCAGAAGTACATATAAATAGATTTATTTAATTTTATACAAAATGATGAAAATCTGAAGTACATATAAATAGATTTATTTATTTTTATACAAAATGATGAAAATCAGAAGTACATATAAATAGATTTATTTAGTTTTATACAAAATGATGAAAATCAGAAGTACATATAAATAGATTTATGTAGATTTAAACAAAATGATGAATATCAGAAGTACATTTCCATAGATTGATTTAGTTTTATACAAAATGATGAAAATCAGGAGTACATTTCCATAGATTTATTTAGTTTTATACAAAATGATTAAAATCAGAAGTACATATAAATAGATTTATTTAGTTTTATACAAAATGATGAAAATCAGAAGTACATATAAATAGATTTATTTAGTTTTAAACAAAATGATGAATATCAGAAGTACATTTCCATAGATTGATTTAGTTTTATACAAAATGATGAAAATCAGGAGTACATTTCCATAGATTTATTTAGTTTTATACAAAATGATTAAAATCAGAAGTACATATAAATAGATTTATTTAGTTTTATACAAAATGATGAAAATCAGAAGTACATATAAATAGATTTATTTAGTTTTATACAAAATGATGAAAATCAGAAGTACATTTCCATAGATTTATTTAGTTTTATAAACAATTATGAAAATCAGAAGTACATACAAATAGATTTATTTAGTTTTATACAAAATGATGAAAATTAGAAGTACATATAAAGAGATTTATTTAGTTTTATACACAATGATGATGAAAATCAGAAGTACATATGAATAGATTTATTTAGTTTTATACAAAATGATGAAAATCAGAAGTACATATAAATAGATTTATTTAGTTTTAAACAAAATGATGAAAATCAGAAGTACATTTCCATAGATTTATTTAGTTTTATACAAAATGATGAATATCAGAAGTACATATGAATAGATTTATTTAGTTTTATACAAAATGATGAAAATCAGAAGTACATATAAATAGATTTTTTTAGTTTTATACAAAATGATGAAAATCAGTAGTACATTTCCATAGATTTATTTAGTTTTATACAAAATGATGAAAATCAGAAGTACATTTCAAGGGATTTATTTAGTTTTATACCAAATGATGAAATTCAGAAGTACATATAAATAGACTTATTTAGTTTTATACAAAATGATGAAAATCAGAAGTACATATAAATATATTTATTTAGATTTATACAAAATGATTAAAATCAGAAGTACCTATAAATAGATTTATTTAGTTTTATACAAAATGATGAAAATCAGAAGTACATATAAATAGATTTATTTAGTTTTATACAAAATGATGAAAATCAGAAGTACATTTCCATAGATTTATTTAGTTTTATACAAAATGATGAAAATCAGAAGTACATTTCCATAGATTTATTTAGTTTTATACAAAATGATCAAAATCAGTAGTACATATAAATAGATTTATTTAGTTTTATACAAAATGATGAAAATCAGAAGTACATATGAATAGATTTATTTAGTTTTATACAAAATGATGAAAATCAGAAGTACATATAAATAGATTTATTTAGTTTTAAACAAAATGATGAATATCAGAAGTACATTTACATAGATTGGTTTAGTTTTATACAAAATTATGAAAATCAGAAGTACATTTCCATAGATTTATTTAGTTTTATACAAAATGATGAAAATCAGAAGTACATATAAATAGATTTATTTAGTTTTATACAAAATGATGAAAATCAGAAGTACATATAAATAGATTTATTTAGTTTTATACAAAATGATGAAAATCAGAAGTATATTTCCATAAATTTATTTAGTTTTATACAAAATGCTGAAAATCAGATGTACATTTACATAGATGTATTTAGTTTTATATAAAATGATGAAAATCAGAAGTACATATAAAGTGATTTATTTAGTTTTATACAAAATGATGAAAATCAGAAGTACATATAAATAGATTTATTTAGATTTATAGAAAATGATGAAAATCTGAAGTACATTTCCATAGATTTATTTAGTTTTATACAAAATGATGAAAATCAGAAGTACATATAAATAGATTTATTTAGTTTTATACAAAATGATGAAAATCAGATTTATATAAATAGGTTTATTTAGTTTTATACAAAATGATGAAAATCAGAAGTAAATTTCCATAGATTTATTTAGTTTTATACAAAATGATCAAAATCAGAAGTACATATAAATAGATTTATTTAATTTTATACAAAATGATGAAAATCTGAAGTACATATAAATAGATTTATTTATTTTTATACAAAATGATGAAAATCAGAAGTACATATAAATAGATTTATTTAGTTTTATACAAAATGATGAAAATCAGAAGTACATATAAATAGATTTATTTAGTTTTAAACAAAATGATGAATATCAGAAGTACATTTCCATAGATTGATTTAGTTTTATACAAAATGATGAAAATCAGGAGTACATTTCCATAGATTTATTTAGTTTTATACAAAATGATTAAAATCAGAAGTACATATAAATAGATTTATTTAGTTTTATACAAAATGATGAAAATCAGAAGTACATATAAATAGATTTATTTAGTTTTAAACAAAATGATGAATATCAGAAGTACATTTCCATAGATTGATTTAGTTTTATACAAAATGATGAAAATCAGGAGTACATTTCCATAGATTTATTTAGTTTTATACAAAATGATTAAAATCAGAAGTACATATAAATAGATTTATTTAGTTTTATACAAAATGATGAAAATCAGAAGAACATATAAATAGATTTATTTAGTTTTATACAAAATGATGAAAATCAGAAGTACATTTCCATAGATTTATTGAGTTTTATAAACAATTATGAAAATCAGAAGTACATACAAATAGATTTATTTAGTTTTATACAAAATGATGAAAATTAGAAGTACATATAAAGAGATTTATTTAGTTTTATACAAAATGATGAAAATCAGAAGTACATATGAATAGATTTATTTAGTTTTATACAAAATGATGAAAATCAGAAGTACATATAAATAGATTTATTTAGTTTTAAACAAAATGATGAAAATCAGAAGTACATTTCCATAGATTTATTTAGTTTTATACAAAATGATGAATATCAGAAGTACATATGAATAGATTTATTTAGTTTTATACAAAATGATGAAAATCAGAAGTACATATAAATAGATTTTTTTAGTTTTATACAAAATGATGAAAATCAGTAGTACATTTCCATAGATTTATTTAGTTTTATACAAAATGATGAAAATCAGAAGTACATTTCAAGGGATTTATTTAGTTTTATACAAAATGATGAAAATCAGAAGTACATATAAATAGATTTATTTAGTTTTATACAAAATGATGAAAATCAGAAGTACATTTCCATAGATTTATTTAGTTTTATACAAAATGATGAAAATCAGAAGTACATTTCCATAGATTTATTTAGTTTTATACAAAATGATCAAAATCAGTAGTACATATAAATAGATTTATGTAGTTTTATACAAAATGATGAAAATCAGAAGTACATAGGAATAGATTTATTTAGTTTTATACAAAATGATGAAAATCAGAAGTACATATAAATAGATTTATTAAGTTTTAAACAAAATGATGAATATCAGAAGTACATTTACATAGATTGATTTATTTTTATACAAAATTATGAAAATCAGAAGTACATTTCCATAGATTTATTTAGTTTTATACAAAATGATGAAAATCAGAAGTACATATGAATAGATTTATTTAGTTTTATACAAAATGATGAAAATCAGAAGTAAATTTCCATAGATTTATTTAGTTTTATACAAAATGCTGAAAATCAGATGTACATTTACATAGATGTATTTAGTTTTATATAAAATGATGAAAATCAGAAGTACATATAAAGAGATTTATTTAGTTTTATACAAAATGATGAAAATCAGAAGTACATATAAATAGATTTATTTAGATTTATACAAAATGATGAAAATCTGAAGTACATTTCCATAGATTTATTTAGTTTTATACAAAATGATGAAAATTAGAAGTACATATAAAGAGATTTATTTAGTTTTATACAAAATGATGAAAATCAGAAGTACATATGAATAGATTTATTTAGTTTTATACAAAATGATGAAAATCAGAAGTACATATAAATAGATTTATTTAGTTTCATACAAAATGATGAAAATCAGAAGTACATTTCCATAGATTTATTTAGTTTTGTACAAAATAATGAAAATCAGAAGTACATATAAATAAATTTATTTAGTTTTATACAAAATGATGAAAATCAGAAGTACATATAAATAGATTTATGTTGTTTTAAACGAAATGATGAAAATCAGAAGTACATTTCCATAGATTGATTTAGTTTTATACAAAATGATGAAAATCAGACTTACATTTCCATAGATTTATTTAGTTTTATACAAAATGATGAAAATCAGAAGTACATATAAATAGATTTATTTAGTTTTATACAAAATGATGAAAATCAGATTTATATAAATAGGTTTATTTAGTTTTATACAAAATGATGAAAATCAGAAGTAAATTTCCATAGATTTATTTAGTTTTATACAAAATGATCAAAATCAGAAGTACATATAAATAGATTTATTTAATTTTATACAAAATGATGAAAATCTGAAGTACATATAAATAGATTTATTTATTTTTATACAAAATGATGAAAATCAGAAGTACATATAAATAGATTTATTTAGTTTTATACAAAATAATGAAAATCAGAAGTACATATAAATAGATTTATTTAGTTTTAAACAAAATGATGAATATCAGAAGTACATTTCCAGAGATTGATTTAGTTTTATACAAAATGATGAAAATCAGGAGTACATTTCCATAGATTTATTTAGTTTTATACAAAATGATTAAAATCAGAAGTACATATAAATAGATTTATTTAGTTTTATACAAAATGATGAAAATCAGAAGTACATATAAATAGATTTATTTAGTTTTATACAAAATGATGAAAATCAGAAGTACAATTCCATAGATTTATTTAGTTTTATAAACAATTATGAAAATCAGAAGTACATACAAATAGATTTATTTAGTTTTATACAAAATGATGAAAATTAGAAGTACATATAAAGAGATTTATTTAGTTTTATACAAAATGATGAAAATCAGAAGTACATATGAATAGATTTATTTAGTTTTATACAAAATGATGAAAATCAGAAGTACATATAAATAGATTTATTTAGTTTTAAACAAAATGATGAAAATCAGAAGTACATTTCCATAGATTTATTTAGTTTTATACAAAATGATGAAAATCAGAAGTACATATGAATAGATTTATTTAGTTTTATACAAAATGATGAAAATCAGAAGTACATATAAATAGATTTTTTTAGTTTTATACAAAATGATGAAAATCAGTAGTACATTTCCATAGATTTATTTAGTTTTATACAAAATGATGAAAATCAGAAGTACATTTCAAGGGATTTATTTAGTTTTATACAAAATGATGAAATTCAGAAGTACATATAAATAGACTTATTTAGTTTTATACAAAATGATGAAAATCAGAAGTACATATAAATAGATTTATTTAGTTTTATACAAAATGATGAAAATCAGAAGTACATATAAATAGATTTATTTAGTTTTATACAAAATGATGAAAATCAGAAGTACAATTCCATAGATTTATTTAGTTTTATAAACAATTATGAAAATCAGAAGTACATACAAATAGATTTATTTAGTTTTATACAAAATGATGAAAATTAGAAGTACATATAAAGAGATTTATTTAGTTTTATACAAAATGATGAAAATCAGAAGTACATATGAATAGATTTATTTAGTTTTATACAAAATGATGAAAATCAGAAGTACATATAAATAGATTTATTTAGTTTTAAACAAAATGATGAAAATCAGAAGTACATTTCCATAGATTTATTTAGTTTTATACAAAATGATGAAAATCAGAAGTACATATGAATAGATTTATTTAGTTTTATACAAAATGATGAAAATCAGAAGTACATATAAATAGATTTTTTTAGTTTTATACAAAATGATGAAAATCAGTAGTACATTTCCATAGATTTATTTAGTTTTATACAAAATGATGAAAATCAGAAGTACATTTCAAGGGATTTATTTAGTTTTATACAAAATGATGAAATTCAGAAGTACATATAAATAGACTTATTTAGTTTTATACAAAATGATGAAAATCAGAAGTACATATAAATAGATTTATTTAGTTTTATACAAAATGATGAAAATCAGAAGTACATTTCCATAGATTTATTTAGTTTTATACAAAATGATGAAAATCAGAAGTACATTTCCATAGATTTATTTAGTTTTATACAAAATGATTAAAATCAGTAGTACATATAAATAGATTTATTTAGTTTTATACAAAATGATGAAAATCAGAAGTACATTTCCATAGATTTATTTAGTTTTATACAAAATGATGAAAATCAGAAGTACATATAAATAGATTTATTTAGTTTTATACAAAATGATGAATGTCAGAAGTACATTTCCATAGATTTATTTAGTTTTACACAAAATGATGAAAATCAGAAGTACATTTCCATAGATTTATTTAGTTATATACAAAATGATGAAAATCAGAAGTACATTTCCATAGATTTATTTAGTTTTATACAAAATGATGAAAATCAGAAGTACATATAAATAGATTTATTTAGTTTTATACAAAATGATGAAAATCAGAAGTACATATAAATAGATTTATTTAGTTTTATACAAAATGATGAAAATCAGAAATACATATAAATAGATTTATTTAGTTTTATACAAAATGATGGAAATCAGAAGTACATATAAATAGATTTATTTAGTTTTAAACAAAATGATGAAAATCAGATTTATATAAATAGGTTTATTTAGTTTTATACAAAATGATGAAAATCAGAAGTAAATTTCCATAGATTTATTTAGTTTTATACAAAATGATCAAAATCAGAAGTACATATAAATAGATTTATTTAATTTTATACAAAATGATGAAAATCTGAAGTACATATAAATAGACTTATTTATTTTTATACAAAATGATGAAAATCTGAAGTACATTTCCATAGATTTATTTAGTTTTATACAAAATGATTTAAATCAGATGTACATTTACATAGATGTATTTAGTTTTATATAAAATGATGAAAATCAGAAGTACATATAAAGAGATTTATTTAGTTTTATACAAAATGATGAAAATCAAAAGTACATATAAATAGATTTATTTAGATTTATACAAAATGATGAAAATCTGAAGTACATTTCCATAGATTTATTTAGTTTTATACAAAATGATGAAAATCAGAAGTACATTTCCATAGATTTATTTAGTTTTATACAAAATGATGAAAATCAGAAGTACATTTCCATAGATTTATTTAGTTTTATACAAAATGATGAAAATCAGAAGTACATATAAATAGATTTATTTAGTTTCATACAAAATGATGAAAATCAGAAGTACATTTCCATAGATTTATTTAGTTTTGTACAAAATAATGAAAATCAGAAGTACATATAAATAAATTTATTTAGTTTTATACAAAATGATGAAAATCAGAAGTACATATAAATAGATTTATGTTGTTTTAAACAAAATGATGAAAATCAGAAGTACATTTCCATAGATTGATTTAGTTTTATACAAAATGATGAAAATCAGACTTACATTTCCATAGATTTATTTAGTTTTATACAAAATGATGAAAATCAGAAGTACATATAAATAGATTTATTTAGTTTTATACAAAATGATGAAAATCAGATTTATATAAATAGGTTTATTTAGTTTTATACAAAATGATGAAAATCAGAAGTAAATTTCCATAGATTTATTTAGTTTTATACTAAATGATCAAAATCAGAAGTACATATAAATAGATTTATTTAATTTCATACAAAATGATGAAAATCTGAAGTACATATAAATAGATTTATTTATTTTTATACAAAATGATGAAAATCAGAAGTACATATAAATAGATTTATTTAGTTTTATACAAAATGATGAAAATCAGAAGTACATATAAATAGATTTATTTAGTTTTAAACAAAATGATGAATATCAGAAGTACATTTCCATAGATTGATTTAGTTTTATACAAAATGATGAAAATCAGGAGTACATTTCCATAGATTTATTTAGTTTTATACAAAATGATTAAAATCAGAAGTACATATAAATAGATTTATTTAGTTTTATACAAAATGATGAAAATCAGAAGTACATATAAATAGATTTATTTAGTTTTATACAAAATGATGAAAATCAGAAGTACAATTCCATAGATTTATTTAGTTTTATAAACAATTATGAAAATCAGAAGTACATACAAATAGATTTATTTAGTTTTATACAAAATGATGAAAATTAGAAGTACATATAAAGAGATTTATTTAGTTTTATACAAAATGATGAAAATCAGAAGTACATATGAATAGATTTATTTAGTTTTATACAAAATGATGAAAATCAGAAGTACATATAAATAGATTTATTTAGTTTTAAACAAAATGATGAAAATCAGAAGTACATTTCCATAGATTTATTTAGTTTTATACAAAATGATGAAAATCAGAAGTACATATGAATAGATTTATTTAGTTTTATACAAAATGATGAAAATCAGAAGTACATATAAATAGATTTTTTTAGTTTTATACAAAATGATGAAAATCAGTAGTACATTTCCATAGATTTATTTAGTTTTATACAAAATGATGAAAATCAGAAGTACATATAAATAGATTTATTTAGTTTTATACAAAATGATGAAAATCAGATTTATATAAATAGGTTTATTTAGTTTTATACAAAATTATGAAAATCAGAAGTAAATTTCCATAGATTTATTTAGTTTTATACTAAATGATCAAAATCAGAAGTACATATAAATAGATTTATTTAATTTTATACAAAATGATGAAAATCTGAAGTACATATAAATAGATTTATTTATTTTTATACAAAATGATGAAAATCAGAAGTACATATAAATAGATTTATTTAGTTTTATACAAAATGATGAAAATCAGAAGTACATATAAATAGATTTATTTAGTTTTAAACAAAATGATGAATATCAGAAGTACATTTCCATAGATTGATTTAGTTTTATACAAAATGATGCAAATCAGGAGTACATTTCCATAGATTTATTTAGTTTTATACAAAATGATTAAAATCAGAAGTACATATAAATAGATTTATTTAGTTTTATACAAAATGATGAAAATCAGAAGTACATATAAATAGATTTATTTAGTTTTATACAAAATGATGAAAATCAGAAGTACAATTCCATAGATTTATTTAGTTTTATAAACAATTATGAAAATCAGAAGTACATACAAATAGATTTATTTAGTTTTATACAAAATGATGAAAATTAGAAGTACATATAAAGAGATTTATTTAGTTTTATACAAAATGATGAAAATCAGAAGTACATATGAATAGATTTATTTAGTTTTATACAAAATGATGAAAATCAGAAGTACATATAAATAGATTTATTTAGTTTTAAACAAAATGATGAAAATCAGAAGTACATTTCCATAGATTTATTTAGTTTTATACAAAATGATGAAAATCAGAAGTACATATGAATAGATTTATTTAGTTTTATACAAAATGATGAAAATCAGTAGTACATTTCCATAGATTTATTTAGTTTTATACAAAATGATGAAAATCAGAAGTACATTTCAAGGGATTTATTTAGTTTTATACAAAATGATGAAATTCAGAAGTACATATAAATAGACTTATTTAGTTTTATACAAAATGATGAAAATCAGAAGTACATATAAATAGATTTATTTAGTTTTATACAAAATGATTAAAATCAGAAGTACTTATAAATAGATTTATTTAGTTTTATACAAAATGATGAAAATCAGAAGTACATATAAATAGATTTATTTAGTTTTATACAAAATGATGAAAATCAGAAGTACATTTCCATAGATTTATTTAGTTTTATACAAAATGATGAAAATCAGAAGTACATTTCCATAGATTTATTTAGTTTTATACAAAAGGATGAAAATCAGTAGTACATATAAATAGATATATTTAGTTTTATACAAAATGATGAAAATCAGAAGTACATTTCCATAGATTTATTTAGTTTTATACAAAATGATGAAAATCAGAAGTACATATAAATAGATTTATTTAGTTTTATACAAAATGATGAATGTCAGAAGTACATTTCCATAGATTTATTTAGTTTTACACAAAATGATGAAAATCAGAAGTACATTTCCATAGATTTATTTAGTTATATACAAAATGATGAAAATCAGAAGTACATTTCCATAGATTTATTTAGTTTTATACAAAATGATGAAAATCAGAAGTACATATAAATAGATTTATTTAGTTTTATACAAAATGATGAAAATCAGAAGTACATATAAATAGATTTATTTAGTTTTATACAAAATGATGAAAATCAGAAATATATATAAATAGATTTATTTAGTTTTATACAAAATGATGAAAATCAGAAGTACATATAAATAGATTTATTTAGTTTTACACAAAATGATGAAAATCAGAAGTACATTTCCATAGATTTTATTTAGTTTTATACAAAATGATGAAAATCAGAAGTAAATTTCCATTGATTTATTTAGTTTTATACAAAATGGTCAAAATCAGTAGTACATATAGATAGATTTATTTAGTTTTATACAAAATGATGAAAATCAGAAGTATTTATGAATAGATTTATTTAGTTTTATACAAAATGATGAAAATCAGAAGTACATATAAATAGATTTATTTAGTTTTAAACAAAATGATGAATATCAGAAGTACATTTCCATAGATTGATTTAGTTTTATACAAATTATGAAAATCAGAAGTTCATATAAATAGATTTATTTAGTTTTATACAAAATGATGAAAATCAGAAGTACATTTCCATAGATTTATTTAGTTTTATACAAAATGATGAAAATCAGAAGTACATATAAATAGATTGATTTAGTTTTAAACAAAATGATGAAAAACAGAAGTACATTTCCATAGATTGATTTAGTTTTATACAAAATGATGAAAATCAGAAGTACATTTCCATAGATTTATTTAGTTTTATACAAAATGATGAAAATCAGAAGTACATATAAATAGATTTATTTAGTTTTATAAAAAATGATGAAAATCAGAAGTACATTTCCATAGATTTATTTAGTTTTATACAAAATTATCAGAATCAGTAGTACATATCAATAGATTTATTTAGTTTTATACAAAATGATGAAAATCAGAAGTATTTATGAATAGATTTATTTAGTTTTATACAAAATGATGAAAATCAGAAGTACATATAAATAGATTTATTTAGTTTTAAACAAAATGATGAATATCAGAAGTACATTTCCATAGATTGATTTAGTTTTATACAAATTATGAAAATCAGAAGTACATATAAATAGATTTATTTAGTTTTATACAAAATGATGAAAATCAGAAGTACATTTCCATAGATTTATTTAGTTTTATACAAAATGATGAAAATCAGAAGTACATATGAATAGATTTATTTAGTTTTATACAAAATGATGAAAATCAGAAGTACATATAAATAGATTCATTTAGTTTTATACAAAATGATGAAAATTAGAAGTACATATAAATAGATTCATTTAGTTTTATACAAAATGATGAAAATCAGAAGTACATTTCCATAGATTTATTTAGTTTTATACAAAATGATGAAAATTAGAAGTACATATAAATAGATTCATTTAGTTTTATACAAAATGATGAAAATCATAAGTACATATAAATAGATTCATTTAGTTTTATACAAAATGATGAAAATCAGAAGTACATTTCCTTAGATTTATTTAGTTTAATACAAAATGATGAAAATCAGAAGTACATATGAATAGATTTATTTAGTTTTATACAAAATGATGAAAATCAGAAGTACATATAAATAGATTTATTTAGTTTTATACAAAATGATGAAAATCAGAAGTACATTTCCATAGATTTATTTAGTTTAATACAAAATGATGAAAATCAGAAGTACATATGAAGAGATTTATTTAGTTTTATACAAAATGATGAAAATCAGAAGTACATATAAATAGATTCATTTAGTTTTATATAAAATGATGAAAATCAGAAGTACATTTCCATAGATTTCTTTAGTTTAATACAAAATGATGAATATCAGAAGTACATATGAATAGATTTATTTAGTTTTATACAAAATGATGAAAATCAGAAGTACATATAAATAGATTTAGTTAGTATTATACAAAATGATGAAAATCAGAAGTACATTTCCATAGATTTATTTAGTTTAATACAAAATGATGAAAATCAGAAGTACATATGAATAGATTTATTTAGTTTTATACAAAATGATAAAAATCAGGAGTACATATAAATAGATTCATTTAGTTTTATACAAAATGATGAAAATCAGAAGTACATTTCCATAGATTTATTTAGTTTCATACAAAATGATGAAAATCAGAAGTACATATGAATAGATTTATTTAGTTTTATACAAAATGATGAATATCAGATGTACATATAAATAGATTTATTTAGTTTTATACAAAATGATGAAAATCAGAAGTACATTTCCATAGATTTATTTAGTTTTATACAAAATGATGAAAATCAGTAGTACATATGAATAGATTTATTTAGTTTTATACAAAATGATGAAAATCAGAAGTACATATAAGTAGATTCATTTAGTTTTATACAAAATGATGAAAATCAGAAGTACATTTCCATAGATTTATTTAGTTTAATACAAAATGATGAAAATCAGAAGTACATATGAATAGATGTATTAAGTTTTATACAAAATGATGAAAATTAGAAGTACATATAAACAGATTCATTTAGTTTCATACAAAATGATGAAAATCAGAAGTACATTTCCATAGATTTATTTAGTTTTATACAAAATGATGAAAATTAGAAGTACATATAAATAGATTCATTTAGTTTTATACAAAATGATGAAAATCAGAAGTACATATAAATAGATTCATTTAGTTTTATACAAAATGATGAAAATCAGAAGTAAATTTCCATAGATTTATTTAGTTTAATACAAAATGATGAAAATCAGAAGTACATATGAATAGATTTATTTAGTTTTATACAAAATGATGAAAATCAGAAGTACATATAAATAGATTTTTTTAGTTTTATACAAAATGATGAAAATCAGTACTACATTTCCATAGATTTATTTAGTTTTATACAAAATGATGAAAATCAGAAGTACATTTCGATAGATTTATTTAGTTTTATACAAAATGATGAAATTCAGAAGTACATATAAATAGATTTATTTAGTTTTATACAAAATGATGAAAATCAGAACTACATATATATAGATTTATTTAGCTTTATACAAAATGATTAAAATCAGAAGTACATATAAATAGATTTATTTAGTTTTATACAAAATGATGAAAATCAGAAGTACATATCAATAGATTTATTTAGTTTTATACAAAATGATGAAAATCAGAAGTACATTTCCATAGATTTATTTAGTTTTATACAAAATGATGAAAATCAGAAGTACATTTCCATAGATATATTTAGTTTTATACAAAATGATCAAAATCAGTAGTACATATAAATAGATTTATTTAGTTTTATACAAAATGATGAAAATCAGAAGTACATTTCCATAGATTTATTTAGTTTTATAAAAAATGATCAAAATCAGTAGTACATATAAATAGATTCATTTAGTTTTATACAAAATGATTAAAATCAGAAGTACATATAAATAGATTCATTTAGTTTTATACAAAATGATGAAAATCAGAAGTACATTTCCTTAGATTTATTTAGTTTAATACAAAATGATGAAAATCAGAAGTACATATGAATAGATTTATTTAGTTTTATACAAAATGATGAAAATCAGAAGTACATATAAATAGATTTATTTAGTTTTATACAAAATGATGAAAATCAGAAGTACATTTCCATAGATTTATTTAGTTTAATACAAAATGATGAAAATCAGAAGTACATATGAATAGATTTATTTAGTTTTATACAAAATGATGAAAATCAGAAGTACATATAAATAGATTCATTTAGTTTTATACAAAATGATGAAAATCAGAAGTACATTTCCATAGATTTCTTTAGTTTAATACAAAATGATGAATATCAGAAGTACATATGAATAGATTTATTTAGTTTTATACAAAATGATGAAAATCAGAAGTACATATAAATAGATTTATTTAGTTTTATACAAAATGATGAAAATCAGAAGTACATTTCCATAGATTTATTTAGTTTAATACAAAATGATGAAAATCAGAAGAACATATGAATAGATTTATTTAGTTTTATACAAAATGATAAAAATCAGAAGTACATATAAATAGATTCATTTAGTTTTATACAAAATGATGAAAATCAGAAGTACATTTCCATAGATTTATTTAGTTTCATACAAAATGATGAAAATCAGAAGTACATATGAATAGATTTATTTAGTTTTATACAAAATGATGAAAATCAGATGTACATATAAATAGATTTATTTAGTTTTATACAAAATGATGAAAATCAGAAGTACATTTCCATAGATTTATTTAGTTTTATACAAAATGATGAAAATCAGTAGTACATATGAATAGATTTATTTAGTTTTATACAAAATGATGAAAATCAGAAGTACATATAAGTAGATTCATTTAGTTTTATACAAAATGATGAAAATCAGAAGTACATTTCCATAGATTTATTTAGTTTAATACAAAATGATGAAAATCAGAAGTACATATGAATAGATTTATTTAGTTTTATACAAAATGATTAAAATCAGAAGTACATTTCCATAGATTTATTTAGTTTTATACAAAATGATTAAAATTAGAAGTACATATAAATAGATTCATTTAGTTTTATACAAAATGATGAAAATCAGAAGTACATATAAATAGATTCATTTAGTTTTATACAAAATGATGAAAATCAGAAGTACATTTCCATAGATTTATTTAGTTTAATACAAAATGATGAAAATCAGAAGTACATATGAATAGATTTATTTAGTTTTATACAAAATGATGAAAATCAGAAGTACATATAAATAGATTTTTTTAGTTTTATACAAAATGATGAAAATCAGTACTACATTTCCATAGATTTATTTAGTTTTATACAAAATGATGAAAATCAGAAGTACATTTCCATAGATTTATTTAGTTTTATACAAAATGATGAAATTCAGAAGTACATATAAATAGATGTATTTAGTTTTATACAAAATGATGAAAATCAGAACTACATATAAATAGATTTATTTAGCTTTATACAAAATGATTAAAATCAGAAGTACATATAAATAGATTTATTTAGTTTTATACAAAATGATGAAAATCAGAAGTACATATCAATAGATTTATTTAGTTTTATACAAAATGATGAAAATCAGAAGTACATTTCCATAGATTTATTTAGTTTTATACAAAATGATGAAAATCAGAAGTACATTTCCATAGATATATTTAGTTTTATACAAAATGATCAAAATCAGTAGTACATATAAATAGATTTATTTAGTTTTATACAAAATGATGAAAATCAGAAGTACATTTCCATAGATTTATTTAGTTTTATAAAAAATGATGAAAATCAGAAGTACATATAAATAGATTTATTTAGTTTTATACAAAATGATGAATATCAGAAGTACATTTCCATAGATTTATTTAGTTTTATACAAAATGATGAAAATCAGAAGTACATATAAATAGATTTATTTAGTTATATACAAAATGATGAAAATCAGAAGTACATTTCCATAGATTTATTTAGTTTTATACAAAATGATGAAAATCAGAAGTACATATAAATAGATTTATTTAGTTTTATACAAAATGATGAAAATCAGAAGTACATTTCCATAGATTTATTTAGTTTATACAAAATGATGAAAATCAGAAGTATATTGCCATAGATTTATTTAGTTTTATACAAAATGATGAAAATTAGAAGTACATATAAATAGATTTATTTAGTTTTAAACAAAATGATGAAAATCAGAAGTACATTTCCATAGATTTTATTTAGTTTTATACAAAATGATGAACATCAGAAATACATTTCCATTGATTTATTTAGTTTTATACAAAATGGTCAAAATCAGTAGTACATATAAATAGATTTATTTAGTTTTATACAAAATGATGAAAATCAAAAGTACATATAAATAGATTTATTTAGTTTTATACAAACTGATGAAAATCAGAAGTACATATAAATAGATGGATTTAGTTTTAAACAAAATGATAAAAAACAGAAGTACATTTCCATAGATTGATTTAGTTTTATACAAAATGATGAAAATCAGAAGTACATTTCCATAGATTTATTTAGTTTTATACAAAATGATGAAAATCAGAAGTACATATAAATAGATTTATTTAGTTTTATAAAAAATGATGAAAATCAGAAGTACATTTCCATAGATTTATTTAGTTTTATACAAAAGGATCAAAATCAGTAGTACATATCAATAGATTTATTTACTTTTATACAAAATGATGAAAATCAGAAGTACATATGAATAGATTTATTTAGTTTTATACAAAATGATGAAAATCAGAAGTACATATAAATAGATTTATTTAGTTTTAAACAAAATGATGAATATCAGAAGTACATTTCCATAGATTGATTTAGTTTTATACAAATTATAAAAATCAGAAGTACATTTCCATAGATTTATTTAGTTTTATACCAAATGATGAAAATCAGAAGTACATATAAATAGATTTATTTAGTTTTATACAAAATGATGAAAATCAGAAGTACATATATATAGATTTATTTAGTTTTATACAAAATGATGAAAATCAGAAGTACATTTCCATAGATTTATTTAGTTTTATACAAAATGATGAAAATCAGAAGTACATATAAATAGATTTATTTAGTTTTATACAAAATGATGAATATCAGAAGTACATTTCCATAGATTTATTTAGTTTTATACAAAATGATGAAAATCAGAAGTACATATAAATAGATTTATTTAGTTATATACAAAATGATGAAAATCAGAAGTACATTTCCATAGATTTATTTAGTTTTATACAAAATGATGAAAATCAGAAGTAAATTTCCATAGATATATTTAGTTTTATACAAAATGATGAAAATCAGTAGTACATATAAATAGATTTATTTAGTTTTATACAAAATGATGAAAATCAGAAGTACATTTCCATAGATTTATTTAGTTTTATAAAAAATGATGAAAATCAGAAGTACATATAAATAGATTTATTTAATTTTATACAAAATGATGAATATCAGAAGTACATTTCCATAGATTTATTTAGTTTTATACAAAATGATGAAAATCAGAAGTACATATAAATAGATTTATTTAGTTATATACAAAATGATGAAAATCAGAAGTACATTTCCATAGATTTATTTAGTTTTATACAAAATGATGAAAATCAGAAGTACATATAAATAGATTTATTTAGTTTTATACAAAATGATGAAAATCAGAAGTACATTTCCATAGATTTATTTAGTTTATACAAAATGATGAAAATCAGAAGTATATTGCCATAGATTTATTTAGTTTTATACAAAATGATGAAAATTAGAAGTACATATAAATAGATTTATTTAGTTTTAAACAAAATGATGAAAATCAGAAGTACATTTCCATAGATTTTATTTAGTTTTATACAAAATGATGAACATCAGAAATACATTTCCATTGATTTATTTAGTTTTATACAAAATGGTCAAAATCAGTAGTACATATAAATAGATTTATTTAGTTTTATACAAAATGATGAAAATCAAAAGTACATATAAATAGATTTATTTAGTTTTATACAAACTGATGAAAATCAGAAGTACATATAAATAGATTTATTTAGTTTTATACAAAATGATGAAAATCAGAAATACATTTCCATAGATTTATTTAGTTTTATACAAAATGATGAAAATCAGAAGTACATATAAATAGATGGATTTAGTTTTAAACAAAATGATAAAAAACAGAAGTACATTTCCATAGATTGATTTAGTTTTATACAAAATGATGAAAATCAGAAGTACATTTCCATAGATTTATTTAGTTTTATACAAAATGATGAAAATCAGAAGTACATATAAATAGATTTATTTAGTTTTATAAAAAATGATGAAAATCAGAAGTACATTTCCATAGATTTATTTAGTTTTATACAAAAGGATCAAAATCAGTAGTACATATCAATAGATTTATTTAGTTTTATACAAAATGATGAAAATCAGAAGTACATATGAATAGATTTATTTAGTTTTATACAAAATGATGAAAATCAGAAGTACATATAAATAGATTTATTTAGTTTTAAACAAAATGATGAATATCAGAAGTACATTTCCATAGATTGATTTAGTTTTATACAAATTATGAAAATCAGAAGTACATTTCCATAGATTTATTTAGTTTTATACCAAATGATGAAAATCAGAAGTACATATAAATAGATTTATTTAGTTTTATACAAAATGATGAAAATCAGAAGTACATATATATAGATTTATTTAGTTTTATACAAAATGATGAAAATCAGAAGTAAATTTCCATAGATTTATTTAGTTTTATACAAAATGCTGAAAATCAGATGTACATTTACATAGATGTATTTAGTTTTATATAAAATGATGAAAATCAGAAGTACATTTCCATAGATTTATTTAGTTTTATACAAAATGATGAAAATCAGAAGTACATATAAATAGATTTATTTAGATTTATACAAAATGATGAAAATCAGAAGTACATTTCCATAGATTTATTTAGTTTTATACAAAATGATGAAAATCAGAAGTACATTTCCATAGATTTATTTAGTTTTATACAAAATGATGAAAATCAGAAGTACATTTCCATAGATTTATTTAGTTTTATACAAAATGATGAAAATCAGAAGTACATATAAATAGATTTATTTAGTTTTATACAAAATGATGAAAATCAGAAGTACATTTCCATAGATTTATTTAGTTTTGTACAAAATAACGAAAATCACAAGTACATAAAAATAAATTTATTTAGTTTTATACAAAATGATGAAAATCAGAATTACATTTCCATAGATTTATTTAGTTTTATACAAAATGATGAAAATCAGAAGTACATATAAATAGATTTATTTAGTTTTATACAAAATGAGGAAAATCAGATTTATATAAATAGATTTATTTACTTTTATACAAAATGATGAAAATCAGAAGTAAATTTCCATAGATTTATTTAGTTTTATACAAAATGATCAAAATCAGAAGTACATATAAATAGATTTATTTAATTTTATACAAAATGATGAAAATCTGAAGTACATATAAATAGATTTATTTATTTTTATACAAAATGATGAAAATCAGAAGTACATATAAATAGATTTATTTAGTTTTATACAAAATGATGAAAATCAGAAGTACATATGAATGGATTTATTTAGTTTTAAACAAAATGATGAATATCAGAAGTACATTTCCATAGATTGATTTAGTTTTATACAAAATGATGAAAATCAGAAGTACATTTCCATAGATTGATTTAGTTTTAAACAAAATGATTAAAATCAGAAGTACATATAAATAGATTTATTTAGTTTTATACAAAATGATGAAAATCAGAAGTACATATAAATAGATTTATTTAGTTTTATACAAAATGATGAAAATCAGAAGTACATTTCCATAGATTTATTTAGTTTTATAAACAATTATGAAAATCAGAAGTATATATAAATAGATTTATTTAGTTTTATACAAAATGATGAAAATCAGAAGTACATATAAAGAGATTTATTTAGTTTTATACAAAATGATGAAAATCAGAAGTACATATGAATAGATTTATTTAGTTTTATACAAAATGATGAAAATCAGAAGTACATATAAATAGATTTATTTAGTTTTAAACAAAATGATGAAAATCAGAAGTACATTTCCATAGATTTATTCAGTTTTATACAAAATGATGAAAATCAGAAGTACATTTCCATAGATTTATTTAGTTTTATACAAAATGATGAAAATCAGAAGTACATATAAATAGATTTATTTAGTTTTATAAAAAATGATGAAAATCAGAAGTACATATAAAAAGATTTATTTAGTTTTATACAAAATGATGAAAATCAGAAGTAAATTACCATAGATTTATTTAGTTTTATACAAAATGATCAAAATCAGAAGTACATATAAATAGATTTTTATAGTTTTATACAAAATGATGAAAATCAGAAGTACATATAAATAGATTTATTTAGTTTTATACAAAATGATGAAAATCAGAAGTAAATATAAATAGATTTATTTAGTTTTATACAAAATGATGAAAATCAGAAGTACATATAAATAGATTTATTTAGTTTTATACAAAATGATGAAAATCAGAAGTACATTTCCATAGATTGATTTAGTTTTATACAAAATGATGAAAATCAGAAGTACATTTCCATAGATTTATTTAGTTTTATACAAAATGATGAAAATCAGAAGTACATATAAATAGATTTATTTAGTTTTATACAAAATGATGAAAATCAGAAGTACATATAAATAGATTTATTTAGTTTTATACAAAATGATGAAAATCAGAAGTACATTTCCATAGATTTATTTAGTTTTATAAACAATTATGAATATCAGAAGTACATATAAATGGACTTATATAGTTTTATACAAAATGAGGAAAATCAGAAGTACATTTCCATAGATTTATTTAGTTTTATACAAAATGATGAAAATCAGAAGTACATTTCCATAGATTGATTTAGTTTTAAACAAAATGATGAAAATCAGAAGTACATTTCCATAGATTTATTTAGTTTTATACAAAATGAGGAAAATCAGAAGTACATATAAATAGATTTATTTAGTTTTATACAAAATGATGAAAATCAGAAGTACATATAAATAGATTTATTTAGTTTTATACAAAATGATGAAAATCAGAAGTACATTTCCATAGATTTATTTAGTTTTATACAAAATGATGAAAATCAGAAGTACATATAAATAGATTTATTTAGTTGTATACAAAATGATGAAAATCAGAAGTACATTTCCATAGATTTATTTAGTTTTATACAAAATGATGAAAATCAGAATTACATATAAATAGATTTATTTAGTATTATACAAAATGATGAAAATCCGAAGTACATATAAATAGATTTATTTAGTTTTATACAAAATGATGAATATCAGAAGTACATTTCTATAGATTTATTTAGTTTTATACAAAATGATGAAAATCAGAAGTACATTTCCATAGATTTATTTAGTTTTATAAACAATTATGAAAATCAGAAGTATATATAAATAGATTTATTTAGTTTTATACAAAATGATGAAAATCAGAAGTACATATAAAGAGATTTATTTAGTTTTATACAAAATGATGAAAATCAGAAGTACATATGAATAGATTTATTTAGTTTTATACAAAATGATGAAAATCAGAAGTACATATAAATAGATTTATTTAGTTTTAAACAAAATGATGAAAATCAGAAGTACATTTCCATAGATTTATTCAGTTTTATACAAAATGATGAAAATCAGAAGTACATTTCCATAGATTGATTTAGTTTTAAACAAAATGATGAAAATCAGAAGTACATTTCCATAGATTTATTTAGTTTTATACAAAATGATGAAAATCAGAAGTACATATAAATAGATTTATTTAGTTTTATACAAAATGATGAAAATCAGAAGTACATATAAATAGATTTATTTAGTTTTATACAAAATGATGAAAATCAGAAGTACATTTCCATAGATTGATTTAGTTTTAAACAAAATGATGAAAATCAGAAGTACATTTCCATAGATTTATTTAGTTTTATACAAAATGATGAAAATCAGAAGTACATATAAATAGATTTATTTAGTTTTATACAAAATGATGAAAATCAGAAGTACATATAAATAGATTTATTTAGTTTTATACAAAATGATGAAAATCAGAAGTACATATAAATAGATTTATTTAGTTTTATACAAAATGATGAAAATCAGAAGTACATATAAATAGATTTATTTAGTTGTATACAAAATGATGAAAATCAGAAGTACATTTCCATAGATTTATTTAGTTTTATACAAAATGATGAATATCAGAATTACATATAAATAGATTTATTTAGTATTATACAAAATGATGAAAATCCGAAGTACATATAAATAGATTTATTTAGTTTTATACAAAATGATGAATATCAGAAGTACATTTCTATAGATTTATTTAGTTTTATACAAAATGATGAAAATCAGAAGTACATTTCCATAGATTTATTTAGTTTTATAAACAATTATGAAAATCAGAAGTATATATAAATAGATTTATTTAGTTTTATACAAAATGATGAAAATCAGAAGTACATATAAAGAGATTTATTTAGTTTTATACAAAATGATGAAAATCAGAAGTACATATGAATAGATTTATTTAGTTTTATACAAAATGATGAAAATCAGAAGTACATATAAATAGATTTATTTAGTTTTAAACAAAATGATGAAAATCAGAAGTACATTTCCATAGATTTATTCAGTTTTATACAAAATGATGAAAATCAGAAGTACATTTCCATAGATTGATTTAGTTTTAAACAAAATGATGAAAATCAGAAGTACATTTCCATAGATTTATTTAGTTTTATACAAAATGATGAAAATCAGAAGTACATATAAATAGATTTATTTAGTTTTATACAAAATGATGAAAATCAGAAGTACATATAAATAGATTTATTTAGTTTTATACAAAATGATGAAAATCAGAAGTACATTTCCATAGATTTATTCAGTTTTATACAAAATGATGAAAATCAGAAGTACATATAAATAGATTTATTTAGTTTTATACAAAATGATGAAAATCAGAAGTACATATAAATAGATTTATTTAGTTGTATACAAAATGATGAAAATCAGAAGTACATTTCCATAGATTTATTTAGTTTTATACAAAATGATGAAAATCAGAATTACATATAAATAGATTTATTTAGTATTATACAAAATGATGAAAATCCGAAGTACATATAAATAGATTTATTTAGTTTTATACAAAATGATGAATATCAGAAGTACATTTCTATAGATTTATTTAGTTTTATACAAAATGATGAAAATCAGAAGTACATTTCCATAGATTTATTTAGTTTTATAAACAATTATGAAAATCAGAAGTATATATAAATAGATTTATTTAGTTTTATACAAAATGATGAAAATCAGAAGTACATATAAAGAGATTTATTTAGTTTTATACAAAATGATGAAAATCAGAAGTACATATGAATAGATTTATTTAGTTTTATACAAAATGATGAAAATCAGAAGTACATATAAATAGATTTATTTAGTTTTAAACAAAATGATGAAAATCAGAAGTACATTTCCATAGATTTATTCAGTTTTATACAAAATGATGAAAATCAGAAGTACATTTCCATAGATTTATTTAGTTTTATACAAAATGATGAAAATCAGAAGTACATATAAATAGATTTATTTAGTTTTATAAAAAATGATGAAAATCAGAAGTACATATAAAAAGATTTATTTAGTTTTATACAAAATGATGAAAATCAGAAGTAAATTACCATAGATTTATTTAGTTTTATACAAAATGATCAAAATCAGAAGTACATATAAATAGATTTTTATAGTTTTATACAAAATGATGAAAATCAGAAGTACATATAAATAGATTTATTTAGTTTTATACAAAATGATGAAAATCAGAAGTAAATATAAATAGATTTATTTAGTTTTATACAAAATGATGAAAATCAGAAGTACATATAAATAGATTTATTTAGTTTTATACAAAATGATGAAAATCAGAAGTACATTTCCATAGATTGATTTAGTTTTATACAAAATGATGAAAATCAGAAGTACATTTCCATAGATTTATTTAGTTTTATACAAAATGATGAAAATCAGAAGTACATATAAATAGATTTATTTAGTTTTATACAAAATGATGAAAATCAGAAGTACATATAAATAGATTTATTTAGTTTTATACAAAATGATGAAAATCAGAAGTACATTTCCATAGATTTATTTAGTTTTATAAACAATTATGAATATCAGAAGTACATATAAATGGACTTATATAGTTTTATACAAAATGAGGAAAATCAGAAGTACATTTCCATAGATTTATTTAGTTTTATACAAAATGATGAAAATCAGAAGTACATTTCCATAGATTGATTTAGTTTTAAACAAAATGATGAAAATCAGAAGTACATTTCCATAGATTTATTTAGTTTTATACAAAATGAGGAAAATCAGAAGTACATATAAATAGATTTATTTAGTTTTATACAAAATGATGAAAATCAGAAGTACATATAAATAGATTTATTTAGTTTTATACAAAATGATGAAAATCAGAAGTACATTTCCATAGATTTATTTAGTTTTATACAAAATGATGAAAATCAGAAGTACATATAAATAGATTTATTTAGTTGTATACAAAATGATGAAAATCAGAAGTACATTTCCATAGATTTATTTAGTTTTATACAAAATGATGAAAATCAGAATTACATATAAATAGATTTATTTAGTATTATACAAAATGATGAAAATCCGAAGTACATATAAATAGATTTATTTAGTTTTATACAAAATGATGAATATCAGAAGTACATTTCTATAGATTTATTTAGTTTTATACAAAATGATGAAAATCAGAAGTACATTTCCATAGATTTATTTAGTTTTATAAACAATTATGAAAATCAGAAGTATATATAAATAGATTTATTTAGTTTTATACAAAATGATGAAAATCAGAAGTACATATAAAGAGATTTATTTAGTTTTATACAAAATGATGAAAATCAGAAGTACATATGAATAGATTTATTTAGTTTTATACAAAATGATGAAAATCAGAAGTACATATAAATAGATTTATTTAGTTTTAAACAAAATGATGAAAATCAGAAGTACATTTCCATAGATTTATTCAGTTTTATACAAAATGATGAAAATCAGAAGTACATTTCCATAGATTGATTTAGTTTTAAACAAAATGATGAAAATCAGAAGTACATTTCCATAGATTTATTTAGTTTTATACAAAATGATGAAAATCAGAAGTACATATAAATAGATTTATTTAGTTTTATACAAAATGATGAAAATCAGAAGTACATATAAATAGATTTATTTAGTTTTATACAAAATGATGAAAATCAGAAGTACATTTCCATAGATTGATTTAGTTTTAAACAAAATGATGAAAATCAGAAGTACATTTCCATAGATTTATTTAGTTTTATACAAAATGATGAAAATCAGAAGTACATATAAATAGATTTATTTAGTTTTATACAAAATGATGAAAATCAGAAGTACATATAAATAGATTTATTTAGTTTTATACAAAATGATGAAAATCAGAAGTACATATAAATAGATTTATTTAGTTTTATACAAAATGATGAAAATCAGAAGTACATATAAATAGATTTATTTAGTTGTATACAAAATGATGAAAATCAGAAGTACATTTCCATAGATTTATTTAGTTTTATACAAAATGATGAATATCAGAATTACATATAAATAGATTTATTTAGTATTATACAAAATGATGAAAATCCGAAGTACATATAAATAGATTTATTTAGTTTTATACAAAATGATGAATATCAGAAGTACATTTCTATAGATTTATTTAGTTTTATACAAAATGATGAAAATCAGAAGTACATTTCCATAGATTTATTTAGTTTTATAAACAATTATGAAAATCAGAAGTATATATAAATAGATTTATTTAGTTTTATACAAAATGATGAAAATCAGAAGTACATATAAAGAGATTTATTTAGTTTTATACAAAATGATGAAAATCAGAAGTACATATGAATAGATTTATTTAGTTTTATACAAAATGATGAAAATCAGAAGTACATATAAATAGATTTATTTAGTTTTAAACAAAATGATGAAAATCAGAAGTACATTTCCATAGATTTATTCAGTTTTATACAAAATGATGAAAATCAGAAGTACATTTCCATAGATTGATTTAGTTTTAAACAAAATGATGAAAATCAGAAGTACATTTCCATAGATTTATTTAGTTTTATACAAAATGATGAAAATCAGAAGTACATATAAATAGATTTATTTAGTTTTATACAAAATGATGAAAATCAGAAGTACATATAAATAGATTTATTTAGTTTTATACAAAATGATGAAAATCAGAAGTACATTTCCATAGATTTATTCAGTTTTATACAAAATGATGAAAATCAGAAGTACATATAAATAGATTTATTTAGTTTTATACAAAATGATGAAAATCAGAAGTACATATAAATAGATTTATTTAGTTGTATACAAAATGATGAAAATCAGAAGTACATTTCCATAGATTTATTTAGTTTTATACAAAATGATGAAAATCAGAATTACATATAAATAGATTTATTTAGTATTATACAAAATGATGAAAATCCGAAGTACATATAAATAGATTTATTTAGTTTTATACAAAATGATGAATATCAGAAGTACATTTCTATAGATTTATTTAGTTTTATACAAAATGATGAAAATCAGAAGTACATTTCCATAGATTTATTTAGTTTTATAAACAATTATGAAAATCAGAAGTATATATAAATAGATTTATTTAGTTTTATACAAAATGATGAAAATCAGAAGTACATATAAAGAGATTTATTTAGTTTTATACAAAATGATGAAAATCAGAAGTACATATGAATAGATTTATTTAGTTTTATACAAAATGATGAAAATCAGAAGTACATATAAATAGATTTATTTAGTTTTAAACAAAATGATGAAAATCAGAAGTACATTTCCATAGATTTATTCAGTTTTATACAAAATGATGAAAATCAGAAGTACATTTCCATAGATTTATTTAGTTTTATACAAAATGATGAAAATCAGAAGTACATATAAATAGATTTATTTAGTTTTATAAAAAATGATGAAAATCAGAAGTACATATAAAAAGATTTATTTAGTTTTATACAAAATGATGAAAATCAGAAGTAAATTACCATAGATTTATTTAGTTTTATACAAAATGATCAAAATCAGAAGTACATATAAATAGATTTTTATAGTTTTATACAAAATGATGAAAATCAGAAGTACATATAAATAGATTTATTTAGTTTTATACAAAATGATGAAAATCAGAAGTACATATAAATAGATTTATTTAGTTTTATACAAAATGATGAAAATCAGAAGTACATATAAATAGATTTATTTAGTTTTATACAAAATGATGAAAATCAGAAGTACATTTCCATAGATTGATTTAGTTTTATACAAAATGATGAAAATCAGAAGTACATTTCCATAGATTTATTTAGTTTTATACAAAATGATGAAAATCAGAAGTACATATAAATAGATTTATTTAGTTTTATACAAAATGATGAAAATCAGAAGTACATATAAATAGATTTATTTAGTTTTATACAAAATGATGAAAATCAGAAGTACATTTCCATAGATTTATTTAGTTTTATAAACAATTATGAATATCAGAAGTACATATAAATGGACTTATATAGTTTTATACAAAATGAGGAAAATCAGAAGTACATTTCCATAGATTTATTTAGTTTTATACAAAATGATGAAAATCAGAAGTACATTTCCATAGATTGATTTAGTTTTAAACAAAATGATGAAAATCAGAAGTACATTTCTATAGATTTATTTAGTTTTATACAAAATGATGAAAATCAGAAGTACATATAAATAGATTTATTTAGTTTTATACAAAATGATGAAAATCAGAAGTACATATAAATAGATTTATTTAGTTGTATACAAAATGATGAAAATCAGAAGCACATTTCCATAGATTTATTTAGTTTTATACAAAATGATGAAAATCAGAATTACATATAAATAGATTTATTTAGTATTATACAAAATGATGAAAATCCGAAGTACATATAAATAGATTGATTTAGTTTTATACAAAATGATGAATATCAGAAGTACATTTCTATAGATTTATTTAGTTTTATACAAAATGATGAAAATCAGAAGTACATTTCCATAGATTTATTTAGTTTTATACAAAATGATGAAAATCAGAAGTACATTTCCATAGATTTATTTAGTTTTATACAAAATGATGAAAATCAGAAGTACATTTCCATAGATTTATTTAGTTTTATACAAAATGATGAAAATCAGAAGTACATATAAATAGATTTATTTAGTTTTATACAAAATGATGAAAATCAGAAGTACATTTCCATTGATTTATTTAATTTTATACAAAATGATGAAAATCAGAAGTACATTTCCATAGATTTATTTAGTTTTATACAAAATGATGAAAATCAGAAGTACATTTCCATAGATTTATTTAGTTTTATACAAAATGATGAAAATCAGAAGTACATTTCCATAGATTTATTTAGTTTTTGTACAAAATGATGAAAATCAGAAGTACATATAAAGAGATTTATTTAGTTTTATACAAAATGATGAAATTCAGAAGTACATATTAATAGATTTATTTAGTTTTATACAAAATGATGAAAATCAGAAGTACATATAAATAGATTTATTTAGTTTTATACAAAATGATGAAAATCAGAAGTACATATAAATAGATTTATTTAGTTTTATACAAAATGATGAAAATCAGAAGTACATTTCCATAGATTTATTTAGTTTTATACAAAATGATGAAAATCAGAAGTACATTTCCATAGATTTATTTAGTTTTATACAAAATGATGAAATTCAGAAGTACATATTAATAGATTTATTTAGTTTTATACAAAATGATGAAAATCAGAAGTACATATAAATAGATTTATTTAGTTTTATACAAAATGATGAAAATCAGAAGTACATATAAATAGATTTATTTAGTTTTATACAAAATGATGAAAATCAGAAGTACATATAAATAGATTTATTTAGTTTTATACAAAATGATGAAAATCAGAAGTACATATAAATAGATTTATTTAGTTTTATACAAAATGATGAATATCAGAAGTACATTTCCATAGATTTATTTAGTTTTATACAAAATGATGAAAATCAGAAGTACATTTCCATAGATTTATTTAGTTTTATACGAAATGATGAAAATCAGAAGTACATATAAATAGATTTATTTAGTTTTATACAAAATGATGAAAATCAGAAGTACATATAAATATATTTATTTAGTTTTATACAAAATGATGAAAATCAGAAGTACATATAAATAGATTTATTTAGTTTTATACAAAATGATGAAAATCAGAGGTACATATAAATAGATTTATTTAGTTTTATACAAAATGATGAAAATCAGAAGTACATATAAATGGATTTATTTAGTTTTATACAAAATGATGAAAATCAGAAGTACATATAAATAGATTTATTTAGTTTTATACAAAATGATGAAAATCAGAAGTGCATATAAATAGATTTATTTAGTTTTATACAAAATGATGAATATCAGAAGTACATTTCCATAGATTTATTTAGTTTTATACAAAATGATGAAAATCAGAAGTACATTTCCATAGATTTATTTAGTTTTATACGAAATGATGAAAATCAGAAGTACATATAAATAGATTTATTTAGTTTTATACAAAATGATGAAAATCAGAAGTACATGTAAATAGATTTATTTAGTTTTATACAAAATGATGAAAATCAGAAGTACATATAAATATATTTATTTAGTTTTATACAAAATGATGAAAATCTGAAGTACATTTCCATAGATTTATTTAGTTTTATACAAAATGATGAAAATCAGAAGTACCTATAAATAGATTTATTTAGTTTTATACAAAATGATGAAAATCAGAAGTACATATAAATAGATTTATTTAGTTTCATACAAGATGATGAATATCAGAAGTACATTTCCATAGATTTATTTAGTTTTATACAAAATGATGAAAATCAGAAGTACATGTCCATAGATTTATTTAGTTTTATACGAAATGATGAAAATCAGAAGTACATATAAATAGATTTATTTAGTTTTATACAAAATGATGAAAATCAGAAGTACATATAAATATATTTATTTAGTTTTATACAAAATGATGAAAATCAGAAGTAGATATAAATAGATTTATTTAGTTTTATACAAAATGATGAAAATCTGAAGTACATTTCCATAGATTTATTTAGTTTTATACAAAATGATTAAAATCAGAAGTACATATAAATGGATTTATTTAGTTTTATACAAAATGATGAAAATCAGAAGTACATATAAATAGATTTATTTAGTTTTATACAAAATGATGAAGATCACAAGTACATTTCCATAGATTTATTTAGTTTTATACAAAATGATGAAAATCAGAAGTACATTTCCATAGATTTATTTAGTTTTATACAAAATGATGAAAATCAGAAGTACATTTCCATAGATTTATGTAGTTTTATACAAAATGATGAAATTCAGAAATACATATAAATAGATTTATTTAGTTTTATACAAAATGATGAAAATCAGAAGTACATATAAATAGATTTATTTAGTTTTATACAAAATGATGAAAATCTGAAGTACATTTCCATAGATTTATTTAGTTTTATACAAAATGATGAAAATCAGAAGTACATATAAATATATTTATTTAGTTTTATACAAAATGATAAATATCAGAAGTACATTTCCATAGATTTATTTAGATTTATACAAAATGATGAAAATCAGAAGTACATTTCCATAGATTTATTTAGTTTTATACAAAATGATGAAAATCAGAAGTACATATAAATAGATTTATTTAGTTTTATACAAAATGATGAAAATCAGAAGTACATATAAATATATTTATTTAGTTTTATACAAAATGATGAAAATCAGAAGTACATATAAATAGATTTATTTAGATTTATACAAAATGATGAAAATCAGAAGTACATATAAATAGATTTATTTAGTTTTATACAAAATGATGAAAATCAGAAGTACATATAAATGGATTTATTTAGTTTTATACAAAATGATGAAAATCAGAAGTACATATAAATAGATTTATTTAGTTTTATACAAAATGATGAAGATCAGAAGTACATTTCCATAGATTTATTTAGTTTTATACAAAATGATGAAAATCAGAAGTACATTTCCTTAGATTTATTTAGTTTTATACAAAATGATGAAAATCAGAAGTACATTTCCATAGATTTATGTAGTTTTATACAAAATGATGAAAATCAGAAGTACATTTCCATAGATTTATTTAGTTTTATACAAAATGATGAAAATCAGAAGTACATTTCCATAGATTTATGTAGTTTTATACAAAATGATGAAATTCAGAAATACATATAAATAGATTTATTTAGTTTTATACAAAATGATGAAAATCAGAAGTACATATAAATAGATTTATTTAGTTTTATACAAAATGATGAAAATCTGAAGTACATTTCCATAGATTTATTTAGTTTTATACAAAATGATGAAAATCAGAAGTACATATAAATAGATTTATTTAGTTTTATACAAAATGATGAAAATCAGAAGTGCATATAAATAGATTTATTTAGTTTTATACAAAATGATGAATATCAGAAGTACATTTCCATAGATTTATTTAGTTTTATACAAAATGATGAAAATCAGAAGTACATTTCCATAGATTTATTTAGATTTATACGAAATGATGAAAATCAGAAGTACATATAAATATATTTATTTAGTTTTATACAAAATGATAAATATCAGAAGTACATTTCCATAGATTTATTTAGATTTATACAAAATGATGAGAATCAGAAGTACATTTCCATAGATTTATTTAGTTTTATACAAAATGATGAAAATCAGAAGTACATATAAATAGATTTATTTAGTTTTATACAAAATGATGAAAATCAGAAGTACATATAAATATATTTATTTAGTTTTATACAAAATGATGAAAATCAGAAGTACATATAAATAGATTTATTTAGATTTATACAAAATGATGAAAATCAGAAGTACATATAAATAGATTTATTTAGTTTTATACAAAATGATGAAAATCAGAAGTACATATAAATGGATTTATTTAGTTTTATACAAAATGATGAAAATCAGAAGTACATATAAATAGATTTATTTAGTTTTATACAAAATGATGAAGATCAGAAGTACATTTCCATAGATTTATTTAGTTTTATACAAAATGATGAAAATCAGAAGTACATTTCCTTAGATTTATTTAGTTTTATACAAAATGATGAAAATCAGAAGTACATTTCCATAGATTTATGTAGTTTTATACAAAATGATGAAATACAGAAGTACATATAAATAGATTTATTTAGTTTTATACAAAATGTTGAAAATCAGAAGTTCATATAAATAGATTTATTTAGTTTTATACAAAATGATGAAAATCAGAAGTACATATAAATAGATTTATTTAGTTTTATACAAAATGATGAAAATCAGAAGTACATTTCCATAGATTTATTTAGTTTTATACAAAATGATGAAAATCAGAAGTACATTTCCATAGATTTATTTAGTTTTCTACAAAATGATGAAAATCAGACGTACATATAAATAGATTTATTTAGTTTTATACAAAATGATGAAAATCAGATGTACATATAAATAGATTTATTTAGTTTTATACAAAATGATGAAAATCAGAAGTACATATAAATAGATTTATTTAGTTTTATACAAAATGATAAAAAATCTGAAGCACATTTCCATAGATTTATTTAGTTTTATACAAAATGATGAAAATCAGAAGTACATATAAATAGATTTATTTAGTTTTATACAAAATGATGAAAATCTGAAGTACATTTCCATAGATTTATTTAGTTTTATACAAAATGATGAAAATCAGAAGTACATATAAATAGATTTATTTAGTTTTATACAAAATGATGAAAATCAGAAGTACATATAAATAGATTTATTTAGTTTTATACAAAATGATGAATATCAGAAGTACATTTCCATAGATTTATTTAGTTTTATACAAAATGATCAAAATCAGTAGTACATATAAATAGATTTATTTAGTTTTATACAAAATGATGAAAATCAAAAGTACATTTCCATAGATTTATTTAGTTTTATACAAAATGATGAAAATCAGAAGTACATATAAATAGATTTATTTAGTTTTATACCATATGATGAATATCAGAAGTACATTTCCACAGATTTATTTAGTTTTATACAAAATCATGAAAATCAGAAGTACATTTCCATAGATTTATTTAGTTGTATACAAAATGATGAAAATCAAAAGTACATTTCCATAGATTTATTTAGTTTTATACAAAATGATGAAAATCAGAAGTACATATAAATAGATTTATTTAGTTTTATACAAAATGATGAAAATCAGAATTACATATAAATAGATTTATTTAGTTTTATACAAAATGATGATAATCAGAAGTACATATAAATAGATTTATTTAGTTTTATACAAAATGATGAAAATCAGAAGTACATATAAATAGATTTATTTAGTTTTATACAAAATGATGAAAATCAGATGTACATATAAATAGATTTATTTAGTTTTATACAAAATGATGAAAATCAGAAGTACATTTCCATAGATTTATTTACTTTTATACAAAATGATGAAAATCAGAAGTACATTTCCATAGATTTATTTACTTTTATACAAAATGATGAAAATCAGAAGTACATTTCCATAGATTTATGTAGTTTTATACAAAATGATGAAAATCAAAAGTACATATATATAGATTTATTTAGTTTTATACAAAATGATGAAAATCAGAAGTACATATAAATAGATTTATTTAGTTTTATACAAAATGATGAAAATCAGAAGTACATATAAATAGATTTATTTAGTTTTATACAAAATGATGAAAATCAGAAATACATTTCCATAGATTTATTTACTTTTATACAAAATGATGAAAATCAGAAGTACATTTCCATAGATTTATTTACTTTTATGCAAAATGATGAAAATCAGAAGTACATTTCCATAGATTTATTTAGTTTTATACAAAATGATGAAAATCAGAAGTACATATAAATAGATTTATTTAGTTTTATACAAAATGATGAAAATCAGAAGTACATATAAAGAGATTTATTTAGTTTTATACAAAATGATGAAAATCAAAAGTACATTTCCATAGATTTATTTAGTTTTATACAAAATGATGAAAATTAGAAGTACATAAAAATAGATTCATTTAGTTTTATACAAAATGATTAAAATCAGAAGTACATTTCCATAGATTTATTTAGTTTTATACAAAATGATGAAAATCAGAAGTACATATAAATAGATTTATTTAGTTTTATACAAAATGATGAAAATCAGAAGTACATATAAATAGATTTATTTAGTTTTATACAAAATGATGAAAATCAGAAGTACATATAAATAGATTTATTTAGTTTTATACAAAATGATGAAAATCAGAAGTACAGATAAATAGATTTATTTAGTTTTATACAAAATGATGAAAATCAGAAGTACATTTCCATAGATTTATTTAGTTTTATACAAAATGATCAAAATCAGTAGTACATATAAATAGATTTATTTAGTTTAATTCAAAATGATGAAAATCAGCAGTACATTTCCACAGACTTATTTAGTTTTATACAAAATGATGAAAATCAGAAGTACATATAAATAGATTTATTTAGTTTTATATCATATGATGAATATCAGAAGTACATTTCCATAGATTTATATAGTTTTATACAAAATGATGAAAATCAGAAGTACATTTCCATAGATTTATTTAGTTGTATACAAAATGAGGAAAATCAGAAGTACATTTCCATAGATTTATTTAGTTTTATACAAAATGATGAAAATCAGAAGTACATATAAATAGATTTATTTAGTTTTATACAAAATGATGAAAATCAGAAGTACATTTCCATAGATTTATTTCGTTTTATACAAAATGATGCAAATCAGAAGTACATATAAAGAGATTTATTTAGTTTTATACAAAATGATGAAAATCAGAAGAACATTTCCATAGATTTATTTAGTTTTATACAAAATGATGAAAATCAGAAGTACATATAAATAGATTTCTTTAGTTTTATACAAAATGATGAAAATCAGAAGTACATATAAATAGATTTATTTAGTTTTATACAAAACGATGAAAATCAGAAGTACATTTCCATAGATTTATATAGTTTTGTACAAAATGATGAAAATCAGAAGTACATTTCCTTAGATTTATTTAGTTTTATACAAAATGATGAAAATCAGAAGTACATATAAATATATTTATTTAGTTTTATACAAAATGGTGAAAATCAGAAGTACATTTCCATAGATTTATTTAGTTTTATACAAAATGATGAAAATCAGAAGTACATTTCTATAGATTTATTTAGGTTTATACAAAATGATGAAAATCAGATGTTCATTTCCATAGATTTATTTACTTTTATGCAAAATGATGAAAATCAGAAGTACATTTCCATAGATTTATGTAGTTTTATACAAAATGATGAAAATCAAAAGTACATATAAATAGATTTATTTAGTTTTATACAAAATGATGAAAATCAGAAGTACATATAAATAGATTTATTTAGTTTTATACAAAATGATGAAAATCAGAAGTACATATAAATAGATTTATTTAGTTTTATACAAAATGATGAAAATCAGAAGTACATTTCCATAGATTTATTTAGTTTTATACAAAATGATGAAAATCAAAAGTACATATAAATAGATTCATTTAGTTTTATACAAAATGATGAAAATCAGAAGTACATATAAATAGATTTATTTAGTTTTATACAAAATGATGAAAATCAGAAGTACATTACCATAGATTTATTTAGTTTTATACAAAATGATGAAAATCAGATGTACATTTCCATAGATTTATTTAGTTTTATACAAAATGATGAAAATCAGAAGTACATTTCCATAGATTTATTTAGTTTTATACAAAATGATGCAAACCAGATGTACATTTACATAGATTTATTTAGTTTTATACAAAATGATGAAAATCAGATGTACATATAAATAGATTTATTTAGTTTTATACAAAATGATGAAAACCAGAAGTACATATAAATAGATTTATTTAGTTTTCTACAAAATGATGAAAATCAGAAGTACATATAAATAGATTTATTTAGTTTTATAGAAAATGATGAAAATCAGAAGTACATATAAATAGATTTATTTAGTTTTATACAAAATGATGAAAATCAGAAGTACATTTCCATAGATTTATTTACTTTTATACAAAATGATGAAAATCAGAAGTACATTTCCATAGATTTATTTACTTTTATACAAAATGATGAAAATCAGAAGTACATTTCCATAGATTTATGTAGCTTTATACAAAATGATGAAAATCAGAAGTACATATAAAGAGATTTATTTAGTTTTATACAAAATGATGAAAATAGAAGAACATTTCCATAGATTTATTTAGTTTTATACAAAATGATGAAAATCAGAAGTACATATAAATAGATTTCTTTAGTTTTATACAAAATGATGAAAATTAGAAGTACATATAAATAGATTTATTTAGTTTTATACAAAATGATGAAAATCAGAAGTACATTTCCATAGATTTATATAGTTTTGTACAAAATGATGAAAATCAGAAGTACATTTCCATAGATTTATTTAGTTTTATACAAAATGATGAAAATCAGAAGTACATATAAATATATTTATTTAGTTTTATACAAAATGGTGAAAATCAGAAGTACATTTCCATAGATTTATTTAGTTTTATACAAAATGATGAAAATCAGAAGTACATTTCTATAGATTTATTTAGTTTTATACAAAATGATGAAAATCAGATGTTCATTTCCATAGATTTATTTACTTTTATGCAAAATGATGAAAATCAGAAGTACATTTCCATAGATTTATGTAGTTTTATACAAAATGATGAAAATCAAAAGTACATATAAATAGATTTATTTAGTTTTATACAAAATGATGAAAATCAGAAGTACATATAAATAGATTTATTTAGTTTTATACAAAATGATGAAAATCAGAAGTACATATAAATAGATTTATTTAGTTTTATACAAAATGATGAAAATCAGAAGTACATTTCCATAGATTTATTTAGTTTTATACAAAATGATGAAAATCAAAAGTACATATAAATAGATTCATTTAGTTTTATACAAAATGATGAAAATCAGAAGTACATATAAATAGATTTATTTAGTTTTATACAAAATGATGAAAATCAGAAGTACATATAAATATATTTATTTAGTTTTATACAAAATGGTGAAAATCAGAAGTACATTTCAATAGATTTATTTAGTTTTATACAAAATGATGAAAATCAGAAGTACATTTCTATAGATTTATTTAGTTTTATACAAAATGATGAAAATCAGATGTTCATTTCCATAGATTTATTTACTTTTATGCAAAATGATGAAAATCAGAAGTACATTTCCATAGATTTATGTAGTTTTATACAAAATGATGAAAATCAAAAGTACATATAAATAGATTTATTTAGTTTTATACAAAATGATGAAAATCAGAAGTACATATAAATAGATTTATTTAGTTTTATACAAAATGATGAAAATCAGAAGTACATATAAATAGATTTATTTAGTTTTATACAAAATGATGAAAATCAGAAGTACATTTCCATAGATTTATTTAGTTTTATACAAAATGATGAAAATCAAAAGTACATATAAATAGATTCATTTAGTTTTATACAAAATGATGAAAATCAGAAGTACATATAAATAGATTTATTTAGTTTTATACAAAATGATGAAAATCAGAAGTACATATAAATATATTTATTTAGTTTTATACAAAATGGTGAAAATCAGAAGTACATTTCCATAGATTTATTTAGTTTTATACAAAATGATGAAAATCAGAAGTACATTTCTTGGATTTATTTAGTTTTATACAAAATGATGAAAATCAGATGTTCATTTCCATAGATTTATTTACTTTTATGCAAAATGATGAAAATCAGAAGTACATTTCCATAGATTTATGTAGTTTTATACAAAATGATGAAAATCAAAAGTACATATAAATAGATTTATTTAGTTTTATACAAAATGATGAAAATCAGAAGTACATATAAATAGATTTATTTAGTTTTATACAAAATGATGAAAATCAGAAGTACATATAAATAGATTTATTTAGTTTTATACAAAATGATGAAAATCAGAAGTACATTTCCATAGATTTATTTAGTTTTATACAAAATGATGAAAATCAAAAGTACATATAAATAGATTCATTTAGTTTTATACAAAATGATGAAAATCAGAAGTATATATAAATAGATTCATTTAGTTTTATACAAAATGATGAAAATCAGAAGTACATATAAATATATTTATTTAGTTTTATACAAAATGGTGAAAATCAGAAGTACATTTCCATAGATTTATTTAGTTTTATACAAAATGATGAAAATCAGAAGTACATTTCTATAGATTTATTTAGTTTTATACAAAATGATGAAAATCAGATGTTCATTTCCATAGATTTATTTACTTTTATGCAAAATGATGAAAATCAGAAGTACATTTCCATAGATTTATGTAGTTTTATACAAAATGATGAAAATCAAAAGTACATATAAATAGATTTATTTAGTTTTATACAAAATGATGAAAATCAGAAGTACATATAAATAGATTTATTTAGTTTTATACAAAATGATGAAAATCAGAAGTACATTTCCATAGATTTATGTAGTTTTATACAAAATGATGAAAATCAAAAGTACATATAAATAGATTCATTTAGTTTTATACAAAATGATGAAAATCAGAAGTACATATAAATAGATTTATTTAGTTTTATACAAAATGATGAAAATCAGAAGTACATATAAATAGATTTATTTAGTTTTATACAAAATGATGAAAATCAGAAGTACATTTCCATAGATTTATTTAGTTTTATACAAAATGATGAAAATCAGAAGTACATTTCCATAGATTTATTTAGTTTTATACAAAATGATCCAAATCAGTAGTACATATAAATAGATTTATTTAGTTTTATACAAAATGGTGAAAATCAGAAGTACATATAAATAGATTTATTTAGTTTTATACTAAATGATGAAAATCAGAAGTACATATAAATAGATTTATTTAGTTTTATACAAAATGATGAAAATCAGAAGTACATTTACATAGATTTATTTAGTTTTATACAAAATGATGAAAATCAGAAGTACATTTCCATAGATTTATTTAGTTTTATACAAAATGATGAAAATCAGATGTACATTTCCATAGATTTATTTAGTTTTATACAAAATGATGAAAATCAGAAGTACATTTCCATAGATTTATTTAGTTTTATACAAAATGATGCAAACCAGATGTACATTTACATAGATTTATTTAGTTTTATACAAAATGATGAAAATCAGATGTACATATAAATAGATTTATTTAGTTTTATACAAAATGATGAAAACCAGAAGTACATATAAATAGATTTATTTAGTTTTCTACAAAATGATGAAAATCAGAAGTACATATAAATAGATTTATTTAGTTTTATAGAAAATGATGAAAATCAGAAGTACATATAAATAGATTTATTTAGTTTTATACAAAATGATGAAAATCAGAAGTACATTTCCATAGATTTATTTACTTTTATAAAAAATGATGAAAATCAGAAGTACATTTCCATAGATTTATTTACTTTTATACAAAATGATGAAAATCAGAAGTACATTTCCATAGATTTATGTAGTTTTATACAAAATGATGAAAATCAGAAGTACATATAAATAGATTCATTTCGTTTTATACAAAATGATGAAAATCAGAAGTACATATAAAAAGATTTATTTAGTTTTATACAAAATGATGAAAATCAGAAGTACATTTCCATAGATTTATTTACTTTTATACAAAATGATGAAAATCAGAAGTACATATAAATAGATTTATTTACTTTTATGCAAAATGATGAAAATCAGAAGTACATTTCCATAGATTTATTTAGTTTTATACAAAATGATGAAAATCAGAAGTACATATAAATAGATTTATTTAGTTTTATACAAAATGATGAAAATCAGAAGTACATTTCCATAGATTTATTTCGTTTTATACAAAATGATGAAAATCAGAAGTACATATAAATAGATTTATTTAGTTTTATACAAAATGATGAAAATCAGAAGTACATTTCCATAGATTTATATAGTTTTGTACAAAATGATGAAAATCAGAAGTACATTTCCATAGATTTATTTAGTTTTATACAAAATGATGAAAATCAGAAGTACATATAAATATATTTATTTAGTTTTATACAAAATGGTGAAAATCAGAAGTACATTTCCATAGATTTATTTAGTTTTATACAAAATGATGAAAATCAGAAGTACATTTCTATAGATTTATTTAGTTTTATACAAAATGATGAAAATCAGATGTTCATTTCCATAGATTGATTTACTTTTATGCAAAATGATGAAAATCAGAAGTACATTTCCATAGATTTATTTAGTTTTATACAAAATGATGAAAATCAGAATTACATATAAATTGATTTATTTAGTTTTATACAAAAGGATGAAAATCAGAAGTACATATAAATAGATTTATTCAGTTTTATACAAAATGATAAAAATCAGAAGTACATATAAATAGATTTATTTAGTTTTATACAAAATGATGAAAATCAGAAGTACATTTCCATAGATTTATTTAGTTTTATACAAAATGATGAAAATCAGAAGTACATTTCCATAGATTTATTTAGTTTTATACAAAATGATCAAAATCAGTAGTACATATAAATAGATTTATTTAGTTTTATACAAAATGGTGAAAATCAGAAGTACATATAAATAGATTTATTTAGTTTTATACTAAATGATGAAAATCAGAAGTACATATAAATAGATTTATTTAGTTTTATACAAAATGATGAAAATCAGAAGTACATTTACATAGATTTATTTAGTTTTATACAAAATGATGAAAATCAGAAGTACATTTCCATAGATTTATTTAGTTTTATACAAAATGATGAAAATCAGATGTACATTTCCATAGATTTATTTAGTTTTATACAAAATGATGAAAATCAGAAGTACATTTCCATAGATTTATTTAGTTTTATACAAAATGATGAAAACCAGATGTACATTTACATAGATTTATTTAGTTTTATACAAAATGATGAAAATCAGATGTACATATAAATAGATTTATTTAGTTTTATACAAAATGATGAAAACCAGAAGTACATATAAATAGATTTATTTAATTTTCTACAAAATGATGAAAATCAGAAGTACATATGAATAGATTTATTTAGTTTTATAGAAAATGATGAAAATCAGCAGTACATATAAATAGATTTATTTAGTTTTATACAAAATGATGAAAATCAGATGTACATATAAATAGATTTATTTACTTTTATACAAAATGATGAAAATCAGAAGTACATTTCCATAGATGTATTTACTTTTATACAAAATGATGAAAATCAGAAGTACATTACCATAGATTTATGTAGTTTTATACAAAATGATGAAAATCAGAAGTACATATAAATAGATTTATTTCGTTTTATACAAAATGATGAAAATCAGAAGTACATATAAAAAGATTTATTTAGTTTTATACAAAATGATGAAAATCAGAGGTACATTTCCATAGATTTATTTACTTTTATACAAAATGATGAAAATCAGAAGTACATATAAATAGATTTATTTAGTTTTATACAAAATGATGAAAATCAGAAGTACATTTCCATAGATTTATATAGTTTTGTACAAAATGATGAAAATCAGAAGTACATTTCCATAGATTTATTTAGTTTTATACAAAATGATGAAAATCAGAAGTACATATAAATATATTTATTTAGTTTTATACAAAATGGTGAAAATCAGAAGTACATTTCCATAGATTTATTTAGTTTTATACAAAATGATGAAAATCAGAAGTACATTTCTATAGATTTATTTAGTTTTATACAAAATGATGAAAATCAGATGTTCATTTCCATAGATTGATTTACTTTTATGCAAAATGATGAAAATCAGAAGTACATTTCCATAGATTTATTTAGTTTTATACAAAATGATGAAAATCAGAATTACATATAAATAGATTTATTTAGTTTTATACAAAATGATGAAAATCAGAAGTACATTTCCATAGATTTATTTAGTTTTATACAAAATGATGAAAATCAGAAGTACATTTCCATAGATTTATTTAGTTTTATACAAAATGATCAAAATCAGTAGTACATATAAATAGATTTATTTAGTTTTATACAAAATGGTGAAAATCAGAAGTACATATAAATAGATTTATTTAGTTTTATACTAAATGATGAAAATCAGAAGTACATATAAATAGATTTATTTAGTTTTATACAAAATGATGAAAATCAGAAGTACATTTACATAGATTTATTTAGTTTTATACAAAATGATGAAAATCAGAAGTACATTTCCATAGATTTATTTAGTTTTATACAAAATGATGAAAATCAGATGTACATTTCCATAGATTTATTTAGTTTTATACAAAATGATGAAAATCAGAAGTACATTTCCATAGATTTATTTAGTTTTATACAAAATGATGAAAACCAGATGTACATTTACATAGATTTATTTAGTTTTATACAAAATGATGAAAATCAGATGTACATATAAATAGATTTATTTAGTTTTATACAAAATGATGAAAACCAGAAGTACATATAAATAGATTTATTTAATTTTCTACAAAATGATGAAAATCAGAAGTACATATGAATAGATTTATTTAGTTTTATAGAAAATGATGAAAATCAGCAGTACATATAAATAGATTTATTTAGTTTTATACAAAATGATGAAAATCAGATGTACATATAAATAGATTTATTTACTTTTATACAAAATGATGAAAATCAGAAGTACATTTCCATAGATGTATTTACTTTTATACAAAATGATGAAAATCAGAAGTACATTACCATAGATTTATGTAGTTTTATACAAAATGATGAAAATCAGAAGTACATATAAATAGATTTATTTCGTTTTATACAAAATGATGAAAATCAGAAGTACATATAAAAAGATTTATTTAGTTTTATACAAAATGATGAAAATCAGAGGTACATTTCCATAGATTTATTTACTTTTATACAAAATGATGAAAATCAGAAGTACATATAAATAGATTTATTTACTTTTATGCAAAATGATGAAAATCAGAAGTACATTTCCATAGATTTATTTAGTTTTACACAAAATGATGAAAATCAGAAGTACATATAAATAGATTTATTTAGTTTTATACAAAATGATGAAAATCAGAAGTACATTTCCATAGATTTATTTAGTTTTATACAAAATGATGAAAATCAGAAGTACACATAAAGAGATTTATTTAGTTTTATACTAAATGATGAAAATCAGAAGAACATTTCCATAGATTTATTTAGTTTTATACAAAATGATGAAAATCAGAAGTACATATAAATAGATTTCTTTGGTTTTATACAAAATGATGAAAATCAGAAGTACATATAAATAGATTTATTTAGTTTTATACAAAATGATGAAAATCAGAAGTACATTTCCATAGATTTATATAGTTTTGTACAAAATGATGAAAATCAGAAGGACATTTCCATAGATTTATTTAGTTTTATACAAAATGATGAAAATCAGAAGTACATATAAATATATTTATTTAGTTATATACAAAATGGTGAAAATCAGAAGTACATTTCCATAGATTTATTTAGTTTTATACAAAATGATGAAAATCAGAAGTACATTTCTATAGATTTATTTAGTTTTATACAATATGATGAAAATCAGATGTTCATTTCCATAGATTTATTTACTTTTATGCAAAATGATGAAAATCAGAAGTACATTTCCATAGATTTATTTAGTTTTATACAAAATGATGAAAATCAGAAGTACATATAAATAGATTTATTTAGTTTTATACAAAATGATTAAAATCAGAAGTACATTTCCATAGATTTATTTAGTTTTATACAAAATGATGAAAATCAGAAGTACATATAAATAAATTTATTTAGTTTTATACAAAATGATGAAAATCAGATGAACATTTCTATAGATTTATTTAGTTTTATACAAAATGATGAAAATCAGTAGTACATATAAATATATTTATTTAGTTTTATACATAATGGTTAAAATCAGCAGTACATTTCCATAGATTTATTTAGTTTTATACAAAATGAGGAAAATCAGAAGTACATTTCCATAGATTTATTTAGTATTATACAAAATGATGAAAATCAGAAGTACATATAAATATATTTATTTAGTTTTATACAAAATGATGAAAATCAGAAGTACATATAAATAGATTTATTTAGTTTTATACAAAATGATGAAAATCAGAAGTACATTACCATAGATTTTTTAGTTTTATACAAAATGATGAAAATCAGAAGTACATATAAAAAGATTTATTTACTTTTATGCAAAATGATGAAAATCAGAAGTACATTTCCATAGATTTATTTAGTTTTATACAAAATGATGAAAATCAGATGTACATATAAAGAGATTTATTTAGTTTTATACAAAATGATTAAAATCAGAAGTACATTTCCATAGATTTATTTAGTTTTATACAAAATGATGAAAATCAGAAGTACATATAAATAGATTTATTTAATTTTATACAAAATGATGAAAATCAGAAGAACATTTCCATAGATTTATTTAGTTTTATACAAAATGATGAGAATCAGAAGTACATATATATAGATTTATTTAGTTTTATACAAAATGATGAAAATCAGAAGTACACATATATAGATTTATTTAGTTTTATACAAAATTATGAAAATCAGAAGTACATTTCCATAGATTTATTTAGTTATACAAAATTAATAAAATCAGAAGTACATATAAATAGATTTATTTAGTTTTATACAAAATGATGAAAATCAGAAGTACAGATAAATAGATTTATTTAGTTTTATACAAAATGATGAAAATCAGATGTACATTTACATAGATTTATTTAGTTTTATACAAAATGATGAAAATCAGAAGTACATTTCCATAGATTTATTTACTTTTATACAAAATGATGAAAATCAGAAGTACATATAAATAGATTTATTTAGTTTTATACAAAATGATGAAAATCACAAGTACATTTCCATAGATTTATTTAGTTTCATACAAAATGATGAAAATCAGAAGTACATATAAATAGATTTATTTAGTTTTATACAAAATGATGAAAATCAGATGTACATATAAATAGATTTATTTAGTTTTATACAAAATGATGAAAATCAGAAGTACATATAAATAGATTTATTTAGTTTTATACAAAATGATGAAAATCAGAAATACATATGAAAAGATTTATTTACTTTTATGCAAAATGATGAAAATCAGAAGTACATTTCCATAGATTTATTTAGTTTTATACAAAATGATGAAAATCAGATGTACATATAAATATATTTATTTAGTTTTATACAAAATGATGAAAATCAGAAGTACATATAAATAGATTTATTTAGTTTTATACAAAATGATGAAAATCAGAAGTACATATAAATAGATTTATTTAGTTTTATACAAAATGATGAAAATAAGAAGTACATTTCCATAGATTTATTTAGTTTTATAGAAAATGATGAATATCAGAAGTACATATAAATAGATTTATTTAGTTTTATACAAAATGATGAAAATCAGAAGAACATTTCCATAGATTTATTTAGTTTTATACAAAATGATGAGAATCAGAAGTACATATATATAGATTTATTTAGTTTTATACAAAATGCTGAAAATCAAAAGTACATATACATAGATTTATTTAGTTTTATACAAAATGATGAAAATCAGAAGTACATATAAATAGATTTATTTAGTTTTATACAAAATGAAGAAAATCAGAAGTACATATAAATAGATTTATTTAGTTTTATACAAAATGGTGAAAATCAGAAGTACATTTCCATAGGTTTATTTAGTTTTATACAAAATGATGAAAATCAGAAGTACATTTCCATAGATTTATTTAGTTTTATACAAAATGATGAAAATCAGATGTACATTTCCATAGATTTATTTAGTTTTATACAAAATTATGAAAATCAGAAATACATTTCCATAGATTAATTTAGTAATACAAAATGATGAAAATCAGAAGTACATATAAATAGATTTATTTAGTTTTATACAAAATGATGAAAATCAGAAGTACAGATAAATAGATTTATTTAGTTTTATACAAAATGATGAAAATCAGATGTACATTTACATAGATTTATTTAGTTTTATACAAAATGATGAAAATCAGATGTACATATAAATAGATTTATTTAGTTTTATACAAAATGATGAAAATCAGAAGTACATTTCCATAGATTTATTTACTTTTATACAAAATGATGAAAATCAGAAGTACATATAAATAGATTTATTTACTTTTATGCAAAATGATGAAAATCAGAAGTACATTTCCATAGACTTATTTAGTTTTATACAAAATGATGAAAAACAGAAGTACATATAAATAGATTTATTTAGTTTTATACAAAATGATGAAAATCAGAAGTACATATAAATAGATTTATTTAGTTTTATACAAAATGATGAAAATCAGAAGTACATATAAATAGATTTTTTTAGTTTTATACAAAATGATGAAAATCAGAAGTACATATAAAAAGATTTATTTACTTTTATGCAAAATGATGAAAATCAGAAGTACATATAAATAAATTTATTTAGTTTTATACAAAATGATGAAAATCAGAAGAACATTTCTATAGATTTATTTAGTTTTATACAAAATGATGAAAATCAGAAGTACATATAAATAGATTTCTTTAGTATTATACAAAATGATGAAAATCAGAAGTACATATGAATAGATTTATTTTGTTTTATACAAAATGATGAAAATCAGAAGTACATTTCCATAGATTTATATAGTTTTATACAAAATGATGAAAATCAGAAGTACATTTCCATAGATCTATTTAGTTTTATACAAAATGATGAAAATCAGTAGTACATATAAATATATTTATTTAGTTTTATACATAATGGTTAAAATCAGCAGTACATTTCCATAGATTTATTTAGTTTTATACAAAATGAGGAAAATCAGAAGTACATTTCCATAGATTTATTTAGTTTTATACAAAATGATGAAAATCAGAAGTACATATAAATATATTTATTTAGTTTTATACAAAATGATGAAAATCAGAAGTACATATAAATAGATTTATTTAGTTTTATACAAAATGATGAAAATCAGAAGTCCATTACCATAGATTTTTTAGTTTTATACAAAATGATGAAAATCAGAAGTACATATAAAAAGATTTATTTACTTTTATGCAAAATGATGAAAATCAGAAGTACATTTCCATAGATTTATTTAGTTTTATACAAAATGATGAAAATCAGATGTACATATAAAGAGATTTATTTAGTTTTATACAAAATGATTAAAATCAGAAGTACATTTCCATAGATTTATTTAGTTTTATACAAAATGATGAAAATCAGAAGTACATATAAATAGATTTATTTAGTTTTATACAAAATGATGAAAATAAGAAGTACATTTCCATAGATTTATTTAGTTTTATAGAAAATGATGAATATCAGAAGTACATATAAATAGATTTATTTAGTTTTATACAAAATGATGAAAATCAGATGAACATTTCCATAGATTTATTTAGTTTTATACAAAATGATGAGAATCAGAAGTACATATATATAGATTTATTTAGTTTTATACAAAATGCTGAAAATCAAAAGTACATATACATAGATTTATTTAGTTTTATACAAAATGATGAAAATCAGAAGTACATATAAATAGATTTATTTAGTTTTATACAAAATGGTGAAAATCAGAAGTACATTTCCATAGGTTTATTTAGTTTTATACAAAATGATGAAAATCAGAAGTACATTTCCATAGATTTATTTAGTTTTATACAAAATGATGAAAATCAGATGTACATTTCCATAGATTTATTTAGTTTTATACAAAATTATGAAAATCAGAAGTACATTTCCATAGATTTATTTAGTAATACAAAATGGTGAAAATCAGAAGTACATGTAAATAGATTTATTTAGTTTTATACAAAATGATGAAAATCAGAAGTACAGATAAATAGATTTATTTAGTTTTATACAAAATGATGAAAATCAGATGTACATTTACATAGATTTATTTAGTTTTATACAAAATGATGAAAATCAGATGTACATATAAATAGATTTATTTAGTTTTATACAAAATGATGAAAATCAGAAGTACATTTCCATAGATTTATTTACTTTTATACAAAATGATGAAAATCAGAAGTACATATAAATAGATTTATTTACTTTTATGCAAAATGATGAAAATCAGAAGTACATTTCCATAGATTTATTTAGTTTTATACAAAATGATGAAAAACAGAAGTACATATAAATAGATTTATTTAGTTTTATACAAAATGATGAAAATCAGAAGTACATATAAATAGATTTATTTAGTTTTATACAAAATGATGAAAATCAGAAGTACATATAAATAGATTTTTTTAGTTTTATACAAAATGATGAAAATCAGAAGTACATATAAAAAGATTTATTTACTTTTATGCAAAATGATGAAAATCAGAAGTACATTTCCATAGATTTATTTAGTTTTATACAAAATGATGAAAATCAGAAGTACATATAAATAGATTTATTTAGTTTTATACAAAATGATGAAAATCAGAAGTACATATAAATAGATTTATTTAGTTTTATACAAAATGATGAAAATCAGAAGTACATATGAAAAGATTTATTTACTTTTATGCTAAATGATGAAAATCAGAAGTACATTTCCATAGATTTATTTAGTTTTATACAAAATGATGAAAATCAGATGTACATATAAATATATTTATTTAGTTTTATACAACATGATGAAAATCAGAAGTACATATAAATAGATTTATTTAGTTTTATACAAAATCATGAAAATCAGAAGTACATATAAATAGATTTATTTAGTTTTATACAAAATGATGAAAATAAGAAGTACATTTCCATAGATTTATTTAGTTTTATAGAAAATGATGAATATCAGAAGTACATATAAATAGATTTATTTAGTTTTATACAAAATGATGAAAATCAGAAGAACATTTCCATAGATTTATTTAGTTTTATACAAAATGATGAGAATCAGAAGTACATATATATAGATTTATTTAGTTTTATACAAAATGATGAAAATCAGAAGTACATATAAATAGATTTATTTAGTTTTATACAAAATGAAGAAAATCAGAAGTACATATAAATAGATTTATTTAGTTTTATACAAAATGGTGAAAATCAGAAGTACATTTCCATAGGTTTATTTAGTTTTATACAAAATGATGAAAATCAGAAGTACATTTCCATAGATTTATTTAGTTTCATACAAAATGATGAAAATCAGATGTACATTTCCATAGATTTATTTAGTTTTATACAAAATTATGAAAATCAGAAGTACATTTCCATAGATTTATTTAGTAATACAAAATGATGAAAATCAGAAGTACATATAAATAGATTTATTTAGTTTTATACAAAATGATGAAAATCAGAAGTACAGATAAATCGATTTATTTAGTTTTATACAAAATGATGAAAATCAGATGTACATTTACATAGATTTATTTAGTTTTATACAAAATGATGAAAATCAGATGTACATATAAATAGATTTATTTAGTTTTATACAAAATGATTAAAATCAGAAGTACATTTCCATAGATTTATTTACTTTTATACAAAATGATGAAAATCAGATGTACATATAAATAGATTTATTTACTTTTATGCAAAATGATGAAAATCAGAAGTACATTTCCATAGATTTATTTAGTTTTATACAAAATGATGAAAATCAGAAGTACATATAAATAGATTTATTTAGTTTTATACAAAATGATTAAAATCAGAAGTACATTTCCATAGATTTATTTAGTTTTATACAAAATGATGAAAATCAGAAGTACATATAAATTAATTTATTTAGTTTTATACAAAATGATGAAAATCAGAAGAACATTTCTATAGATTTATTTAATTTTATACAAAATGATGAAAATCAGAAGTACATATAAATAGATTTCTTTAGTATTATACAAAATGATGAAAATCAGAAGTACATATGAATAGATTTATTTTGTTTTATACAAAATGATGAAAATCAGAAGTACATTTCCATAGATTTATATAGTTTTATACAAAATGATGAAAATCAGAAGTACATTTCCATAGATCTATTTAGTTTTATACAAAATGATGAAAATCAGTAGTACATATAAATATATTTATTTAGTTTTATACATAATGGTTAAAATCAGCAGTACATTTCCATAGATTTATTTAGTTTTATACAAAATGAGGAAAATCAGAAGTACATTTCCATAGATTTATTTAGTTTTATACAAAATGATGAAAATCAGAAGTACATATAAATATATTTATTTAGTTTTATACAAAATGATGAAAATCAGAAGTACATATAAATAGATTTATTTAGTTTTATACAAAATGATGAAAATCAGAAGTACATATAAATAGATTTATTTAGTTTTATACAAAATGATGAAAATCAGAAGTACATATAAATAGATTTATTTAGTTTTATACAAAATGATGAAAATAAGAAGTACATTTCCATAGATTTATTTAGTTTTATAGAAAATGATGAATATCAGAAGTACATATAAATAGATATATTTAGTTTTATACAAAATGATGAAAATCAGATGAACATTTCCATAGATTTATTTAGTTTTATACAAAATGATGAGAATCAGAAGTACATATATATAGATTTATTTAGTTTTATACAAAATGCTGAAAATCAAAAGTACATATACATAGATTTATTTAGTTTTATACAAAATGATGAAAATCAGAAGTACATATAAATAGATTTATTTAGTTTTATACAAAATGGTGAAAATCAGAAGTACATTTCCATAGGTTTATTTAGTTTTATACAAAATGATGAAAATCAGAAGTACATTTCCATAGATTTATTTAGTTTTATACAAAATGATGAAAATCAGATGTACATTTCCATAGATTTATTTAGTTTTATACAAAATTATGAAAATCAGAAGTACATTTCCATAGATTTATTTAGTAATACAAAATGATGAAAATCAGAAGTACATGTAAATAGATTTAATTAGTTTTATACAAAATGATGAAAATCAGAAGTACAGATAAATAGATTTATTTAGTTTTATACAAAATGATGAAAATCAGATGTACATTTACATAGATTTATTTAGTTTTATACAAAATGATGAAAATCAGATGTACATATAAATAGATTTATTTAGTTTTATACAAAATGATGAAAATCAGAAGTACATTTCCATAGATTTATTTACTTTTATACAAAATGATGAAAATCAGAAGTACATATAAATAGATTTATTTACTTTTATGCAAAATGATGAAAATCAGAAGTACATTTCCATAGATTTATTTAGTTTTATACAAAATGATGAAAAACAGAAGTACATATAAATAGATTTATTTAGTTTTATACAAAATGATGAAAATCAGAAGTACATATAAATAGATTTATTTAGTTTTATACAAAATGATGAAAATCAGAAGTACATATAAATAGATTTTTTTAGTTTTATACAAAATGATGAAAATCAGAAGTACATATAAAAAGATTTATTTACTTTTATGCAAAATGATGAAAATCAGAAGTACATTTCCATAGATTTATTTAGTTTTATACAAAATGATGAAAATCAGAAGTACATATAAATAGATTTATTTAGTTTTATACAAAATGATGAAAATCAGAAGTACATATAAATAGATTTATTTAGTTTTATACAAAATGATGAAAATCAGAAGTACATATGAAAAGATTTATTTACTTTTATGCTAAATGATGAAAATCAGAAGTACATTTCCATAGATTTATTTAGTTTTATACAAAATGATGAAAATCAGATGTACATATAAATATATTTATTTAGTTTTATACAACATGATGAAAATCAGAAGTACATATAAATAGATTTATTTAGTTTTATACAAAATCATGAAAATCAGAAGTACATATAAATAGATTTATTTAGTTTTATACAAAATGATGAAAATAAGAAGTACATTTCCATAGATTTATTTAGTTTTATAGAAAATGATGAATATCAGAAGTACATATAAATAGATTTATTTAGTTTTATACAAAATGATGAAAATCAGAAGAACATTTCCATAGATTTATTTAGTTTTATACAAAATGATGAGAATCAGAAGTACATATATATAGATTTATTTAGTTTTATACAAAATGATGAAAATCAGAAGTACATATAAATAGATTTATTTAGTTTTATACAAAATGAAGAAAATCAGAAGTACATATAAATAGATTTATTTAGTTTTATACAAAATGGTGAAAATCAGAAGTACATTTCCATAGGTTTATTTAGTTTTATACAAAATGATGAAAATCAGAAGTACATTTCCATAGATTTATTTAGTTTCATACAAAATGATGAAAATCAGATGTACATTTCCATAGATTTATTTAGTTTTATACAAAATTATGAAAATCAGAAGTACATTTCCATAGATTTATTTAGTAATACAAAATGATGAAAATCAGAAGTACATATAAATAGATTTATTTAGTTTTATACAAAATGATGAAAATCAGAAGTACAGATAAATCGATTTATTTAGTTTTATACAAAATGATGAAAATCAGATGTACATTTACATAGATTTATTTAGTTTTATACAAAATGATGAAAATCAGATGTACATATAAATAGATTTATTTAGTTTTATACAAAATGATTAAAATCAGAAGTACATTTCCATAGATTTATTTACTTTTATACAAAATGATGAAAATCAGAAGTACATATAAATAGATTTATTTACTTTTATGCAAAATGATGAAAATCAGAAGTACATTTCCATAGATTTATTTAGTTTTATACAAAATGATGAAAATCAGAAGTACATATAAATTAATTTATTTAGTTTTATACAAAATGATGAAAATCAGAAGAACATTTCTATAGATTTATTTAGTTTTATACAAAATGATGAAAATCAGAAGTACATATAAATAGATTTCTTTAGTATTATACAAAATGATGAAAATCAGAAGTACATATAAATAGATTTATTTAGTTTTATACAAAATGATGAAAATAAGAAGTACATTTCCATAGATTTATTTAGTTTTATAGAAAATGATGAATATCAGAAGTACATATAAATAGATTTATTTAGTTTTATACAAAATGATGAAAATCAGAAGAACATTTCCATAGATTTATTTAGTTTTATACAAAATGATGAGAATCAGAAGTACATATATATAGATTTATTTAGTTTTATACAAAATGATGAAAATCAGAAGTACATATAAATAGATTTATTTAGTTTTATACAAAATGAAGAAAATCAGAAGTACATATAAATAGATTTATTTAGTTTTATACAAAATGGTGAAAATCAGAAGTACATTTCCATAGGTTTATTTAGTTTTATACAAAATGATGAAAATCAGAAGTACATTTCCATAGATTTATTTAGTTTCATACAAAATGATGAAAATCAGATGTACATTTCCATAGATTTATTTAGTTTTGTACAAAATTATGAAAATCAGAAGTACATTTCCATAGATTTATTTAGTAATACAAAATGATGAAAATCAGAAGTACATATAAATAGATTTATTTAGTTTTATACAAAATGATGAAAATCAGTAGTACATATAAATATATTTATTTAGTTTTATACATAATGGTTAAAATCAGCAGTACATTTCCATAGATTTATTTAGTTTTATACAAAATGAGGAAAATCAGAAGTACATTTCCATAGATTTATTTAGTTTTATACAAAATGATGAAAATCAGAAGTACATATAAATATATTTATTTAGTTTTATACAAAATGATGAAAATCAGAAGTACATATAAATAGATTTATTTAGTTTTATACAAAATGATGAAAATCAGAAGTACATTACCATAGATTTTTTAGTTTTATACAAAATGATGAAAATCAGAAGTACATATAAAAAGATTTATTTACTTTTATGCAAAATGATGAAAATCAGAAGTACATTTCCATAGATTTCTTTAGTTTTATACAAAATGATGAAAATCAGATGTACATATAAAGAGATTTATTTAGTTTTATACAAAATGATTAAAATCAGAAGTACATTTCCATAGATTTATTTAGTTTTATACAAAATGATGAAAATCAGAAGTACATATAAATAAATTTATTTAGTTTTATGCAAAATGATGAAAATCGTAAGTACATATAAATAGATTTATATAGTTTTATACAAAATGATGAAAATCAGAAGTACATTTCCATAAATTTATATAGTTTTATACAAAATGATGAAAATCAGAAGTACATTTCCATAGATTTATTTAGTTTTATACAAAATGATTAAAATCAGAAGTACATATAAATAGATTTATTTAGTTTTATACAAAATGATGAAAATCAGAAGTACATTTCCATAGATTTATTTAGTTTTATAGAAAATGATGAAAATCAGAAGTACATATAAATAGATTTATTTAATTTTATACAAAGTGATGAAAATCAGAAGAACATTTCCATAGATTTATAGGGTTTTATACAAAATGATGAGAATCAGAAGTACATATATATAGATTTATTTAGTTTTATACAAAATGATGAAAATCAGAAGTACACATATATAGATTTATTTAGTTTTATACAAAATTATGAAAATCAGAAGTACATTTCCATAGATTAATTTAGTTATACAAAATTAATAAAATCAGAAGTACATATAAATAGATTTATTTAGTTTCATACAAAATGATGAAAATCAGAAGTACAGATAAATAGATTTATTTAGTTTTACACAAAATGATGAAAATCAGATGTACATTTACATAGATTTATTTAGTTTTATACAAAATGATGAAAATCAGAAGTACATTTCCATAGATTTATTTACTTTTATACAAAATGATGAAAATCAGAAGTACATATAAATAGATTTATTTAGTTTTATACAAAATGATGAAAATCAGAAGTACATTTCCATAGATTTATTTTGTTTCATACAAAATGATGAAAATCAGAAGTACATATAAATAGATTTATTTAGTTTTATACAAAATGATGAAAATCAGATGTACATATAAATAGATTTATTTAGTTTTATACAAAATGATGAAAATCAGAAGTACATATAAATAGATTTATTTAGTTTTATACAAAATGATGAAAATCAGAAGTACATTTCCATAGATTTATTTACTTTTATACAAAATGATGAAAATCAGAAGTACATATAAATAGATTTATTTACTTTTATGCAAAATGATGAAAATCAGAAGTACATTTCCATAGATTTATTTAGTTTTATACAAAATGATTAAAATCAGAAGTACATATAAATAGATTTATTTAGTTTTATACAAAATGATGAAAATCAGAAGTACATATAAATAGATTTATTTAGTTTTATACAAAATGATGAAAATCAGAAGTACATATAAATAGATTTATTTAGTTTTATACAAAATGATGAAAATCAGAAGTACATATAAATAGATTTTTTTAGTTTTATACAAAATGATGAAAATCAGAAGTACATATGAAAAGATTTATTTACTTTTATGCAAAATGATGAAAATCAGAAGTACATTTCCATAGATTTATTTAGTTTTATACAAAATGATGAAAATCAGAAGTACATATAAATATATTTATTTAGTTTTATACAAAATGATGAAAATCAGAAGTACATATAAATAGATTTATTTAGTTTTATACAAAATGAAGAAAATCAGAAGTACATATAAATAGATTTATTTAGTTTTATACAAAATGGTGAAAATCAGAAGTACATTTCCATAGGTTTATTTAGTTTTATACAAAATGATGAAAATCAGAAGTACATTTCCATAGATTTATTTAGTTTTATACAAAATGATGAAAATCAGATGTACATATAAAGAGATTTATTTAGTTTTATACAAAATGATTAAAATCAGGAGTACATTTCCATAGATTTATTTAGTTTTATACAAAATGATGAAAATCATAAGTACATATAAATAAATTTATTTAGTTTTATGCAAAATGATGAAAATCGTAAGTCCATATAAATAGATTTATATAGTTTTATACAAAATGATGAAAATCAGAAGTACATTACCATAAATTTATATAGTTTTATACAAAATGATGAAAATCAGAAGTACATTTCCATAGATTTATTTAGTTTTATACAAAATGATGAAAATCAGAAGTACACATATATAGATTTATTTAGTTTTATACAAAATGATGAAAATCAGAAGTACATTTCCATAGATTTATTTAGTTTTATACAAAATGATGAAAATCAGAAGTACACATATATAGATTTATTTAGTTTTATACAAAATGATGAAAATCAGAATTACATATATATAGATTTATTTAGTTTTATACAAAATGATGAAAATCAGAAGTACATATATATAGATTTATTTAGTTTTATACAAAATGATGAAAATCAGAAGTACATATAAATAGATTTATTTAGTTTTATACAAAATGATGAAAATCAGAAGGACATATAAATAGATTTATTTACTTTTATACAAAATGATGAAAATCAGAAGTACATATATATAGATTTATTTAGTTTTATACAAAATGATGAGAATCAGAAGTACATATAAATAGATTTATTTATTTTTATACAAAATTATGAAAATCAGAAGTACATATAAATAGATTTATTTAGTTTTATACAAAATGATGAAAATCAGAAGTACATATAAATAGATTTATTTAGTTTTATACAAAATGGTGAAAATCAGAAGTATATTTCCATAGATTTATTTAGTTTTATACAAAATGATGAAAATCAGAAGTACATTTCCATAGATTTATTTAGTTTTATACAAAATGATGAAAATCAGATGTACATATAAAGAGATTTATTTAGTTTTATACAAAATGATTTAAATCAGAAGTACATTTCCCTAGATTTATTTAGTTTTATACAAAATGATGAAAATCAGAAGTACATATAAATAGATTTATTTAGTTTTATAAAAAATGATGAAAATCATAAGTATATATATATAGATTTATATAGTTTAATACAAAATGATGAAAATCAGAAGTACATTTCCATAGATTTATTTAGTTATACAAAATGATGAAAATCAGAAGTACATATAAATAGATTTATTTAGTTTTATACAAAATGATGAAAATCAGAAGTACAGATAAATAGATTTATTTAGTTTTATACAAAATGATGAAAATCAGATGTACATTTACATAGATTTATTTAGTTTTATACAAAATGATGAAAATCAGAAGTACATTTCCATAGATTTATTTACTTTTATACAAAATGATGAAAATCAGAAGTACATATAAATAGATTTATTTAGTTTTATACAAAATGATGAAAATCAGAAGTACATGTCCATAGATTTATTTTGTTTCATACAAAATGATGAAAATCAGAAGTACAGATAAATAGATTTATTTAGTTTTATACAAAATGATGAAAATCAGATGTACATATAAATAGATTTATTTAGTTTTATACAAAATGATGAAAATCAGAAGTACATATAAATAGATTTATTTAGTTTTATACAAAATGATGAAAATTAGAAGTACATTTCCATAGATTTATTTACTTTTATACAAAATGATGAAAATCAGAAGTACATATAAATAGATTTATTTACTTTTATGCAAAATGATGAAAATCAGAAGTACATTTCCATAGATTTATTTAGTTTTATAGAAAATGATGAAAATCAGAAGTACATATAAATAGATTTATTTAGTTTTATACAAAATGATGAAAATCAGAAGTACATATAAATAGATTTATTTGGTTTTATACAAAATGATGAAAATCAGAAGTACATATAAAAAGATTTTTTTAGTTTTATACAAAATGATGAAAATCAGAAGTACATATAAAAAGATTTATTTACTTTTATGCAAAATGATGAAAATCAGAAGTACATTTCCATAGATTTATTTAGTTTTATACAAAATGATGAAAATCAGAAGTACATATAAATAGATTTATTTAGTTTTATACAAAATGGTGAAAATCAGAAGTACATTTCCATAGATTTATTTAGTTTTATACAAAATGATGAAAATCATATGTACATATAAATAAATTTATTTAGTTTTATGCAAAATGATGAAAATCGTAAGTACATATAAATAGATTTATATAGTTTTATACAAAATGATGAAAATCAGAAGTACATTTCCATAAATTTATATAGTTTTATACAAAATGATGAAAATCAGAAGTACATATAAATATATTTATTTAGTTTTATACAAAATGATGAAAATCAGAAGTACATATAAATAGATTTATATAGTTTTATACAAAATGATGAAAATCAGAAGTACATTTCCATAGATTTATTTAGTTTTATACAAAATGATGAAAATCAGAAGTACATATAAATATATTTATTTAGTTTTATACAATATGATGAAAATCAGAAGTACATATAAATAGATTTATTTAGTTTTATACAAAATGATGAAAATCAGAAGTACATTTCCATAGATTTATTTACTTTATACAAAATGATGAAAATCAGATGTACATATAAAGAGATTTATTTAGTTTTATACAAAATGATTAAAATCAGAAGTACATTTCCATAGATTTATTTAGTTTTATACAAAATGATGAAAATCAGAAGTACATATAAATAAATTTATTTAGTTTTATGCAAAATGATGAAAATCGTAAGTACATATAAATAGATTTATATAGTTTTATACAAAATGATGAAAATCAGAAGTACATTACCATAAATTTATATAGTTTTATACAAAATGATGAAAATCAGAAGTACATTTCCATAGATTTATTTAGTTTTATACAAAATGATTAAAATCAGAAGTACACATATATAGATTTATTTAGTTCTATACAAAATGATGAAAATCGGAAGTACATTTCCATAGATTTATTTAGTTTTATACAAAATGATGAAAATCAGAAGTACATATAAATAGATTTATTTAGTTTTATACAAAATGATGAAAATCAGAAGTACATATAAATAGATTTATTTAGTTTTATACAAAATGATGAAAATCAGAAGTACATATAAATAGATTTATTTAGTTTTATACAAAATGATGAAAATCAGAAGTACATTTCCATAGATTTATTTAGTTTTATACAAAATGATGAAAATCAGAAGTACATATAAATATATTTATTTAGTTTTATACAAAATGATGAAAATCAGAAGTACATATAAATAGATTTCTTTAGTTTTATACAAAATGATGAAAATCAGAAGTACATATAAATAGATTTATTTAGTTTTATACAAAATGATGAAAATCAGAAGTACATATAAATAGATTTATTTAGTTTTATACAAAATGGTGAAAATCAGAAGTACATTTCCATAGCTTTATTTAGTTTTATACAAAATGATGAAAATCAGAAGTACATTACCATAGATTTATTTAGTTTTATACAAAATGATGAAAATCAGATGTACATATAAAGAGATTTATTTAGTTTTATACAAAATGATTAAAATCAGGAGTACATTTCCATAGATTTATTTAGTTTTATACAAAATGATGAAAATCAGAAGTACATATAAATAGATTTATTTAGTTTTATAAAAAATGATGAAAATCATAAGTACATATATATAGATTTATATAGTTTTATACAAAATGATGAAAATCAGAAGTACATTTCCATAGATTTATATAGATTTATACAAAATAATGAAAATCAGAAGTACATTTCCATAGATTTATTTAGTTTTATACAAAATGATGAAAATCAGAAGTACATATATATAGATTTATTTAGTTTTATACAAAATGATGAAAATCAGAAGTACATATAAATAGATTTATTTAGTTTTATACAAAATGAAGAAAATCAGAAGTACATATAAATAGATTTATTTAGTTTTATACAAAATGGTGAAAATCAGAAGTACATTTCCATAGGTTTATTTAGTTTTATACAAAATGATGAAAATCAGAAGTACATTTCCATAGATTTATTTAGTTTTATACAAAATGATGAAAATCTGATGTACATTTCCATAGATTTATTTAGTTTTATACAAAATTATGAAAATCAGAAGTACATTTCCATAGATTTATTTAGTTATACAAAATGATGAAAATCAGAAGTACATATAAATAGATTTATTTAGTTTTATACAAAATGATGAAAATCAGAAGTACAGATAAATAGATTTATATAGTTTTATACAAAATGATGAAAATCAGAAGTACATTTACATAGATTTAAATAGTTTTATGGAAAATGATGAAAATCAGATGTACATTTCCATAGATTTATTTAGTTTTATACAAAATTATGAAAATCAGAAGTACATTTCCATAGATTTATTTAGTTATACAAAATGATGAAAATCAGAAGTACATATAAATAGATTTATTTAGTTTTATACAAAATGATGAAAATCAGAAGTACATATAAATAGATTTATTTAGTTTTATACAAAATGATGAAAATCAGAAGAACATTTCCATAGATTTATTTAGTTTTATAAAAAATGATGAAAATCAGAAGTACATATATATAGATTTATTTAGTTTTATACAAAATGATGAAAATCAGAAGTGCATATAAATAGATTTATTTAGTTTTATGCAAAATGATGAAACTCAGATGTACATTTCCATAGATTTATTTAGTTTTATACAAAATGATGAAAATCAGAAGTACATATAAATAGATATATTTAGTTTTATACAAAATGATGAAAATCAGAAGTACATTTCCGTAGATTTATTTAGTTTTATATAAAATGATGAAAATCAGAAGTACATATAAATAGATTTATTTAGTTTTATACAAAATGATGAAAATCAGAATTACATTTCCATAGATTTATTTAGTTTTATACAAAATGATGAAAATCAGAAGTACATATAAATAGATTTATTTAGTTTTATACAAAATGATGAAAGTCAGAAGTACATATAAATAGATTTATTTAGTTTTATACAAAATGATGAAAATCAGAAGTACATATAAATAGATTTATTTAGTTTTATACAAAATGATGAATATCAGAAGTACATATAAATAAATTTATTTAGTTTTATACAAAATGATGAACATCAGAAGTACATTTCCATAGATTTATATAGTTTTATACAAATGATGAAAATCAGAAGTACATTTCCATAGATTTATTTAGTTTTATACAAAATGATTAAAATCAGAAGAACATTTCCATAGATTTATTTAGTTTTATAAAAAATGATGAAAATCAGAAGTACATATATATAGATTTATTTAGTTTTATACAAAATGATGAAAATCAGATGTACATATAAATAGATTTATTTAGTTTTATGCAAAATGATGAAAATCAGATGTACATTTCCATAGATTTATTTAGTTTTATACAAAATGATTAAAATCAGAAGTACATATAAATAGATATATTTAGTTATATACAAAATGATGAAAATCAGAAATACATTTCCGTAGATTTATTTAGTTTTATACAAAATGATGAAAATCAGAAGTACATATAAATAGATTTATTTAGTTTTATACAAAATGATGAAAATCAGAATTACATTTCCATAGATTTATTTAGTTTTATACAAAATGATGAAAATCAGAAGTACATATAAATAGATTTACTTAGTTTTATACAAAATGATTAAAATCAGAAGTACATTTCCATAGATTTATTTAGTTTTATACAAAATGATGAAAATCAGAAGTACATATAAATAGATTTATTTAGTTTTATAAAAAATGATGAAAATCATAAGTACATATATATAGATTTATATAGTTTTATACAAAATGATGAAAATCAGAAGTACATTTCCATAGATTTATATAGGTTTATACAAAATAATGAAAATCAGAAGTACATTTCCATAGATTTATTTAGTTTTATACAAAATGATGAAAATCAGAAGTACATATAAATATATTTATTTAGTTTTATACAAAATGATGAAAATCAGAAGTACATATAAATAGATTTATTTAGTTTTATACAAAATGATGAAAATCAGAAGTACATATAAATAGATTTATTTAGTTTTATAGAAAATGATGAAAATCAGAAGTACATATAAATAGATTTATTTAGTTTTATACAAAATGAAGAAAATCAGAAGTACATATAAATAGATTTATTTAGTTTTATACAAAATGATGAAAATCAGAAGTACATTTCCATAGATTTATTTAGTTTTATACAAAATGATGAAAATCAGAAGTACATATAAATAGATTTATTTAGTTTTATACAAAATGAAGAAAATCAGAAGTACATATAAATAGATTTATTTAGTTTTATACAAAATGGTGAAAATCAGAAGTACATTTCCATAGGTTTATTTAGTTTTATACAAAATGATGAAAATCAGAAGTACATTTCCATAGATTTATTTAGTTTTATACAAAATGATGAAAATCAGATGTACATTTCCATAGATTTATTTAGTTTTATACAAAATTATGAAAATCAGAAGTACATTTCCATAGATTTATTTAGTTATACAAAATGATGAAAATCAGAAGTACATATAAATAGATTTATTTAGTTTTATACAAAATGATGAAAATCAGAAGTACAGATAAATAGATTTTATTTAGTTTTATACAAAATGATGAAAATCAGAAGTACATTTCCATAGATTTATTTACTTTTATACAAAAGGATGAAAATCAGAAGTACATATAAATAGATTTATTTAGTTTTATACAAAATGGTGAAAATCAGAAGTACATTTCCATAGATTTAAATAGTTTTATGGAAAATGATGAAAATCAGATGTACATTTCCATAGATTTATTTAGTTTTATACAAAATTATGAAAATCAGAAGTACATTTCCATAGATTTATTTAGTTATACAAAATGATGAAAATCAGAAGTACATATAAATAGATTTATTTAGTTTTATACAAAATGATGAAAATCAGAAGAACATTTCCATAGATTTATTTACTTTTATAAAAAATGATGAAAATCAGAAGTACATATATATAGATTTATTTAGTTTTATACAAAATGATGAAAATCAGAAGTACATATAAATAGATTTATTTAGTTTTATGCAAAATGATGAAAATCAGATGTACATTTCCATAGATTTATTTAGTTTTATACAAAATGATGAAAATCAGAAGTACATATAAATAGATATATTTAGTTTTATACAAAATGATGAAAATCAGAAGTACATTTCCGTAGATTTCTTTAGTTTTATACAAAATGATGAAAATCAGAAGTACATATAAATAGATTTATTTAGTTTTATACAAAATGATAAAAATCAGAATTACATTTCCATAGATGTATTTAGTTTTATACAAAATGATGAAAATCAGAAGTACATATAAATAGATTTATTTAGTTTTATACAAAATGATGAAAATCAGAAGTACATATAAATAGATTTATTTAGTTTTATACAAAATGATGAAAATCAGAAGTACATATAAATAGATTTATTTAGTTTTATACAAAATGATGAATATCAGAAGTACATATAAATAGATTTATTTAGTTTTATACAAAATGATGAACATCAAAAGTACATTTCCATAGATTTATATAGTTTTATACAAATGATGAAAATCAGAAGTACATTTCCATAGATTTATTTAGTTTTATACAAAATGATTAAAATCAGAAGAACATTTCCATAGATTTATTTAGTTTTATAAAAAATGATGAAAATTTAGAAGTACATATATATAGATTTATTTAGTTTTATACAAAATGATGAAAATCAGAAGTACATATAAATAGATTTATTTAGTTTTATGCAAAATGATGAAAATCAGATGTACATTTCCATAGATTTATTTAGTTTTATACAAAATGATTAAAATCAGAAGTACATATAAATAGATATATTTAGTTTTATACAAAATGATGAAAATCAGAAGTACATTTCTGTAGATTTATTTAGTTTTATACAAAATGATGAAAATCAGAAGTATATATAAATAGATTTATTTAGTTTTATACAAAATGATGAAAATCAGAATTACATTTCCATAGATTTATTTAGTTTTATACAAAATGATGAAAATCAGAAGTACATATAAATAGATTTATTTAGTTTTATACAAAATGATGAAAATCAGAAGTACATATAAATAGATTTATTTAGTTTTATACAAAATGATGAAAATCAGAAGTACATATAAATACATTTATTTAGTTTTACACAAAATGATGAAAATCAGAAGTACATATAAATAGATTTATTTAGTTTTATACAAAATGAAGAAAATCAGAAGTACATATCCATAGATTTATTTAGCTTTATACAAAATGATGAAAATCAGAAGTACATTTCCATAGATTTATTTAGTTTTATACAAAATGATGTAAATCAGTAGTACATTTCCATAGATTTATTTAGTTTTATACAAAATGATGAAAATCAGAAGTACATATAAATATATTTATTTATTTTTATATAAAATGATGAAAATCAGAAGTACATTTCTATAGATTTATTTAGTTTTATACAAAATGATGAAAATCAGAAGTACATATATATAGATTTCTTTAGTTTTATACAAAATGATGAAAATCAGAAGTACATATAAATAGATTTATTTAGTTTTATACAAAATGATGAAAATCAGAAGTACATTTCCATAGATTTATATAGTTTTATACAAAATGATGAAAATCAGAAGTACATTTCCATAGATTTATTTAGTTTTATACACAATGATGAAAATCTGAAGTACATATAAATATATTTATTTAGTTTTATACAAAATGATGAAAATCAGAAGTACATTTCCATAGATTTATTTAGTTTTATACAAAATGATGAAAATCAGAAGTACATATAAATAGATTTATTTCGTTTTATACAAAATGATGAAAATCAGAAGTACATTTCCATAGATTTCTTTAGTTTTATACAAAATGATGAAAATCAGAAGTACATATAAATAGATTTATTTAGTTTTATACAAAATGATGAAAATCAGAATTACATTTCCATAGATTTATTTAGTTTTATACAAAATGATGAAAATCAGATGTACATATAAATAGATTTATTTAGTTTTATACAAAATGATGAAAATCAGAAGTACATATAAATAGATTTATTTAGTTTTATAGAAAATGATGAAAATCAGAAGTACATATAAATAGATTTATTTAGTTTTGTACAAAATGATGAAAATCAGAAGTATATTTCCATAGATTTATTTAGTTTTATACAAAATGATGAAAATCAGAAGTACATATAAATAGATTTATTTAGTTTTATACAAAATGATGAAAATCAGAAGTACATATAAATAGATTTATTTAGTTTTATACAAAATGATGAAAATCAGAAGTACATATAAATAGATTTATTTAGTTTTATACAAAATGATGAAAATCAGAAGTACATATAAATAGATTTATTTAGTTTTATACAAAATGGTGAAAATCAGAAGTACATTTGCATAGATTTATTTAGTTTTATACAAAATGATGAAAATCAGAAGTACGTTTCCATAGATTTATTTAGTTTTATACAAAATGATGAAAATCAGAAGTACATATAAATAGATTTATTTAGTTTTATACAAAATGATGAAAATCAGAAGTACATATTAATAGATTTATTTAGTTTTATGCAAAATGATGAAAATCAGATATACATTTCCATAGATTTATTTAGTTTTATACAAAATGATGAAAATCAGAAGTACATATAAATAGATTTATTTAGTTTTATACAAAATGATGAAAATCAGAAGTACATTTCCATAGATTTATTTAGTTGTATACAAAAGGATGAAAATCAGAAGTACATATAAATAGATTTATTTAGTTTTATACAAAATGCTGAAAATCAGATGTACATTTACATAGATGTATTTAGTTTTATATAAAATGATGAAAATCAGAAGTACATATAAAGAGATTTATTTAGTTTTATACAAAATGATGAAAATCACAAGTACATATAAATAGATTTATTTAGTTTTATACAAAATGATGAAAATCAGAAGTACATTTCCATAGATTTATTTAGTTTTATACAAAATGATGAAAATCTGAAGTACATATAAATATATTTATTTAGTTTTATACAAAATGATGAAAATCAGAAGTACATTTCCATAGATTTATTTAGTTTTATACAAAATGATGAAAATCAGAAGTACATATAAATAGATTTATTTAGTTTTATACAAAATGATGAAAATCAGAAGTACATTTACATAGATTTCTTTAGTTTTATACAAAATGATGAAAATCAGAAGTACATATAAATAGATTTATTTAGTTTTATACAAAATGATGAAAATCAGAAGTACATTTCCATAGATTTATTTAGTTTTATACAAAATGATGAAAATCAGAAGTACATATAAATAGATTTATTTAGTTTTATACAAAATGATGAAAATCAGAAGTACATATAAATAGATTTATTTAGTTTTATGCAAAATGATGAAAATCAGATGTACATTTCCATAGATTTATTTAGTTTTATACAAAATGATTAAAATCAGAAGTACGTATAAATAGATTTATTTAGTTTTATACAAAATGATGAAAATCAGAAGTACTTTTCCATAGATTTATTTAGTTTTATACAAAATGATGAAAATCAGAAGTACATATAAATAGATTTATTTCGTTTTATACAAAATGATGAAAATCAGAAGTACATTTCCATAGATTTCTTTAGTTTTATACAAAATGATGAAAATCAGAAGTACATATAAATAGATTTATTTAGTTTTATACAAAATGATGAAAATCAGAAGTACATTTCCATAGATTTATTTAGTTTTATACAAAATGATGAAAATCAGATGTACATATAAATAGATTTATTTAGTTTTATACAAAATGAGAAAATCAGAAGTACATATAAATAGATTTATTTAGTTTTATGCAAAATGATGAAAATCAGAAGTACATATAAATAGATTTATTTAGTTTTATACAAAATGATGAAAATCAGAAGTACATATAAATAGATTTATTTAGTTTTATAGAAAATGATGAAAATCAGAAGTACATATAAATAGATTTATTTAGTTTTGTACAAAATGTTGAAAATCAGAAGTATATTTCCATAGATTTATTTAGTTTTATACAAAATGATGAAAATCAGAAGTACATATAAATAGATTTATTTAGTTTTATACAAAATGATGAAAGTCAGAAGTACATATAAATAGATTTATTTAGTTTTATACAAAATGATGAAAATCAGAAGTACATATAAATAGATTTATTTAGTTTTATACAAAATGATGAAAATCAGAAGTACATTTGCATAGATTTATTTAGTTTTATACAAAATGATGAAAATCAGAAGTACGTTTCCATAGATTTATTTAGTTTTATACAAAATGATGAAAATCAGAAGTACATATAAATAGATTTATTTAGTTTTATACAAAATGATGAAAATCAGAAGTACATTTGCATAGATTTATTTAGTTTTATACAAAATGATGAAAATCAGAAGTACGTTTCCATAGATTTATTTAGTTTTATACAAAATGATGAAAATCAGAAGTACGTTTCCATAGATTTATTTAGTTTTATATAAAATGATGAAAATCAGAAGTACATATTAATAGATTTATTTAGTTTTATGCAAAATGATGAAAATCAGATATACATTTCCATAGATTTATTTAGTTTTATACAAAATGATGAAAATCAGAAGTACATATAAATAGATTTATTTAGTTTTATACAAAATGATGAAAATCAGAAGTACATTTCCATAGATTTATTTAGTTGTATACAAAAGGATGAAAATCAGAAGTACATATAAATAGATTTATTTAGTTTTATACAAAATGATGAAAATCAGAATTACATTTCCATAGATTTATTTAGTTTTATACAAAATGATGAAAATCAGAAGTACATATAAATAGATTTATTTAGTTTTATACAAAATGATGAAAATCAGAAGTACATATAAATAGATTTATTTAGTTTTATACAAAATGATGAAAATCAGAAGTACATATAAATAGATTTATTTAGTTTTATACAAAATGATGAAAATCAGAAGTACATATAAATAGATTTATTTAGTTTTATACAAAATGAAGAAAATCAGAAGTACATATCCATAGATTTATTTAGCTTTATACAAAATGATGAAAATCAGAAGTACATTTCCATAGATTTATTTAGTTTTATACAAAATGATGAAAATCAGAAGTACATATAAAGAGATTTATTTAGTTTTATACAAAATGATGAAAATCAGAAGTACATTTCCATACATTTATTTAGTTTTATACAAAATGCTGAAAATCAGATGTACATTTACATAGATGTATTTAGTTTTATATAAAATGATGAAAATCAGAAGTACATATAAAGAGATTTATTTAGTTTTATAGAAAATGATGAAAATCAGAAGTACATATAAATAGATTTATTTAGTTTTATACAAAATGATTAAAATCAGAAGAACATTTCCATAGATTTATTTAGTTTTATAAAAAATGATGAAAATCAGAAGTACATATATATAGATTTATTTAGTTTTATACAAAATGATGAAAATCAGAAGTACATATAAAGAGATTTATTTAGTTTTATACAAAATGATGAAAATCAGAAGTACATTTCCATACATTTATTTAGTTTTATACAAAATGATGAAAATCAGAAGTACATATAAATAGATTTATTTAGTTTTATACAAAATGATGTAAATCAGAAGTACATTTCCATAGATTTATTTAGTTTTATACAAAATGATGAAAATCAGAAGTACATATAAATAGATTTCTTTAGTTTTATACAAAATGATGAAAATCAGAAGTACATATAAATAGATTTATTTAGTTTTATACAAAATGATGAAAATCAGAAGTACATTTCCATAGATTTATATAGTTTTATACAAAATGATGAAAATCAGAAGTACATTTCCATAGATTTATTTAGTTTTATACAAAATGATGAAAATCTGAAGTACATATAAATATATTTATTTAGTTTAATACAAAATGATGAAAATCAGAAGTACATTTCCATAGATTTATTTAGTTTTATACAAAATGATGAAAATCAGAACTACATATAAATAGATTTATTTAGTTTTATACAAAATGATGAAAATCAGAAGTACATTTCCATAGATCTATTTAGTTTTATACAAAATGATGAAAATCAGAAGTACATATAAATAGATTTATTTAGTTTTATACAAAATGATGAAAATCAGAAGTACATTTCCATAGATTTATTTAGTTGTATACAAAAGGATGAAAATCAGAAGTACATATAAATAGATTTATTTAGTTTTATACAAAATGCTGAAAATCAGATGTACATTTACATAGATGTATTTAGTTTTATATAAAATGATGAAAATCAGAAGTACATATAAAGAGATTTATTTAGTTTTATACAAAATGATGAAAATCAGAAGTACATATAAATAGATTTATTTAGTTTTATACAAAATGATGAAAATCAGAAGTACATTTCCATAGATTTATTTAGTTTTATACAAAATGATGAAAATCTGAAGTACATATGAATATATTTATTTATTTTTATACAAAATGATGAAAATCAGAAGTACATTTCCATAGATTTATTTAGTTTTATACAAAATGATGAAAATCAGAAGTACATATAAATAGATTTATTTAGTTTTATTCAAAATGATGAAAATCAGAAGTACATTTACATAGATTTTTTTAGTTTTATACAAAATGATGAAAATCAGAAGTACATATAAATAGATTTATTTAGTTTTATACAAAATGATGAAAATCAGAAGTACATTTCCATAGATTTATTTAGTTTTATACAAAATGATGAAAATCAGAAGTACATATAAATAGATTTATTTAGTTTTATACAAAATGATGAAAATCAGAAGTACATATAAATAGATTTATTTAGTTTTATGCAAAATGATGAAAATCAGAAGTACATATAAATAGATTTATTTAGTTTTATACAAAATGATGAAAATCAGAAGTACATATAAATAGATTTATTTAGTTTTTTACCAAATGATGAAAATCAGAAGTACATTTCCATAGATTTATTTAGTTGTATAAAAAATGATGAAAATCAGAAGTACATATAAATAGATTTATTTAGTTTTATACAAAATGCAGAAAATCAGATGTACATTTACATAGATTTATTTAGTTTTATATAAAATGATGAAAATCAGAAGTACATATAAAGAGATTTATTTAGTTTTATACAAAATGATGAAAATCAGAAGTACATATAAATAGATTTATTTAGTTTTATAGAAAATGATGAAAATCAGAAGTACATATAAATAGATTTATTTAGTTCTGTACAAAATGATGAAAATCAGAAGTATATTTCCATAGATTTATTTAGTTTTATACAAAATGATGAAAATCAGAAGTACATATAAATAGATTTATTTAGTTTTATACAAAATGATGAAAATCAGATGTACATTTACATAGATTTATTTAGTTTTATACAAAATGATGAAAATCAGATATAAATTTCCATAGATTTATTTAGTTTTATACAAAATGATGAAAATCAGATGTACATTTCCATAGATTTATTTAGTTTTATACAAAATGATGAAAATCAGAAGTACATTTCCATAGATTTATTTAGTTTTATACAAAATGATGAAAATCAGAAGTACATATAAATAGATTTATTTAGTTTTATACAAAATGATGAAAATCAGAAGTACATATAAATAGATTTATTTAGTTTTATACAAAATGAGGAAAATCAGATGTACATTTCCATAGATTTATTTAGTTGTATACAAAAGGATGAAAATCAGAAGTACATATAAATAGATTTATTTAGTTTTATACAAAATGCTGAAAATCAGATGTACATTTACATAGATGTATTTAGTTTTATATAAAATGATGAAAATCAGAAGTACATATAAAGAGATTTATTTAGTTTTATACAAAATGATGAAAATCAGAAGTACATATAAATAGATTTATTTAGTTTTATACAAAATGATGAAAATCAGAAGTACATTTGCATAGATTTATTTAGTTTTATACAAAATGATGAAAATCAGATGTACATTTACATAGATTTATTTAGTTTTATACAAAATGTTGAAAATCAGAAGTACATATAAATAGATTTATTTAGTTTTATACAAAATGATTAAAATCAGAAGTACGTATAAATAGATTTATTTAGTTTTAAACAAAATGATGAAAACCAGAAGTACATATAAATAGATTTATTTAGTTTTATACAAAATGATTAAAATCAGAAGTACATTTCCATAGAATTATTTATTTTTATACAAAATGATGAAAATCAGAAGTATATTTCCATAGATTTATTTAGTTTTATACAAAATGATGAAAATCAGAAGTACATATGAATAGATTTATTTAGTTTTATACAAAATGATGAAAATCAGAAGTACATTTCCATAGATTTATTTAGTTTTATACTAAATGATGAAAATCAGAAGAACATATAAATAGATTTATTTAGTTTTATACAAAATGATGAAAATCAGAAGTACATATAAATAGATTTATTTAGTTTTATACAAAATGATGAAAATCAGATGTACATTTACATAGATTTATTTAGTTTTATACAAAATGATGAAAATCAGATATAAATTTCCATAGATTTATTTAGTTTTATACAAAATGATGAAAATCAGATGTACATTTCCATAGATTTATTTAGTTTTATACAAAATGATGAAAATCAGAAGTACATTTCCATAGATTTATTTAGTTTTATACAAAATGATGAAAATCAGAAGTACATATAAATAGATTTATTTAGTTTTATACAAAATGATGAAAATCAGAAGTACATATAAATAGATTTATTTAGTTTTATACAAAATGATGAAAATCAGAAGTACATATAAATAGATTTATGTAGTTTTATACAAAATGATGAAAATCAGAAGTACATTTCCATAGATTTATTTACTTTTATACAAAATGATGAAAATCAGAAGTACATTTCCATAGATTTATTTAGTTTTATACAAAATGATGAAAATCAGAAGTACTTTTCCATAGATTTATTTAGTTTTATACAAAATGATGAAATTCAGAAGTACATATAAATAGATTTATTTAGTTTTATACAAAATGATGAAAATCAGAAGTACATTTCCATAGATTTATTTAGTTTTATACAAAATGATTAAAATCAGAAGTACATTTCCATAGATTTATTTAGTTTTATACAAAATGATGAAAATCAGAAGTACATTTCCATATATTTATTTAGTTTTATACAAAATGATGAAAATCAGAAGTACATATAAATAGATTTATTTAGTTTTATACAAAATGATGAAAATCCGAAATACATATAAATAGATTTATTTAGTTTTATACAAAATGATGAAAATCCGAAGTACATATAAATAGATTTATTTAGTTTTATACAAAATGATGAAAATATGAAGTACATATAACTAGATTTATTTAGTTTTATACAAAATGATGAAAATCAGAAGTACATATGAATAGATTTATTTACTTTAATACAAAATGATGAAAATCAGAAGTATATATAAATAGATTTATTTAATTTTATACAAAATGATGAAAATCAGAAGTACATATAAATAGATTTATTTAGTTTTATACAAAATGATGAAAATCAGAATTACATTTCCATAGATTTATTTAGTTTTATACAAAATGATGAAAATCAGAAGTACATATAAATAGATTTATTTAGTTTTATACAAAATGATGAAAATCAGAAGTACATATAAATAGATTTATTTAGTTTTATACAAAATGATGAAAATCAGAAGTACATATAAATAGATTTATTTAGTTTTATACAAAATGATGAAAATCAGAAGTACATATAAATAGATTTATTTAGTTTTATACAAAATGATGAAAATCAGAAGTACATATAAATAGATTTATTTAGTTTTATACAAAATGATGAAAATCAGAAGTACATATAAATAGATTTATTTAGTTTTATACAAAATGATGAAAATCAGAAGTACATTTCCATAGATTTATTTAGCTTTATACAAAATGATGAAAATCAGAAGTACATATAAATAGATTTATTTAGTTTTATACAAAATGATGAAAATCAGAAGTACATATAAATAGATTTATTTAGTTTTATACAAAATGATGAATATCAGAAGTACATTTCCATAGATTTATTTAGTTTTATACAAAATGATGAAAATCAGAAGTACATTTCCATAGATTTATTTAGTTTTATACAAAATGATGAAAATCAGATGTACATTTACATAGATTTATTTAGTTTTATACAAAATGATGAAAATCAGAAGTACATATAAATAGATTTATTTAGTTTTATACAAAATGATGAAAATCAGAAGTTCATATAAACAGATTTATTTAGTTTTATACAAAGTGATGAAAATCAGAAGTACATTTCCATAGATTTATTTAGTTTTATACAAAATGATGAAAATCAGAAGTACATTTCCATAGATATTTAGTTTTATAGAAAATGATGAAAATCAGATTTACATTTCCATAGATTTATTTAGTTTTATACAAAATGATGAAAATCAGAAGTACATTTCCATAGATTTTTTTAGTTTTATACAAAATGATGAAAATCAGAAGTACATATAAATTGATTTATTTTGTTTTATACAAAATGATGAAAATCAGAAGTACATATAAATAGATTTATTTAGTTTTATACAAAATGATGAAAATCAGAAGTACATATAAATAGATTTATTTAGTTTTATACAAAATGATGAAAATCAGAAGTACATATAAATAGATTTATTTAGTTTTATACAAAATGATGAAAATCAGAAGTACATATAAATAGATTTATTTAGTTTTATACAAAATGATGAAAATCAGAAGTACATTTCCATAGATTTATTTAGCTTTATACAAAATGATGAAAATCAGAAGTACATATAAATAGATTTATTTAGTTTTATACAAAATGATGAAAATCAGAAGTACATATAAATAGATTTATTTAGTTTTATACAAAATGATGAATATCAGAAGTACATTTCCATAGATTTATTTAGTTTTATACAAAATGATGAAAATCAGAAGTACATTTCCATAGATTTATTTAGTTTTATACAAAATGATGAAAATCAGATGTACATTTACATAGATTTATTTAGTTTTATACAAAATGATGAAAATCAGAAGTACATATAAATAGATTTATTTAGTTTTATACAAAATGATGAAAATCAGAAGTTCATATAAACAGATTTATTTAGTTTTATACAAAGTGATGAAAATCAGAAGTACATTTCCATAGATTTATTTAGTTTTATACAAAATGATGAAAATCAGAAGTACATTTCCATAGATATTTAGTTTTATAGAAAATGATGAAAATCAGATTTACATTTCCATAGATTTATTTAGTTTTATACAAAATGATGAAAATCAGAAGTACATATAAATAGATTTTTTTAGTTTTATACAAAATGATGAAAATCAGAAGTACATATAAATTGATTTATTTTGTTTTATACAAAATGATGAAAATCAGAAGTACATATAAATAGATTTATTTATTTTTATACAAAATGATGAAAAGCAGAAGTACATATAAATAGATTTATTTAGTTTTATGCAAAATGATGAAAATCAGATGTACATTTCCATAGATTTATTTAGTTTTATACAAAATGATGAAAATCAGAAGTACATATAAATAGATTTATTTAGTTTTATACAAAATGATGAAAATCAGAAGTACATTTCCATAGATTTATTTAGTTTTATACAAAATGATGAAAATCAGAAGTACATTTCCATAGATTTATTTAGTTTTATACAAAATGATGAAAATCAGAAGGACATTTCCATAGATTTATTTACTTTTATACAAAATGATGAAAATCAGAAGTACATATAAAGAGATTTATTTAGTTTTATACAAAATGATGAAAATCAGAAGTACATTTCCATAGATTTATTTAGTTTTATACAAAATGATGAAAATCAGAAGTACATCTAAATAGATTTATTTAGTTTTATACAAAATGATGAAAATCAGAAGTACATATAAATAGATTTATTTAATTTTATACAAAATGTTGAAAATCAGAAGTACATATAAATAGATTTATTTAGTTTTATACAAAATTATGAAAATCAGAAGTACATTTCAATAGAATTATTTAGTTTTATACAAAATGATGAAAATCAGAAGTACATATAAATAGATTTATTTACTTTTATACAAAATGATGAAAATCAGAAGTACATATAAATAGGTTTATTTACTTTTATACAAAATGATGAAAATCAGAAGTACATTTCCATAGATTTATTTAGTTTTATACAAAATGAGGAAAATCAGAAGTACATATAAATAGATTTATTTAGTTTTATACAAAATGATGAAAATCAGAAGTACATTTACATAGATTTATTTAGTTTTATACAAAATGATGAAAATCAGAAGTACATATAAAGAGATTTATTTAGTTTTATACAAAATGATTAAAATCAGAAGTACATTTCCATAGATTTATTTAGTTTTATACAAAATGATGAAAATCAGAAGTACATATAAATAGATTTATTTAGTTTTATACAAAATGATGAAAATCAGAAGTACATATAAATAGATTTATTTAGTTTTATACAAAATGATGAAAATCAGAAGTACATTTCCATAGATTTATTTAGTTTTATACAAAATGATGAAAATCAGAAGTACATTTCCATAGATTTATTTAGTTTTATACAAAATGATGAAAATCAGAAGTACATATAAATAGATTTATTTAGTTTTATACAAAATGATGAAAATCAGAAGTACATTTCCATAGATTTATTTAGTTTTATACAAAATGATGAAAATCAGAAGTACATATAAATAGATTTATTTAGTTTTATACAAAATGATGAAAATCAGAAGTACATATAAATAGCTTTATTTAGTTTTATGCAAAATGATGAAAATCAGATATACATTTCCATAGATTTATTTAGTTTTATACAAAATGATGAAAATCAGAAGTACATTTCCATAGATTTATTTAGTTATGCAAAATGATGAAAATCAGAAGTACATATAAATAGATTTATTTACTTTTATACAAAATGATGAAAATCAGAAGTACATATAAATAGATTTATGTAGTTTTATACAAAATGATGAAAATCAGATGTACATTTCCATTGATTTATTTACTTTTATACAAAATGATGAAAATCAGAAGTACATTTCCATAGATTTATTTAGTTTTATACAAAATGATGAAAATCAGAAGTACTTTTCCATAGGTTTATTTAGTTTTATACAAAATGATGAAATTCAGAAGTACATATAAATAGATTTATTTAGTTTTATACAAAATGATGAAAATCAGAAGTACATTTCCATAGATTTATTTAGTTTTATACAAAATGATGAAAATCAGAAGTACATTTCCATAGATTTATTTAGTTTGATACAAAATGATGAAAATCAGAAGTACATTTCCATAGATTTATTTAGTTTTATACAAAATGATGAAAATCAGAAGTACATTTCCATATATTTATTTAGTTTTATACAAAATGATGAAAATCAGAAGTACATATAAATAGATTTATTTAGTTTTATACAAAATGATGAAAATATGAAGTACATATAAATAGATTTATTTAGTTTTATACAAAATGATGAAAATCAGAAGTACATATGAATAGATTTATTTACTTTTATACAAAATGATGAAAATCAGAAGTACATATAAATAGATTTATTTAATTTTATACAAAATGATGAAAATCAGAAGTACATATAAATAGATTTATTTAGTTTTATACAAAATGATGAAAATCAGAATTACATTTCCATAGATTTATTTAGTTTTATACAAAATGATGAAAATCAGAAGTACATATAAATAGATTTATTTAGTTTTATACAAAATGATGAAAATCAGAAGTACATATAAATAGATTTATTTAGTTTTATACAAAATGATGAAAATCAGAAGTACATATAAATAGATTTATTTACTTTTATACAAAATGATGAAAATCAGAAGTACATATAAATAGGTTTATTTACTTTTATACAAAATGATGAAAATCAGAAGTACATTTCCATAGATTTATTTAGTTTTATACAAAATGAGGAAAATCAGAAGTACATATAAATAGGTTTATTTACTTTTATACAAAATGATGAAAATCAGAAGTACATTTCCATAGATTTATTTAGTTTTATACAAAATGAGGAAAATCAGAAGTACATATAAATAGATTTATTTAGTTTTATACAAAATGATGAAAATCAGAAGTACATTTACATAGATTTATTTAGTTTTATACAAAATGATGAAAATCAGAAGTACATATAAAGAGATTTATTTAGTTTTATACAAAATGATTAAAATCAGAAGTACATTTCCATAGATTTATTTAGTTTTATACAAAATGATGAAAATCAGAAGTACATATAAATAGATTTATTTAGTTTTATACAAAATGATGAAAATCAGAAGTACATATAAATAGATTTATTTAGTTTTATACAAAATGATGAAAATCAGAAGTACATTTCCATAGATTTATTTAGTTTTATACAAAATGATGAAAATCAGAAGTACATTTCCATAGATTTATTTAGTTTTATACAAAATGATGAAAATCAGAAGTACATATAAATAGATTTATTTAGTTTTATACAAAATGATGAAAATCAGAAGTACATTTCCATAGATTTATTTAGTTTTATACAAAATGATGAAAATCAGAAGTACATATAAATAGATTTATTTAGTTTTATACAAAATGATGAAAATCAGAAGTACATATAAATAGATTTATTTAGTTTTATGCAAAATGATGAAAATCAGATATACATTTCCATACATTTATTTAGTTTTATACAAAATGATGAAAATCAGAAGTACATTTCCATAGATTTATTTAGTTATGCAAAATGATGAAAATCAGAAGTACATATAAATAGATTTATTTACTTTTATACAAAATGATGAAAATCAGAAGTACATATAAATAGATTTATTTAGTTTTATACAAAATGATGAAAATCAGAAGTACATTTCCATAGATTTATTTAGTTTTATACAAAATGATGAAAATCAGAAGTACATTTCCATAGATTTATTTAGTTTTATACAAAATGATGAAAATCAGAAGGACATTTCCATAGATTTATTTACTTTTATACAAAATGATGAAAATCAGAAGTACATATAAAGAGATTTATTTAGTTTTATACAAAATGATGAAAATCAGAAGTACATTTCCATAGATTTATTTAGTTTTATACAAAATGATGAAAATCAGAAGTACATCTAAATAGATTTATTTAGTTTTATACAAAATGATGAAAATCAGAAGTACATATAAATAGATTTATTTAATTTTATACAAAATGTTGAAAATCAGAAGTACATATAAATAGATTTATTTAGTTTTATACAAAATTATGAAAATCAGAAGTACATTTCAATAGAATTATTTAGTTTTATACAAAATGATGAAAATCAGAAGTACATATAAATAGATTTATTTACTTTTATACAAAATGATGAAAATCAGAAGTACATATAAATAGGTTTATTTACTTTTATACAAAATGATGAAAATCAGAAGTACATTTCCATAGATTTATTTAGTTTTATACAAAATGAGGAAAATCAGAAGTACATATAAATAGATTTATTTAGTTTTATACAAAATGATGAAAATCAGAAGTACATTTACATAGATTTATTTAGTTTTATACAAAATGATGAAAATCAGAAGTACATATAAAGAGATTTATTTAGTTTTATACAAAATGATTAAAATCAGAAGTACATTTCCATAGATTTATTTAGTTTTATACAAAATGATGAAAATCAGAAGTACATATAAATAGATTTATTTAGTTTTATACAAAATGATGAAAATCAGAAGTACATATAAATAGATTTATTTAGTTTTATACAAAATGATGAAAATCAGAAGTACATTTCCATAGATTTATTTAGTTTTATACAAAATGATGAAAATCAGAAGTACATTTCCATAGATTTATTTAGTTTTATACAAAATGATGAAAATCAGAAGTACATATAAATAGATTTATTTAGTTTTATACAAAATGATGAAAATCAGAAGTACATTTCCATAGATTTATTTAGTTTTATACAAAATGATGAAAATCAGAAGTACATATAAATAGATTTATTTAGTTTTATACAAAATGATGAAAATCAGAAGTACATATAAATAGCTTTATTTAGTTTTATGCAAAATGATGAAAATCAGATATACATTTCCATAGATTTATTTAGTTTTATACAAAATGATGAAAATCAGAAGTACATTTCCATAGATTTATTTAGTTATGCAAAATGATGAAAATCAGAAGTACATATAAATAGATTTATTTACTTTTATACAAAATGATGAAAATCAGAAGTACATATAAATAGATTTATGTAGTTTTATACAAAATGATGAAAATCAGATGTACATTTCCATTGATTTATTTACTTTTATACAAAATGATGAAAATCAGAAGTACATTTCCATAGATTTATTTAGTTTTATACAAAATGATGAAAATCAGAAGTACTTTTCCATAGGTTTATTTAGTTTTATACAAAATGATGAAATTCAGAAGTACATATAAATAGATTTATTTAGTTTTATACAAAATGATGAAAATCAGAAGTACATTTCCATAGATTTATTTAGTTTTATACAAAATGATGAAAATCAGAAGTACATTTCCATAGATTTATTTAGTTTGATACAAAATGATGAAAATCAGAAGTACATTTCCATAGATTTATTTAGTTTTATACAAAATGATGAAAATCAGAAGTACATTTCCATATATTTATTTAGTTTTATACAAAATGATGAAAATCAGAAGTACATATAAATAGATTTATTTAGTTTTATACAAAATGATGAAAATATGAAGTACATATAAATAGATTTATTTAGTTTTATACAAAATGATGAAAATCAGAAGTACATATGAATAGATTTATTTACTTTTATACAAAATGATGAAAATCAGAAGTACATATAAATAGATTTATTTAATTTTATACAAAATGATGAAAATCAGAAGTACATATAAATAGATTTATTTAGTTTTATACAAAATGATGAAAATCAGAATTACATTTCCATAGATTTATTTAGTTTTATACAAAATGATGAAAATCAGAAGTACATATAAATAGATTTATTTAGTTTTATACAAAATGATGAAAATCAGAAGTACATATAAATAGATTTATTTAGTTTTATACAAAATGATGAAAATCAGAAGTACATATAAATAGATTTATTTACTTTTATACAAAATGATGAAAATCAGAAGTACATATAAATAGGTTTATTTACTTTTATACAAAATGATGAAAATCAGAAGTACATTTCCATAGATTTATTTAGTTTTATACAAAATGAGGAAAATCAGAAGTACATATAAATAGGTTTATTTACTTTTATACAAAATGATGAAAATCAGAAGTACATTTCCATAGATTTATTTAGTTTTATACAAAATGAGGAAAATCAGAAGTACATATAAATAGATTTATTTAGTTTTATACAAAATGATGAAAATCAGAAGTACATTTACATAGATTTATTTAGTTTTATACAAAATGATGAAAATCAGAAGTACATATAAAGAGATTTATTTAGTTTTATACAAAATGATTAAAATCAGAAGTACATTTCCATAGATTTATTTAGTTTTATACAAAATGATGAAAATCAGAAGTACATATAAATAGATTTATTTAGTTTTATACAAAATGATGAAAATCAGAAGTACATATAAATAGATTTATTTAGTTTTATACAAAATGATGAAAATCAGAAGTACATTTCCATAGATTTATTTAGTTTTATACAAAATGATGAAAATCAGAAGTACATTTCCATAGATTTATTTAGTTTTATACAAAATGATGAAAATCAGAAGTACATATAAATAGATTTATTTAGTTTTATACAAAATGATGAAAATCAGAAGTACATTTCCATAGATTTATTTAGTTTTATACAAAATGATGAAAATCAGAAGTACATATAAATAGATTTATTTAGTTTTATACAAAATGATGAAAATCAGAAGTACATATAAATAGATTTATTTAGTTTTATGCAAAATGATGAAAATCAGATATACATTTCCATACATTTATTTAGTTTTATACAAAATGATGAAAATCAGAAGTACATTTCCATAGATTTATTTAGTTATGCAAAATGATGAAAATCAGAAGTACATATAAATAGATTTATTTACTTTTATACAAAATGATGAAAATCAGAAGTACATATAAATAGATTTATGTAGTTTTATACAAAATGATGAAAATCAGACGTACATTTCCATTGATTTATTTACTTTTATACAAAATGATGAAAATCAGAAGTACATTTCCATAGATTTATTTAGTTTTATACAAAATGATGAAAATCAGAAGTACTTTTCCATAGGTTTATTTAGTTTTATACAAAATGATGAAATTCAGAAGTACATATAAATAGATTTATTTAGTTTTATACAAAATGATGAAAATCAGAAGTACATTTCCATAGATTTATTTAGTTTTATACAAAATGATGAAAATCAGAAGTACATTTCCATAGATTTATATAGTTTGATACAAAATGATGAAAATCAGAAGTACATTTCCATAGATTTATTTAGTTTTATACAAAATGATGAAAATCAGAAGTACATATAAATAGATTTATTTAGTTTTATACAAAATGATGAAAATATGAAGTACATATAAATAGATTTATTTAGTTTTATACAAAATGATGAAAATCAGAAGTACATATGAATAGATTTATTTACTTTTATACAAAATGATGAAAATCAGAAGTACATATAAATAGATTTATTTAATTTTATACAAAATGATGAAAATCAGAAGTACATATAAATAGATTTATTTAGTTTTATACAAAATGATGAAAATCAGAATTACATTTCCATAGATTTATTTAGTTTTATACAAAATGATGAAAATCAGAAGTACATATAAATAGATTTATTTAGTTTTATACAAAATGATGAAAATCAGAAGTACATATAAATAGATTTATTTAGTTTTATACAAAATGATGAAAATCAGAAGTACATATAAATAGATTTATTTAGTTTTATACAAAATGATGAAAATCAGAAGTACATATAAATAGATTTATTTAGTTTTATACAAAATGATGAATATCAGAAGTACATATAAATAGATTTATTTAGTTTTATACGAAATGATGAAAATCAGAAGTACATATAAATAGATTTATTTAGTTTTATACAAAATGATGAAAATCAGAAGTACATTTCCATAGATTTATTTAGCTTTATACAAAATGATGAAAATCAGAAGTACATATAAATAGATTTATTTAGTTTTATACAAAATGATGAAAATCAGAAGTACATATAAATAGATTTATTTAGTTTTATACAAAATGATGAATATCAGAAGTACATTTCCATTGATTTATTTAGTTTTATACAAAATGATGAAAATCAGAAGTACATTTCCATAGATTTATTTAGTTTTATACAAAATGATGAAAATCAGATGTACATTTACATAGATTTATTTAGTTTTATACAAAATGATGAAAATCAGGAGTACATATAAATGGATTTATTTAGTTTTATACAAAATGATGAAAATCAGAAGTTCATATATATAGATTTATTTAGTTTTATACAAAGTGATGAAAATCAGAAGTACATTTCCATAGATTTATTTAGTTTTATACAAAATGATGAAAATCAGAAGTACATTTACATAGATATTTAGTTTTATAGAAAATGATGAAAATCAGATGTACATTTCCATAGATTTATTTAGTTTTATAAAAAATGATGAAAATCAGAAGTACATTTCCATAGATATTTTTAGTTTTATACAAAATGATGAAAATCAGAAGTACATATAAATTGATTTATTTTGTTTTATACAAAATGATGAAAATCAGAAGTACATATAAATAGATTTATTTAGTTTTATACAAAATGATGAAAATCAGAAGTACATTTCCATAGATTTATTTAGTTTTATACAAAATGATGAAAATCAGAAGTACATTTCCATAGATTTATTTAGTTTTATACAAAATGATGAAAATCAGAAGGACATTTCCATAGATTTATTTACTTTTATACAAAATGATGAAAATCAGAAGTACATATAAAGAGATTTATTTAGTTTTATACAAAATGATGAAAATCAGAAGTACATTTCCATAGATTTATTTAGTTTTATACAAAATGATGAAAATCAGAATTACATCTAAATAGATGTATTTAGTTTTATACAAAATGATGAAAATCAGAAGTACATATAAATAGATTTATTTAATTTTATACAAAATGTTGAAAATCAGAAGTACCTATAAATACATTTATTTAGTTTTATACAAAATGATGAAAATGAGAAGTACATTTCCATAGATTTATTTAGTTTTATACAAAATGATGAAAATCAGAAGTACATATAAATAGATTTATTTAGTTTTATACAAAATGATGAAAATCAGAAGTACATATAAATAGATTTATTTAGTTTTATACAAAATGATGAAAATCAGAAGTACATTTCCATAGATTTATTTAGTTTTATACAAAATGATGAAAATCAGAAGTACATTTCCATAGATTTATTTAGTTTTATACAAAATCATGAAACTCAGAAGTACATATAAATAGATTTATTTAGTTTTATACAAAATGATGAAAATCAGAAGTACATTTACATAGATTTCTTTAGTTTTATACAAACTGATGGAAATGAGAAGTACATATAAATAGATTTATTTAGTTTTATACAAAATGATGAAAATCAGAAGTACATTTCCATAGATTTATTTAGTTTTATACAAAATGATGAAAATCAGAAGTAAATATAAATAGATTTATTTAGTTTTATGGAAAATGATGAAAATCAGTAGTACATATAAATAGATTTATTTAGTTTTATACAAAATGATGAAAATCAGATGTACATATAAATAGATTTATTTAGTTTTATACAAAATGATGAAAATCAGAAGTACATATAAATAGATTTATTTACTTTTATACAAAATGATGAAAATCAGAAGTACATATAAATAGATTTATTTAGTTTTATACAAAATGATGAAAATCAGAAGTACATTTCCATAGATTTATTTAGTTTGATACAAAATGATGAAAATCAGAAGTACATATAAATAGATTTATTTAGTTTTATACAAAATGATGAAAATCAGAAGGACATTTCCATAGATTTATTTACTTTTATACAAAATGATGAAAATCAGAAGTACATATAAAGAGATTTATTTAGTTTTATACAAAATGATGAAAATCAGAAGTACATTTCCATAGATTTATTTAGTTTTATACAAAATGATGAAAATCAGAATTACATCAAAATAGATGTATTTAGTTTTATACAAAATGATGAAAATCAGAAGTACATATAAATAGATTTATTTAATTTTATACAAAATGTTGAAAATCAGAAGTACATATAAATACATTTATTTAGTTTTATACAAAATGATGAAAATCAGAAGTACATTTCAATAGATTTATTTAGTTTTATACAAAATGATGAAAATCAGAAGTACATTTCCATAGATTTATTTACTTTTATACAAAATGATGAAAATCAGAAGTACATATAAATAGGTTTATTTACTTTTATACAAAATGATGAAAATCAGAAGTACATATAAATAGGTTTATTTACTTTTATACAAAATGATGAAAATCAGAAGTACATTTCCATAGATTTATTTAGTTTTATAAAAAATGATGAAAATCAGAAGTACATATAAATAGATTTATTTAGTTTTATACAAAATGATGAAAATCAGAAGTACATTTCCATAGATTTATTTAGTTTTATACAAAATGATGAAAATCAGAAGTACATATAAAGAGATTTATTTAGTTTTATACAAAATGATGAAAATGAGAAGTACATTTCCATAGATTTATTTAGTTTTATACAAAATGATGAAAATCAGAAGTACATATAAATAGATTTATTTAGTTTTATACAAAATGATGAAAATCAGAAGTACATATAAATAGATTTATTTAGTTTTATACAAAATGATGAAAATCAGAAGTACATTTCCATAGATTTATTTAGTTTTATACAAAATGATGAAAATCAGAAGTACATTTCCATAGATTTATTTAGTTTTATACAAAATCATGAAAATCAGAAGTACATATAAATAGATTTATTTAGTTTTATACAAAATGATGAAAATCAGAAGTACATTTACATAGATTTCTTTAGTTTTATACAAACTGATGGAAATGAGAAGTACATATAAATAGATTTATTTAGTTTTATACAAAATGATGAAAATCAGAAGTACATTTCCATAGATTTATTTAGTTTTATACAAAATGATGAAAATCAGAAGTAAATATAAATAGATTTATTTAGTTTTATGGAAAATGATGAAAATCAGTAGTACATATAAATAGATTTATTTAGTTTTATACAAAATGATGAAAATCAGATGTACATATAAATAGATTTATTTAGTTTTATACAAAATGATGAAAATCAGAAGTACATATAAATAGATTTATTTCCTTTTATACAAAATGATGAAAATCAGAAGTACATATAAATAGATTTATTTAGTTTTATACAAAATGATGAAAATCAGAAGTACATTTCCATAGATTTATTTAGTTTGATACAAAATGATGAAAATCAGAAGTACATATAAATAGATTTATTTAGTTTTATACAAAATGATTAAAATCAGAAGTACATTTTCATAGATTTATTTAGTTTTATACAAAATGATGAAAATCAGAAGTACATATAAATAGATTAATTTAGTTTTATGCAAAATGATGAAAATCAGATATACATTTCCATAGATTTATTTAGTTTTATACAAAATGATGAAAATCAGAAGTACATTTCCATAGATTTATTTAGTTATACAAAATGATGAAAATCAGAAGTACATATAAATAGGTTTATTTACTTTTATACAAAATGATGAAAATCAGAAGTACATATAAATAGATTTATTTAGTTTTATACAAAATGATGAAAATCAGAAGTACATTTCCATAGATTTATTTACTTTTATACAAAATGATGAAAATCAGAAGTACATATAAAGAGATTTATTTAGTTTTATACAAAATGATGAAAATCAGAAGTACATTTCCATAGATTTATTTAGTTTTATACAAAATGATGAAAATCAGAAGTACATATAAATAGATTTATTTAGTTTTATACAAAATGATGAAAATCAGAAGTACATATAAATAGATTTATTTAGTTTTATACAAAATGATGAAAATCAGAAGTACATTTCCATAGATTTATTTAGTTTTATACAAAATGATGAAAATCAGAAGTACATTTCCATAGATTTATTTAGTTTTATAAAAAATCATGAAAATCAGAAGTACATATAAATAGATTTATTTAGTTTTATACAAAATGATGAAAATCAGAAGTACATTTACATAGATTTCTTTAGTTTTATACAAACTGATGGAAATGAGAAGTACATATAAATAGATTTATTTAGTTTTATACAAAATGATGAAAATCAGAAGTACATTTCCATAGATTTATTTAGTTTTATACAAAATGATGAAAATCAGAAGTAAATATAAATAGATTTATTTAGTTTTATGGAAAAAGATGAAAATCAGTAGTACATATAAATAGATTTATTTAGTTTTATACAAAATGATGAAAATAAGATGTACATATAAATAGATGTATTTAGTTTTATACAAAATGATGAAAATCAGAAGTACATATAAATAGATTTATTTACTTTTATACAAAATGATGAAAATCAGAAGTACATATAAATAGATTTATTTAGTTTTATACAAAATGATGAAAATCAGAAGTACATTTGCATAGATTTATTTAGTTTGATACAAAATGATGAAAATCAGAAGTACATATAAATAGATTTATTTAGTTTTATACAAAATGATGAAAATCAGAAGTACATTTCCATAGATTTATTTAGTTTTATACAAAATGATGAAAATCAGAAGTACATATGAATAGATTTATTTAGTTTTATGCAAAATGATGAAAATCAGATATACATTTCCATAGATTTATTTAGTTTTATACAAAATGATGAAAATCAGAAGTACATTTCCATAGATTTATTTAGTTATACAAAATGATGAAAATCAGAAGTACATATAAATAGATTTATTTAGTTTTATACAAAATGATGAAAATCAGATGTACATATAAATAGATTTATTTAGTTTTATACAAAATAATGAAAATCAGAAGTACATATAAATAGATTTATTTACTTTTATACAAAATGATGAAAATCAGAAATACATTTACATAGATTTATTTACTTTTATACAAAATGATGAAAATCAGAAGTACATTTCCATAGATTTCTTTAGTTTTATACAAAAAGATGAAAATCAGAAGTACATTTCCATAGATTTATTTAGTTTTATACAAAATGATGAAAATCAGAAGTATATATAAATTGATTTATTTAGTTTTATACAAAATGATGAAAATCAGAAGTACATTTCCATAGATTTATTTAGTTTTATACAAAATGATGAAAATCAGAAGTACATTTCCATAGATTTATTTAGTTTTATACAAAATGATGAAAATCAGAAGTACATATAAATAGATTATTTAATTTTATACAAAATGTTGAAAATCTGTAGTACATATAAATAGATTTATTTAGTTTTATACAAAATGATGAAAATCAGAAGTACATTTCCATAGATTTATTTAGTTTTATACAAAATGATGAAAATCAGAAGAACATTTCCATAGATTTATTTACTTTTATACAAAATGATGAAAATCAGAAGTACATATAAATAGATTTATTTACTTTTATACAAAATGATGAAAATCAGAAGTACATTTCCATAGATTTATTTAGTTTTATACAAAATGATGAAAATCAGAAGTACATATAAATAGATTTATTTAGTTTTATACAAAATGATGAAAATCAGAAGTACATTTCCATAGATTTATTTAGTTTTATACAAAATGATGAAAATCAGAAGTACATATAAAGAGATTTATTCAGTTTTATACAAAATGATGAATATCAGAAGTACATTTCCATAGATTTATTTAGATTTATACAAAATGATGAAAATCAGAAGTACATATAAATAGATTTATTTAGTTTTATACAAAATGATGAAAATCAGAAGTACATATAAATAGATTTATTTAATTTTATACAAAATGTTAAAAAAAAGAAGTACATATAAATAGATTTATTTAGTTTTATACAAAATGATGAAAATCAGAAGTACATTTCCATAGATTTGTTTAGTTTTATACAAAATGATGAAAATCAGAAGTACATTTCCATAGATTTATTTAGTTTTATACAAAATGATGAAAATCAGAAGTACATTTCCATAGATTTATTTAGTTTTATACAAAATGATGAAAATCAGAAGTACATATAAATAGATTTATTTAGTTTTATACAAAATGATGAAAATCAGAAGTACATTTACATAGATTTCTTTAGTTTTATACAAAATGATGGAAATCAGAAGTACATATAAATAGATTTATTTAGTTTTATACAAAATGATGAAAATCAGAAGTACATATAAATAGATTTATTTAGTTTTATACAAAATGATGAAAATCAGAAGTACATATAAATAGATTTATTTAGTTTTATGCAAAATGATGAAAATCAGATGTACATATCCATAGATTTATTTAGTTTTATACAAAATGATGAAAATCAGAAGTACATATAAATAGATTTATTTAGTTTTATACAAAATGATGAAAATCAGAAGTACATATAAATAGATTTATTTAGTTTTATACAAAATGATGAAAATCAGAAGTACATATAAATAGATTTATTTAGTTTTATACAAAATGATGAAAATCAGAAGTACATATAAATAGATTTATTTAGTTTTATGCAGAATGATGAAAATCAGATATACATTTCCATAGATTTATTTAGTTTTATACAAAATGATGAAAATCAGAAGTACATATAAATAGATTTATTTAGTTTTATACAAAATGATGAAAATCAGAAGTACATATAAATAGATTTATTTAGTTGTATACAAAATGATGAAAATCAGAAGTAAATATAAATAGATTTATTTAGTTTTATACAAAATGATGAAAATCAGAAGTACATTTCCATAGATTTATTTAGTTTTATACAAAATGATGAAAATCAGATGTACATTTACATAGATTTAATTAGTTTTATACAAAATGATGAAAATCAGAAGTACATTTCCATAGATTTATTTACTTTTATACAAAATGATGAAAATCAGAAGTACATATAAATAGATTTATTTAGTTTTATACAAAATGATGAAAATCAGAAGTACATTTACATAGATTTCTTTAGTTTTATACAAAATGATGGAAATCAGAAGTACATATAAATAGATTTATTTAGTTTTATACAAAATGATGAAAATCAGAAGTACATTTCCATAGATTTATTTAGTTTTATACAAAATGAAGAAAATCAGAAGTACATATAAATAGATTTATTTAGTTTTATGCAAAATGATGAAAATCAGATGTACATATCCATAGATTTATTTAGTTTTATACAAAATGATGAAAATCAGAAGTACATATCAATAGATTTATTTAGTTTTATACAAAATGATGAAAATCAGAAGTACATGTAAATAGATTTATTTAGTTTTATACAAAATGATGAAAATAAGAAGTATATTTCCATAGATTTATTTAGTTTTATACAAAATGATGAAAATCAGATGTACATATAAATAGATTTATTTAGTTTTATACAAAATGATGAATATCAGAAGTACATATAAATAGATTTATTTAGTTTTATACAAAATGATGAAAATCAGAAGTACATATAAATAGATTTATTTAGTTTTATACAAAATGATGAAAATCAGAAGTACATTTCCATAGATTTATTTAGTTTTATACAAAATGATGAAAATCAGAAGTACATATAAATAGATTTATTTAGTTTTATACAAAATGATGAAAATCAGAAGTACATATAAATGGATTTATTTAGTTTTATACAAAATGATGAAAATCAGAAGTACATTTACATAGATTTCTTTAGTTTTATACAAAATGATGGAAATCAGAAGTACATATAAATAGATTTATTTAGTTTTATACAAAATGATGAAAATCAGAAGTACATTTCCATAGATTTATTTAGTTTTATACAAAATGATGAAAATCAGAAGTACATATAAATAGATTTATTTAGTTTTATGCAAAATGATGAAAATCAGATGTACATATCCATAGATTTATATAGTTTTATACAAAATGATGAAAATCAGAAGTACATATAAATAGATTTATTTAGTTTTATACAAAATGATGAAAATAAGTAGTATATGTCCATAGATTTATTTAGTTTTATACAAAATGATGAAATTCTGATGTACATATAAATAGATTTATTTAGTTTTATACAAAATGATGAAAATCAGAAGTACATATAAATAGATTTATTTAGTTTTATACAAAATGATGAAAATCAGAAGTACATATAAATAGATTTATTTAGTTTTATACAAAATGATGAAAATTAGAAGTACATTTCCATAGATTTATTTACTTTTATACAAAATGATGAAAATCAGAAGTACATATAAATAGATTTATTTAGTTTTATACAAAATGATGAAAATCAGAAGTACATTTACATAGATTTCTTTAGTTTTATACAAAATGATGGAAATCAGAAGTACATATAAATAGATTTATTTAGTTTTATACAAAATGATGAAAATCAGAAGTACATATAAATAGATTTATTTAGTTTTATACAAAATGATGAAAATCAGAAGTACATATAAATAGATTTATTTAGTTTTATGCAAAATGATGAAAATCAGATGTACATATCCATAGATTTATTTAGTTTTATACAAAATGATGAAAATCAGAAGTACATATAAATAGATTTATTTAGTTTTATACAAAATGATGAAAATCAGAAGTACATATAAATAGATTTATTTAGTTTTATACAAAATGATGAAAATCAGAAGTACATATAAATAGATTTATTTAGTTTTATACAAAATGATGAAAATCAGAAGTACATATAAATAGATTTATTTAGTTTTATGCAGAATGATGAAAATCAGATATACATTTCCATAGATTTATTTAGTTTTATACAAAATGATGAAAATCAGAAGTACATATAAATAGATTTATTTAGTTTTATACAAAATGATGAAAATCAGAAGTACATATAAATAGATTTATTTAGTTGTATACAAAATGATGAAAATCAGAAGTAAATATAAATAGATTTATTTAGTTTTATACAAAATGATGAAAATCAGAAGTACATTTCCATAGATTTATTTAGTTTTATACAAAATGATGAAAATCAGATGTACATTTACATAGATTTAATTAGTTTTATACAAAATGATGAAAATCAGAAGTACATTTCCATAGATTTATTTACTTTTATACAAAATGATGAAAATCAGAAGTACATATAAATAGATTTATTTAGTTTTATACAAAATGATGAAAATCAGAAGTACATTTACATAGATTTCTTTAGTTTTATACAAAATGATGGAAATCAGAAGTACATATAAATAGATTTATTTAGTTTTATACAAAATGATGAAAATCAGAAGTACATTTCCATAGATTTATTTAGTTTTATACAAAATGAAGAAAATCAGAAGTACATATAAATAGATTTATTTAGTTTTATGCAAAATGATGAAAATCAGATGTACATATCCATAGATTTATTTAGTTTTATACAAAATGATGAAAATCAGAAGTACATATCAATAGATTTATTTAGTTTTATACAAAATGATGAAAATCAGAAGTACATGTAAATAGATTTATTTAGTTTTATACAAAATGATGAAAATAAGAAGTATATTTCCATAGATTTATTTAGTTTTATACAAAATGATGAAAATCAGATGTACATATAAATAGATTTATTTAGTTTTATACAAAATGATGAATATCAGAAGTACATATAAATAGATTTATTTAGTTTTATACAAAATGATGAAAATCAGAAGTACATATAAATAGATTTATTTAGTTTTATACAAAATGATGAAAATCAGAAGTACATTTCCATAGATTTATTTAGTTTTATACAAAATGATGAAAATCAGAAGTACATATAAATAGATTTATTTAGTTTTATACAAAATGATGAAAATCAGAAGTACATATAAATGGATTTATTTAGTTTTATACAAAATGATGAAAATCAGAAGTACATTTACATAGATTTCTTTAGTTTTATACAAAATGATGGAAATCAGAAGTACATATAAATAGATTTATTTAGTTTTATACAAAATGATGAAAATCAGAAGTACATTTCCATAGATTTATTTAGTTTTATACAAAATGATGAAAATCAGAAGTACATATAAATAGATTTATTTAGTTTTATGCAAAATGATGAAAATCAGATGTACATATCCATAGATTTATATAGTTTTATACAAAATGATGAAAATCAGAAGTACATATAAATAGATTTATTTAGTTTTATACAAAATGATGAAAATCAGAAGTACATATAAATAGATTTATTTAGTTTTATACAAAATGATGAAAATAAGTAGTATATGTCCATAGATTTATTTAGTTTTATACAAAATGATGAAATTCTGATGTACATATAAATAGATTTATTTAGTTTTATACAAAATGATGAAAATCAGAAGTACATATAAATAGATTTATTTAGTTTTATACAAAATGATGAAAATCAGAAGTACATATAAATAGATTTATTTAGTTTTATACAAAATGATGAAAATTAGAAGTACATTTCCATAGATTTATTTACTTTTATACAAAATGATGAAAATCAGAAGTACATATAAATAGATTTATTTAGTTTTATACAAAATGATGAAAATCAGAAGTACATTTCCATAGATTTATTTAGTTTTATACAAAATGATGAAAATCAGAAGTACATATAAATAGATTTATTTAGTTTTATGCAAAATGATGAAAATCAGATATACATTTCCATAGATTTATTTAATTTTATACAAAATGATGAAAATCAGAAGTACATATAAATAGATTTATTTAGTTTTATGCAAAATGATGAAAATCAGATATACATTTCCATAGATTTATTTAGTTTTATACAAAATGATGAAAATCAGAAGTACATATAAATAGATTTATTTAGTTTTATACAAAATGATGAAAATCAGAAGTACATATAAATAGATTTATTTAGTTTTATACAAAATGATGAAAATCAGAAGTACATTTCCATAGATTTATTTAGTTTTATACAAAATGATGAAAATCAGATGTACATTTACATAGATTTAATTAGTTTTATACAAAATGATGAAAATCAGATGTACATTTCAATAGATTTATTTAGTTTTATACAAAATGAAGAAAATCAGAAGTACATATAAATAGATTTATTTAGTTTTATACAAAATGATGAAAATCAGAAGTACATATAAATGGATTTATTTAGTTTTATACAAATTGATGAAAATCAGAAGTACATTTACATAGATTTCTTTAGTTTTATATAAAATGATGGAAATCAGAAGTACATATAAATAGATTTATTTAGTTTTATACAAAATGATGAAAATCAGAAGTACATTTCCATAGATTTATTTAGTTTTATACAAAATGATGAAAATCAGAAGTACATATAAATAGATTTATTTAGTTTTATGCAAAATGATGAAAATCAGATGTACATATCCATAGATTTATTTAGTTTTATACAAAATGATGAAAATCAGAAGTACATATAAATAGATTTATTTAGTTTTATACAAAATGATGAAAATCAGAAGTACATATAAATAGATTTATTTAGTTTTATACAAAATGATGAAAATAAGTAGTATATGTCCATAGATTTATTTAGTTTTATACAAAATGATGAAATTCTGATGTACATATAAATAGATTTATTTAGTTTTATACAAAATGATGAAAATCAGAAGTACATATAAATAGATTTATTTAGTTTTATACAAAATGATGAAAATCAGAAGTACATATAAATAGATTTATTCAGTTTTATACAAAATGATGAAAATCAGAAGTACATTTCCATAGATTTATTTACTTTTATACAAAATGATGAAAATCAGAAGTACATATAAATAGATTTATTTAGTTTTATACAAAATGATGAAAATCAGAAGTACATTTCCATAGATTTATTTAGTTTTATACAAAATGATGAAAATCAGAAGTACATATAAATAGATTTATTTAGTTTTATACAAAATGATGAAAATCAGAAGTACATATAAATAGATTTATTTAGTTTTATACAAAATGGTGAAAATCAGAAGTACATTTCCATAGATTTATTTAGTTTTATACAAAATGATGAAAATCAGATGTACATTTACATAGATTTAATTAGTTTTATACAAAATGATGAAAATCAGATGTACATTTCCATAGATTTATTTAGTTTTATACAAAATGAAGAAAATCAGAAGTACATATAAATAGATTTATTTAGTTTTATACAAAATGATGAAAATCAGAAGTACATATAAATGGATTTATTTAGTTTTATACAAAATGATGAAAATCAGAAGTACATTTACATAGATTTCTTTAGTTTTATATAAAATGATGGAAATCAGAAGTACATATAAATAGATTTATTTAGTTTTATACAAAATGATGAAAATCAGAAGTACATTTCCATAGATTTATTTAGTTTTATACAAAATGATGAAAATCAGAAGTACATATAAATAGATTTATTTAGTTTTATGCAAAATGATGAAAATCAGATGTACATATCCATAGATTTATTTAGTTTTATACAAAATGATGAAAATCAGAAGTACATATAAATAGATTTATTTAGTTTTATACAAAATGATGAAAATCAGAAGTACATATAAATAGATTTATTTAGTTTTATACAAAATGATGAAAATAAGTAGTATATTTCCATAGATTTATTTAGTTTTATACAAAATGATGAAATTCAGATGTACATATAAATAGATTTATTTAATTTTATACAAAATGATGAAAATCAGAAGTACATATAAATAGATTTATTTAGTTTTATACAAAATGATGAAAATCAGAAGTACATATAAATAGATTTATTTACTTTTATACAAAATGATGAAAATCAGAAGTACATTTCCATAGATTTATTTACTTTTATACAAAATGATGAAAATCAGAAGTACATATAAATAGATTTATTTAGTTTTATACAAAATTATGAAAATCAGAAGTACATTTCCATAGATTTATTTAGTTTTATACAAAATGATGAAAATCAGAAGTACATATAAATAGATTTATTTAGTTTTATGCAAAATGATGAAAATCAGATATACATTTCCATAGATTTATTTAGTTTTATACAAAATGATGAAAATCAGAAGTACATATAAATAGATTTATTTAGTTTTATGCAAAATGATGAAAATCAGATATACATTTCCATAGATTAATTTAGTTTTATACAAAATGATGAAAATCAGAAGTACATATAAATAGATTTATTTAGTTTTATACAAAATGATGAAAATCAGAAGTACATATAAATAGATTTATTTAGTTTTATACAAAATGATGAAAATCAGAAGTACATTTCCATAGATTTATTTAGTTTTATACAAAATGATGAAAATCAGATGTACATTTACATAGATTTAATTAGTTTTATACAAAATGATGAAAATCAGAAGTACATTTCCATAGATTTATTTAGTTTTATACAAAATGATGAAAATCAGATGTACATTTACATAGATTTATTTAGTTTTATACAAAATGATGAAAATCAGAAGTACCTATAAATAGATTTATTTAGTTTTATACAAAATGATGAAAATCAGAAGTACATATAAAAAGATTTATTTAGTTTTATACAAAATGATGAAAATCAGAAGTACATATAAATAGATTTATTTAGTTTTATACAAAATGATGAAAATCAGAAGTACATATAAATGGATTTATTTAGTTTTATACAAAATGATGAAAATCAGAAGTACATTTACATAGATTTCTTTAGTTTTATATAAAATGATGGAAATCAGAAGTACATATAAATAGATTTATTTAGTTTTATACAAAATGATGAAAATCAGAAGTACATTTCCATAGATTTATTTAGTTTTATACAAAATGATGAAAATCAGAAGTACATATAAATAGATTTATTTAGTTTTATGCAAAATGATGAAAATCAGATGTACATATCCATAGATTTATTTAGTTTTATACAAAATGATGAAAATCAGAAGTACATATAAATAGATTTATTTAGTTTTATACAAAATGATGAAAATCAGAAGTACATATAAATAGATTTATTTAGTTTTATACAAAATGATGAAAATAAGTAGTATATTTCCATAGATTTATTTAGTTTTATACAAAATGATGAAATTCAGATGTACATATAAATAGATTTATTTAATTTTATACAAAATGATGAAAATCAGAAGTACATATAAATAAATTTATTTAGTTTTATACAAAATGATGAAAATCAGAAGTACATATAAATAGATTTATTTACTTTTATACAAAATGATGAAAATCAGAAGTACATTTCCATAGATTTATTTACTTTTATACAAAATGATGAAAATCAGAAGTACATATAAATAGATTTATTTAGTTTTATACAAAATTATGAAAATCAGAAGTACATTTCCATAGATTTATTTAGTTTTATACAAAATGATGAAAATCAGAAGTACATATAAATAGATTTATTTAGTTTTATGCAAAATGATGAAAATCAGATATACATTTCCATAGATTTATTTAGTTTTATACAAAATGATGAAAATCAGAAGTACATATAAATAGATTTATTTAGTTTTATGCAAAATGATGAAAATCAGATATACATTTCCATAGATTAATTTAGTTTTATACAAAATGATGAAAATCAGAAGTACATATAAATAGATTTATTTAGTTTTATACAAAATGATGAAAATCAGAAGTACATATAAATAGATTTATTTAGTTTTATACAAAATGATGAAAATCAGAAGTACATTTCCATAGATTTATTTAGTTTTATACAAAATGATGAAAATCAGATGTACATTTACATAGATTTAATTAGTTTTATACAAAATGATGAAAATCAGAAGTACATTTCCATAGATTTATTTAGTTTTATACAAAATGATGAAAATCAGATGTACATTTACATAGATTTATTTAGTTTTATACAAAATGATGAAAATCAGAAGTACCTATAAATAGATTTATTTAGTTTTATACAAAATGATGAAAATCAGAAGTACATATAAAAAGATTTATTTAGTTTTATACAAAATGATGAAAATCAGAAGTACATATAAATAGATTTATTTAGTTTTATACAAATTGATGAAAATCAGTACATTTCCATAGATTTATTTAGATTTATACAAAATGATGAGAATCAGATGTACATTTCCATAGATTTATTCAGTTTAATACAAAATGATTAAAATCAGAAGTACATTTCCATAGATTTATTTAGTTTTATACAAAATGATGAAAATCAGAAGTACATATAAATAGATGTATTTAGTTTTATACAAAATGATGAAAATCAGAAGTATATTTCCATAGATTTATTTAGTTTTATACAAAATGATGAAAGTCAGATGTACATATAAATAGATTTATTTAGTTTTATACAAAATGATGAAAATCAGAAGTACATATAAATAGATTTATTTAGTTTTATACAAAATGATGAAAATCAGAAGTACATATAAATAGATTTATTTAGTTTTATACAAAATGATGAAAATCAGAAGTACATTTCCATAGATTTATTTAGTTTTATACAAAATGATGAAAATCAGAAGTACATATGAATAGATTTCTTTACTTTTATACAAAATGATGAAAATCAGAAGTACATATAAATAGATTTATTTAATTTTATACAAAATGATGAAAATCAGAAGTACATATAAATAGATTTATTTAGTTTTATACAAAATGATGAAAATCAGAAGTACATATAAATAGATTTATTTAGTTTTATACAAAATGATGAAAATCAGAAGTACATTTCCATAGATTTATTTAGTTTTATACAAAATGATGAAAATCAGATGTACATTTACATAGATTTATTTAGTTTTATACAAAATGATGAAAATCAGAAGTACATATAAATAGATTTTTTTAGTTATATACAAAATAATTAAAATCAGAAGTACTTATAAATAGATTTATTTAGTTTTATACAAAATGATGAAAATCAGAAGTACATATGAATAGATTTATTTAGTTTTATACAAAATGATTAAAATCAGAAGTACATTTCCATAGATATATTTAGTTTTATACAAAATGATGAAAATCAGAAGTACATGTCCATAGATTTATTCAGTTTTATACAAAATGATGAAAATCAGAAGTACATTTCCATAGATTTATTTAGTTTTATACAAAATGATGAAAATCAGAAGTACATTTCCATAGATTTATTTAGTTTTAAACTAAATGATGAAAATCAGAAGTACATATAAATAGATTTATTTAGTTTTATACAAAATGATGAAAATCAGAAGTACATATAAATAGATTTATTTAGTTTTATACAAAATGATGAAAATCAGAAGTACATATAAATAGATTTATTTAGTTTTATACAAAATGATGAAAATCAGAAGTACATATAAATAGATTTATTTAGTTTTATACAAAATGATGAAAATCAGAAGTACATTTCCATAGATTTATTTAGTTTTATACAAAATGATGAAAATCAGATGTACATTTCCATAGATTTATTTAGTTTAATACAAAATGATGAAAATCAGAAGTACATTTCCATAGATTTATTTAGTTTTATACAAAATGATGAAAATCAGAAGTACATATAAATAGATTTATTTAGTTTTATACAAAATGGTGAAAATCAGAAGTACATATAAATAGATTTATTTAGTTTTATAGAAAATGATGAAAATCAGAAGTACATTTCCATAGATTTATTTAGTTTTATACAAAATGATGAAAATCAGAAGTACATATAAATAGATTTATTTAGTTTTATACAAAATGATGAAAATCCGAAGTACATATAAATAGATTTATTTAGTTTTATACAAAATGATGAAAATCAGAAGTACATATAAATAGATTTATTTAGTTTTATACAAAATGATGAAAATCAGAAGTACATTTCCATAGATTTATTTAGTTTTATACAAAATGATGAAAATCAGAAGTACATTTCCATAGATTTATTTAGTTTTATACAAAATGATGAAAATCAGAAGTACATATAAATAGATTTATTTAGTTTTATACAAAATGATGAAAATCAGAAGTACATATAAATAGATTTATTTCGTTTTATACAAAATGATGAAAATCAGAAGTACATATAAATAGATTTATTTAGTTTTATACAAAATGATGAAAATCAGAAGTACATATAAATAGATTTATTTAGTTTTATACAAAATGATGAAAATCAGAAGTGCATTTCCATAGATTTATTTAGTTTTATACAAAATGATGAAAATCAGAAGTAAATTTCCATAGATTTATTTAGTTTTATACAAAATGATGAAAATCAGATGTACATTTCCATAGATTTATTTAGTTTAATACAAAATGATGAAAATCAGAAGTACATTTCCATAGATTTATTTAGTTTTATACAAAATGATGATAATCAGAAGTACATATAAATAGATTTATCTAGTTTTATACAAAATGATGAAAATCAGAAGTACATATAAATAGATTTATTTCGTTTTATACAAGATGATGAAAATCAGAAGTACATATAAATACATTTATTTAGTTTTATACAAAATGATGAAAATCAGAAGTACATTTCCATAGATTTATTTACTTTTATACAAAATGATGAAAATCAGAAGTACATTTCCATAGACTTATTTAGTTTTATACAAAATGACGAAAATCAGAAGTACTTCTCCATAGATTTATTTAGTTTTATACAAAATGATGAAAATCAGAAGTACATATAAATAGATATTATTTAGTTTTATACAAAATGATGAAAATCAGAAGTACATTTCCATAGATTTATTTGAGTTTTATACAAAATAATGAAAATCAGAAGTACATATAAATAGATTTATTTAGTTTAATACAAAATGATGAAAATCAGAAGTACATTTCCATAGATTTATTTAGTTTTATACAAAATGATGAAAATCAGAAGTACATATAGATTTATTTAGTTTTATACAAAATGATGAAAATCCGAAGTACATATAAACAGATTTATTTAGTTTTATACAAAATGATGAAATCAGAAGTACATATCAATAGATTTATTTAGTTTTATACAAAATGATGAAAATCAGAAGTACATTTCCATAGATTTATTTAGTTTTATACAAAATGATGAAAATCAGAAGTACATATGAATAGATTTATTTACTTTTATACAAAATGATGAAAATCAGAAGTACATATAAATAGAATTATTTAGTTTTATACAAAATGATGAAAATCAGAAATACATATAAATAATTTATTTAGTTTTATACAAAATGATGAAAATCAGAAGTACATTTCCATAGATTTATTTAGTTTTAAACAAAATGATGAAAATCAGATGTACATTTACATAGATTTATTTAGTTTTATACAAAATGATGAAAATCAGAAGTACATTTCCATAGATTTATTTAGTTTTATACAAAATGATGAAAATCAGAAGTACATTTCCATAGATTTATTTAGTTTTATACTAAATGATGAAAATCAGAAGTACATATAAATAGATTTATTTAGTTTTATACAAAATGATGAAAATCAGAAGTACATATAAATAGATTTATTTAGTTTTATACAAAATGATGAAAATCAGAAGTACATATAAATAGATTTATTTAGTTTTATACAAAATGATGAAAATCAGAAGTACATATATATAGATTTATTTAGTTTTATACAAAATGATGAAAATCAGAAGTACATATAAATAGATTTATTTAGTTTTATACAAAATGATGAAAATCAGAAGTACATATAAATAGATTTATTTAGTTTTATACAAAATGATGAAAATCAGAAGTACATATAAATAGACATATTTAGTTCTATACAAAATGATGAAAATCATAAGTACATTTCCATAGATTTATTTACTTTTATACAAAATGATGAAAATCAGAAGTACATTTCCATAGATTTATTTAGTTTTTTACAAAATGATGAAAATCAGAAGTACTTTTCCATAGATTTATTTAGTTTTATACAAAATGATGAAAATCAGAAGTACATATAAATAGATTTATTTAGTTTTATACAAAATGATGAAAATCAGAAGTAAATTTCCATAGATTTATTTAGTTTTATACAAAATGATGAAAATCAGAAGTACATTTCCATAGATTTATTTAGTTTTATCCAAAATATGAAAATCAGAAGTACATTTCCATAGATTTATTTAGTTTTATACAAAATGATGAAAATCAGATGTACATATACATAGATTTATTTAGTTTTATACAAAATGATGAAAATCCGAAGTACATATAAATAGATTTATTTAGTTTTATACAAAATGATAAAAATCAGAAGTACATATAAATAGATTTATTTAGTTTTATACAAAATGATGAAAATCAGAAGTACATTTCCATAGATTTATTTAGTTTTATACAAAATGATGAAAATCCGAAGTACATATAAATAGATTTATAGAGTTTTATACAAAATGATGAAAATCAGAAGTACATATAAATAGATTTATTTAGTTTTATACAAAATGATGAAAATCAGAAGTACATATAAATAGATTTATTTAGTTTTATACAAAATGATGAAAATCAGAAGTACATATAAATAGATTTATTTAGTTTTATACAAAATGATGAAAATCAGAAGTACATTTCCATAGATTTATTTAGTTTTATACAAAATGATGAAAATCAGAAGTAAATTTCCATAGATTTATTTAGTTTTATACAAAATGATGAAAATCAGATGTACATTTCCATAGATTTATTTAGTTTAATACAAAATGATGAAAATCAGAAGTACATTTCCATAGATTTATTTAGTTTTATACAAAATGATGATAATCAGAAGTACATATAAATAGATTTATCTAGTTTTATACAAAATGATGAAAATCAGAAGTACATATAAATAGATTTATTTAGTTTTATACAAAATGATGAAAATCAGAAGTACATATAGATTTATGTAGTTTTATACAAAATGATGAAAATCCGAAGTACATATAAACAGATTTATTTACTTTTATACAAAATGATGAAAATAAGAAGTACATATAAATAGATTTATTTAGTTTTATACAAAATGATGAAAATCAGAAGTACATTTCCATAGATTTATTTAGTTTTAAACAAAATGATGAAAATCAGATGTACATTTACATAGATTTATTTAGTTTTATACAAAATGATGAAAATCAGAAGTTCATATAAATAGATTTATTTAGATTTATACAAAATGATTAAAATCAGAAGTACGTATAAATAGATTTATTTAGTTTTATACAAAATGATGAAAATCAGAAGTACATATAAATAGATTTATTTAGTTTTATACAAAATGATTAAAATCAGAAGTACATTTCCATAGATTTATTTAGTTTTATACAAAATGATGAAAATCAGAAGTACAATTCCATAGATTTATTTAGTTTTATACAAAATGATGAAAATCAGAAGTACATTTCCATAGATTTATTTAGTTTTATACAAAATGATGAAAATCAGAAGTGCATTTCCAAAGATTTATTTAGTTTTATACTAAATGATGAAAATCAGAAGTACATATAAATAGATTTATTTAGTTTTATACAAAATGATGAAAATCAGTAGTACATATAAATAGATTTATTTAGCTTTATACAAAATGATGAAAATCAGAAGTACATATAAATAGATTTATTTAGTTTTATACAAAATGATGAAAATCAGAAGTACATATAAATAGATTTATTTAGTTTTATACAAAATGATGAAAATCAGAAGTACATATAAATAGATATATTTAGTTCTATACAAAATGATGAAAATCAGAAGAACATTTCCAGAGATTTATTTAGTTTTATACAAAATGATGAAAATCAGAAGTACATATAAATAGACATATTTAGTTCTATACAAAATGATGAAAATCATAAGTACATTTCCATAGATTTATTTACTTTTATACAAAATGATGGAAATCAGAAGTACATTTCCATAGATTTATTTAGTTTTTTACAAAATGATGAAAATCAGAAGTACTTTTCCATAGATTTATTTAGTTTTATACAAAATGATGAAAATCAGAAGTACATATAAATAGATTTATTTAGTTTTATACAAAATGATGAAAATCAGAAGTAAATTTCCATAGATTTATTTAGTTTTATAGAAAATGATGAAAATCAGAAGTACATTTCCATAGATTTATTTAGTTTTATCCAAAATATGAAAATCAGAAGTACATTTCCATAGATTTATTTAGTTTTATACAAAATGATGAAAATCAGATGTACATATACATAGATTTATTTAGTTTTATACAAAATGATGAAAATCCGAAGTACATATAAATAGATTTATTTAGTTTTATACAAAATGATAAAAATCAGAAGTACATATAAATAGATTTATTTAGTTTTATACAAAATGATGAAAATCAGAAGTACATTTCCATAGATTTATTTAGTTTTATACAAAATGATGAAAATCCGAAGTACATATAAATAGATTTATAGAGTTTTATACAAAATGATGAAAATCAGAAGTACATATAAATAGATTTATTTAGTTTTATACAAAATGATGAAAATCAGAAGTACATATAAATAGATTTATTTAGTTTTATACAAAATGATGAAAATCAGAAGTACATATAAATAGATTTATTTAGTTTTATACAAAATGATGAAAATCAGAAGTACATTTCCATAGATTTATTTAGTTTTATACAAAATGATGAAAATCAGAAGTAAATTTCCATAGATTTATTTAGTTTTATACAAAATGATGAAAATCAGATGTACATTTCCATAGATTTATTTAGTTTAATACAAAATGATGAAAATCAGAAGTACATTTCCATAGATTTATTTAGTTTTATACAAAATGATGATAATCAGAAGTACATATAAATAGATTTATCTAGTTTTATACAAAATGATGAAAATCAGAAGTACATATAAATAGATTTATTTAGTTTTATACAAAATGATGAAAATCAGAAGTACATATAGATTTATGTAGTTTTATACAAAATGATGAAAATCCGAAGTACATATAAACAGATTTATTTACTTTTATACAAAATGATGAAAATAAGAAGTACATATAAATAGATTTATTTAGTTTTATACAAAATGATGAAAATCAGAAGTACATTTCCATAGATTTATTTAGTTTTAAACAAAATGATGAAAATCAGATGTACATTTACATAGATTTATTTAGTTTTATACAAAATGATGAAAATCAGAAGTTCATATAAATAGATTTATTTAGATTTATACAAAATGATTAAAATCAGAAGTACGTATAAATAGATTTATTTAGTTTTATACAAAATGATGAAAATCAGAAGTACATATAAATAGATTTATTTAGTTTTATACAAAATGATTAAAATCAGAAGTACATTTCCATAGATTTATTTAGTTTTATACAAAATGATGAAAATCAGAAGTACAATTCCATAGATTTATTTAGTTTTATACAAAATGATGAAAATCAGAAGTACATTTCCATAGATTTATTTAGTTTTATACAAAATGATGAAAATCAGAAGTGCATTTCCAAAGATTTATTTAGTTTTATACTAAATGATGAAAATCAGAAGTACATATAAATAGATTTATTTAGTTTTATACAAAATGATGAAAATCAGTAGTACATATAAATAGATTTATTTAGCTTTATACAAAATGATGAAAATCAGAAGTACATATAAATAGATTTATTTAGTTTTATACAAAATGATGAAAATCAGAAGTACATATAAATAGATTTATTTAGTTTTATACAAAATGATGAAAATCAGAAGTACATATAAATAGATATATTTAGTTCTATACAAAATGATGAAAATCAGAAGAACATTTCCAGAGATTTATTTAGTTTTATACAAAATGATGAAAATCAGAAGTACATTTCCAAAGATTTATTTAGTTTTATACAAAATGATGAAAATCAGAAGTACATATAAATAGATTTATTTAGCTTTATACAAAATGATGAAAATCAGAAGTACATATAAATAGATTTATTTAGTTTTATACAAAATGATGAAAATCAGAAGTACATAAAAATAGATTTATTTAGTTTTATACAAAATGATGAAAATCAGAAGTACATATAAATAGATATATTTAGTTCTATACAAAATGATGAAAATCAGAAGAACATTTCCAGAGATTTATTTAGTTTTATACAAAATGATGAAAATCAGAAGTAAATTTCCATATATTTATTTAGTTTTATACAAAATGATGAAAATCAGATGTACATTTCCATAGATTTATTTAGTTTTATACAAAATGATGAAAACCAGAGGTACATTTCCATAGATTTATTTAGTTTTATACAAAATGATGAAAATCAGAAGTACATATAAATAGATTTATTTAGTTTTATACAAAATGATGAAAATCAGAAGTACATATAAATAGATTTATTTCGTTTTATACAAAATGATGAAAATCAGAAGTACATATAAATAGATTTATTAGTTTTATACAAAATGATGAAAATCAGAAGTACATTTCCATAGATTTATTTACTTTTATACAAAATGATGAAAATCAGAAGTACATTTCCATAGATTTATTTAGCTTTTTACAAAATGATGAAAATCAGAAGTACTTTTCCATAGATTTATTTAGTTTTATACAAAATGATGCAAATCAGAAGTACATTTCCATAGATTTATTTAGTTTTATACAAAATGATGAAAATCAGATGTAAATTTCCATAGATTTATTTAGTTTTATACAAAATGAGGAAAATCAGAAGTACATTTCCATAGATTTATTTAGTTTTATACAAAATGATGAAAATCAGAAGTACATTTCCATAGATTTATTTAGTTTTATACAAAATGATGATAATCAGAAGTACATATGTATAGATTTATTTAGTTTTATACAAAATGATGAAAATCAGAAGTACATATAAATAGATTTATTTAGTTTTATGCAAAATGATGAAAATCAGATGTACATTTCCATAGATTTATTTAGATTTATACAAAATGATGAAAATCAGAAGTACATATAGATAGATTTATTTAGTTTTATACAAAATGATGAAAATCAGAAGTACATTTCTATAGATTTATTTAGTTTTATACAAAATGATTAAAATCAGAAGTACATATAAATAGATTTATTTAGTTTTATACAAAATGATGAAAATCAGAAGTACATTTCCATAGATTTATTTAGGTTTATACAAAATGATGAAAATCAGGAGTACATTTCCATAGATTTATTTTGTTTATTACAAAAAGATGAAAATCAGAAGTACATATAAATAGATTTATTTAGTTTTATACAAAATGATGAAAATCAGAAGTACATTTCCATAGATTTATTTAGTTTTATACAAAATGATGAAAATCAGAAGTACATATAAATAGATTTATTTAGTTTTATACAAAATGATGAAAATCAGAAGTACATTTCCATAGATTTATTTAGTTTTATACAAAATGATGAAAATCCGAAGTACATTTCTATAGAGTGGTTTAGTTTTATACAAAATGATGAAAATCAGAAGTACATATAAATAGATTTATTTAGTTTTATACAAAATGATGAAAATCAGAAGTACATTTCCATAGATTTATTTGGTTTTATACAAAATGATGAAAATCAGAAGTACATATAAATAGATTTATTTAGTTTTATAAAAAATGATGAAAATCAAAAGTACATTTCCATAGATTTGTTAAGTTTTATACAAAATGTTGAAAATCAGAAGTACATTTCCATAGATTTATTTAGTTTTATACAAAATGATGAAAATCAGAAGTACATTTCCATAGATTTATTTAGTTTTATACAAAATGATGAAAATCAGAAGTACATATAAATAGATTTATTTAGTTTTATACAAAATGATGAAAATCAGAAGTACATTTCCATAGATTTATTTAGTTTTATACAAAATGATGAAAATCAGAAGTACATATAAATAGATTTATTTAGTTTTATACAAAATGATGAAAATCAGAAGTACATTTCCAGAGATTTATTTAGTTTTATACAAAATGATGAAAATCAGATGTACATTTACATAGATTTATTTAGTTTTATACAAAATGATGAAAATCAGAAGTACATATAAATAGATTTATTTAGTTTTATACAAAATGATGAAAATCAGAAGTACGTATAAATAGATTTATTTAGTTTTATACAAAATGATGAAAATCAGAAGTACATATAAATAGCTTTATTTAGTTTTATACAAAATGATTAAAATCAGAAGTACATTTCTATAGATTTATTTAGTTTTATACAAAATGATGAAAATCAGAAGTACATTTCCATAGATTTATTTAGTTTTATACAAAATGAACAAAATCAGAAGTACATATAAATAGATTTATTTAGTTTTATACAAAATGATGAAAATCAGAAGTACATTTCCATAGATTTATTTAGTTTTATACAAAATGATGAAAATCAGAAGTACATACAAATAGATTTATTTAGTTTTATACAAAATGATGAAAATCAGAAGTACATTTCCATAGATTTATTTAGTTTTATACAAAATGATGAAAATCCGAAGTACATTTCTATAGATTGGTTTAGTTTTATACAAAATGATGAAAATCAGAAGTACATATAAATAGATTTATTTAATTTTATACAAAATGATGAAAATCAGAAGTACATTTCCATAGATTTATTTAGTTTTATACAAAATGATGAAAATCAGAAGTACATTTCCATAGATTTATTTAGTTTTATACAAAATGATGAAAATCAGAAGTACATATAAATAGATTTATTTAGTTTTATACAAAATGATGAAAATCAGAAGTACATTTCCATAGATTTATTTAGTTTTATACAAAATGATGAAAATCAGAAGTACATATAAATAGATTTATTTAGTTTTATACAAAATGATGAAAATCAGATGTACATTTCCATAGATTTATTTAGTTTAATACAAAATGATGAAAATGAGAAGCACATTTCCATAGATTTATTTAGTTTTATGCAAAATGATGAAAATCAGATGTACATTTACATAGATTTATTCAGTTTTATATAAAATTATGAAAATCAGAAGTACATTTCCATAGATTTATTTAGTTTTATACAAAATGATGAAAATCAGAAGTACATATAAATAGATTTATTTAGTTTTATACAAAATGATGAAAATCAGAAGTACATTTCCATAGATTTATTTAGTTTTATACAAAATGATGAAAATCAGAAGTACATATAAATAGATTTATTTAGTTTTATACAAAATGATGAAAATCAGAAATACATTTCAATAGATTTATTTAGTTTAATACAAAATGATGAAAATCAGAAGTACATATAAATAGATTTATTTAGTTTTATACAAAATGATGAAAATCAGAAGTACATATAAATAGATTTATTTAGTTTTATAAAAAATGATGAAAATCAGAAGTACATTTCCATAGATTTATTTAGTTTTATACAAAATGATGAAAATCAGATGTACATTTACATAGATTTATATAGTTTTATACAAAATGATGAAAATCAGAAGTACATATAAATAGATTTATTTAGTTTTATACAAAATGGTGAAAATCAGAAGTACATTTCCATAGATTTATTTAGTTTAATACAAAATGATGAAAATGAGAAGCACATTTCCATAGATTTATTTAGTTTTATACAAAATGATGAAAATCAGGAGTATATATAAATAGATTTATTTAGTTTTATACAAAATGATGAAAATCAGAAGTACATATAAATAGATTTATTTAGTTTTATACAAAATGATGAAAATCAGAAGTACATTTCCATAGATTTATTTAGTTTTATACAAAATGATGAAAATCAGAAGTACATATAAATAGATTTATTTAGTTTTATACAAAATGATGAAAATCAGAAGTACATTTCCAGAGATTTATTTAGTTTTATACAAAATGATGAAAATCAGATGTACATTTACATAGATTTATTTAGTTTTATACAAAATGATGAAAATCAGAAGTACATATAAATAGATTTATTTAGTTTTATACAAAATGATGAAAATCAGAAGTACGTATAAATAGATTTATTTAGTTTTATACAAAATGATGAAAATCAGAAGTACATATAAATAGCTTTATTTAGTTTTATACAAAATGATTAAAATCAGAAGTACATTTCTATAGATTTATTTAGTTTTATACAAAATGATGAAAATCAGAAGTACATTTCCATAGATTTATTTAGTTTTATACAAAATGAACAAAATCAGAAGTACATATAAATAGATTTATTTAGTTTTATACAAAATGATGAAAATCAGAAGTACATTTCCATAGATTTATTTAGTTTTATACAAAATGATGAAAATCAGAAGTACATACAAATAGATTTATTTAGTTTTATACAAAATGATGAAAATCAGAAGTACATTTCCATAGATTTATTTAGTTTTATACAAAATGATGAAAATCCGAAGTACATTTCTATAGATTGGTTTAGTTTTATACAAAATGATGAAAATCAGAAGTACATATAAATAGATTTATTTAATTTTATACAAAATGATGAAAATCAGAAGTACATTTCCATAGATTTATTTAGTTTTATACAAAATGATGAAAATCAGAAGTACATTTCCATAGATTTATTTAGTTTTATACAAAATGATGAAAATCAGAAGTACATATAAATAGATTTATTTAGTTTTATACAAAATGATGAAAATCAGAAGTACATTTCCATAGATTTATTTAGTTTTATACAAAATGATGAAAATCAGAAGTACATATAAATAGATTTATTTAGTTTTATACAAAATGATGAAAATCAGATGTACATTTCCATAGATTTATTTAGTTTAATACAAAATGATGAAAATGAGAAGCACATTTCCATAGATTTATTTAGTTTTATACAAAATGATGAAAATCAGATGTACATTTACATAGATTTATTCAGTTTTATATAAAATTATGAAAATCAGAAGTACATTTCCATAGATTTATTTAGTTTTATACAAAATGATGAAAATCAGAAGTACATATAAATAGATTTATTTAGTTTTATACAAAATGATGAAAATCAGAAGTACATTTCCATAGATTTATTTAGTTTTATACAAAATGATGAAAATCAGAAGTACATATAAATAGATTTATTTAGTTTTATACAAAATGATGAAAATCCGAAGTACATATAAACAGATTTATTTAGTTTTATACAAAATGATGAAATCAGAAGTACATATCAATAGATTTATTTAGTTTTATACAAAATGAAGAAAATCAGAAGTACATATAAATAGATTTATTTAGTTTTATACAAAATGATGAAAATCAGAAGTACATATAAATAGATTTATTTAGTTTTATACAAAATGGTGAAAATCAGAAGTACATTTCCATAGATTTATTTAGTTTAATACAAAATGATGAAAATGAGAAGCACATTTCCATAGATTTATTTAGTTTTATACAAAATGATGAAAATCAGAAGTATATATAAATAGATTTATTTAGTTTTATACAAAATGATGAAAATCAGAAGTACATATAAATAGATTTATTTAGTTTTATACAAAATGATGAAAATCAGAAGTACATATAAATAGATTTATTTAGTTTTATAAAAAATGATGAAAATCAGAAGTACATTTCCATAGATTTATTTAGTTTTATACAAAATGATGAAAATCAGATGTACATTTACATAGATTTATATAGTTTTATACAAAATGATGAAAATCAGAAGTACATATAAATAGATTTATTTAGTTTTATACAAAATGGTGAAAATCAGAAGTACATTTCCATAGATTTATTTAGTTTAATACAAAATGATGAAAATGAGAAGCACATTTCCATAGATTTATTTAGTTTTATACAAAATGATGAAAATCAGGAGTATATATAAATAGATTTATTTAGTTTTATACAAAATGATGAAAATCAGAAGTACATATAAATAGATTTATTTAGTTTTATACAAAATGATGAAAATCAGAAGTACATTTCCATAGATTTATTTAGTTTTATACAAAATGATGAAAATCAGAAGTACATATAAATAGATTTATTTAGTTTTATACAAAATGATGAAAATCAGAAGTACATTTCCAGAGATTTATTTAGTTTTATACAAAATGATGAAAATCAGATGTACATTTACATAGATTTATTTAGTTTTATACAAAATGATGAAAATCAGAAGTACATATAAATAGATTTATTTAGTTTTATACAAAATGATGAAAATCAGAAGTACGTATAAATAGATTTATTTAGTTTTATACAAAATGATGAAAATCAGAAGTACATATAAATAGCTTTATTTAGTTTTATACAAAATGATTAAAATCAGAAGTACATTTCTATAGATTTATTTAGTTTTATACAAAATGATGAAAATCAGAAGTACATTTCCATAGATTTATTTAGTTTTATACAAAATGAACAAAATCAGAAGTACATATAAATAGATTTATTTAGTTTTATACAAAATGATGAAAATCAGAAGTACATTTCCATAGATTTATTTAGTTTTATACAAAATGATGAAAATCAGAAGTACATACAAATAGATTTATTTAGTTTTATACAAAATGATGAAAATCAGAAGTACATTTCCATAGATTTATTTAGTTTTATACAAAATGATGAAAATCCGAAGTACATTTCTATAGATTGGTTTAGTTTTATACAAAATGATGAAAATCAGAAGTACATATAAATAGATTTATTTAATTTTATACAAAATGATGAAAATCAGAAGTACATTTCCATAGATTTATTTAGTTTTATACAAAATGATGAAAATCAGAAGTACATTTCCATAGATTTATTTAGTTTTATACAAAATGATGAAAATCAGAAGTACATATAAATAGATTTATTTAGTTTTATACAAAATGATGAAAATCAGAAGTACATTTCCATAGATTTATTTAGTTTTATACAAAATGATGAAAATCAGAAGTACATATAAATAGATTTATTTAGTTTTATACAAAATGATGAAAATCAGATGTACATTTCCATAGATTTATTTAGTTTAATACAAAATGATGAAAATGAGAAGCACATTTCCATAGATTTATTTAGTTTTATACAAAATGATGAAAATCAGATGTACATTTACATAGATTTATTCAGTTTTATATAAAATTATGAAAATCAGAAGTACATTTCCATAGATTTATTTAGTTTTATACAAAATGATGAAAATCAGAAGTACATATAAATAGATTTATTTAGTTTTATACAAAATGATGAAAATCAGAAGTACATTTCCATAGATTTATTTAGTTTTATACAAAATGATGAAAATCAGAAGTACATATAAATAGATTTATTTAGTTTTATACAAAATGATGAAAATCCGAAGTACATATAAACAGATTTATTTAGTTTTATACAAAATGATGAAATCAGAAGTACATATCAATAGATTTATTTAGTTTTATACAAAATGAAGAAAATCAGAAGTACATATAAATAGATTTATTTAGTTTTATACAAAATGATGAAAATCAGAAGTACATATAAATAGATTTATTTAGTTTTATACAAAATGGTGAAAATCAGAAGTACATTTCCATAGATTTATTTAGTTTAATACAAAATGATGAAAATGAGAAGCACATTTCCATAGATTTATTTAGTTTTATACAAAATGATGAAAATCAGAAGTATATATAAATAGATTTATTTAGTTTTATACAAAATGATGAAAATCAGAAGTACATATAAATAGATTTATTTAGTTTTATACAAAATGATGAAAATCAGAAGTACATTTCCATAGATTTATTTAGTTTTATACAAAATGATGAAAATCAGAAGTACATATATATAGATTTATTTAGTTTTATACAAAATGATTAAAATCAGATGTACGTATAATTAGATTTATTTAGTTTTATACAAAATGATGAAAATCAGAAGTACATATAAATAGATTTATTTAGTTTTATACAAAATGATGAAAATCAGAAGTACATTTCCACAGATTTATTTAGTTTAATACAAAATGATGAAAATGAGAAGCACATTTCCATAGATTTATTTAGTTTTATACAAAATGATGAAAATCAGATGTACATTTACATAGATTTATTCAGTTTTATATAAAATGATGAAAATCAGAAGTACATATAAATAGATTTATTTAGTTTTATACAAAATGATGAAAATCAGAAGTACATTTCCATAGATTTATTTAGTTTTATACAAAATGAACAAAATCAGAAGTACATATAAATAGATTTATTTAGTTTTATACAAAATGATGAAAATCAGAAGTACATTTCCATAGATTTATTTAGTTTTATACAAAATGATGAAAATCAGAAGTACATATAAATAGATTTATTTAGTTTTATACAAAATGATGAAAATCAGAAGTACATTTCCATAGATTTATTTAGTTTAATACAAAATGATGAAAATGAGAAGCACATTTCCATAGATTTATTTAGTTTTATACAAAATGATGAAAATGAGAAGCACATTTCCATAGATTTATTTAGTTTTATACAAAATGATGAAAATCAGAAGTACATATAAATAGATTTATTTAGTTTTATACAAAATGATGAAAATCAGAAGTACATTTCCATAGATTTATTTAGTTTTATACAAAATGATGAAAATCAGAAGTACATATAAATAGATTTATTTAGTTTTATACAAAATGATGAAAATCAGAAGTACATATCCATAGATTTATATAGTTTTATACAAAATGATGAAAATCCGAAGTACATTTCTATAGATTGATTTAGTTTTGTACAAAATGATGAAAATCAGAAGTACATATAAATAGATTTATTTAGTTTTATACAAAATGATGAAAATCAGAAGTACATTTCCATAGATTTATTTAGTTTTATACAAAATGATGAAAATCAGAAGTACATTTACATAGATTTATTTAGTTTTATACCAAATGATGAAAATCAGAAGTACATATAAATAGATTTATTTAGTTTTATACCAAATGATGAAAATCAGAAGTACATTTCCATAGATTTATTTAGTTTTATACAAAATGATGAAAATCAGAAGTACATATAAATAGATTTATTTAGTTTTATACAAAATGAAGAAAATCAGAAGTACATTTCCATAGATTTATTTAGTTTAATAAAAAATCATGAAAATGAGAAGCACATTTCCATAGATTTATTTAGTTTTATACAAAATGATGAAAATCAGATGTACATTTCCATAGATTTATTTAGTTTTATACAAAATGATGAAAATCAGAAGTATATATAAATAGATTTATTTAGTTTATACAAAATGATGAAAATCAGAAGTACATTTCCATAGATTTATTTAGTTTTATACAAAATGTTGAAAATCAGAAGTACATATAAATAGATTTATTTAGTTTTATGCAGAATGATGAAAATCAGATGTACATATAGATAGATTTATTTAGTTTTATACAAAAAGATGAAAATCAGAAGTACATATAGATAGATTTATTTAGTTTTATACAAAATGATGAAAATCAGAAGTACATTTCCATAGATTTATTTAGTTTTATACAAAATGATTAAAATAAGAAGTACATATAAATAGATTTATTTAGTTTTATACAAAATGATGAAAATCAGAAATACATTTCAAAAGATTTATTTACTTTAATACAAAATGATGAAAATCAGAAGTACATTTCCATAGATTTATTTAGTTTATTACAAAAAGATGAAAATCAGAAGTACATATAAATAGATTTATTTAGTTTTATACAAAATGATGAAAATCAGAAGTACATTTCCATAGATTTATTTAGTTTTATACAAAATGATGAAAATCAGAAGTACATACAAATAGATTTATTTAGTTTTATACAAAATGATGAAAATCAGAAGTACATTTCCATAGATTTATTTAGTTTTATACAAAATGATGAAAATCCGAAGTACATTTACATAGATTTATATAGTTTTATACAAAATGATGAAAATCAGAAGTACATATAAATAGATTTATTTACTTTTATACAAAATGGTGAAAATCAGAAGTACATTTCCATAGATTTATTTAGTTTTATACAAAATGATGAAAATCAGAAGTACATTTCCATAGATTTATTTAGTTTTATACAAAATGATGAAAATCAGAAGTACATATAAATAGATTTATTTAGTTTTATACAAAATGATGAAAATCAGAAGTACATATAAATAGATTTATTTAGTTTTATACAAAATGATGAAAATCAGAAGTACATTTCCATAGATTTATTTAGTTTTATACAAAATGATGAAAATCAGAAGTACATATAAATAGATTTATTAAGTTTTATACAAAATGATGAAAATCAGAGGTACATTTCCATAGATTTATTTAGTTTTATACAAAATGATGAAAATCAGAAGTACATATAATTAGATTTATTTAGTTTTATACAAAATGATGAAAATCAGAAGTACATTTCCATAGATTTATTTAGTTTAATACAAAATGATGAAAATGAGAAGCACATTTCCATAGATTTATTTAGTTTTATACAAAATGATGAAAATCAGATGTACATTTACATAGATTTATTCAGTTTTATATAAAATTATGAAAATCAGAAGTACATATAAATAGATTTATTTAGTTTTATACAAAATGATGAAAATCAGAAGTACATTTCCATAGATTTATTTTAGTTTTATACAAAATGATGAAAATCAGAAGTACATATAAATAAATTTATTTAGTTTTATACAAAATGATGAAAATCAGAAGTACATTTCCATAGATTTATTTGGTTTTATACAAAATGATGAAAATCAGAAGTACATATAAATAGATTTATTTAGTTTTATAAAAAATGATGAAAATCAAATGTACATTTCCATAGATTTGTTAAGTTTTATACAAAATGATGAAAATCAGAAGTACATATAAATAGATTTATTTAGTTTTATACAAAATGATGAAAATCAGAAGTACATTTCCATAGATTTATTTAGTTTCATACAAAATGATGAAAATCAGAAGTACATATAAATAGATTTATTTAGTTTTATACAAAATGATGAAAATCAGAAATACATTTCAAAAGATTTATTTACTTTAATACAAAATGATGAAAATCAGAAGTACATTTGCATAGATTTATTTAGTTTTATACAAAATGATGAAAATCAGAAGTACATATAAATAGATTTATTTAGTTTTATACAAAATGATGAAAATCAGAAGTACATTTCCATAGATTTATTTAGTTTTATACAAAATGATGAAAATCAGAAGTACATATAAATAGATTTATTTAGTTTTATAAAAAATGATGAAAATCAGAAGTACATTTCCATAGATTTATTTAGTTTTATACAAAATGATTAAAATCAGATGTACATTTACATAGATTTATATAGTTTTATACAAAATGATGAAAATCAGAAGTACATATAAATAGATTTATTTAGTTTTATACAAAATGGTGAAAATCAGAAGTACATTTCCATAGATTTATTTAGTTTAATACAAAATGATGAAAATGAGAAGCACATTTCCATAGATTTATTTAGTTTTATACAAAAGGATGAAAATCAGAAGTACATATAAATAGATTTATTTAGTTTTATACAAAATGCTGAAAATCAGAAGTACATTTCCATAGATTTATTTAGTTTTATACAAAATGATGAAAATCAGAAGTACATATATATAGATTTATTTAGTTTTATACAAAATGATTAAAATCAGAAGTACGTATAATTAGATTTATTTAGTTTTATACAAAATGATGAAAATCAGAAGTACATATAAATAGATTTATTTAGTTTTATACAAAATGATGAAAATCAGAAGTACATTTCCACAGATTTATTTAGTTTAATACAAAATGATGAAAATGAGAAGCACATTTCCATAGATTTATTTAGTTTTATACAAAATGATGAAAATCAGATGTACATTTACATAGATTTATTCAGTTTTATATAAAATTATGAAAATCAGAAGTACATATAAATAGATTTATTTAGTTTTATACAAAATGATGAAAATCAGAAGTACATTTCCATAGATTTATTTAGTTTTATACAAAATGATGAAAATCAGAAGTACATATAAATAGATTTATTTAGTTTTATACAAAATGATGAAAATCAGAAGTACATTTCCATAGATTTATTTAGTTTTATACAAAATGATGAAAATCAGAAGTACATACAAATAGATTTATTTAGTTTTATACAAAATGATGAAAATCAGAAGTACATTTCCATAGATTTATTTAGTTTTATACAAAATGATGAAAATCCGAAGTACATTTACATAGATTTATATAGTTTTATACAAAATGATGAAAATCAGAAGTACATATAAATAGATTTATTTACTTTTATACAAAATGGTGAAAATCAGAAGTACATTTCCATAGATTTATTTAGTTTTATACCAAATGATGAAAATCAGAAGTACATTTCCATAGATTTATTTAGTTTTATACAAAATGATGAAAATCAGAAGTACATATAAATAGATTTATTTAGTTTTATACAAAATGATGAAAATCAGAAGTACATATAAATAGATTTATTTAGTTTTATACAAAATGATGAAAATCAGAAGTACATTTCCATAGATTTATTTAGTTTTATACAAAATGATGAAAATCAGAAGTACATATAAATAGATTTATTAAGTTTTATACAAAATGATGAAAATCAGAGGTACATTTCCATAGATTTATTTAGTTTTATACAAAATGATGAAAATCAGAAGTACATATAATTAGATTTATTTAGTTTTATACAAAATGATGAAAATCAGAAGTACATTTCCATAGATTTATTTAGTTTAATACAAAATGATGAAAATGAGAAGCACATTTCCATAGATTTATTTAGTTTTATACAAAATGATGAAAATCAGATGTACATTTACATAGATTTATTCAGTTTTATATAAAATTATGAAAATCAGAAGTACATATAAATAGATTTATTTAGTTTTATACAAAATGATGAAAATCAGAAGTACATTTCCATAGATTTATTTTAGTTTTATACAAAATGATGAAAATCAGAAGTACATATAAATAAATTTATTTAGTTTTATACAAAATGATGAAAATCAGAAGTACATTTCCATAGATTTATTTGGTTTTATACAAAATGATGAAAATCAGAAGTACATATAAATAGATTTATTTAGTTTTATAAAAAATGATGAAAATCAAATGTACATTTCCATAGATTTGTTAAGTTTTATACAAAATGATGAAAATCAGAAGTACATATAAATAGATTTATTTAGTTTTATACAAAATGATGAAAATCAGAAGTACATTTCCATAGATTTATTTAGTTTCATACAAAATGATGAAAATCAGAAGTACATATAAATAGATTTATTTAGTTTTATACAAAATGATGAAAATCAGAAATACATTTCAAAAGATTTATTTACTTTAATACAAAATGATGAAAATCAGAAGTACATTTGCATAGATTTATTTAGTTTTATACAAAATGATGAAAATCAGAAGTACATATAAATAGATTTATTTAGTTTTATACAAAATGATGAAAATCAGAAGTACATTTCCATAGATTTATTTAGTTTTATACAAAATGATGAAAATCAGAAGTACATATAAATAGATTTATTTAGTTTTATAAAAAATGATGAAAATCAGAAGTACATTTCCATAGATTTATTTAGTTTTATACAAAATGATTAAAATCAGATGTACATTTACATAGATTTATATAGTTTTATACAAAATGATGAAAATCAGAAGTACATATAAATAGATTTATTTAGTTTTATACAAAATGGTGAAAATCAGAAGTACATTTCCATAGATTTATTTAGTTTAATACAAAATGATGAAAATGAGAAGCACATTTCCATAGATTTATTTAGTTTTATACAAAAGGATGAAAATCAGAAGTACATATAAATAGATTTATTTAGTTTTATACAAAATGCTGAAAATCAGAAGTACATTTCCATAGATTTATTTAGTTTTATACAAAATGATGAAAATCAGAAGTACATATATATAGATTTATTTAGTTTTATACAAAATGATTAAAATCAGAAGTACGTATAATTAGATTTATTTAGTTTTATACAAAATGATGAAAATCAGAAGTACATATAAATAGATTTATTTAGTTTCATACAAAATGATGAAAATCAGAAGTACATTTCCACAGATTTATTTAGTTTAATACAAAATGATGAAAATGAGAAGCACATTTCCATAGATTTATTTAGTTTTATACAAAATGATGAAAATCAGATGTACATTTACATAGATTTATTCAGTTTTATATAAAATTATGAAAATCAGAAGTACATATAAATAGATTTATTTAGTTTTATACAAAATGATGAAAATCAGAAGTACATTTCCATAGATTTATTTAGTTTTATACAAAATGATGAAAATCAGAAGTACATATAAATAGATTTATTTAGTTTTATACAAAATGATGAAAATCAGAAGTACATTTCCATAGATTTATTTAGTTTTATACAAAATGAACAAAATCAGAAGTACATATAAATAGATTTATTTAGTTTTATACAAAATGATGAAAATCAGAAGTACATTTCCATAGATTTATTTAGTTTTATACAAAATGATGAAAATCAGAAGTACATATAAATATATTTATTTAGTTTTATACAAAATGATGAAAATCAGAAGTACATTTCCATAGATTTATTTAGTTTAATACAAAATGGTGAAAATGAGAAGCACATTTCCATAGATTTATTTAGTTTTATACAAAATGATGAAAATCAGAAGTACATATAAATAGATTTATTTAGTTTTATACAAAATGATGAAAATCAGAAGGACATATAAATAGATTTATTTAGTTTTATACAAAATGATGAAAATCAGAAGTACATTTCCATAGATTTATTTAGTTTTATACAAAATGATGAAAATCAGAAGTACATATAAATAGATTTATTTAGTTTTATACAAAATGATGAAAATCAGAAGAACATATCCATAGATTTATTTAGTTTTATACAAAATGATGAAAATCCGAAGTACATTTCTATAGATTGATTTAGTTTTATACAAAATGATGAAAATCAGAAGTACATATAAATAGATTTATTTAGTTTTATACAAAATGATGAAAATCAGTAGTACATTTCCATAGATTTATTTAGTTTAATAAAAAATGATGAAAATGAGAAGCACATTTCCATAGATTTATTTAGTTTTATACAAAATGATGAAAATCAGATGTACATTTACATAGATATATTCAGTTTTATATAAAATTATGAAAATCAGAAGTATATATAAATAGATTTATTTAGTTTATACAAAATGATGAAAATCAGAAGTACATTTCCATAGATTTATTTAGTTTTATACAAAATGATGAAAATCAGAAGTACATATAAATAGATTTATTTAGTTTTATGCAAAATGATGAAAATCAGATGTACATATAGATAGATTTATTTAGTTTTATACAAAAAGATGAAAATCAGAAGTACATATAGATAGATTTATTTAGTTTTATACAAAATGATGAAAATCAGAAGTACATTTCCATAGATTTATTTAGTTTTATACAAAATGATGAAAATCAGAAGTACATACAAATAGATTTATTTAGTTTTATACAAAATGATGAAAATCAGAAGTACATTTCCATAGATTTATTTAGTTTTATACAAAATGATGAAAATCCGAAGTACATTTACATAGATTTATATAGTTTTATACAAAATGATGAAAATCAGAAGTACATATAAATAGATTTATTTACTTTTATACAAAATGGTGAAAATCAGAAGTACATTTCCATAGATTTATTTAGTTTTATACAAAATGATGAAAATCAGAAGTACATTTCCATAGATTTATTTAGTTTTATACAAAATGATGAAAATCAGAAGTACATATAAATAGATTTATTTAGTTTTATACAAAATGATGAAAATCAGAAGTACATATAAATAGATTTATTTAGTTTTATACAAAATGATGAAAATCAGAAGTACATTTCCATAGATTTATTTAGTTTTATACAAAATGATGAAAATCAGAAGTACATATAAATAGATTTATTAAGTTTTATACAAAATGATGAAAATCAGAGGTACATTTCCATAGATTTATTTAGTTTTATACAAAATGATGAAAATCAGAAGTACATATAATTAGATTTATTTAGTTTTATACAAAATGATGAAAATCAGAAGTACATTTCCATAGATTTATTTAGTTTAATACAAAATGATGAAAATGAGAAGCACATTTCCATAGATTTATTTAGTTTTATACAAAATGATGAAAATCAGATGTACATTTACATAGATTTATTCAGTTTTATATAAAATTATGAAAATCAGAAGTACATATAAATAGATTTATTTAGTTTTATACAAAATGATGAAAATCAGAAGTACATTTCCATAGATTTATTTAGTTTTATACAAAATGATGAAAATCAGAAGTACATATAAATAGATTTATTTAGTTTTATACAAAATGATGAAAATCAGAAGTACATTTCCATAGATTTATTTGGTTTTATACAAAATGATGAAAATCAGAAGTACATATAAATAGATTTATTTAGTTTTATAAAAAATGATGAAAATCAAATGTACATTTCCATAGATTTGTTAAGTTTTATACAAAATGATGAAAATCAGAAGTACATATAAATAGATTTATTTAGTTTTATACAAAATGATGAAAATCAGAAGTACATTTCCATAGATTTATTTAGTTTCATACAAAATGATGAAAATCAGAAGTACATATAAATAGATTTATTTAGTTTTATACAAAATGATGAAAATCAGAAATACATTTCAAAAGATTTATTTACTTTAATACAAAGTGATGAAAATCAGAAGTACATTTGCATAGATTTATTTAGTTTTATACAAAATGATGAAAATCAGAAGTACATATAAATAGATTTATTTAGTTTTATACAAAATGATGAAAATCAGAAGTACATTTCCATAGATTTATTTAGTTTTATACAAAATGATGAAAATCAGAAGTACATATAAATAGATTTATTTAGTTTTATAAAAAATGATGAAAATCAGAAGTACATTTCCATAGATTTATTTAGTTTTATACAAAATGATTAAAATCAGATGTACATTTACATAGATTTATATAGTTTTATACAAAATGATGAAAATCAGAAGTACATATAAATAGATTTATTTAGTTTTATACAAAATGGTGAAAATCAGAAGTACATTTGCATAGATTTATTTAGTTTAATACAAAATGATGAAAATGAGAAGCACATTTCCATAGATTTATTTAGTTTTATACAAAATGATGAAAATCAGAAGTACATATAAATAGATTTATTTAGTTTTATACAAAATGCTGAAAATCAGAAGTACATTTCCATAGATTTATTTAGTTTTATACAAAATGATGAAAATCAGAAGTACATATATATAGATTTATTTAGTTTTATACAAAATGATTAAAATCAGAAGTACGTATAATTAGATTTATTTAGTTTTATACAAAATGATGAAAATCAGAAGTACATATAAATAGATTTATTTAGTTTTATACAAAATGATGAAAATCAGAAGTACATTTCCACAGATTTATTTAGTTTAATACAAAATGATGAAAATGAGAAGCACATTTCCATAGATTTATTTAGTTTTATACAAAATGATGAAAATCAGATGTACATTTACATAGATTTATTCAGTTTTATATAAAATTATGAAAATCAGAAGTACATATAAATAGATTTATTTAGTTTTATACAAAATGATGAAAATCAGAAGTACATTTCCATAGATTTATTTAGTTTTATACAAAATGATGAAAATCAGAAGTACATATAAATAGATTTATTTAGTTTTATACAAAATGATGAAAATCAGAAGTACATTTCCATAGATTTATTTAGTTTTATACAAAATGAACAAAATCAGAAGTACATATAAATAGATTTATTTAGTTTTTTACAAAATGATGAAAATCAGAAGTACATTTCCATAGATTTATTTAGTTTTATACAAAATGATGAAAATCAGAAGTACATATAAATATATTTATTTAGTTTTATACAAAATGATGAAAATCAGAAGTACATTTCCATAGATTTATTTAGTTTAATACAAAATGGTGAAAATGAGAAGCACATTTCCATAGATTTATTTAGTTTTATACAAAATGATGAAAATCAGAAGTACATATAAATAGATTTATTTAGTTTTATACAAAATGATGAAAATCAGAAGGACATATAAATAGATTTATTTAGTTTTATACAAAATGATGAAAATCAGAAGTACATTTCCATAGATTTATTTAGTTTTATACAAAATGATGAAAATCAGAAGTACATATAAATAGATTTATTTAGTTTTATACAAAATGATGAAAATCAGAAGAACATATCCATAGATTTATTTAGTTTTATACAAAATGATGAAAATCCGAAGTACATTTCTATAGATTGATTTAGTTTTATACAAAATGATGAAAATCAGAAGTACATATAAATAGATTTATTTAGTTTTATACAAAATGATGAAAATCAGAAGTACATTTCCATAGATTTATTTAGTTTAATAAAAAATGATGAAAATGAGAAGCACATTTCCATAGATTTATTTAGTTTTATACAAAATGATGAAAATCAGATGTACATTTACATAGATTTATTCAGTTTTATATAAAATTATGAAAATCAGAAGTATATATAAATAGATTTATTTAGTTTATACAAAATGATGAAAATCAGAAGTACATTTCCATAGATTTATTTAGTTTTATACAAAATGATGAAAATCAGAAGTACATATAAATAGATTTATTTAGTTTTATGCAAAATGATGAAAATCAGATGTACATATAGATAGATTTATTTAGTTTTATACAAAAAGATGAAAATCAGAAGTACATATAGATAGATTTATTTAGTTTTATACAAAATGATGAAAATCAGAAGTACATTTCCATAGATTTATTTAGTTTTATACAAAATGTTTAAAATCAGAAGTACATATAAATAGATTTATTTAGTTTTATACAAAATGATGAAAATCAGAAGTACATTTCCATAGATTTATTTAGTTTTATACAAAATGATGAAAATCAGAAGTACATTTCCATAGATTTATTTAGTTTATTACAAAAAGATGAAAATCAGAAGTACATATAAATAGATTTATTTAGTTTTATACAAAATGATGAAAATCAGAAGTACATTTCCATAGATTTATTTAGTTTTATACAAAATGATGAAAATCAGAAGTACATACAAATAGATTTATTTAGTTTTATACAAAATGATGAAAATCAGAAGTACATTTCCATAGATTTATTTAGTTTTATACAAAATGATGAAAATCCGAAGTACATTTCTATAGATTGGTTTAGATTTATACAAAATGATGAAAATCAGAAGTACATATAAATAGATTTATTTAGTTTTATACAAAATGATGAAAATCAGAAGTACATTTCCATAGATTTATTTAGTTTTATACAAAATGATGAAAATCAGAAGTACATATAAATAGATTTATTTAGTTTTATACAAAATGATGAAAATCAGAAGTACATTTCCATAGATTTATTTAGTTTTATACAAAATGATGAAAATCAGAAGTACATATAAATAGATTTATTTAGTTTTATACAAAATGATGAAAATCAGAAGTACATTTCCATAGATTTATTTAGTTTAATACAAAATGATGAAAATGAGAAGCACATTTCCATAGATTTATTTAGTTTTATACAAAATGATGAAAATCAGATGTACATTTACATAGATTTATTCAGTTTTATATAAAATTATGAAAATCAGAAGTACATATAAATAGATTTATTTAGTTTTATACAAAATGATGAAAATCATAAGTACATTTCCATAGATTTATTTGGTTTTATACAAAATGATGAAAATCAGAAGTACATATAAATAGATTTATTTAGTTTTATAAAAAATGATGAAAATCAAATGTACATTTCCATAGATTTGTTAAGTTTTATACAAAATGATGAAAATCAGAAGTACATATAAATAGATTTATTTAGTTTTATACAAAATGATGAAAATCAGAAGTACATTTCCATAGATTTATTTAGTTTCATACAAAATGATGAAAATCAGAAGTACATATAAATAGATTTATTTAGTTTTATACAAAATGATGAAAATCAGAAATACATTTCAAAAGATTTATTTAGTTTAATACAAAATGATGAAAATCAGAAGTACATTTCCATAGATGTATTTAGTTTTATACAAAATGATGAAAATCAGAAGTACATATAAATAGATTTATTTAGTTTTATACAAAATGATGAAAATCAGAAGTACATTTCCATAGATTTATTTAGTTTTATACAAAATGATGAAAATCAGAAGTACATACAAATAGATTTATTTAGTTTTATACAAAATGATGAAAATCAGAAGTACATTTCCATAGATTTATTTAGTTTTATACAAAATGATGAAAATCCGAAGTACATTTCTATAGATTGGTTTAGTTTTATACAAAATGATGAAAATCAGAAGTACATATAAATAGATTTATTTAGTTTTATACAAAATGATGAAAATCAGAAGTACATTTCCATAGATTTATTTAGTTTTATACAAAATGATGAAAATCAGAAGTACATATAAATAGATTTATTTAGTTTTATACAAAATGATGAAAATCAGAAGTACATTTCCATAGATTTATTTAGTTTTATACAAAATGATGAAAATCAGATGTACATTTACATAGATTTATTTAGTTTTATACAAAATGATGAAAATCAGAAGTACATATAAACAGATTTATTTAGTTTTATACAAAATGATTAAAATCAGAAGTACGTATAAATAGGTTTATTTAGTTTTATACAAAATGATGAAAATCAGAAGTACATATAAATAGATTTATTTAGTTTTATACAAAATGATGAAAATCAGAAGTACATTTCCACAGACTTATTTAGTTTAATACAAAATGATGAAAATGAGAAGCACATTTCCATAGATTTATTTAGTTTTATACAAAATGATGAAAATCAGATGTACATTTACATAGTTTTATTCAGTTTTATATAAAATTATGAAAATCAGAAGTACATATAAATAGATTTATGTAGTTTAATACAAAATGATGAAAATCAGAAGTACATTTCCATAGATTTATTTAGTTTTATACAAAATGATGAAAATCAGAAGTACATATAAATAGATTTATTTACTTTTATACAAAATGATGAAAATCAGCAGTACATTTCCATAGATTTATTTGGTTTTATACAAAATGATGAAAATCAGAAGTACATATAAATAGATTTATTTAGTTTTATAAAAAATGATGAAAATCAAAAGTACATTTCCATAGATTTGTTAAGTTTTATACAAAATGATGAAATTCAGAAGTACATATAAATAGATTTATTTAGTTTTATACAAAATGATGAAAATCAGAAGTACATTTCCATAGATTTATTTAGTTTTATACTAAATGATGAAAATCAGAAGTACATATAAATAGATTTATTTAGTTTTATACAAAATGATGAAAATCAGAAGTACATATAAATAGATTTATTTAGTTTTATACAAAATGATGAAAATCAGAAGTACATATAAATAGATTTATTTAGTTTTATACAAAATGATGAAAATCAGAAGTACATATAAATAGATTTATTTAGTTTTATACAAAATGATGAAAATCAGAAGTACATATAAATAGATTTATTTAGTTTTATACAAAATGATGAAAATCAGAAGTACATATAAATAGATTTATTTAGTTTTATACAAAATGATGAAAATCAGAAGTACATTTCCATAGATTTATTTAGTTTTATACAAAATGATGAAAATCAGAAGTAAATTTCCATAGATTTATTTAGTTTTATACAAAATGATGAAAATCGGATGTACATTTCCATAGATTTATTTAGTTTTATACAAAATGCTGAAAACCAGAAGTACATTTCCATAGATTTATTTAGTTTTATAAAAAATGATGAAAATCAGAAGTACATATAAATAGATTTATTTAGTTTTATACAAAATGATGAAAATCAGAAGTACATTTCCATAGATTTATTTAGTTTAATACAAAATGATGAAAATGAGAAGCACATTTCCATAGATTTATTTACTTTATACAAAATGATGAAAATCAGAAGTACATATAAATAGATTTATTTAGTTTTATACAAAATGATGAAAATCAGAAGTACATATAAATAGATTTATTTAGTTTTATACAAAATGATGAAAATCAGAAGTACATTTCCATAGATTTATTTAGTTTTATACAAAATGATGAAAATCAGAAGTACATATAAATAGATTTATTTAGTTTTATACAAAATGATGAAAATCAGAAGTACATTTCCATAGATTTATTTAGTTTTATACAAAATGATGAAAATCTGAAGTACATTTCTATAGATTGATTTAGTTTTATACAAAATGGTGTAAATCAGAAGTACATATAAATAGATTTATTTAGTTTTATACAAAATGATGAAAATCAGAAGTACATTTCCATAGATTTATTTAGTTTTATACAAAATGATGAAAATCAGAAGTACATTTCCATAGATTTATTTAGTTTTATACCAAATGATGAAAATCAGAAGTACATATAAATAGATTTATTTAGTTTTATACAAAATGATGCAAATCAGAAGTACATTTCCATAGATTTATTTAGTTTTATACAAAATGATGAAAATCAGAAGTACATATAAATAGATTTATTTAGTTTTATACAAAATGATGAAAATCAGAAGTACATTTCCATAGATTTATTTAGTTTTATACAAAATGATGAAAATCAGAAGTACATTTCCATAGATTTATTTAGTTTTATACAAAATGATGAAAATCAGAAGTACATACAAATAGATTTATTTAGTTTTATACAAAATGATGAAAATCAGAAGTACATTTCCATAGATTTATTTAGTTTTATACAAAATGATGAAAATCAGAAGTACATATAAATAGATTTATTTAGTTTTATACAAAATGATGAAAATCAGAAGTACATATAAATAGATTTATTTAGTTTTATACAAAATGATGAAAATCAGAAGTACATTTCCATAGATTTATTTAGTTTTATACAAAATAATGAAAATCAGAAGTACATATAAATAGATTTATTTAGTTTTATACAAAATGATGAAAATCAGAAGTACATTTCCATAGATTTATTTAGTTTTATACAAAATGATGAAAATCAGAAGTACATTTCCATAGATTTATTTAGTTTTATACCAAATGATGAAAATCAGAAGTACATATAAATAGATTTATTTAGTTTTATACAAAATGATGAAAATCAGAAGTACATTTCCATAGATTTATTTAGTTTTATACAAAATGATGAAAATCAGAAGTACATATAAATAGATTTATTTAGTTTTATACAAAATGATGAAAATCAGAAGTACATTTCCATAGATTTATTTAGTTTTATACAAAATGATGAAAATCAGATGTACATTTACATAGATTTATTCAGTTTTATATAAAATTATGAAAATCAGAAGTATATATAAATAGATTTATTTAGTTTATACAAAATGATTAAAATCAGAAGTACATTTCCATAGATTTATTTAGTTTTATACAAAATGATGAAAATAAGAAGTACATATAAATAGATTTATTTAGTTTTATGCAAAATGATGAAAATCAGATGTACATATAGATAGATTTATTTAGTTTTATACAAAAAGATGAAAATCAGAAGTACATATAGATAGATTTATTTAGTTTTATACAAAATGATGAAAATCAGAAGTACATTTCCATAGATTTATTTAGTTTTATACAAAATGATTAAAATCAGAAGTACATATAAATAGATTTATTTAGTTTTATACAAAATGATGAAAATCAGAAGTACATGTCCATAGATTTATTTAGTTTTATACAAAATGATGAAAATCAGAAGTACATACAAATAGATTTATTTAGTTTTATACAAAATGATGAAAATCAGAAGTACATTTCCATAGATTTATTTAGTTTTATACAAAATGATGAAAATCAGAAGTACATATAAATAGATTTATTTAGTTTTATACAAAATGATGAAAATCAGAAGTACATATAAATAGATTTATTTAGTTTTATACAAAATGATGAAAATCAGAATTACATTTCCATAGATTTATTTAGTTTAATACAAAATGATGAAAATGAGAAGCACATGTCCATAGATTTATTTAGTTTTATACAAAATGATGAAAATCAGATGTACATTTACCTAGATTTATTCAGTTTTATATAAAATTATGAAAATCAGAAGTACATATAAATAGATTTATTTAGTTTTATACAAAATGATGAAAATCAGAAGAACATTTCCATAGATTTATTTAGTTTTATACAAAATGATGAAAATCAGAAGTACATATAAATAGATTTATTTAGTTTTATACAAAATGATGAAAATCAGAAGTACATTTCCATAGATTTATTTGGTTTTATACAAAATGATGAAAATCAGAAGTACATATAAATAGATTTATTTAGTTTTATAAAAAATGATGAAAATCAAATGTACATTTCCATAGATTTGTTAAGTTTTATACAAAATGATGAAAATCAGAAGTACATATAAATAGATTTATTTAGTTTTATACAAAATGATGAAAATCAGAAGTACATTTCCATAGATTTATTTAGTTTCATACAAAATGATGAAAATCAGAAGTACATATAAATAGATTTATTTAGTTTTATACAAAATGATGAAAATCAGAAGTACATTTCCATAGATTTATTTAGTTTTATACAAAATGATGAAAATCAGAAGTATATATAAATAGATTTATTTAGTTTATACAAAATGATGAAAATCAGAAGTACATTTCCATAGATTTATTTAGTTTTATACAAAATGATGAAAATAAGAAGTACATATAAATAGATTTATTTAGTTTTATGCAAAATGATGAAAATCAGATGTACATATAGATAGATTTATTTAGTTTTATACAAAAAGATGAAAATCAGAAGTACATATAGATAGATTTATTTAGTTTTATACAAAATGATGAAAATCAGAAGTACATTTCCATAGATTTATTTAGTTTTATACAAAATGATTAAAATCAGAAGTACATATAAATAGATTTATTTAGTTTTATACAAAATGATGAAAATCAGAAGTACATGTCCATAGATTTATTTAGTTTTATACAAAATGATGAAAATCAGAAGTACATTTCCATAGATTTATTTAGTTTATTACTAAAAGATGAAAATCAGAGGTACATATAAATAGATTTATTTAGTTTTATACAAAATGATGAAAATCAGAAGTACATTTCCATAGATTTATTTAGTTTTATACAAAATGATGAAAATCAGAAGTACATACAAATAGATTTATTTAGTTTTATACAAAATGATGAAAATCAGAAGTACATTTCCATAGATTTATTTAGTTTTATACAAAATGATGAAAATCAGAAGTACATATAAATAGATTTATTTAGTTTTATACAAAATGATGAAAATCAGAAGTACATTTCCATAGATTTATTTAGTTTTATACAAAATGATGAAAATCAGAAGTACATATAAATAGATTTATTTAGTTTTATACAAAATGATGAAAATCAGAATTACATTTCCATAGATTTATTTAGTTTAATACAAAATGATGAAAATGAGAAGCACATGTCCATAGATTTATTTAGTTTTATACAAAATGATGAAAATCAGATGTACATTTACCTAGATTTATTCAGTTTTATATAAAATTATGAAAATCAGAAGTACATATAAATAGATTTATTTAGTTTTATACAAAATGATGAAAATCAGAAGTACATTTCCATAGATTTATTTAGTTTTATACAAAATGATGAAAATCAGAAGTACATATAAATAGATTTATTTAGTTTTATACAAAATGATGAAAATCAGAAGTACATTTCCATAGATTTATTTGGTTTTATACAAAATGATGAAAATCAGAAGTACATATAAATAGATTTATTTAGTTTTATAAAAAATGATGAAAATCAAATGTACATTTCCATAGATTTGTTAAGTTTTATACAAAATGATGAAAATCAGAAGTACATATAAATAGATTTATTTAGTTTTATACAAAATGATGAAAATCAGAAGTACATTTCCATAGATTTATTTAGTTTCATACAAAATGATGAAAATCAGAAGTACATATAAATAGATTTATTTAGTTTTATACAAAATGATGAAAATCAGAAATACATTTACATAGATTTATTTAGTTTTATACAAAATGATGAAAATCAGAAGTACATATAAATAGATTTATTTATTTTTATACAAAATGATGAAAATCAGAAGTACATATAAATAGATTTATTTAGTTTTATACAAAATGATGAAAATCAGAAGTACATTTCCATAGATTTATTTAGTTTTATACAAAATGATGAAAATCAGAAGTACATATAAATAGATTTATTTAGTTTTATACAAAATGATGAAAATCAGAAGTACATTTCCATAGATTTATTTAGTTTTATACAAAATGATGAAAATCAGATGTACATTTACATAGATTTATTTAGTTTTATACAAAATGATGAAAATCAGAAGTACATATTAACAGATTTATTTAGTTTTATACAAAATGATTAAAACCAGAAGTACGTATAAATAGATTTATTTAGTTTTATACAAAATGATGAAAATCAGAAGTACATATAAATAGATTTATTTAGTTTTATACAAAATGATGAAAATCAGAAGTACATTTCCACAGATTTATTTAGTTTAATACAAAATGATGAAAATGAGAAGCACATTTCCAAAGATTTATTTAGTTTTATACAAAATGATGAAAATCAGAAGTACATATAAATAGATTTATTTAGTTTTATACAAAATGATGAAAATCAGAAGTACATTTCCATAGATTTATTTAGTTTTATACAAAATGATGAAAATCAGAAGTACATATAAATAGATTTATTTAGTTTTATACAAAATGATGAAAATCAGAATTACATTTCCATAGATTTATTTAGTTTAATACAAAATGATGAAAATGAGAAGCACATGTCCATAGATTTATTTAGTTTTATACAAAATGATGAAAATCAGATGTACATTTACCTAGATTTATTCAGTTTTATATAAAATTATGAAAATCAGAAGTACATATAAATAGATTTATTTAGTTTTATACAAAATGATGAAAATCAGAAGTACATTTCCATAGATTTATTTAGTTTTATACAAAATGATGAAAATCAGAAGTACATATAAATAGATTTATTTAGTTTTATACAAAATGATGAAAATCAGAAGTACATTTCCATAGATTTATTTGGTTTTATACAAAATGATGAAAATCAGAAGTACATATAAATAGATTTATTTAGTTTTATAAAAAATGATGAAAATCAAATGTACATTTCCATAGATTTGTTAAGTTTTATACAAAATGATGAAAATCAGAAGTACATATAAATAGATTTATTTAGTTTTATACAAAATGATGAAAATCAGAAGTACATTTCCATAGATTTATTTAGTTTCATACAAAATGATGAAAATCAGAAGTACATATAAATAGATTTATTTAGTTTTATACAAAATGATGAAAATCAGAAATACATTTACATAGATTTATTTAGTTTTATACAAAATGATGAAAATCAGAAGTACATATAAATAGATTTATTTATTTTTATACAAAATGATGAAAATCAGAAGTACATATAAATAGATTTATTTAGTTTTATACAAAATGATGAAAATCAGAAGTACATTTCCATAGATTTATTTAGTTTTATACAAAATGATGAAAATCAGAAGTACATATAAATAGATTTATTTAGTTTTATACAAAATGATGAAAATCAGAAGTACATTTCCATAGATTTATTTAGTTTTATACAAAATGATGAAAATCAGATGTACATTTACATAGATTTATTTAGTTTTATACAAAATGATGAAAATCAGAAGTACATATTAACAGATTTATTTAGTTTTATACAAAATGATTAAAACCAGAAGTACGTATAAATAGATTTATTTAGTTTTATACAAAATGATGAAAATCAGAAGTACATATAAATAGATTTATTTAGTTTTATACAAAATGATGAAAATCAGAAGTACATTTCCACAGATTTATTTAGTTTAATACAAAATGATGAAAATGAGAAGCACATTTCCAAAGATTTATTTAGTTTTATACAAAATGATGAAAATCAGATGTACATTTACATAGATTTATTCAGTTTTATATAAAATTATGAAAATCAGAAGTACATATAAATAGATTTATTTAGTTTAATACAAAATGATGAAAATCAGAAGTACATTTCCATAGATTTATTTAGTTTTATAGAAAATGATGAAAATCAGAAGTACATATAAATAGATTTATTTACTTTTATACAAAATGATGAAAATCAGAAGTACATTTCCATAGATTTATTTGGTTTTATACAAAATGATGAAAATCAGAAGTACATATAAATAGATTTATTTAGTTTTATAAAAAATGATGAAAATCAAAAGTACATTTCCATAGATTTGTTAAGTTTTATACAAAATGATGAAATTCAGAAATACATATAAATTGATTTATTTAGTTTTATACAAAATGATGAAAATCAGAAGTACATTTCCATAGATTTATTTAGTTTTATACTAAATGATGAAAATCAGAAGTACATATAAATAGATTTATTTAGTTTTATACAACATGATGAAAATCAGAAGTACATATAAATAGATTTATTTAGTTTTATACAAAATGATGAAAATCAGAAGTACATATAAATAGATTTATTTAGTTTTATACAAAATGATGAAAATCAGAAATACATTTCAAAAGATTTATTTAGTTTAGTACAAAATGATGAAAATCAGAAGTACATTTCCATAGATTTATTTAGTTTTATACAAAATGATGAAAATCAGAAGTACATTTCTATAGATTGGTTTAGTTTTATACAAAATGATGAAAATCAGAAGTACATATAAATAGATTTATTTAGTTTTATACAAAATGATGAAAATCAGAAGTACATATAAATAGATTTATTTAGTTTTATACAAAATGATGAAAATCAGAAGTACATTTCCATAGATTTATTTAGTTTTATACAAAATGATGAAAATCAGATGTACATTTACATAGATTTATTTAGTTTTATACAAAATGATGAAAATCAGAAGTACATATAAACAGATTTATTTAGTTTTATACAAAATGATTAAAACCAGAAGTACGTATAAATAGATTTATTTAGTTTTATACAAAATGATGAAAATCAGAAGTACATATAAATAGATTTATTTAGTTTTATACAAAATGATGAAAATCAGAAGTACATTTCCACAGATTTATTTAGTTTAATACAAAATGATGAAAATGAGAAGCACATTTCCATAGATTTATTTAGTTTTATACAAAATGATGAAAATCAGATGTACATTTACATAGATTTATTCAGTTTTATATAAAATTATGAAAATCAGAAGTACATATAAATAGATTTATTTAGTTTAATACAAAATGATGAAAATCAGAAGTACATTTCCATAGATTTATTTAGTTTTATACAAAATGATGAAAATCAGAAGTACATATAAATAGATTTATTTAGTTTTATACAAAATGATGAAAATCAGAAGTACATTTCCATAGATTTATTTAGTTTTATACAAAATGATGAAAATCAGAAGTACATATAAATAGATTTATTTAGTTTTATACAAAATGATGAAAATCAGAAGTACATTTCCATAGATTTATTTGGTTTTATACAAAATGATGAAAATCAGAAGTACATATAAATAGATTTATTTAGTTTTATAAAAAATGATGAAAATCAAATGTACATTTCCATAGATTTGTTAAGTTTTATACAAAATGATGAAAATCAGAAGTACATATAAATAGATTTATTTAGTTTTATACAAAATGATGAAAATCAGAAGTACATTTCCATAGATTTATTTAGTTTCATACAAAATGATGAAAATCAGAAGTACATATAAATAGATTTATTTAGTTTTATACAAAATGATGAAAATCAGAAATACATTTCAAAAGATTTATTTAGTTTAATACAAAATGATGAAAATCAGAAGTACATTTCCATAGATTTATTTAGTTTTATACGAAATGATGAAAATCAGAAGTACATATAAATAGATTTATTTAGTTTTATACAAAATGATGAAAATCAGAAGTACATTTCCATAGATTTATTTAGTTTTATACAAAATGATGAAAATCAGAAGTACATATAAATAGATTTATTTAGTTTTATACAAAATGATGAAAATCAGAAGTACATTTCCATAGATTTATTTAGTTTTATACAAAATGATGAAAATCAGATGTACATTTACATAGATTTATTTAGTTTTATACAAAATGATGAAAATCAGAAGTACATATAAAGAGATTTATTTAGTTTTATACAAAATGATTAAAACCAGAAGTACGTATAAATAGATTTATTTAGTTTTATACAAAATGATGAAAATCAGAAGTACATATAAATAGATTTATTTAGTTTTATACAAAATGATGAAAATCAGAAGTACATTTCCACAGATTTATTTAGTTTAATACAAAATGATGAAAATGAGAAGCACATTTCCAAAGATTTATTTAGTTTTATACAAAATGATGAAAATCAGATGTACATTTACATAGATTTATTCAGTTTTATATAAAATTATGAAAATCAGAAGTACATATAAATAGATTTATTTAGTTTAATACAAAATGATGAAAATCAGAAGTACATTTCCATAGATTTATTTAGTTTTATACAAAATGATGAAAATCAGAAGTACATATAAATAGATTTATTTACTTTTATACAAAATGATGAAAATCAGAAGTACATTTCCATAGATTTATTTGGTTTTATACAAAATGATGAAAATCAGAAGTACATATAAATAGATTTATTTAGTTTTATAAAAAATGATGAAAATCAAAAGTACATTTCCATAGATTTGTTAAGTTTTATACAAAATGATGAAATTCAGAAGTACATATAAATAGATTTATTTAGTTTTATACAAAATGATGAAAATCAGAAGTACATTTCCATAGATTTATTTAGTTTTATACTAAATGATGAAAATCAGAAGTACATATAAATAGATTTATTTAGTTTTATACAAAATGATGAAAATCAGAAGTACATATAAATAGATTTATTTAGTTTTATACAAAATGATGAAAATCAGAAGTACATATAAATAGATTTATTTAGTTTTATACAAAATGATGAAAATCAGAAATACATTTCAAAAGATTTATTTAGTTTTATTCAAAATGATTAAAATCAGAAGTACATTTCAAAAGATTTATTTAGTTTAATACAAAATGATGAAAATCAGAAGTACATTTCCATGGATTAATTTAGTTTTATACAAAATGATGAAAATCAGAAGTACATATAAATAGATTTATTTAGTTTTATATAAAATGATGAATATCAGAAGTACATTTCCATGGATTTATTTAGTTTTATACAAAATGATGATAATCAGAAGTACATATGTATAGATTTATTTAGTTTTATACAAAATGATGAAAATCAGAAGTACATATAAATAGATTTATTTAGTTTTATGCAAAATGATGAAAATCAGATGTACATTTCCATAGATTTATTTAGTTTTATACAAAATGATGAAAATCAGAAGTACATATAAATAGATTTATTTAGTTTTATACAAAATGTGAAAATCAGAAGTACATTTCCATAGATTTATTTAGTTTTATACAAAATGATGAAAATCAGAAGTACATATAAATAGATTTATTTAGTTTTATACAAAATGATGAAAATCAGAAGTACATTTCCATAGATTTATTTAGTTTTATACAAAATGATGAAAATCAGAAGTACATTTCCATAGATTTATTTAGTTTATTACAAAAAATGAAAATCAGAAGTACATATAAATAGATTTATTTAGTTTTATACAAAATGATGAAAATCAGAAGTACATTTCCATAGATTTATTTAGTCTTATACAAAATGATGAAAATCAGAAGTACATATAAATAGATTTATTTAGTTTTATACAAAGTGATGAAAATCAGAAGTACATTTCCATAGATTTATTTAGTTTTATACAAAATGTTGAAAATTAGAAGTACATATGAATAGATTTATTTAGTTTTATACAAAATGATGAAAATCAGAAGTACATATAAATAGATTTATTTAATTTTATACAAAATGATGAAAATCAGAAGTACATATAAATAGATTTATTTACTTTTATACAAAATGATGAAAATCAGAAGTACATTTCCATAGATTTATTTGGTTTTATACAAAATGATGAAAATCAGAAGTACATATAATTAGATTTATTTAGTTTTATAAAAAATGATGAAAATCAAAAGTACATTTCCATAGATTTGTTAAGTTTTATACAAAATGATGAAATTCAGAAGTACATTTCCATAGATTTATTTAGTTTTATACAAAATGATGAAAATCAGAAGTACATTTCCATAGATTTATTTAGTTTTATACTAAATGATGAAAATCAGAAGTACATATAAATAGATTTATTTAGTTTTATACAAAATGATGAAAATCAGAAGTACATATAAATAGATTTATTTAGTTTTATACAAAATGATGAAAATCAGAAGTACATATAAATAGATTTATTTAGTTTTATACAAAATGATGAAAATCAGAAATACATTTCAAAAGATTTATTTAGTTTTATTCAAAATGATTAAAATCAGAAGTACATTTCAAAAGATTTATTTAGTTTAATACAAAATGATGAAAATCAGAAGTACATTTCCATGGATTAATTTAGTTTTATACAAAATGATGAAAATCAGAAGTACATATAAATAGATTTATTTAGTTTTATATAAAATGATGAATATCAGAAGTACATTTCCATGGATTTATTTAGTTTTATACAAAATGATGATAATCAGAAGTACATATGTATAGATTTATTTAGTTTTATACAAAATGATGAAAATCAGAAGTACATATAAATAGATTTATTTAGTTTTATGCAAAATGATGAAAATCAGATGTACATTTCCATAGATTTATTTAGTTTTATACAAAATGATGAAAATCAGAAGTACATATAAATAGATTTATTTAGTTTTATACAAAATGATGAAAATCAGAAGTACATTTCCATAGATTTATTTAGTTTTATACAAAATGATGAAAATCAGAAGTACATATAAATAGATTTATTTAGTTTTATACAAAATGATGAAAATCAGAAGTACATTTCCATAGATTTATTTAGTTTTATACAAAATGATGAAAATCAGAAGTACATTTCCATAGATTTATTTAGTTTATTACAAAAAATGAAAATCAGAAGTACATATAAATAGATTTATTTAGTTTTATACAAAATGATGAAAATCAGAAGTACATTTCCATAGATTTATTTAGTCTTATACAAAATGATGAAAATCAGAAGTACATATAAATAGATTTATTTAGTTTTATACAAAGTGATGAAAATCAGAAGTACATTTCCATAGATTTATTTAGTTTTATACAAAATGTTGAAAATTAGAAGTACATATGAATAGATTTATTTAGTTTTATACAAAATGATGAAAATCAGAAGTACATATAAATAGATTTATTTAATTTTATACAAAATGATGAAAATCAGAAGTACATATAAATAGATTTATTTAGTTTTATACAAAATGATGAAAATTAGAAGTACATATGAATAGATTTATTTAGTTTTATGCAAAACGATGAAAATCAGATGTACATTTCCATAGATTTATTTAGTTTTATACAAAATGATGAAAATCAGAAGTACATATAAATAGATTTATTTAGTTTTATACAAAATGATGAAAATCAGAAGTACATTTCCATAGATTTATTTAGTTTTATACAAAATGATTAAAATCAGAAGTACATTTCCATAGATTTATTTAGTTTTATACAAAATGATTAAAATCAGAAGTACATTTCCATAGATTTATTTAGTTTTATACAAAATGATGAAAATCAGAAGTACATATAAATAGATTTATTTAGTTTTATACAAAATGATGAAAATCAGAAGTACATTTCCATAGATTTATTTAGTTTTATACAAAATGATGAAAATCAGAAGTACATTTCCATAGATTTATTTATTTTTATACAAAATGATGAAAATCAGAAGTACATATATATAGATTTATTTAGTTTTATACAAAATGATGAAAATCAGAAGTACATTTCCATAGATTTATTTAGTTTTATTCAAAATGATGAAAATCAGAAGTACATTTCCATAGATTTATTTAGTTTTATACAAAATGATTAAAATCAGAAGTACATTTCCATAGATTTATTTAGTTTTATACAAAATGATGAAAATCAGAAGTACATATATATAGATTTATTTAGTTTTATACAAAATGATGAAAATCAGAAGTACATTTCCATAGATTTATTTAGTTTTATTCAAAATGATGAAAATCAGAAGTACATATAAAGAGATTTATTTAGGCTTTATTCAAAATGATGAAAATCAGAAGTACATTTCCATAGATTTATTTAGTTTTATAAAAAATGATGAAAATCAGATGTACATATAAATAGATTTATTTAGTTTTATACAAAATGATGAATATCAGAAGTACATTTCCATAGATTTATTTAGTTTTATACAAAATGATGATAATCAGAACTACATATGTATAGATTTATTTAGTTTTATACAAAATGATGAAAATCAGAAGTACATATGAATAGATTTATTTAGTTTTATGCAAAACGATGAAAATCAGATGTACATTTCCATAGATTTATTTAGTTTTATACAAAATGATGAAAATCAGAAGTACATATAAATAGATTTATTTAGTTTTATACAAAATGATGAAAATCAGAAGTACATTTCCATAGATTTATTTAGTTTTATACAAAATGATGAAAATCAACAGTACATTTCCATAGATTTATTTAGTTTTATACAAAACGATGAAAAGCAGAAGTACATATAAATAGATTTATTTAGTTTTATGCAAAATGATGAAAATCAGAAGTACATATGAATAGATTTATTCAGTTTTATACAAAATGGTGAAAATCAGAAGTACATTTACATAGATTTATTTAGTTTTATACAAAATGATGAAAGTCAGAAGTACATTTCCATAGATTTATTTAGTTTTATACAAAATGATGAAAATCAGTTGTACATTTCCATAGATTCATTTAGTTTTATAAAAAATGATGAAAATCAGAAGTACATATAAATAGATTTATTTAGTTTTATACAAAATGATGAAAATCAGAAGTACATTTCCATAGATTTATTTACTTTTATACAAAATGATGAAAATCAGAAGTACATTTCCATAGATTTATTTAGTTTTTTACAAAATGATGAAAATCAGAAGTACTTTTCCATAGATTTATTTAGTTTTATACAAAATGATGAAAATCAGAAGTACATATAAATAGATTTATTTAGTTTTATACAAAATGATGAAAATCACATGTAAATTTCCATAGATTTATTTAGTTTTATACAAAATGATGAAAATCAAAAGTACATTTCCATAGATTTATTTAGTTTTATACAAAATGATGAAAATCAGAAGTACATATAAATAGATTTATTTAGTTTTATACAAAATGATGAAAATCCGAAGTACATATAAATAAATTTATTTAGTTTTATACAAAATGATGAAAATCAGAAGTACATATAAATAGATTTATTTAGTTTTATACAAAATGATGAAAATCCGAAGTACATATAAATAGATTTATTTAGTTTTATACAAAATGATGAAAATCAGAAGTACATATAAATAGATTTATTTAGTTTTATACAAAATGATGAATATCAGAAGTACATTTCCATAGATTTATTTAGTTTTATAAAAAATGATGAAAATCAGAAGTACATATGAATAGATTTATTTACTTTTATACAAAATGATGAAAATCAGAAGTACATAATAAATAGATTTATTTAATTTTATACAAAATGATGAAAATCAGAAGTACATATAAATAGATTTATTTAGTTTTATACAAAATGATGAAAATTAGAAGTACATTTCCATAGATTTATTTAGTTTTATACAAAATGATGAAAATCAGAAGTACATTTCCATAGATTTATTTAGTTTTATACAAAAGGATGAAAATCAGAAGTACATATAAATAGATTTATTTAGTTTTATACAAAGTGATGAAAATCAGAAGTACATTTCCATAGATTTATTTAGTTTTATACAAAATGATGAAAATCAGAAGTACATATAAATAGATTTATTTAGTTTTATACAAAATGATGAAAATCAGAAGTACATTTCCATAGATTTATTTAGTTTTATACAAAATGATTAAAATCAGAAGTACATTTCCATAGATTTATTTAGTTTTATACAAAATGATGAAAATCAGAAGTACATATAAATAGATTTATTTAGTTTTATACAAAATGATGAAAATCAGAAGTACATTTCCATAGATTTATTTAGTTTTATACAAAATGATGAAAATCAGAAGTACATTTCCATAGATTTATTTATTTTTATACAAAATGATGAAAATCAGAAGTACATATATATAGATTTATTTAGTTTTATACAAAATGATGAAAATCAGAAGTACATTTCCATAGATTTATTTAGTTTATTCAAAATGATGAAAATCAGAAGTACATTTCCATAGATTTATTTAGTTTTATACAAAATGATTAAAATCAGATGTACATTTCCATAGATTTATTTAGTTTTATACAAAATGATGAAAATCAGAAGTACATATATATAGATTTATTTAGTTTTATACAAAATGATGAAAATCAGAAGTACATTTCCATAGATTTATTTAGTTTTATTCAAAATGATGAAAATCAGAAGTACATATAAAGAGATTTATTTAGGCTTTATTCAAAATGATGAAAATCAGAAGTACATTTCCATAGATTTATTTAGTTTTATAAAAAATGATGAAAATCAGATGTACATATAAATAGATTTATTTAGTTTTATACAAAATGATGAATATCAGAAGTACATTTCCATAGATTTATTTAGTTTTATACAAAATGATGATAATCAGAACTACATATGTATAGATTTATTTAGTTTTATACAAAATGATGAAAATCAGAAGTACATATGAATAGATTTATTTAGTTTTATGCAAAACGATGAAAATCAGATGTACATTTCCATAGATTTATTTAGTTTTATACAAAATGATGAAAATCAGAAGTACATATAAATAGATTTATTTAGTTTTATACAAAATGATGAAAATCAGAAGTACATTTCCATAGATTTATTTAGTTTTATACAAAATGATGAAAATCAACAGTACATTTCCATAGATTTATTTAGTTTTATACAAAACGATGAAAAGCAGAAGTACATATAAATAGATTTATTTAGTTTTATGCAAAATGATGAAAATCAGAAGTACATATGAATAGATTTATTCAGTTTTATACAAAATGGTGAAAATCAGAAGTACATTTACATAGATTTATTTAGTTTTATACAAAATGATGAAAGTCAGAAGTACATTTCCATAGATTTATTTAGTTTTATACAAAATGATGAAAATCAGTTGTACATTTCCATAGATTCATTTAGTTTTATACAAAATGATGAAAATCAGAAGTACATTTCCATAGATTTATTTAGTTATACAAAATGATGAAAATCAGAAGTACATATAAATAGATTTATTTAGTTTTATACAAAATGATGAAAATTAGAAGTACATTTCCATAGATTTATTTAGTTTTATACAAAATGATGAAAATCAGAAGTACATTTCCATAGATTTATTTAGTTTTATACAAAAGGATGAAAATCAGAAGTACATATAAATAGATTTATTTAGTTTTATACAAAGTGATGAAAATCAGAAGTACATTTCCATAGATTTATTTAGTTTTATACAAAATGATGAAAATCAGAAGTACATATAAATAGATTTATTTAGTTTTATACAAAATGATGAAAATCAGAAGTACATTTCCATAGATTTATTTAGTTTTATACAAAATGATGAAAATCAGAAGTACATTTCCATAGATTTATTTACTTTTATACAAAATGATGAAAATCAGAAGTACATATATATAGATTTATTTAGTTTTATACAAAATGATGAAAATCAGAAGTACATTTCCATAGATTTATTTAGTTTTATTCAAAATGATGAAAATCAGAAGTACATATAAAGAGATTTATTTAGTTTTATACAAAATGATGAAAATCACAAGTACATTTCCATAGATTTATTTAGTTTTATACAAAATGATGAAAATCAGAAGTACATCTAAATAGATTTATTTAGTTTTATACAAAATGATGAATATCAGAAGTACATTTCCATAGATTTATTTAGTTTTATAAAAAATGATGATAATCAGCAGTACATATGCATAGATTTATTTAGTTTTATACAAAATGATGAAAATCAGAAGTACATATGAATAGATTTATTTAGTTTTATGCAAAACGATGAAAATCAGATGTACATTTCCATAGATTTATTTAGTTTTATACAAAATGATGAAAATCAGAAGTACATATAAATAGATTTATTTAGTTTTATACAAAATGATGAAAATCAGAAGTACATTTCCATAGATTTATTTAGTTTTATACAAAATGATGAAAATCAGAAGTACATTTCCATAGATTTATTTAGTTTTTTACAAAATGATGAAAATCAGAAGTACTTTTCCATAGATTTATTTAGTTTTATACAAAATGATGAAAATCACAAGTACATATAAATAGATTTATTTAGTTTTATACAAAATGATGAAAATCAGATGTAAATTTCCATAGATTTATTTCGTTTTATACAAAATGATGAAAATCAAAAGTACATTTCCATAGATTTATTTAGTTTTATACAAAATGATGAAAATCAGAAGTACATATAAATAGATTTATTTAGTTTTATACAAAATGATGAAAATCCGAAGTACATATAAATAGATTTATTTAGTTTTATACAAAATGATGAAAATCAGAAGTACATATAAATAGATTTATTTAGTTTTATACAAAATGATGAAAATCCGAAGTACATATAAATAGATTTATTTAGTTTTATACAAAATGATGAAAATCAGAAGTACATATAAATAGATTTATTTAGTTTTATACAAAATGATGAAAATTAGAAGTACATTTCCATAGATTTATTTAGTTTTATACAAAATGATGAAAATCAGAAGTACATTTCCATAGATTTATTTAGTTTTATACAAAAGGATGAAAATCAGAAGTACATATAAATAGATTTATTTAGTTTTATACAAAGTGATGAAAATCAGAAGTACGTTTCCATAGATTTATTTAGTTTTATACAAAATGATGAAAATCAGAAGTACATATAAATAGATTTATTTAGTTTTATACAAAATGATGAAAATCAGAAGTACATTTCCATAGATTTATTTAGTTTTATACAAAATGATTAAAATCAGAAGTACATTTCCATAGATTTATTTAGTTTTATACAAAATGATGAAAATCAGAAGTACATATAAATAGATTTATTTAGTTTTATACAAAATGATGAAAATCAGAAGTACATTTCCATAGATTTATTTAGTTTTATACAAAATGATGAAAATCAGAAGTACATTTCCATAGATTTATTTATTTTTATACAAAATGATGAAAATCAGAAGTACATATATATAGATTTATTTAGTTTTATACAAAATGATGAAAATCAGAAGTACATTTCCATAGATTTATTTAGTTTTATTCAAAATGATGAAAATCAGAAGTACATTTCCATAGATTTATTTAGTTTTATACAAAATGATTAAAATCAGATGTACATTTCCATAGATTTATTTAGTTTTATACAAAATGATGAAAATCAGAAGTACATATATATAGATTTATTTAGTTTTATACAAAATGATGAAAATCAGAAGTACATTTCCATAGATTTATTTAGTTTTATTCAAAATGATGAAAATCAGAAGTACATATAAAGAGATTTATTTAGGCTTTATTCAAAATGATGAAAATCAGAAGTACATTTCCATAGATTTATTTAGTTTTATAAAAAATGATGAAAATCAGATGTACATATAAATAGATTTATTTAGTTTTATACAAAATGATGAATATCAGAAGTACATTTCCATAGATTTATTTAGTTTTATACAAAATGATGATAATCAGAACTACATATGTATAGATTTATTTAGTTTTATACAAAATGATGAAAATCAGAAGTACATATGAATAGATTTATTTAGTTTTATGCAAAACGATGAAAATCAGATGTACATTTCCATAGATTTATTTAGTTTTATACAAAATGATGAAAATCAGAAGTACATATAAATAGATTTATTTAGTTTTATACAAAATGATGAAAATCAGAAGTACATTTCCATAGATTTATTTAGTTTTATACAAAATGATGAAAATCAACAGTACATTTCCATAGATTTATTTAGTTTTATACAAAACGATGAAAAGCAGAAGTACATATAAATAGATTTATTTAGTTTTATGCAAAATGATGAAAATCAGAAGTACATATGAATAGATTTATTCAGTTTTATACAAAATGGTGAAAATCAGAAGTACATTTACATAGATTTATTTAGTTTTATACAAAATGATGAAAGTCAGAAGTACATTTCCATAGATTTATTTAGTTTTATACAAAATGATGAAAATCAGTTGTACATTTCCATAGATTCATTTAGTTTTATACAAAATGATGAAAATCAGAAGTACATTTCCATAGATTTATTTAGTTATACAAAATGATGAAAATCAGAAGTACATATAAATAGATTTATTTAGTTTTATACAAAATGATGAAAATTAGAAGTACATTTCCATAGATTTATTTAGTTTTATACAAAATGATGAAAATCAGAAGTACATTTCCATAGATTTATTTAGTTTTATACAAAAGGATGAAAATCAGAAGTACATATAAATAGATTTATTTAGTTTTATACAAAGTGATGAAAATCAGAAGTACATTTCCATAGATTTATTTAGTTTTATACAAAATGATGAAAATCAGAAGTACATATAAATAGATTTATTTAGTTTTATACAAAATGATGAAAATCAGAAGTACATTTCCATAGATTTATTTAGTTTTATACAAAATGATGAAAATCAGAAGTACATTTCCATAGATTTATTTACTTTTATACAAAATGATGAAAATCAGAAGTACATATATATAGATTTATTTAGTTTTATACAAAATGATGAAAATCAGAAGTACATTTCCATAGATTTATTTAGTTTTATTCAAAATGATGAAAATCAGAAGTACATATAAAGAGATTTATTTAGTTTTATACAAAATGATGAAAATCACAAGTACATTTCCATAGATTTATTTAGTTTTATACAAAATGATGAAAATCAGAAGTACATCTAAATAGATTTATTTAGTTTTATACAAAATGATGAATATCAGAAGTACATTTCCATAGATTTATTTAGTTTTATAAAAAATGATGATAATCAGCAGTACATATGCATAGATTTATTTAGTTTTATACAAAATGATGAAAATCAGAAGTACATATGAATAGATTTATTTAGTTTTATGCAAAACGATGAAAATCAGATGTACATTTCCATAGATTTATTTAGTTTTATACAAAATGATGAAAATCAGAAGTACATATAAATAGATTTATTTAGTTTTATACAAAATGATGAAAATCAGAAGTACATTTCCATAGATTTATTTAGTTTTATACAAAATGATGAAAATCAGAAGTACATTTCCATAGATTTATTTAGTTTTTTACAAAATGATGAAAATCAGAAGTACTTTTCCATAGATTTATTTAGTTTTATACAAAATGATGAAAATCACAAGTACATATAAATAGATTTATTTAGTTTTATACAAAATGATGAAAATCAGATGTAAATTTCCATAGATTTATTTCGTTTTATACAAAATGATGAAAATCAAAAGTACATTTCCATAGATTTATTTAGTTTTATACAAAATGATGAAAATCAGAAGTACATATAAATAGATTTATTTAGTTTTATACAAAATGATGAAAATCCGAAGTACATATAAATAGATTTATTTAGTTTTATACAAAATGATGAAAATCAGAAGTACATATAAATAGATTTATTTAGTTTTATACAAAATGATGAAAATCCGAAGTACATATAAATAGATTTATTTAGTTTTATACAAAATGATGAAAATCAGAAGTACATATAAATAGATTTATTTAGTTTTATACAAAATGATGAAAATTAGAAGTACATTTCCATAGATTTATTTAGTTTTATACAAAATGATGAAAATCAGAAGTACATTTCCATAGATTTATTTAGTTTTATACAAAAGGATGAAAATCAGAAGTACATATAAATAGATTTATTTAGTTTTATACAAAGTGATGAAAATCAGAAGTACGTTTCCATAGATTTATTTAGTTTTATACAAAATGATGAAAATCAGAAGTACATATAAATAGATTTATTTAGTTTTATACAAAATGATGAAAATCAGAAGTACATTTCCATAGATTTATTTAGTTTTATACAAAATGATTAAAATCAGAAGTACATTTCCATAGATTTATTTAGTTTTATACAAAATGATGAAAATCAGAAGTACATATAAATAGATTTATTTAGTTTTATACAAAATGATGAAAATCAGAAGTACATTTCCATAGATTTATTTAGTTTTATACAAAATGATGAAAATCAGAAGTACATTTCCATAGATTTATTTATTTTTATACAAAATGATGAAAATCAGAAGTACATATATATAGATTTATTTAGTTTTATACAAAATGATGAAAATCAGAAGTACATTTCCATAGATTTATTTAGTTTTATTCAAAATGATGAAAATCAGAAGTACATTTCCATAGATTTATTTAGTTTTATACAAAATGATTAAAATCAGAAGTACATTTCCATAGATTTATTTAGTTTTATACAAAATGATGAAAATCAGAAGTACATATATATAGATTTATTTAGTTTTATACAAAATGATGAAAATCAGAAGTACATTTCCATAGATTTATTTAGTTTTATTCAAAATGATGAAAATCAGAAGTACATATAAAGAGATTTATTTAGGCTTTATTCAAAATGATGAAAATCAGAAGTACATTTCCATAGATTTATTTAGTTTTATACAAAATGATGAAAATCAGATGTACATATAAATAGATTTATTTAGTTTTATACAAAATGATGAATATCAGAAGTACATTTCCATAGATTTATTTAGTTTTATACAAAATGATGATAATCAGAACTACATATGTATAGATTTATTTAGTTTTATAGAAAATGATGAAAATCAGAAGTACATATGAATAGATTTATTTAGTTTTATGCAAAACGATGAAAATCAGATGTACATTTCCATAGATTTATTTAGTTTTATACAAAATGATGAAAATCAGAAGTACATATAAATAGATTTATTTAGTTTTATACAAAATGATGAAAATCAGAAGTACATTTCCATAGATTTATTTAGTTTTATACAAAATGATGAAAATCAACAGTACATTTCCATAGATTTATTTAGTTTTATACAAAACGATGAAAAGCAGAAGTACATATAAATAGATTTATTTAGTTTTATGCAAAATGATGAAAATCAGAAGTACATATGAATAGATTTATTTAGTTTTATACAAAATGGTGAAAATCAGAAGTACATTTACATAGATTTATTTAGTTTTATACAAAATGATGAAAGTCAGAAGTACATTTCCATAGATTTATTTAGTTTTATACAAAATGATGAAAATCAGTTGTACATTTCCATAGATTCATTTAGTTTTATACAAAATGATGAAAATCAGAAGTAGATTTCCATAGATTTATTTAGTTATACAAAATGATGAAAATCAGAAGTACATATAAATAGATTTATTTAGTTTTATACAAAATGATGAAAATCAGATGTACATATAAATAGATTTATTTAGTTTCATACAAAATGATGAAAATCAGAAGTACATATAAAAAGATTTATTTACTTTTATACAAAATGATGTAAATCAGAAATACATTTCCATAGATTTATTTAGTTTTATACAAAATGATGAAAATCAGAAGAACATTTCCATAGATTTATTTAGTTTTATACAAAATGATGAAAATCAGAAGTACATATAAATAGATTTATTTAGTTTTATACAAAATGATGAAAATCAGAAGTACATTTCCATAGATTTATTTAGTTTTATCCAAAATGATGAAAATCAGAAGTACATTTCCATAGATTTATTTAGTTTTATACAAAATGATGAAAATCAGAAGGACATTTCCATAGATTTATTTACTTTTATACAAAATGATGAAAATCAGAAGTACATATAAAGAGATTTATTTAGTTTTATACAAAATGATGAAAATCAGAAGTACATATAAATAGATTTATTTAGTTTTATACAAAATGATGAAAATCAGAAGTACATTTCCATAGATTTATTTAGTTTTATACAAAATGATGAAAATCAGAAGTACATATAAATAGATTTATTTAGTTTTATACAAAATGATGAAAATCAGAAGTACATATAAATAGATTTATTTAGTTTTATACAAAATGATTAAAATCAGAAGTACATTTCCATAGATTTATTTAGTTTTATACAAAATGATGAAAATCAGAAGTACATTTCCATAGATTTATTTAGTTTTATACAAAATGATGAAAATCAGAAGTACATATAAATAGATTTATTTAGTTTTATACAAAATGATGAAAATCAGAAGTACATTTACATAGATTTCTTTAGTTTTATACAAAATAATGGAAATCAGAAGTACATATAAATAGATTTATTTAGTTTTATACAAAATGATGAAAATCAGAAGTAAATATAAATAGATTTATTTAGTTTTATGGAAAATGATGAAAATCAGAAGTACATATATATAGATTTATTTAGTTTTATACAAAATGATGAAAATCAGATGTACATATAAATAGATTTATTTAGTTTTATACAAAATGATGAAAATCAGAAGTACATATAAATAGATTTATTTACTTTTATACAAAATGATGAAAATCAGAAATACATTTACATAGATTTATTTACTTTTATACAAAATGATGAAAATCAGAAGTACATTTCCATAGATTTATTTAGTTTTATACAAAATGATGAAAATCAGAAGTACATTTCCATAGATTTATTTAGTTTTATACAAAATGATGAAAATCAGAAGTACATATAAATAGATTTATTTAGTTTTATACAAAATGATGAAAATCAGAAGTACATTTCCATAGATTTATTTAGTTTTATACAAAATGATGAAAATCAGAAGTACATCTAAATAGATTTATTTAGTTTTATACAAAATGATGAAAATCAGAAGTACATATAAATAGATTTATTTAATTTTATACAAAATGTTGAAAACCAGAAGTACATATAAATAGATTTATTTAGTTTTATACAAAATGATGAAAATCAGAAGTACATTTCAATAGATTTATTTAGTTTTATACAAAATGATGAAAATCAGAAGTACATTTCCATAGATTTATTTACTTTTATACAAAATGATGAAAATCAGAAGTACATATAAATAGGTTTATTTACTTTTATACAAAATGATGAAAATCAGAAGTACATTTCCATAGATTTATTTAGTTTTATACAAAATGATGAAAATCAGAAGTACATATAAATAGATTTATTTAGTTTTATACAAAATGATGAAAATCAGAAGTACATTTCCATAGATTTATTTAGTTTTATACAAAATGATGAAAATCAGAAGGAGATATAAATAGATTTATTTAGTTTTATACAAAATGATGAAAATCAGAAGTACATATAAATAGATTTATTTAGTTTTATACAAAATGATGAAAATCAGAAGTACATTTCCATAGATTTATTTAGTTTTATACAAAATGATGAAATTCAGAAGTACATTTCCATAGATTTATTTAGTTTTATACAAAATGATGAAAATCAGAAGTACATATAAATAGATTTATTTAGTTTTATACAAAATGATGAAAATCAGAAGTACATTTACATAGATTTCTTTAGTTTTATACAAAATGATGGAAATCAGAAGTACATATAAATAGATTTATTTAGTTTTATACAAAATGATGAAAATCAGAAGTACATTTCCATAGATTTATTTAGTTTTATACAAAATGTGAAAATCAGAAGTAAATATAAATAGATTTATTTAGTTTTATGGAAAATGATGAAAATCAGAAGTACATATAAATAGATTTATTTAGTTTTATACAAAATGATGAAAATCAGATGTACATATAAATAGATTTATTTAGTTTTATACAAAATGATGAAAATCAGAAGTACATATAAATAGATTTATTTACTTTTATACAAAATGATGAAAATCAGAAATACATTTACATAGATTTATTTACTTTTATACAAAATGATGAAAATCAGAAGTACATTTCCATAGATTTATTTAGTTTTATACAAAATGATGAAAATCAGAAGTACATATAAATAGATTTATTTAGTTTTATACAAAATGATGACAATCAGAAGTACATTTCCATAGATTTATTTAGTTTTATACAAAATAATGAAAATCAGAAGTACATTTCCATAGATTTATTTAGTTTTATACAAAATGATGAAAATCAGAAGTACATATAAATAGATTTATTTACTTTTATACAAAATGATGAAAATCAGAAGTACATTTCCATAGATTTATTTAGTTTTATACAAAATGATGAAAATCAGAAGTACATTTCCATAGATTTATTTAGTTTTATACAAAATGATGAAAATCAGAAGTACATATAAATAGATTTATTTAGTTTTATACAAAATGATGAAAATCAGAAGTACATTTCCATAGATTTATTTAGTTTTATACAAAATGATGAAAATCAGAAGTACATTTCCATAGATTTATTTAGTTTTATACAAAATGATGAAAATCAGAAGTACATATAAATAGATTTATTTAATTTTATACAAAATGTTGAACATCAGAAGTACATATAAATAAATTTATTTAGTTTTATACAAAATGATGAAAATCAGAAGTACATTTCCATAGATTTATTTAGTTTTATACAAAATGATGAAAATCAGAAGGACATTTCCATAGATTTATTTACTTTTATACAAAATGATGAAAATCAGAAGTACATATAAATAGATTTATTTACTTTTATACAAAATGATGTAAATCAGAATTACATTTCCATAGATTTATTTAGTTTTATACAAAATGATGAAAATCAGAAGTACATATAAATAGATTTATTTAGTTTTATACAAAATGATGAAAATCAGAAGTACATTTCCATAGATTTATTTAGTTTTATACAAAATGATGAAAATCAGAAGTACATATAAATAGATTTATTTAGTTTTATACAAAATGATGAAAATCAGAAGTACATTTCCATAGATTTATTTAGTTTTATACAAAATGATGAAAATCAGAAGTACATTTCCATAGATTTATTTAGTTTTATACAAAATGATGAAAATCAGAAGTACATATAAATAGATTTATTTAATTTTATACAAAATGTTGAACATCAGAAGTACATATAAATAAATTTATTTAGTTTTATACAAAATGATGAAAATCAGAAGTACATTTCCATAGATTTATTTAGTTTTATACAAAATGATGAAAATCAGAAGGACATTTCCATAGATTTATTTACTTTTATACAAAATGATGAAAATCAGAAGTACATATAAATAGATTTATTTACTTTTATACAAAATGATGTAAATCAGAATTACATTTCCATAGATTTATTTAGTTTTATACAAAATGATGAAAATCAGAAGTACATATAAATAGATTTATTTAGTTTTATACAAAATGATGAAAATCAGAAGTACATTTCCATAGATTTATTTAGTTTTATACAAAATGATGAAAATCAGAAGTACATCTAAATAGATTTATTTAGTTTTATACAAAATGATGAAAATCAGAAGTACATATAAATAGATTTATTTAATTTTATACAAAATGTTGAAAACCAGAAGTACATATAAATAGATTTATTTAGTTTTATACAAAATGATGAAAATCAGAAGTACATTTCAATAGATTTATTTAGTTTTATACAAAATTATGAAAATCAGAAGTACATTTCCATAGATTTATTTACTTTTATACAAAATGATGAAAATCAGAAGTACATATAAATAGGTTTATTTACTTTTATACAAAATGATGAAAATCAGAAGTACATTTCCATAGATTTATTTAGTTTTATACAAAATGATGAAAATCAGAAGGACATTTCCATAGATTTATTTACTTTTATACAAAATGATGAAAATCAGAAGTACATATAAATAGATTTATTTACTTTTATACAAAATGATGAAAATCAGAATTACATTTCCATAGATTTATTTAGTTTTATACAAAATGATGAAAATCAGAAGTACATATAAATAGATTTATTTAGTTTTATACAAAATGATGAAAATCAGAAGTACATTTCCATAGATTTATTTAGTTTTATACAAAATGTTGAAAATCAGAAGTACATATAAATAGATTTATTTAGTTTTATATAAAATGATGAAAATCAGAAGTACATTTCCATAGATTTATTTAGTTTTATACAAATTGATGAAAATCAGAAGGACATTTCCATAGATTTATTTACTTTTATACAAAATGATGAAAATCAGAAGTACATATAAATAGATTTATTTAGTTTTATACAAAATGATGAAAATCAGAAGTACATATAAATAGATTTATTTAATTTTATAAAAAATGTTGAAAATCAGAAGTACATATAAATAGATTTATTTAGTTTTATACAAAATGATGAAAATCAGAAGTACATTTCAATAGATTTATTTAGTTTTATACAAAATGATGAAAATCAGAAGTACATTTCCATAGATTTATTTACTTTTATACAAAATGATGAAAATCAGAAGTACATATAAATAGATTTATTTACTTTTATACAAAATGATGAAAATCAGAAGTACATTTCCATAGATTTATTTAGTTTTATACAAAATGATGAAAATCAGAAGTACATATAAATAGATTTATTTAGTTTTATACAAAATGATGAAAATCAGATGTACATTTCCATAGATTTATTTAGTTTTATACAAAATGATGAAAATCAGAAGTACATATAAAGAGATTTATTTAGTTTTATACAAAATGATGAAAATCAGAAGTACATTTCCATAGATTTATTTAGTTTTATACAAAATGATGAAAATCAGAAGTACATATAAATAGATTTATTTAGTTTTATACAAAATGATGAAAATCAGAAGTACATATAAATAGATTTATTTAGTTTTATACAAAATGATGAAAATCAGAAGTACATTTCCATAGATTTATTTAGTTTTATACAAAATGATGAAAATCAGAAGTACATTTCCATAGATTTATTTAGTTTTATACAAAATGATGAAAATCAGAAGTACATATAAATAGATTTATTTAGTTTTATACAAAATGATGAAAATCAGAAGTACATTTCCATAGATTTATTTAGTTTTATACAAAATGATGAAAATCAGAAGTACATATAAAGAGATTTATTTAGTTTTATACAAAATGATGAAAATCAGAAGTATATTTCCATAGATTTATTTAGTTTTATACAAAATGATGAAAATCAGATGTACATATAAATAGATTTATTTAGTTTTATACAAAATAATGAAAATCAGAAGTACATATAAATAGATTTATTTAGTTTTATACAAAATGATGAAAATCAGAAGTACATATAAATAGATTTATTTAGTTTTATACAAAATGATGAAAATCAGAAGTACATTTCCATAGATTTATTTAGTTTTATACAAAATGATGAAAATCGGAAGTACATTTCCATAGATTTATTTAGTTTTATACAAAATGATGAAAATCAGAAGTACATATAAATAGATTTATTTAGTTTTATACAAAATGATGAAAATCAGAAGTACATATAAATAGATTTATTTAGCTTTATGCAAAATGAAGAAAATCAGATATACATTTCCATAGATTTATTTAGTTTTATACAAAATGATGAAAATCAGAAGTACATTTCCATAGATTTATTTAGTTATACAAAATGATGAAAATCAGAAGTACATATAAATAGATTTATTTAGTTTTATACAAGATGATGAAAATCAGATGTACATATAAATAGATTTATTTAGTTTTATAAAAAATAATGAAAATCAGAAGTACATATAAATAGATTTATTTACTTTTATACAAAATGATGAAAATCAGAAATACATTTACATAGATTTATTTACTTTTATACAAAATGATGAAAATCAGAAGTACATTTCCATAGATTTATTTAGTTTTATAAAAAATGATGAAAATCAGAAGTACATTTCCATAGATTTATTTAGTTTTATACAAAATGATGAAAATCAGAAGTACATATAAATTGATTTATTTAGTTTTATACAAAATGATGAAAATCAGAAGTACATTTCCATAGATTTATTTAGTTTTATACAAAATGATGAAAATCAGAAGTACATATAAAGAGATTTATTTAGTTTTATACAAAATGATGAAAATCAGAAGTACATATAAATAGATTTATTTAATTTTATACAAAATGTTGAAAATCAGAAGTACATATAAATAGATTTATTTAATTTTATACAAAATGATGAAAATCAGAAGTACATTTCCATAGATTTATTTAGTTTTATACAAAATGATGAAAATCAGAAGAACATTTCCATAGATTTATTTACTTTTATACAAAATGATGAAAATCAGAAGTACATATAAATAGATTTATTTACTTTTATACAAAATGATGAAAATCAGAAGTACATTTCCATAGATTTATTTAGTTTTATACAAAATGATGAAAATCAGAAGTACATATAAATAGATTTATTTAGTTTTATACAAAATAATGAAAATCAGAAGTACATTTCCATAGATTTATTTAGTTTTATACAAAATGATGAAAATCAGAAGTACATATAAAGAGATTTATTTAGTTTTATACAAAATGATGAATATCAGAAGTACATTTCCATAGATTTATTTAGTTTTATACAAAATGATGAAAATCAGAAGTACATATAAATAGATTTATTTAGTTTTATACAAAATGATGAAAATCAGAAGTACATATAAATAGATTTATTTAATTTTATACAAAATGTTAAAAAAAAGAAGTACATATAAATAGATTTATTTAGTTTTATACAAAATGATGAAAATCAGAAGTACATTTCAATAGATTTATTTAGTTTTATACAAAATGATTAAAATCAGAAGTACATTTCCATAGATTTTTTACATTTATAAAAAATGATGAAAATCAGAAGTACATATAAATAGATTCATTTAGTTTTATACAAAATGATGAAAATCAGATGTACATATAAATAGATTTATTTAGTTTTATACAAAATGATGAAAATCAGAAGTACATATAAATAGATTTATTTACTTTTATACAAAATGATGAAAATCAGAAATACATTTACATAGATTTATTTACTTTTATACAAAATGATGAAAATCAGAAGTACATTTCCATAGATTTATTTAGTTTTATACAAAATGATGAAAATCAGAAGTACATTTCCATAGATTTATTTAGTTTTATACAAAATGATGAAAATCAGAAGTACATATAAATAGATTTATTTAGTTTTATACAAAATGATGAAAATCAGAAGTACATTTCCATAGATTTATTTAGTTTTATAGAAAATAATGAAAATCAGAAGTACATTTCCATAGATTTATTTAGTTTTATACAAAATGATGAAAATCAGAAGTACATATAAATAGATTTATTTAATTTTATACAAAATGTTGAAAATCATAAGTACATATAAATAAATTTATTTAGTTTTATACAAAATGATGAAAATCAGAAGTACATTTCCATAGATTTATTTAGTTTTATACAAAATGATGAAAATCAGAAGGACATTTCCATAGATTTATTTACTTTTATACAAAATGATGAAAATCAGAAGTACATATAAATAGATTTATTTACTTTTATACAAAATGATGAAAATCAGAATTACATTTCCATAGATTTATTTAGTTTTATACAAAATGATGAAAATCAGAAGTACATATAAATAGATTTATTTAGTTTTATACAAAATGATGAAAATCAGAAGTACATTTCCATAGATTTATTTAGTTTTATACAAAATGTTGAAAATCAGAAGTACATATAAATAGATTTATTTAGTTTTATATAAAATGATGAAAATCAGAAGTACATTTCCATAGATTTATTTAGTTTTATACAAAATGATGAAAATCAGAAGGACATTTCCATAGATTTATTTACTTTTATACAAAATGATGAAAATCAGAAGTACATATAAATAGATTTATTTAGTTTTATACAAAATGATGAAAATCAGAAGTACATATAAATAGATTTATTTAATTTTATAAAAAATGTTGAAAATCAGAAGTACATATAAATAGATTTATTTAGTTTTATACAAAATGATGAAAATCAGAAGTACATTTCAATAGATTTATTTAGTTTTATACAAAATGATGAAAATCAGAAGTACATTTCCATAGATTTATTTACTTTTATACAAAATGATGAAAATCAGAAGTACATATAAATAGATTTATTTACTTTTATACAAAATGATGAAAATCAGAAGTACATTTCCATAGATTTATTTAGTTTTATACAAAATGATGAAAATCAGAAGTACATATAAATAGATTTATTTAGTTTTATACAAAATGATGAAAATCAGATGTACATTTCCATAGATTTATTTAGTTTTATACAAAATGATGAAAATCAGAAGTACATATAAAGAGATTTATTTAGTTTTATACAAAATGATGAAAATCAGAAGTACATTTCCATAGATTTATTTAGTTTTATACAAAATGATGAAAATCAGAAGTACATATAAATAGATTTATTTAGTTTTATACAAAATGATGAAAATCAGAAGTACATATAAATAGATTTATTTAGTTTTATACAAAATGATGAAAATCAGAAGTACATTTCCATAGATTTATTTAGTTTTATACAAAATGATGAAAATCAGAAGTACATATAAATAGATTTATTTAGTTTTATACAAAATGATGAAAATCAGAAGTACATATAAATAGATTTATTTAGTTTTATGCAAAATGAAGTAAATCAGATATACATTTCCATAGATTTATTTAGTTTTATACAAAATGATGAAAATCAGAAGTACATTTCCATAGATTTATTTAGTTATACAAAATGATGAAAATCAGAAGTACATATAAATAGATTTATTTAGTTTTATACAAAATGATGAAAATCAGATGTACATATAAATAGATTTATTTAGTTTTATAAAAAATAATGAAAATCAGAAGTACATATAAATAGATTTATTTACTTTTATACAAAATGATGAAAATCAGAAATACATTTCCATAGATTTATTTAGTTTTATACAAAATGATGAAAATCAGAAGTACATTTCCATAGATTTATTTAGTTTTATACAAAATGATGAAAATCAGAAGTACATTTCCATAGATTTATTTAGTTTTATACAAAATGATGAAAATCAGAAGTACATATAAATTGATTTATTTAGTTTTATACAAAATGATGAAAATCAGAAGTACATTTCCATAGATTTATTTAGTTTTATACAAAATGATGAAAATCAGAAGTACATTTCCATAGATTTATTTAGTTTTATACAAAATGATGAAAATCAGAAGTACATATAAATAGATTTATTTAATTTTATACAAAATGTTGAAAATCAGAAGTACATATAAATAGATTTATTTAGTTTTATACAAAATGATTAAAATCAGAAGTACATTTCCATAGATTTATTTAGTTTTATACAAAATGATGAAAATCAGAAGAACATTTCCATAGATTTATTGACTTTTATACAAATGGTTGAAAATCAGAAGTACATATAAATAGATTTATTTACTTTTATACAAAATGATGAAAATCAGAAGTACATTTCCATAGATTTATTTAGTTTTATACAAAATGATGAAAATCAGAAGTACATATAAATAGATTTATTTAGTTTTATACAAAATGATGAAAATCAGAAGTACATTTCCATAGATTTATTTAGTTTTATACAAAATGATGAAAATCAGAAGTACATATAAAGAGATTTATTTAGTTTTATACAAAATGATGAATATCAGAAGTACATTTCCATAGATTTATTTAGTTTTATACAAAATGATGAAAATCAGAAGTACATTTCCATAGATTTATTTAGTTTTATACAAAATGATGAAAATCAGAAGTACATATAAATAGATTTATTTAATTTTATACAAAATGTTAAAAAAAAGAAGTACATATAAATAGATTTATTTAGTTTTTGTACAAAATGATGAAAATCAGAAGTAACTTTCAATAGATTTATTTAGTTTTATACAAAATGATGAAAATCAGAAGTACATTTCCATAGATTTATTTACATTTATACAAAATGATGAAAATCAGAAGAACATATAAATAGATTTATTTACTTTTATACAAAATGATGAAAATCAGAAGTACATTTCCATAGATTTATTTAGTTTTATACAAAATGATGAAAATCAGAAGTACATATAAATAGATTTATTTAGTTTTATACAAAATGATGAAAATCAGAAGTATATTTCCATAGATTTATTTAGTTTTATACAAAATGATGAAAATCAGAAGTACATATAATAAGATTTATTTAGTTTTATACAAAATGATGAAAATCAGAAGTACATATAAATAGATTTATTTAATTTTATACAAAATGATGAAAATCAGAAGTACATTTCCATAGATTTATTTACATTTATACAAAATGATGAAAATCAGATGTACATATAAATAGATTTATTTACTTTTATACAAAATGATGAAAATCAGTAGTACATTTCCATAGATTTATTTAGTTTTATACAAAATGATGAAAATCAGAAGTACATATAAATAGATTTATTTAGATTTATACAAAAAGATGAAAATCAGAAGTACATATAAATAGATTTATTTAGTTTTATACAAAATGATGAAAATCAGAAGTACATATAAATAGATTTATTTAGTTTTATACAAAATGATGAAAATCAGAAGTACATTTACATAGATTTCTTTAGTTTTATACAAAATGATGGAAATCAGAAGTACATATAAATAGATTTATTTAGTTTTATACAAAATGATGAAAATCAGAAGTACATATAAATAGATTTATTTAGTTTAATGCAGAATGATGAAAATCAGATATACATTTCCATAGATTTATTTAGTTGTATACAAAATGATGAAAATCAGAAGTACATATAAATAGATTTATTTACTTTTATACAAAATGATGAAAATCAGAAGTACATTTCCATAGATTTATTTAGTTTTATACAAAATGATGAAAATCAGAAGTACATATAAATAGATTTATTTAGTTTTATACAAAATGATGAAAATCAGAAGTACATTTCCATAGATTTATTTAGTTTTATACAAAATGATGAAAATCAGAAGTACATATAAAGAGATTTATTTAGTTTTATACAAAATGATGAATATCAGAAGTACATTTCCATAGATTTATTTAGTTTTATACAAAATGATGAAAATCAGAAGTACATTTCCATAGATTTATTTAGTTTTATACAAAATGATGAAAATCAGAAGTACATATAAATAGATTTATTTAATTTTATACAAAATGTTAAAAAAAAGAAGTACATATAAATAGATTTATTTAGTTTTTGTACAAAATGATGAAAATCAGAAGTAACTTTCAATAGATTTATTTAGTTTTATACAAAATGATGAAAATCAGAAGTACATTTCCATAGATTTATTTACATTTATACAAAATGATGAAAATCAGAAGAACATATAAATAGATTTATTTACTTTTATACAAAATGATGAAAATCAGAAGTACATTTCCATAGATTTATTTAGTTTTATACAAAATGATGAAAATCAGAAGTACATATAAATAGATTTATTTAGTTTTATACAAAATGATGAAAATCAGAAGTATATTTCCATAGATTTATTTAGTTTTATACAAAATGATGAAAATCAGAAGTACATATAATAAGATTTATTTAGTTTTATACAAAATGATGAAAATCAGAAGTACATATAAATAGATTTATTTAATTTTATACAAAATGATGAAAATCAGAAGTACATTTCCATAGATTTATTTACATTTATACAAAATGATGAAAATCAGATGTACATATAAATAGATTTATTTACTTTTATACAAAATGATGAAAATCAGAAGTACATTTCCATAGATTTATTTAGTTTTATACAAAATGATGAAAATCAGAAGTACATATAAATAGATTTATTTAGATTTATACAAAAAGATGAAAATCAGAAGTACATATAAATAGATTTATTTAGTTTTATACAAAATGATGAAAATCAGAAGTACATATAAATAGATTTATTTAGTTTTATACAAAATGATGAAAATCAGAAGTACATTTACATAGATTTCTTTAGTTTTATACAAAATGATGGAAATCAGAAGTACATATAAATAGATTTATTTAGTTTTATACAAAATGATGAAAATCAGAAGTACATATAAATAGATTTATTTAGTTTAATGCAGAATGATGAAAATCAGATATACATTTCCATAGATTTATTTAGTTGTATACAAAATGATGAAAATCAGAAGTACATATAAATAGATTTATTTAGTTTTATACAAAATGATGAAAATCAGAAGTACATTTCCATAGATTTATTTAGTTTTATACAAAATGATGAAAATCAGATGTACATATAAATAGATTTATTTACTTTTATACAAAATGATGAAAATCAGAAGTACATTTCCATAGATTTATTTAGTTTTATACAAAATGATGAAAATCAGAAGTACATATAAATAGATTTATTTAGTTTTATACAAAATGATGAAAATCAGAAGTACATTTCCATAGATTTATTTAGTTTTATACAAAATGATGAAAATCAGAAGTACATTTCCATAGATTTGTTTAGTTTTATACAAAATGATGAAAATCAGAAGTACATTTCCATAGATTTATTTAGTTTTATACAAAATGATGAAAATCAGAAGTACATATAAATAGATTTATTTAGTTTTATACAAAATGATGAAAATCAGAAGTACATTTACATAGATTTCTTTAGTTTTATACAAAATGATGGAAATCAGAAGTACATATAAATAGATTTATTTAGTTTTATACAAAATGATGAAAATCAGAAGTACATTTCCATAGATTTATTTAGTTTTATACAAAATGATGAAAATCAGAAGTACATATAAATAGATTTATTTAGTTTTATGCAAAATGATGAAAATCAGATGTACATATCCATAGATTTATTTAATTTTATACAAAATGATGAAAATCAGAAGTACATATAAATAGATTTATTTAGTTTTATACAAAATGATGAAAACCAGAAGTACATATAAATAGATTTATTTAGTTTTATACAAAATGATGAAAATAAGAAGTATATTTCCATAGATTTATTTAGTTTTATACAAAATAATGAAAATCAGAAGTACATATAAATAGATTTATTTAGTTTTATACAAAATGATGAAAATCAGAAGTACATATAAATAGATTTATTTAGTTTTATACAAAATGATGAAAATCAGAAGTACATTTCCATAGATTTATTTAGTTTTATACAAAATGATGAAAATCAGAAGTACATATAAATAGATTTATTTAGTTTTATACAAAATGATGAAAATCAGAAGTACATTTCCATAGATTTATTTAGTTTTATACAAAATGATGAAAATCAGAAGTACATATAAATAGATTTATTTAGTTTTATACAAAATGATGAAAATCAGAAGTACATATAAATAGATTTATTTAGTTTAATGCAGAATGATGAAAATCAGATATACATTTCCATAGATTTATTTAGTTTTATACAAAATGATGAAAATCAGAAGTACATATAAATAGATTTATTTAGTTTTATACAAAATGATGAAAATCAGAAATACATATAAATAGATTTATTTAGTTGTATACAAAATGATGAAAATCAGAAGTACATATAAATAGATTTATTTAGTTTTATATAAAATGATGAAAATCAGAAGTACATTTCCATAGATTTATTTAGTTTTATACAAAATGATGAAAATCAGATGTACATTTACATAGATTTAATTAGTTTTATACAAAATGATGAAAATCAGAAGTACATTTCCATAGATTTATTTACTTTTATACAAAATGATGAAAATCAGAAGTACATATAAATAGATTTATTTAGTTTTATACAAAATGATGAAAATCAGAAGTACATTTACATAGATTTCTTTAGTTTTATACAAAATGATGGAAATCAGAAGTACATAATTAGATTTATTTAGTTTTATACAAAATGATGAAAATCAGAAGTACATATAAATAGATTTATTTAGTTTAATGCAGAATGATGAAAATCAGATATACATTTCCATAGATTTATTTAGTTTTATACAAAATGATGAAAATCAGAAGTACATATAAATAGATTTATTTAGTTTTATACAAAATGATGAAAATCAGAAGTACATATAAATAGATTTATTTAGTTTTATACAAAATGATGAAAATAAGAAGTATATTTCCATAGATTTATTTAGTTTTATACAAAATGATGAAAATCAGATGTACATATAAATAGATTTATTTAGTTTTATACAAAATGATGAAAATCAGAAGTACATATAAATAGATTTATTTAGTTTTATACAAAATGATGAAAATCAGAAGTACATATAAATAGATTTATTTAGTTTTATACAAAATGATGAAAATCAGAAGTACATATAAATAGATTTATTTAGTTTTATACAAAATGATGAAAAACAGAAGTACATTTCCATAGATTTATTTAGTTTTATACAAAATGATGAAAATCAGAAGTACATTTCCATAGATTTGTTTAGTTTTATACAAAATGATGAAAATCAGAAGTACATTTCCATAGATTTATTTAGTTTTATACAAAATGATGAAAATCAGAAGTACATATAAATAGATTTATTTAGTTTTATACAAAATGATGAAAATCAGAAGTACATTTACATAGATTTCTTTAGTTTTATACAAAATGATGGAAATCAGAAGTACATATAAATAGATTTATTTAGTTTTATACAAAATGATGAAAATCAGAAGTACATTTCCATAGATTTATTTAGTTTTATACAAAATGATGAAAATCAGAAGTACATATAAATAGATTTATTTAGTTTTATGCAAAATGATGAAAATCAGATGTACATATCAATAGATTTATTTAGTTTTATACAAAATGATGAAAATCAGAAGTACATATAAATAGATTTATTTAGTTTTATACAAAATGATGAAAATCAGAAGTACATATAAATAGATTTATTTAGTTTTATACAAAATGATGAAAATAAGAAGTATATTTCCATAGATTTATTTAGTTTTATACAAAATAATGAAAATCAGAAGTACATATAAATAGATTTATTTAGTTTTATACAAAATGATGAAAATCAGAAGTACATATAAATAGATTTATTTAGTTTTATACAAAATGATGAAAATCAGAAGTACATTTCCATAGATTTATTTAGTTTTATACAAAATGATGAAAATCAGAAGTACATATAAATAGATTTATTTAGTTTTATACAAAATGATGAAAATCAGAAGTACATTTCCATAGATTTATTTAGTTTTATACAAAATGATGAAAATCAGAAGTACATATAAATAGATTTATTTAGTTTTATACAAAATGATGAAAATCAGAAGTACATATAAATAGATTTATTTAGTTTAATGCAGAATGATGAAAATCAGATATACATTTCCATAGATTTATTTAGTTTTATACAAAATGATGAAAATCAGAAGTACATATAAATAGATTTATTTAGTTTTATACAAAATGATGAAAATCAGAAGTACATATAAATAGATTTATTTAGTTTTATACAAAATGATGAAAATAAGAAGTATATTTCCATAGATTTATTTAGTTTTATACAAAATGATGAAAATCAGATGTACATATAAATAGATTTATTTAGTTTTATACAAAATGATGAAAATCAGAAGTACATATAAATAGATTTATTTAGTTTTATACAAAATGATGAAAATCAGAAGTACATATAAATAGATTTATTTAGTTTTATACAAAATGATGAAAATCAGAAGTACATATAAATAGATTTATTTAGTTTTATACAAAATGATGAAAAACAGAAGTACATTTCCATAGATTTATTTAGTTTTATACAAAATGATGAAAATCAGAAGTACATTTCCATAGATTTGTTTAGTTTTATACAAAATGATGAAAATCAGAAGTACATTTCCATAGATTTATTTAGTTTTATACAAAATGATGAAAATCAGAAGTACATATAAATAGATTTATTTAGTTTTATACAAAATGATGAAAATCAGAAGTACATTTACATAGATTTCTTTAGTTTTATACAAAATGATGGAAATCAGAAGTACATATAAATAGATTTATTTAGTTTTATACAAAATGATGAAAATCAGAAGTACATTTCCATAGATTTATTTAGTTTTATACAAAATGATGAAAATCAGAAGTACATATAAATAGATTTATTTAGTTTTATGCAAAATGATGAAAATCAGATGTACATATCAATAGATTTATTTAGTTTTATACAAAATGATGAAAATCAGAAGTACATATAAATAGATTTATTTAGTTTTATACAAAATGATGAAAATCAGAAGTACATATAAATAGATTTATTTAGTTTTATACAAAATGATGAAAATAAGAAGTATATTTCCATAGATTTATTTAGTTTTATACAAAATAATGAAAATCAGAAGTACATATAAATAGATTTATTTAGTTTTATACAAAATGATGAAAATCAGAAGTACATATAAATAGATTTATTTAGTTTTATACAAAATGATGAAAATCAGAAGTACATTTCCATAGATTTATTTAGTTTTATACAAAATGATGAAAATCAGAAGTACATATAAATAGATTTATTTAGTTTTATACAAAATGATGAAAATAAGAAGTACATTTCCATAGATTTATTTAGTTTTATACAAAATGATGAAAATCAGAAGTACATATAAATAGATTTATTTAGTTTTATACAAAATGATGAAAATCAGAAGTACATATAAATAGATTTATTTAGTTTAATGCAGAATGATGAAAATCAGATATACATTTCCATAGATTTATTTAGTTTTATACAAAATGATGAAAATCAGAAGTACATATAAATAGATTTATTTAGTTTTATACAAAATGATGAAAATCAGAAATACATATAAATAGATTTATTTAGTTGTATACAAAATGATGAAAATCAGAAGTACATATAAATAGATTTATTTAGTTTTATACAAAATGATGAAAATCAGAAGTACATTTCCATAGATTTATTTAGTTTTATACAAAATGATGGAAATCAGAAGTACATAATTAGATTTATTTAGTTTTATACAAAATGATGAAAATCAGAAGTACATATAAATAGATTTATTTAGTTTAATGCAGAATGATGAAAATCAGATATACATTTCCATAGATTTATTTAGTTTTATACAAAATGATGAAAATCAGAAGTACATTTACATAGATTTAATTAGTTTTATACAAAATGATGAAAATCAGAAGTACATTTCCATAGATTTATTTACTTTTATACAAAATGATGAAAATCAGAAGTACATATAAATAGATTTATTTAGTTTTATACAAAATGATGAAAATCAGAAGTACATTTACATAGATTTCTTTAGTTTTATACAAAATGATGGAAATCAGAAGTACATAATTAGATTTATTTAGTTTTATACAAAATGATGAAAATCAGAAGTACATATAAATAGATTTATTTAGTTTAATGCAGAATGATGAAAATCAGATATACATTTCCATAGATTTATTTAGTTTTATACAAAATGATGAAAATCAGAAGTACATATAAATAGATTTATTTAGTTTTATACAAAATGATGAAAATAAGAAGTATATTTCCATAGATTTATTTAGTTTTATACAAAATGATGAAAATCAGATGTACATATAAATAGATTTATTTAGTTTTATACAAAATGATGAAAATCAGAAGTACATATAAATAGATTTATTTAGTTTTATACAAAATGATGAAAATCAGAAGTACATATAAATAGATTTATATAGTTTTATACAAAATGATGAAAATCAGAAGTACATTTCCATAGATTTATTTAGTTTTATACAAAATGATGAAAATCAGAAGTACATATAAATAGATTTATTTAGTTTTATACAAAATGATTAATATCAGAAGTACATTTCCATAGATTTATTTAGTTTTATACAAAATGATGAAAATCAGAAGTACATATAAATAGATTTATTTAGTTTTATACAAAATGATGAAAATCAGAAGTACATATAAATAGATTTATTTAGTTTTATGCAGAATGATGAAAATCAGATATACATTTCCATAGATTTATTTAGTTTTATACAAAATGATGAAAATCAGAAGTACATATAAATAGATTTATTTAGTTTTATACAAAATGATGGAAATCAGAAGTACATATAAATAGATTTATTTAGTTGTATACAAAATGATGAAAATCAGAAGTACATATAAATAGATTTATTTAGTTTTATACAAAATGATGGAAATCAGAAGTACATATAAATATATTTATTTAGTTGTATACAAAATGATGAAAATCAGAAGTACATATAAATAGATTTATTTAGTTTTATACAAAATGATGAAAATCAGAAGTACATTTCCATAGATTTATTTAGTTTTATACAAAATGATAAAAATCAGATGTACATTTACATAGATTTAATTAGTTTTATACAAAATGATGAAAATCAGAAGTACATTTCCATAGATTTATTTACTTTTATACAAAATGATGAAAATCAGAAGTACATATAAATAGATTTATTTACTTTTATACAAAATGATGAAAATCAGAGTTACATTTCCATAGATTTATTTAGTTTTATACAAAATGATGAAAATCAGAAGTACATATAAATAGATTTATTTAGTTTTATGCAAAATGATGAAAATCAGAAGTATATTTCCATAGATTTATTTAGTTTTATACAAAATGATGAAAATCAGAAGTACATATAAAGACATTTATTTAGTTTTATACAAAATGATGAAAATCAGAAGTACATTTCCATAGATTTATTTAGTTTTATACAAAATGATGAAAATCAGAAGTACATATAAATAGATTTATTTAGTTTTATACAAAATGATGAAAATCAGAAGTACATATAAATAGATTTATTTAGTTTTATACAAAATGATGAAAATAAGAAGTATATTTCCATAGATTTATTTAGTTTTATACAAAATAATGAAAATCAGAAGTACATATAAATAGATTTATTTAGTTTTATACAAAATGATGAAAATCAGAAGTACATATAAATAGATTTATTTAGTTTTATACAAAATGATGAAAATCAGAAGTACATTTCCATAGATTTATTTAGTTTTATACAAAATGATGAAAATCAGAAGTACATATAAATAGATTTATTAAGTTTTATACAAAATGATGAAAATCAGAAGTACATTTCCATAGATTTATTTAGTTTTATACAAAATGATGAAAATCAGAAGTACATATAAATAGATTTATTTAGTTTTATACAAAATGATGAAAATCAGAAGTACATATAAATAGATTTATTTAGTTTAATGCAGAATGATGAAAATCAGATATACATTTCCATAGATTTATTTAGTTTTATACAAAATGATGAAAATCAGAAGTACATATAAATAGATTTATTTAGTTTTATACAAAATGATGAAAATCAGAAATACATATAAATAGATTTATTTAGTTGTATACAAAATGATGAAAATCAGAAGTACATATAAATAGATTTATTTAGTTTTATACAAAATGATGAAAATCAGAAGTACATTTCCATAGATTTATTTAGTTTTATACAAAATGATGAAAATCAGAAATACATTTCAAAAGATTTATTTAGTTTAATACAAAATGATGAAAATCAGAAGTACATTTCCATGGATTTATTTAGTTTTATACAAAATGATGAAAATCAGAAGTACATATAAAGACATTTATTTAGTTTTATACAAAATGATGAAAATCAGAAGTACATTTCCATAGATTTATTTAGTTTTATACAAAATGATGAAAATCAGAAGTACATATAAATAGATTTATTTAGTTTTATACAAAATGATGAAAATCAGCAGTACATATAAATAGATTTATTTAGTTTTATACAAAATGATGAAAATCAGAAGTACATTTCCATAGATTTATTTAGTTTTATACAAAATGATGAAAATCAGAAGTACATTTCCATAGATTTATTTAGTTTTATACAAAATGATGAAAATCAGAAGTACATTTCCATAGATTTATTTAGTTTTATACAAAATGATGAAAATCAGAAGTACATATAAATGGATTTATTTAGTTTTATACAAAATGATGAAAATCAGAAGTACATTTACATAGATTTCTTTAGTTTTATACAAAATGATGGAAATCAGAAGTACATATAAATAGATTTATTTAGTTTTATACAAAATGATGAAAATCAGAAGTACATTTCCATAGATTTATTTAGTTTTATACAAAATAATGAAAATCAGAAGTACATATAAATAGATTTATTTAGTTTTATACAAAATGATGAAAATCAGAAGTACATATAAATAGATTTATTTAGTTTTATACAAAATGATGAAAATCAGAAGTACATTTCCATAGATTTATTTAGTTTTATACAAAATGATGAAAATCAGAAGTACATATAAATAGATTTATTTAGTTTTATACAAAATGATGAAAATCAGAAGTACATTTCCATAGATTTATTTAGTTTTATACAAAATGATGAAAATCAGAAGTACATATAAATAGATTTATTTAGTTTTATACAAAATGATGAAAATCAGAAGTACATATAAATAGATTTATTTAGTTTAATGCAGAATGATGAAAATCAGATATACATTTCCATAGATTTATTTAGTTTTATACAAAATGATGAAAATCAGAAGTACATATAAATAGATTTATTTAGTTTTATACAAAATGATGAAAATCAGAAGTACATATAAATAGATTTATTTAGTTTTATACAAAATGATGAAAAGTAAGAAGTATATTTCCATAGATTTATTTAGTTTTATACAAAATAATGAAAATCAGATGTACATATAAATAGATTTATTTAGTTTTATACAAAATGATGAAAATCAGAAGTACATATAAATAGATTTATTTAGTTTTATACAAAATGATGAAAATCAGAAGTACATATAAATAGATTTATTTAGTTTTATACAAAATGATGAAAATCAGAAGTACATATAAATAGATTTATTTAGTTTTATACAAAATGATGAAAAACAGAAGTACATTTCCATAGATTTATTTAGTTTTATACAAAATGATGAAAATCAGAAGTACATTTCCATAGATTTGTTTAGTTTTATACAAAATGATGAAAATCAGAAGTACATTTCCATAGATTTATTTAGTTTTATACAAAATGATGAAAATCAGAAGTACATATAAATAGATTTATTTAGTTTTATACAAAATGATGAAAATCAGAAGTACATTTACATAGATTTCTTTAGTTTTATACAAAATGATGGAAATCAGAAGTACATATAAATAGATTTATTTAGTTTTATACAAAATGATGAAAATCAGAAGTACATTTCCATAGATTTATTTAGTTTTATACAAAATGATGAAAATCAGAAGTACATATAAATAGATTTATTTAGTTTTATGCAAAATGATGAAAATCAGATGTACATATCAATAGATTTATTTAGTTTTATACAAAATGATGAAAATCAGAAGTACATATAAATAGATTTATTTAGTTTTATACAAAATGATGAAAATCAGAAGTACATATAAATAGATTTATTTAGTTTTATACAAAATGATGAAAATAAGAAGTATATTTCCATAGATTTATTTAGTTTTATACAAAATAATGAAAATCAGAAGTACATATAAATAGATTTATTTAGTTTTATACAAAATGATGAAAATCAGAAGTACATATAAATAGATTTATTTAGTTTTATACAAAATGATGAAAATCAGAAGTACATTTCCATAGATTTATTTAGTTTTATACAAAATGATGAAAATCAGAAGTACATATAAATAGATTTATTTAGTTTTATACAAAATGATGAAAATCAGAAGTACATTTCCATAGATTTATTTAGTTTTATACAAAATGATGAAAATCAGAAGTACATATAAATAGATTTATTTAGTTTTATACAAAATGATGAAAATCAGAAGTACATATAAATAGATTTATTTAGTTTAATGCAGAATGATGAAAATCAGATATACATTTCCATAGATTTATTTAGTTTTATACAAAATGATGAAAATCAGAAGTACATATAAATAGATTTATTTAGTTTTATACAAAATGATGAAAATCAGAAATACATATAAATAGATTTATTTAGTTGTATACAAAATGATGAAAATCAGAAGTACATATAAATAGATTTATTTAGTTTTATACAAAATGATGAAAATCAGAAGTACATTTCCATAGATTTATTTAGTTTTATACAAAATGATGAAAATCAGATGTACATTTACATAGATTTAATTAGTTTTATACAAAATGATGAAAATCAGAAGTACATTTCCATAGATTTATTTACTTTTATACAAAATGATGAAAATCAGAAGTACATATAAATAGATTTATTTAGTTTTATACAAAATGATGAAAATCAGAAGTACATTTACATAGATTTCTTTAGTTTTATACAAAATGATGGAAATCAGAAGTACATAATTAGATTTATTTAGTTTTATACAAAATGATGAAAATCAGAAGTACATATAAATAGATTTATTTAGTTTAATGCAGAATGATGAAAATCAGATATACATTTCCATAGATTTATTTAGTTTTATACAAAATGATGAAAATCAGAAGTACATATAAATAGATTTATTTAGTTTTATACAAAATGATGAAAATAAGAAGTATATTTCCATAGATTTATTTAGTTTTATACAAAATGATGAAAATCAGATGTACATATAAATAGATTTATTTAGTTTTATACAAAATGATGAAAATCAGAAGTACATATAAATAGATTTATTTAGTTTTATACAAAATGATGAAAATCAGAAGTACATATAAATAGATTTATATAGTTTTATACAAAATGATGAAAATCAGAAGTACATTTCCATAGATTTATTTAGTTTTATACAAAATGATGAAAATCAGAAGTACATATAAATAGATTTATTTAGTTTTATACAAAATGATTAATATCAGAAGTACATTTCCATAGATTTATTTAGTTTTATACAAAATGATGAAAATCAGAAGTACATATAAATAGATTTATTTAGTTTTATACAAAATGATGAAAATCAGAAGTACATATAAATAGATTTATTTAGTTTTATGCAGAATGATGAAAATCAGATATACATTTCCATAGATATATTTAGTTTTATACAAAATGATGAAAATCAGAAGTACATATAAATAGATTTATTTAGTTTTATACAAAATGATGGAAATCAGAAGTACATATAAATAGATTTATTTAGTTGTATACAAAATGATGAAAATCAGAAGTACATATAAATAGATTTATTTAGTTTTATACAAAATGATGGAAATCAGAAGTACATATAAATAGATTTATTTAGTTGTATACAAAATGATGAAAATCAGAAGTACATATAAATAGATTTATTTAGTTTTATACAAAATGATGAAAATCAGAAGTACATTTCCATAGATTTATTTAGTTTTATACAAAATGATAAAAATCAGATGTACATTTACATAGATTTAATTAGTTTTATACAAAATGATGAAAATCAGAAGTACATTTCCATAGATTTATTTACTTTTATACAAAATGATGAAAATCAGAAGTACATATAAATAGATTTATTTACTTTTATACAAAATGATGAAAATCAGAGTTACATTTCCATAGATTTATTTAGTTTTATACAAAATGATGAAAATCAGAAGTACATATAAATAGATTTATTTAGTTTTATGCAAAATGATGAAAATCAGAAGTATATTTCCATAGATTTATTTAGTTTTATACAAAATGATGAAAATCAGAAGTACATATAAAGACATTTATTTAGTTTTATACAAAATGATGAAAATCAGAAGTACATTTCCATAGATTTATTTAGTTTTATACAAAATGATGAAAATCAGAAGTACATATAAATAGATTTATTTAGTTTTATACAAAATGATGAAAATCAGAAGTACATATAAATAGATTTATTTAGTTTTATACAAAATGATGAAAATAAGAAGTATATTTCCATAGATTTATTTAGTTTTATACAAAATAATGAAAATCAGAAGTACATATAAATAGATTTATTTAGTTTTATACAAAATGATGAAAATCAGAAGTACATATAAATAGATTTATTTAGTTTTATACAAAATGATGAAAATCAGAAGTACATTTCCATAGATTTATTTAGTTTTATACAAAATGATGAAAATCAGAAGTACATATAAATAGATTTATTAAGTTTTATACAAAATGATGGAAATCAGAAGTACATTACCATAGATTTATTTAGTTTTATACAAAATGATGAAAATCAGAAGTACATATAAATAGATTTATTTAGTTTTATACAAAATGATGAAAATCAGAAGTACATATAAATAGATTTATTTAGTTTAATGCAGAATGATGAAAATCAGATATATATTTCCATAGATTTATTTAGTTTTATACAAAATGATGAAAATCAGAAGTACATATAAATAGATTTATTTAGTTTTATACAAAATGATGAAAATCAGAAATACATATAAATAGATTTATTTAGTTGTATACAAAATGATGAAAATCAGAAGTACATATAAATAGATTTATTTAGTTTTATACAAAATGATGAAAATCAGAAGTACATTTCCATAGATTTATTTAGTTTTATACAAAATGATGAAAATCAGAAATACATTTCAAAAGATTTATTTAGTTTAATACAAAATGATGAAAATCAGAAGTACATTTCCATGGATTTATTTAGTTTTATACAAAATGATGAAAATCAGAAGTACATATAAAGACATTTATTTAGTTTTATACAAAATGATGAAAATCAGAAGTACATTTCCATAGATTTATTTAGTTTTATACAAAATGATGAAAATCAGAAGTACATATAAATAGATTTATTTAGTTTTATACAAAATGATGAAAATCAGCAGTACATATAAATAGATTTATTTAGTTTTATACAAAATGATGAAAATCAGAAGTACATTTCCATAGATTTATTTAGTTTTATACAAAATGATGAAAATCAGAAGTACATTTCCATAGATTTATTTAGTTTTATACAAAATGATGAAAATCAGAAGTACATATAAATGGATTTATTTAGTTTTATACAAAATGATGAAAATCAGAAGTACATTTACATAGATTTCTTTAGTTTTATACAAAATGATGGAAATCAGAAGTACATATAAATAGATTTATTTAGTTTTATACAAAATGATGAAAATCAGAAGTACATTTCCATAGATTTATTTAGTTTTATACAAAATGATGAAAATCAGAAGTACATATAAATAGATTTATTTAGTTTTATGCAAAATGATGAAAATCAGATGTACATATCCATAGATTTATTTAGTTTTATACAAAATGATGAAATTCAGAAGTACATATAAATAGATTTATTTAGTTTTATACAAAATGATGAAAATCAGAAGTACATATAAATAGATTTATTTAGTTTTATACAAAATGATGAAAATCAGAAGTACATTTCCATAGATTTATTTACTTTTATACAAAATGATGAATATCAGAAGTACATATAAATAGATTTATTTAGTTTTATACAAAATGATGAAAATCCGAAGTACATATAAATAGATTTATTTAGTTTTATACAAAATGATGAAAATAAGAAGTATATTTCCATAGATTTATTTAGTTTTATACAAAATGATGAAATTCAGATGTACATATAAATAGATTTATTTAGTTTTATACAAAATGATGAAAATCAGAAGTACATATAAATAGATTTATTTAGTTTTATACAAAATGATGAAAATCAGAAGTACATATAAATAGATTTATTTAGTTTTATACAAAATGATGAAAATCAGAAGTACATTTCCATAGATTTATTTACTTTTATACAAAATGATGAAAATCAGAAGTACATATAAATAGATTTATTTACTTTAATACAAAATGATGAAAATCAGACGTACATTTCCATAGATTTATTTAGTTTTATACAAAATGATGAAAATCAGAAGTACATATAAATAGATTTATTTAGTTTTATACAAAATGATGAAAATCAGAAGTACATTTCCATAGATTTATTTAGTTTTATACAAAATGATGAAAATCAGAAGTACATATAAATAGATTTATTTAGTTTTATACAAAATGATTAAAATCAGAAGTACATTTCCATAGATTTATTTAGTTTTATACAAAATGATGAAAATCAGAAGTACATATAAATAGATTTATTTAGTTTTATACAAAATGATGAAAATCAGAAGTACATATAAATAGATTTATTTAGTTTTATGCAGAATGATGAAAATCAGATATACATTTCCATAGATTTATTTAGTTTTATACAAAATGATGAAAATCAGAAGTACATATAAATAGATTTATTTAGTTTTATACAAAATGATGGAAATCAGAAGTACATATAAATAGATTTATTTAGTTCTATACAAAATGATGAAAATCAGAAGTACATATAAATAGATTTATTTAGTTTTATACAAAATGATGAAAATCAGAAGTACATTTCCATAGATTTATTTAGTTTTATACAAAATGATAAAAATCAGATGTACATTTACATAGATTTAATTAGTTTTATACAAAATGATGAAAATCAGAAGTACATTTCCATAGATTTATTTAGTTTTATACAAAATGATGAAAATCAGAAGTACATATAAATAGATTTATTTACTTTTATACAAAATGATGAAAATCAGAAGTACATTTCCATAGATTTATTTAGTTTTATACAAAATGATGAAAATCAGAAGTACATATAAATAGATTTATTTAGTTTTATGCAAAATGATGAAAATCAGAAGTATATTTCCATAGATTTATTTAGTTTTATACAAAATGATGAAAATCAGAAGTACATATAAAGACATTTATTTAGATTTATACAAAATGATGAAAATCAGAAGTACATTTCCATAGATTTATTTAGTTTTATACAAAATGATGAAAATCAGAAGTACATATAAATAGATTTATTTAGTTTTATACAAAATGATGAAAATCAGCAGTACATATAAATAGATTTATTTAGTTTTATACAAAATGATGAAAATCAGAAGTACATTTCCATAGATTTATTTAGTTTTATACAAAATGATGAAAATCAGAAGTACATTTCCATAGATTTATTTAGTTTTATACAAAATGATGTAAATCAGAAGTACATTTCCATAGATTTATTTAGTTTTATACAAAATGATGAAAATCAGATGTACATATAAATGGATTTATTTAGTTTTATACAAAATGATGAAAATCAGAAGTACATTTACATAGATTTCTTTAGTTTTATACAAAATGATGGAAATCAGAAGTACATATAAATAGATTTATTTAGTTTTATACAAAATGATGAAAATCAGAAGTACATTTCCATAGATTTATTTAGTTTTATACAAAATGATGAAAATCAGAAGTACATATAAATAGATTTATTTAGTTTTATGCAAAATGATGAAAATCAGATGTACATATCCATAGATTTATTTAGTTTTATACAAAATGATGAAAATCAGAAGTACATATAAATAGATTTATTTAGTTTTATACAAAATGATGAAAATCAGAAGTACATATAAATAGATTTATTTAGTTTTATACAAAATGATGAAAATAAGAAGTATATTTCCATAGATTTATTTAGTTTTATACAAAATGATGAAATTCAGATGTACATATAAATAGATTTATTTAGTTTTATACAAAATGATGAAAATCAGAAGTACATATAAATAGATTTATTTAGTTTTATACAAAATGATGAAAATCAGAAGTACATATAAATAGATTTATTTAGTTTTATACAAAATGATGAAAATCAGAAGTACATTTCCATACATTTATTTACTTTTATACAAAATGATGAAAATCAGAAGTACATATAAATAGATTTATTTACTTTTATACAAAATGATGAAAATCAGACGTACATTTCCATAGATTTATTTAGTTTTATACAAAATGATGAAAATCAGAAGTACATATAAATAGATTTATTTAGTTTTATGCAAAATGATGAAAATCAGAAGTATATTTCCATAGATTTATTTAGTTTTATACAAAATGATGAAAATCAGAAGTACATATAAAGACATTTATTTAGTTTTATACAAAATGATGAAAATCAGAAGTACATATAAATAGATTTATTTAGTTTTATACAAAATGATGATAATCAGATGTACATTTCCATAGATTTATTTAGTTTTATACAAAATGATGAAAATCAGAAGTACATTTCCATAGATTTATTTAGTTTTATACAAAATGATGAAAATCAGAAGTACATTTCCATAGATTTATTTAGTTTTATACAAAATGATGAAAATCAGAAGTACATATAAATGGATTTATTTAGTTTTATACAAAATGATGAAAATCAGAAGTACATTTACAATGATTTCTTTAGTTTTATACAAAATGATGGAAATCAGAAGTACATATAAATAGATTTATTTAGTTTTATACAAAATGATGAAAATCAGAAGTACATTTCCATAGATTTATTTAGTTTTATACAAAATGATGAAAATCAGAAGTACATTTCCATAGATTTATTTAGTTTTATACAAAATGATGAAAATCAGAAGTACATATAAATGGATTTATTTAGTTTTATACAAAATGATGAAAATCAGAAGTACATTTACATAGATTTCTTTAGTTTTATACAAAATGATGGAAATCAGAAGTACATATAAATAGATTTATTTAGTTTTATACAAAATGATGAAAATCAGACGTACATTTCCATAGTTTTATTTAGTTTTATACAAAATGATGAAAATCAGAAGTACATATAAATAGATTTATTTAGTTTTATGCAAAATGATGAAAATCAGAAGTATATTTCCATAGATTTATTTAGTTTTATACAAAATGATGAAAATCAGAAGTACATATAAAGACATTTATTTAGTTTTATACAAAATGATGAAAATCAGAAGTACATATAAATAGATTTATTTAGTTTTATACAAAAGGATGATAATCAGATGTACATTTCCATAGATTTATTTAGTTTTATACAAAATGATGAAAATCAGAAGTACATTTCCATAGATTTATTTAGTTTTATACAAAATGATGAAAATCAGAAGTACATTTCCATAGATTTATTTAGTTTTATACAAAATGATGAAAATCAGAAGTACATATAAATGGATTTATTTAGTTTTATACAAAATGATGAAAATCAGAAGTACATTTACAATGATTTCTTTAGTTTTATACAAAATGATGGAAATCAGAAGTACATATAAATAGATTTATTTAGTTTTATACAAAATGATGAAAATCAGAAGTACATTTCCATAGATTTATTTAGTTTTATACAAAATGATGAAAATCAGAAGTACATTTCCATAGATTTATTTAGTTTTATACAAAATGATGAAATTCAGATGTACATATAAATAGATTTATTTAGTTTTATACAAAATGATGAAAATCAGAAGTACATATAAATAGATTTATTTAGTTTTATACAAAATGATGAAAATCAGAAGTACATATAAATAGATTTATTTAGTTTTATACAAAATGATGAAAATCAGAAGTACATTTCCATACATTTATTTACTTTTATACAAAATGATGAAAATCAGAAGTACATATAAATAGATTTATTTACTTTTATACAAAATGATGAAAATCAGACGTACATTTCCATAGATTTATTTAGTTTTATACAAAATGATGAAAATCAGAAGTACATATAAATAGATTTATTTAGTTTTATGCAAAATGATGAAAATCAGAAGTATATTTCCATAGATTTATTTAGTTTTATACAAAATGATGAAAATCAGAAGTACATATAAAGACATTTATTTAGTTTTATACAAAATGATGAAAATCAGAAGTACATATAAATAGATTTATTTAGTTTTATACAAAATGATGATAATCAGATGTACATTTCCATAGATTTATTTAGTTTTATACAAAATGATGAAAATCAGAAGTACATTTCCATAGATTTATTTAGTTTTATACAAAATGATGAAAATCAGAAGTACATTTCCATAGATTTATTTAGTTTTATACAAAATGATGAAAATCAGAAGTACATATAAATGGATTTATTTAGTTTTATACAAAATGATGAAAATCAGAAGTACATTTACAATGATTTCTTTAGTTTTATACAAAATGATGGAAATCAGAAGTACATATAAATAGATTTATTTAGTTTTATACAAAATGATGAAAATCAGAAGTACATTTCCATAGATTTATTTAGTTTTATACAAAATGATGAAAATCAGAAGTACATTTCCATAGATTTATTTAGTTTTATACAAAATGATGAAAATCAGAAGTACATATAAATGGATTTATTTAGTTTTATACAAAATGATGAAAATCAGAAGTACATTTACATAGATTTCTTTAGTTTTATACAAAATGATGGAAATCAGAAGTACATATAAATAGATTTATTTAGTTTTATACAAAATGATGAAAATCAGACGTACATTTCCATAGATTTATTTAGTTTTATACAAAATGATGAAAATCAGAAGTACATATAAATAGATTTATTTAGTTTTATGCAAAATGATGAAAATCAGAAGTATATTTCCATAGATTTATTTAGTTTTATACAAAATGATGAAAATCAGAAGTACATATAAAGACATTTATTTAGTTTTATACAAAATGATGAAAATCAGAAGTACATATAAATAGATTTATTTAGTTTTATACAAAAGGATGATAATCAGATGTACATTTCCATAGATTTATTTAGTTTTATACAAAATGATGAAAATCAGAAGTACATTTCCATAGATTTATTTAGTTTTATACAAAATGATGAAAATCAGAAGTACATTTCCATAGATTTATTTAGTTTTATACAAAATGATGAAAATCAGAAGTACATATAAATGGATTTATTTAGTTTTATACAAAATGATGAAAATCAGAAGTACATTTACAATGATTTCTTTAGTTTTATACAAAATGATGGAAATCAGAAGTACATATAAATAGATTTATTTAGTTTTATACAAAATGATGAAAATCAGAAGTACATTTCCATAGATTTATTTAGTTTTATACAAAATGATGAAAATCAGAAGTACATTTCCATAGATTTATTTAGTTTTATACAAAATGATGAAAATCAGAAGTACATATAAATGGATTTATTTAGTTTTATACAAAATGATGAAAATCAGAAGTACATTTACATAGATTTCTTTAGTTTTATACAAAATGATGGAAATCAGAAGTACTTATAAATAGATTTATTTAGTTTTATACAAAATGATGAAAATCAGACGTACATTTCCATAGATTTATTTAGTTTTATACAAAATGATGAAAATCAGAAGTACATTTCCATAGATTTATTTAGTTTTATACAAAATGATGAAAATCAGATGTACATTTACATAGATTTATTTAGTTTTATACAAAATGATGAAAATCAGAAGTACATATAAATAGATTTATTTAGTTTTATACAAAATGATGAAAATCAGAAGTACATATAAATAGATTTATTTACTTTTATACAAAATGATGAAAATCAGAAGTACATATAAATAGATTTATTTAGTTTTATACAAAATGATGAAAATCAGAAGTACATTTCCATATATTTATTTAGTTTTATACAAAATGATGAAAATCAGAAGTACATATAAATAGATTTATTTAGTTTTATGCAAAATGATGAAAATCAGATATACATTTCCATAGATTTATTTAGTTTTATACAAAATGATGAAAATCAGAAGTACATATAAATAGATTTATTTAGTTTTATGCAAAATGATGAAAATCAGATATACATTTCCATAGATTTATTTAGTTTTATACAAAATGATGAAAATCAGAAGTACATATAAATAGATTTATTTAGTTTTATACAAAATGATGAAAATCAGAAGTACATATAAATAGATTTATTTAGTTTTATACAAAATGATGAAAATCAGAAGTACATTTCCATAGATTTATTTAGTTTTATACAAAATGATGAAAATCAGATGTACATTTACATAGATTTAATTAGTTTTATACAAAATGATGAAAATCAGAAGTACATTTCCATAGATTTATTTAGTTTTATACAAAATGATGAAAATCAGATGTACACTTACATAGATTTATTTAGTTTTATACAAAATGATGAAAATCAGAAGTACATATAAATAGATTTATTTAGTTTTATTCAAAATGATGAAAATCAGAAGTACATATAAATAGATTTATTTAGTTTTATACAAAATGATGAAAATCAGAAGTACATATAAATAGATTTATTTAGTTTTATACAAAATGATGAAAATCAGTACATTTCCATAGATTTATTTAGATTTATACAAAATGATGAGAATCAGATGTACATTTCCATAGATTTATTCAGTTTAATACAAAATGATTAAAATCAGAAGTACATTTCCATAGATTTATTTAGTTTTATACAAAATGATGAAAATCAGAAGTACATATAAATAGATTTATTTAGTTTTATACAAAATGATGAAAATCAGAAGTATATTTCCATAGATTTATTTAGTTTTATACAAAATGATGAAAGTCAGATGTACATATAAATAGATTTATTTAGTTTTATACAAAATGATTAAAATCAGAAGTACATATAAATAGATTTATTTAGTTTTATACAAAATGATGAAAATCAGAAGTACATTTCCATAGATTTATTTAGTTTTATACAAAATGATGAAAATCAGAAGTACATATGAATAGATTTATTTACTTTTATACAAAATGATGAAAATCAGAAGTACATATAAATAGATTTATTTAATTTTATACAAAATGATGAAAATCAGAAATACATATAAATAGATTTATTTAGTTTTATACAAATGATGAAAATCAGAAGTACATATAAATAGATTTATTTAGTTTTATACAAAATGATGAAAATCAGAAGTACATTTACATAGATTTATTTAGTTTTATACAAAATGATTAAAATCAGAAAAAATATAAATAAATAGATTTATTTAGTTTTATACAAAATGATTACAATAACAAGTACGTATAAATAGATTTATTTAGTTTTATACAAAATGATGAAAATCAGAAGTACATATAAATAGATTTATTTAGTTTTATGCAAAATGATGAAAATCAGATGTACATATCCATAGATTTATTTAGTTTTATACAAAATGATGAAAATCAGAAGTACATATAAATAGATTTATTTAGTTTTATACAAAATGATGAAAATCAGAAGTACATATAAATAGATTTATTTAGTTTAATACAAAATGATGAAAATCAGAAGTATATTTCCATAGATTTATTTACTTTTATACAAAATGATGAAAATCAGAAGTACATATAAATAGATTTATTTAGTTTTATACAAAATGATGAAAATCCGACGTACATATAAATAGATTTATTTAGTTTTATACAAAATGATGAAAATAAGAAGTATATTTCCATAGATTTATTTAGTTTTATACAAAATGATGAAATTCAGATGTACATATAAATAGATTTATTTAGTTTTATACAAAATGATGAAAATCAGAAGTACATATAAATAGATTTATTTAGTTTTATACAAAATGATGAAAATCAGAAGTACATATAAATAGATTTATTTAGTTTTATACAAAATGATGAAAATCAGAAGTACATTTCCATACATTTATTTACTTTTATACAAAATGATGAAAATCAGAAGTACATATAAATAGATTTATTTACTTTTATACAAAATGATGAAAATCAGACGTACATTTCCATAGATTTATTTAGTTTTATACAAAATGATGAAAATCAGAAGTACATATAAATAAATTTATTTAGTTTTATGCAAAATGATGAAAATCAGAAGTATATTTCCATAGATTTATTTAGTTTTATACAAAATGATGAAAATCAGAAGTACATATAAAGACATTTATTTAGTTTTATACAAAATGATGAAAATCAGAAGTACATATAAATAGATTTATTTAGTTTTATACAAAATGATGATAATCAGATGTACATTTCCATAGATTTATTTAGTTTTATACAAAATGATGAAAATCAGAAGTACATTTCCATAGATTTATTTAGTTTTATACAAAATGATGAAAATCAGAAGTACATTTCCATAGATTTATTTAGTTTTATACAAAATGATGAAAATCAGAAGTACATATAAATGGATTTATTTAGTTTTATACAAAATGATGAAAATCAGAAGTACATTTACAATGATTTCTTTAGTTTTATACAAAATGATGGAAATCAGAAGTACATATAAATAGATTTATTTAGTTTTATACAAAATGATGAAAATCAGAAGTACATTTCCATAGATTTATTTAGTTTTATACAAAATGATGAAAATCAGAAGTACATTTCCATAGATTTATTTAGTTTTATACAAAATGATGAAAATCAGAAGTACATATAAATGGATTTATTTAGTTTTATACAAAATGATGAAAATCAGAAGTACATTTACATAGATTTCTTTAGTTTTATACAAAATGATGGAAATCAGAAGTACATATAAATAGATTTATTTAGTTTTATACAAAATGATGAAAATCAGAAGTACATTTCCATAGATTTATTTAGTTTTATACAAAATGATGAAAATCAGAAGTACATTTCCATAGATTTATTTAGTTTTATACAAAATGATGAAAATCAGATGTACATTTCCATAGATTTATTTAGTTTTATACAAAATGATGAAAATCAGAAGTACATATAAATAGATTTATTTAGTTTTATACAAAATGATGAAAATCAGAAGTACATATAAATAGATTTATTTATTTTTATACAAAATGATGTAAATCAGAAGTACATATAAATAGATTTATTTAGTTTTATACAAAATGATGAAAATCAGAAGTACATTTCCATATATTTATTTAGTTTTATACAAAATGATGAAAATCAGAAGTACATATAAATAGATTTATTTAGTTTTATGCAAAATGATGAAAATCAGATATACATTTCCATAGATTTATTTAGTTTTATACAAAATGATGAAAATCAGAAGTACATATAAATAGATTTATTTAGTTTTATGCAAAATGATGAAAATCAGATATACATTTCCATAGATTTATTTAGTTTTATACAAAATGATGAAAATCAGAAGTACATATAAATAGATTTATTTAGTTTTATACAAAATGATGAAAATCAGAAGTACATATAAATAGATTTATTTAGATTTATACAAAATGATGAAAATCAGAAGTACATTTCCATAGATTTATTTAGTTTTATACAAAATGATGAAAATCAGATGTACATTTACATAGATTTAATTAGTTTTATACAAAATGATGAAAATCAGAAGTACATTTCCATAGATTTATTTAGTTTTATACAAAATGATGAAAATCAGATGTACACTTACATAGATTTATTTAGTTTTATACAAAATGATGAAAATCAGAAGTACATATAAATAGATTTATTTAGTTTTATACAAAATGATGAAAATCAGAAGTACATATAAATAGATTTATTTAGTTTTATACAAAATGATGAAAATCAGAAGTACATATAAATAGATTTATTTAGTTTTATACAAAATGATGAAAATCAGTACATTTCCATAGATTTATTTAGATTTATACAAAATGATGAGAATCAGATGTACATTTCCATAGATTTATTCCGTTTAATACAAAATGATTAAAATCAGAAGTACATTTCCATAGATTTATTTAGTTTTATACAAAATGATGAAAATCAGAAGTACATATAAATAGATTTATTTAGTTTTATACAAAATGATGAAAATCAGAAGTATATTTCCATAGATTTATTTAGTTTTATACAAAATGATGAAAGTCAGATGTACATATAAATAGATTTATTTAGTTTTATACAAAATGATTAAAATCAGAAGTACATATAAATAGATTTATTTAGTTTTATACAAAATGATGAAAATCAGAAGTACATATAAATAGATTTATTTAGTTTTATACAAAATGATGAAAATCAGAAGTACATTTCCATAGATTTATTTAGTTTTATACAAAATGATGAAAATCAGAAGTACATATGAATAGATTTATTTACTTTTATACAAAATGATGAAAATCAGAAGTACATATAAATAGATTTATTTAATTTTATACAAAATGATGAAAATCAGAAATACATATAAATAGATTTATTTAGTTTTATACAAAATGATGAAAATCAGAAGTACATATAAATAGATTTATTTAGTTTTATACAAAATGATGAAAATCAGAAGTACATTTACATAGATTTATTTAGTTTTATACAAAATGATTAAAATCAGAAGTACATTTCCATAGATTTATTTAGTTTAATACAAAATGATGAAAATCAGAAGTACATTTCCATAGATTTATTTAGTTTTATACAAAATGATGAAAGTCTGAATTACATATAAATAGATTTATTTAGTTTTATACAAAATGATGAAAATCAGAAGTATATTTCCATAGATTTATTTAGTTTTATACAAAATGATGAAAATCAGATGTACATATAAAGAGATTTATATAGTTTTATACAAAATGATGAAAATCAGAAGTACATATAAATAGATTTATTTAGTTTTATACAAAATGATGAAAATCAGAAGTACATATAAATAGATTTATTTAGTTTTATACAAAATGATGAAAATCAGAAGTACATTTCCATAGATTTATTTAGTTTTATACAAAATGATGAAAATCAGAAGTACATATAAATAGATTTATTTAGTTTTATACAAAATGATGAAAATCAGATGTACATATAAAGAGATTTATTTAGTTTTATACAAAATGGTGAAAATCAGATGTACATATAAATAGATTTATTTAGTTTTATACAAAATGATGAAAATCAGAAGTACATATAAATAGATTTATTTAGTTTTATACAAAATGATGAAAATCAAAAGTACATTTCCATAGATTTATTTAGTTTTATACAAAATGATGAAAATCAGAAGTACATATAAATAGATTTATTTAGTTTTATACAAAATGATGAAAATCAGAAGTACATTTCCATAGATTTATTTAGTTTTATACAAAATGATGAAAATCAGAAGTACATATAAATAGATTTATTTAGTTTTATACAAAATGATGAAAATCAGAAGTACATATAAATAGATTTATTTAGTTTTATGCAGAATGATGAAAATCAGATATACATTTCCATAGATTTATTTAGTTTTATACAAAATGATGAAAATCAGAAGTACATATAAATAGATTTATTTAGTTTTATACAAAATGATGGAAATCAGAAGTACATATAAATAGATTTTTTTAGTTGTATACAAAATGATGAAAATCAGAAGTACATATAAATAGATTTATTTAGTTTTATACAAAATGATGAAAATCAGAAGTACATTTCCATAGATTTATTTAGTTTTATACAAAATGATGAAAATCAGATGTAAATTTACATAGATTTAATTAGTTTTATACAAAATGATGAAAATCAGAAGTACATTTCCATAGATTTATTTACTTTTATACAAAATGATGAAAATCAGAAGTACATATAAATAGATTTATTTACTTTTATACAAAATGATGAAAATCAGAAGTACATATCCATAGATTTATTTAGTTTTATACAAAATGATGAAAATCAGAAGTACATATAAATAGATTTATTTAGTTTTATGCAAAATTATGAAAATCAGAAGTATATTTCCATAGATTTATTTAGTTTCATACAAAATGATGAAAATCAGAAGTACATATAAAGACATTTATTTAGTTTTATAAAAAATGATGAAAATCAGAAGTACATTTCCATAGATTTATTTAGTTTTATACAAAATGATGAAAATCAGAAGTACATTTCCATAGATTTATTTAGTTTTATACAAAATGACGAAAATCAGAAGTACATATAAATAGATTTATTTAGTTTTATACAAAATGATGAAAATCAGAAGTACATTTCCATAGATTTATTTAGTTTTATATAAAATGATGAAAATCAGAAGTACATTTCCATAGATTTATTTAGTTTTATACAAAATGATGAAAATCAGAAGTACATTTCCATAGATTTATTTAGTTTTATACAAAATGATGAAAATCAGAAGTACATATAAATGGATTTATTTAGTTTTATACAAAATGATGAAAATCAGAAGTACATTTACATAGATTTCTTTAGTTTTATACAAAATGATGGAAATCAGAAGTACATATAAATAGATTTATTTAGTTTTATACAAAATGATGAAAATCAGAAGTACATTTCCATAGATTTATTTAGTTTTATACAAAATGATGAAAATCAGAAGTACATATAAATAGATTTATTTAGTTTTATGCAAAATGATGAATATCAGATGTACATATCCATAGATTTATTTAGTTTTATACAAAATGATGAAAATCAGAAGTACATTTCCATAGATTTATTTACTTTTATACAAAATGATGAAAATCAGAAGTACATATAAATAGATTTATTTAGTTGTATACAAAATGATGAAAATCAGAAGTACATATAAATAGATTTATTTAGTTTTATACAAAATGATGAAAATCAGAAGTACATTTCCATAGATTTATTTAGTTTTATACAAAATGATGAAAATCAGATGTACATTTACATAGATTTAATTAGTTTTATACAAAATGATGAAAATCAGAAGTACATTTCCATAGAGTTATTTACTTTTATACAAAATGATGAAAATCAGAAGTACATATAAATAGATTTATTTACTTTTATACAAAATGATGAAAATCAGAAGTACATATCCATAGATTTATTTAGTTTTATACAAAATGTTGAAAATCAGAAGTACATATAAATAGATTTATTTAGTTTTATGCAAAATGATGAAAATCAGAAGTATATTTCCATAGATTTATTTAGTTTTATACAAAATGATGAAAATCAGAAGTACATTTCCATAGATTTATTTAGTTTTATACAAAATGATGAAAATCAGAAGTACATTTCCATAGATTTATTTAGTTTTATACAAAATGATGAAAATCAGAAGTACATATAAATGGATTTATTTAGTTTTATACAAAATGATGAAAATCAGAAGTACATTTACATAGATTTCTTTAGTTTTATACAAAATGATGGAAATCAGAAGTACATATAAATAGATTTATTTAGTTTTATACAAAATGATGAAAATCAGAAGTACATTTCCATAGATTTATTTAGTTTTATACAAAATGATGAAAATCAGAAGTACATATAAATAGATTTATTTAGTTTTATGCAAAATGATGAAAATCAGATGTACATATCCATAGATTTATTTAGTTTTATACAAAATGATGAAAATCAGAAGTACATATAAATAGATTTATTTAGTTTTATACAAAATGATGAAAATCAGAAGTACATATAAATAGATTTATTTACTTTTATACAAAATGATGAAAATCAGAAGTACATTTCCATAGATTTATTTACTTTTATACAAAATGATGAAAATCAGAAGTACATATAAATAGATTTATTTAGTTTTATACAAAATGATGAAAATCAGAAGTACATATAAATAGATTTATTTAGTTTTATACAAAATGATGAAAATAAGAAGTATATTTCCATAGATTTATTTAGTTTTATACAAAATGATGAAATTCAGATGTACATATAAATAGATTTATTTAGTTTTATACAAAATGATGAAAATCAGAAGTACATATAAATAGATTTATTTAGTTTTATACAAAATGATGAAAATCAGAAGTACATATAAATAGATTTATTTAGTTTTATACAAAATGATGAAAATCAGAAGTACATTTCCATAGATTTATTTACTTTTATACAAAATGATGAAAATCAGAAGTACATATAAATAGATTTATTTACTTTTATACAAAATGATGAAAATCAGAAGTACATTTCCATAGATTTATTTAGTTTTATACAAAATGATGAAAATCAGAAGTACATATAAATAGATTTATTTAGTTTTATGCAAAATGATGAAAATCAGAAGTATATTTCCATAGATTTATTTAGTTTTATACAAAATGATGAAAATCAGAAGTACATATAAAGACATTTATTTAGTTTTATACAAAATGATGAAAATCAGAAGTACATTTCCATAGATTTATTTAGTTTTATACAAAATGATGAAAATCAGAAGTACATATAAATAGATTTATTTAGTTTTATACAAAATGATGAAAATCAGAAGTACATATAAATAGATTTATTTAGTTTTATACAAAATGATGAAAATCAGAAGTACATTTCCATAGATTTATTTAGTTTTATACAAAATGATGAAAATCAGAAGTACATTTCCATAGATTTATTTAGTTTTATACAAAATGATGAAAATCAGAAGTACATTTCCATAGATTTATTTAGTTTTATACAAAATGATGAAAATCAGAAGTACATATAAATGGATTTATTTAGTTTTATACAAAATGATGAAAATCAGAAGTACATTTACATAGATTTCTTTAGTTTTATACAAAATGATGGAAATCAGAAGTACATATAATTAGATTTATTTAGTTTTATACAAAATGATGAAAATCAGAAGTACATTTCCATAGATTTATTTAGTTTTATACAAAATGATGAAAATCAGAAGTACATATAAATAGATTTATTTAGTTTTATGCAAAATGATGAAAATCAGATGTACATATCCATAGATTTATTTAGTTTTATACAAAATGATGAAAATCAGAAGTACATATAAATAGATTTATTTAGTTTTATACAAAATGATGAAAATCAGAAGTACATATAAATAGATTTATTTACTTTTATACAAAATGATGAAAATCAGAAGTACATTTCCATAGATTTATTTACTTTTATACAAAATGATGAAAATCAGAAGTACATATAAATAGATTTATTTAGTTTTATACAAAATGATGAAAATCAGAAGTACATATAAATAGATTTATTTAGTTTTATACAAAATGATGAAAATAAGAAGTATATTTCCATAGATTTATTTAGTTTTATACAAAATGATGAAATTCAGATGTACATATAAATAGATTTATTTAGTTTTATACAAAATGATGAAAATCAGAAGTACATATAAATAGATTTATTTAGTTTTATACAAAATGATGAAAATCAGAAGTACATATAAATAGATTTATTTAGTTTTATACAAAATGATGAAAATCAGAAGTACATTTCCATAGATTTATTTACTTTTATACAAAATGATGAAAATCAGAAGTACATATAAATAGATTTATTTACTTTTATACAAAATGATGAAAATCAGAAGTACATTTCCATAGATTTATTTAGTTTTATACAAAATGATGAAAATCAGAAGTACATATAAATAGATTTATTTACTTTTATGCAAAATGATGAAAATCAGAAGTATATTTCCATAGATTTATTTAGTTTTATACAAAATGATGAAAATCAGAAGTACATATAAAGACATTTATTTAGTTTTATACAAAATGATGAAAATCAGAAGTACATTTCCATAGATTTATTTAGTTTTATACAAAATGATGAAAATCAGAAGTACATATAAATAGATTTATTTAGTTTTATACAAAATGATGAAAATCAGAAGTACATATAAATAGATTTATTTAGTTTTATACAAAATGATGAAAATCAGAAGTACATTTCCATAGATTTATTTAGTTTTATACAAAATGATGAAAATCAGAAGTACATTTCCATAGATTTATTTAGTTTTATACAAAATGATGAAAATCAGAAGTACATTTCCATAGATTTATTTAGTTTTATAAAAAATGATGAAAATCAGAAGTACATATAAATGGATTTATTTAGTTTTATACAAAATGATGAAAATCAGAAGTACATTTACATAGATTTCTCTAGTTTTATACAAAATGATGGAAATCAGAAGTACATATAAATAGATTTATTTAGTTTTATACAAAATGATGAAAATCAGAAGTACATTTCCATAGATTTATTTAGTTTTATACAAAATGATGAAAATCAGAAGTACATATAAATAGATTTATTTAGTTTTATACAAAATGATGAAAATCAGAAGTACATATAAATAGATTTATTTAGTTTTATACAAAATGATGAAAATCAGAAGTACATATAAAGAGATTTATTTAGTTTTATACAAAATGATGAAAATAAGAAGTATATTTCCATAGATTTATTTAGTTTTATACAAAATGATGAAATTCAGATGTACATATAAATAGATTTATTTAGTTTTATACAAAATGATGAAAATCAGAAGTACATATAAATAGATTTATTTAGTTTTATACAAAATGATGAAAATCAGAAGTACATATAAATAGATTTATTTAGTTTTATACCAAATGCTGAAAATCAGAAGTACATTTCCATAGATTTATTTACTTTTATACAAAATGATGAAAATCAGAAGTACATATAAATAGATTTATTTAGTTTTATACAAAATGATGAAAATCAGAAGTACATTTCCATAGATTTATTTAGTTTTATACAAAATGATAAAAAACAGAAGTACATATAAATAGATTTATTTAGTTTTATGCAAAATGATGAAAATCAGATGTACATATCCATAGATTTATTTAGTTTTATACAAAATGATGAAAATCAGAAGTACATATAAATAGATTTATTTAGTTTTATACAAAATGATGAAAATAAGAAGTATATTTCCATAGATTTATTTAGTTTTATACAAAATGATGAAAATCAGAAGTACATATAAATAGATTTATTTAGTTTTATACAAAATGATGAAAATCAGAAGTACATATAAATAGATTTATTTAGTTTTATACAAAATGATGAAAATCAGAAGTACATTTCCATAGATTTATTTAGTTTTATACAAAATGATGAAAATCAGAAGTACATTTCCATAGATTTATTTAGTTTTATACAAAATGATGAAAATCAGAAGTACATTTCCATAGATTTATTTAGTTTTATACAAAATGATGAAAATCAGAAGTACATATAAATGGATTTATTTAGTTTTATACAAAATGATGAAAATCAGAAGTACATTTACATAGATTTCTCTAGTTTTATACAAAATGATGGAAATCAGAAATACATATAAATAGATTTATTTAGTTTTATACAAAATGATGAAAATCAGAAGTACATTTCCATAGATTTATTTAGTTTTATACAAAATGATGAAAATCAGAAGTACATATAAATAGATTTATTTAGTTTTATGCAAAATGATGAAAATCAGATGTACATATCCATAGATTTATTTAGTTTTATACAAAATGATGAAAATCAGAAGTACATATAAATAGATTTATTTAGTTTTATACAAAATGATGAAAATCAGAAGTACATATAAATAGATTTATTTAGTTTTATACAAATTGATGAAAATAAGAAGTATATTTCCATAGATTTATTTAGTTTTATACAAAATGATGAAATTCAGATGTACATATAAATAGATTTATTTAGTTTTATACAAAATGATGAAAATCAGAAGTACATATAAATAGATTTATTTAGTTTTATACAAAATGATGAAAATCAGAAGTACATATAAATAGATTTATTTAGTTTTATACCAAATGATGAAAATCAGAAGTACATTTCCATAGATTTATTTACTTTTATACAAAATGATGAAAATCAGAAGTACATATAAATAGATTTATTTAGTTTTATACAAAATGATGAAAATCAGAAGTACATTTCCATAGATTTATTTAGTTTTATACAAAATGATGAAAATCAGAAGTACATATAAATAGATTTATTTAGTTTTATGCAAAATGATGAAAATCAGATGTACATATCCATAGATTTATTTAGTTTTATTCAAAATGATGAAAATCAGAAGTACATATAAATAGATTTATTTAGTTTTATACAAAATGATGAAAATAAGAAGTATATTTCCATAGATTTATTTAGTTTTATACAAAATGATGAAAATCAGAAGTACATATAAATAGATTTATTTAGTTTTATACAAAATGATGAAAATAAGAAGTATATTTCCATAGATTTATTTAGTTTTATACAAAATGATGAAAATCAGATGTACATATAAATAGATTTATTTAGTTTTATACAAAATGATGAAAATCAGAAGTACATATAAATAGATTTATTTAGTTTTATACAAAATGATGAAAATCAGAAGTACATATAAATAGATTTATTTAGTTTTATACAAAATGATGAAAATCAGAAGTACATTTCCATAGATTTATTTAGTTTTATACAAAATGATGAAAATCAGAAGTACATATAAATAGATTTATTTAGCTTTATACAAAATGATGAAAATCAGAAGTACATTTCCATAGATTTATTTAGTTTTATACAAAATGATGAACATCAGAAGTACATATAAATAGATTTATTTAGTTTTATACAAAATGATGAAAATCAGAAGTACATATAAATAGATTTCTTTAGTTTTATGCAGAATGATGAAAATCAGAAGTATATTTCCATAGATTTATTTAGTTTTATACAAAATGATGAAAATCAGAAGTACATATAAAGACATTTATTTAGTTTTATACAAAATGATGAAAATCAGAAGTACATTTCCATAGATTTATTTAGTTTTATACAAAATGATGAAAATCAGAAGTACATATAAATAGATTTATTTAGTTTTATACAAAATGACGAAAATCAGAAGTACATATAAATAGATTTATTTAGTTTTATACAAAATGATGAAAATCAGAAGTACATTTCCATAGATTTATTTAGTTTTATACAAAATGATGAAAATCAGAAGTACATTTCCATAGATTTATTTAGTTTTATACAAAATGATGAAAATCAGAAGTACATTTCCATAGATTTATTTAGTTTTATACAAAATGATGAAAATCAGAAGTACATTTACATAGATTTCTTTAGTTTTATACAAAATGATGGAAATCAGAAGTACATATAAATAGATTTATTTAGTTTTATACAAAATGATGAAAATCAGAAGTACATTTCCATAGATTTATTTAGTTTTATACAAAATGATGAAAATCAGAAGTACATATAAATAGATTTATTTAGTTTTATGCAAAATGATGAAAATCAGATGTACATATCCATAGATTTATTTAGTTTTATACAAAATGATGAAAATCAGAAGTACATATAAATAGATTTATTTAGTTTTATACAAAATGATGAAAATCAGAAGAACATATAAATAGATTTATTAACTTTTATACAAAATGATGAAAATCAGAAGTACATTTCCATAGATTTATTTACTTTTATACAAAATGATGAAAATCAGAAGTACATATAAATAGATTTATTTACTTTTATACAAAATGATGAAAATCAGAAGTACATATAAATAGATTTATTTAGTTTTATACAAAATGATGAAAATAAGAAGTATATTTCCATAGATTTATTTAGTTTTATACAAAATGATGAAATTCAGATGTACATATAAATAGATTTATTTAGTTTTATACAAAATGATGAAAATCAGAAGTACATATAAATAGATTTATTTAGTTTTATACAAAATGATGAAAATCAGAAGTACATATAAATAGATTTATTTAGTTTTATACAAAATGATGAAAATCAGAAGTACATTTCCATAGATTTATTTACTTTTATACAAAATGATGAAAATCAGAAGTACATATAAATAGATTTATTTACTTTTATACAAAATGATGAAAATAAGAAGTACATTTCCATAGATTTATTTAGTTTTATACAAAATGATGAAAATCAGAAGTACATATAAATAGATTTATTTAGTTTTATGCAAAATGATGAAAATCAGAAGTATATTTCCATAGATTTATTTAGTTTTATACAAAATGATGAAAATCAGAAGTACATATAAAGACATTTATTTAGTTTTATACAAAATGATGAAAATCAGAAGTACATTTCCATAGATTTATTTAGTTTTATACAAAATGATGAAAATCAGAAGTACATATAAATAGATTTATTTAGTTTTATACAAAATGATGAAAATCAGAAGTACATATAAATAGATTTATTTAGTTTTATACAAAATGATGAAAATCAGAAGTACATTTCCATAGATTTATTTAGTTTTATACAAAATGATGAAAATCAGAAGTACATTTCCATAGATTTATTTAGTTTTATACAAAATGATGAAAATCAGAAGTACATATAAATGGATTTATTTAGTTTTATACAAAATGATGAAAATCAGAAGTACATTTACATAGATTTCTCTAGTTTTATACAAAATGATGAAAATCAGAAGTACATATAAATAGATTTATTTAGTTTTATACAAAATGATGAAAATCAGAAGTACATTTCCATAGATTTATTTAGTTTTATACAAAATGATGAAAATCAGAAGTACATATAAATAGATTTATTTAGTTTTATGCAAAATGATGAAAATCAGATGTACATATCCATAGATTTATTTAGTTTTATACAAAATGATGAAAATCAGAAGTACATATAAATAGATTTATTTAGTTTTATACAAAATGATGAAAATCAGAAGTACATATAAATAGATTTATTTAGTTTTATACAAAATGATGAAAATAAGAAGTATATTTCCATAGATTTATTTAGTTTTATACAAAATGATGAAATTCAGATGTACATATAAATAGATTTATTTAGTTTTATACAAAATGATGAAAATCAGAAGTACATATAAATAGATTTATTTAGTTTTATACAAAATGATGAAAATCAGAAGTACATATAAATAGATTTATTTAGTTTTATACAAAATGATGAAAATCAGAAGTACATTTCCATAGATTTATTTACTTTTATACAAAATGATGAAAATCAGAAGTACATATAAATAGATTTATTTAGTTTTATACAAAATGATGAAAATCAGAAGTACATTTCCATAGATTTATTTAGTTTTATACAAAATGATGAAAATCAGAAGTACATATAAATAGATTTATTTAGTTTTATGCAAAATGATGAAAATCAGATGTACATATCCATAGATTTATTTAGTTTTATACAAAATGATGAAAATCAGAAGTACATATAAATAGATTTATTTAATTTTATACAAAATGATGAAAATCAGAAGTACATATAAATAGATTTATTTAGTTTTATACAAAATGATGAAAATAAGAAGTATATTTCCATAGATTTATTTAGTTTTATACAAAATGATGAAAATCAGATGTACATATAAATAGATTTATTTAGTTTTATACAAAATGATGAAAATCAGAAGTACATATAAATAGATTTATTTAGTTTTATACAAAATGATGAAAATCAGAAGTACATATAAATAGATTTATTTAGTTTTATACAAAATGATGAAAATCAGAAGTACATTTCCATAGATTTATTTAGTTTTATACAAAATGATGAAAATCAGAAGTACATATAAATAGATTTATTTAGCTTTATAAAAAATGATGAAAATCAGAAGTACATTTCCATAGATTTATTTAGTTTTATACAAAATGATGAAAATCAGAAGTACATATAAATAGATTTATTTAGTTTTATACAAAATGATGAAAATCAGAAGTACATATAAATAGATTTATTTAGTTTTATGCAGAATGATGAAAATCAGATATACATTTCCATAGATTTATTTAGTTTTATACAAAATGATGAAAATCAGAAGTACATATAAATAGATTTATTTAGTTTTATACAAAATGATGGAAATCAGAAGTACATATAAATAGATTTATTTAGTTGTATACAAAAAGTTGAAAATCAGAAGTACATATAAATAGATTTATTTAGTTTTATACAAAATGATGAAAATCAGAAGTACATATAAATAGATTTATTTACTTTTATACAAAATGATGAAAATCAGAAGTACATATCCATAGATTTATTTAGTTTTATACAAAATGATGAAAATCAGAAGTACATTTCCATAGATTTATTTATTTTTATGCAAAATTATGAAAATCAGAAGTATATTTCCATAGATTTATTTAGTTTTATACAAAATGATGAAAATCAGAAGTACATATAAAGACATTTATTTAGTTTTATACAAAATGATGAAAATCAGAAGTACATTTCCATAGATTTATTTAGTTTTATACAAAATGATGAAAATCAGAAGTACATATAAATAGATTTATTTAGTTTTATACAAAATGACGAAAATCAGAAGTACATATAAATAGATTTATTTAGTTTTATACAAAATGATTAAAATCAGAAGTACATTTCCATAGATTTATTTAGTTTTATACAAAATGATGAAAATCAGAAGTACATTTCCATAGATTTATTTAGTTTTATACAAAATGATGAAAATCAGAAGTACATTTCCATAGATTTATTTAGTTTTATACAAAATGATGAAAATCAGAAGTACATATAAATGGATTTATTTAGTTTTATACAAAATGATGAAAATCAGAAGTACATTTACATAGATTTCTTTAGTTTTATACAAAATGATGGAAATCAGAAGTACATATAAATAGATTTATTTAGTTTTATACAAAATGATGAAAATCAGAAGTACATTTCCATAGATTTATTTAGTTTTATACAAAATGATGAAAATCAGAAGTACATATAAATAGATTTATTTAGTTTTATGCAAAATGATGAAAATCAGATGTACATATCCATAGATTTATTTAGTTTTATACAAAATGATGAAAATCAGAAGTACATTTCCATAGATTTATTTACTTTTATACAAAATGATGAAAATCAGAAGTACATATAAATAGATTTATTTAGTTGTATACAAAATGATGAAAATCAGAAGTACATATAAATAGATTTATTTAGTTTTATACAAAATGATGAAAATCAGAAGTACATTTCCATAGATTTATTTAGTTTTATACAAAATGATGAAAATCAGATGTACATTTACATAGATTTAATTAGTTTTATACAAAATGATGAAAATCAGAAGTACATTTACATAGATTTATTTACTTTTATACAAAATGATGAAAATCAGAAGTACATATAAATAGATTTATTTACTTTTATACAAAATGATGAAAATCAGAAGTACATATCCATAGATTTATTTAGTTTTATACAAAATGATGAAAATCAGAAGTACATATAAATAGATTTATTTAGTTTTATGCAAAATGAGGAAAATCAGAAGTATATTTCCATAGATTTATTTAGTTTTATACAAAATGATGAAAATCAGAAGTAAATATAAAGTCATTTATTTAGTTTTATACAAAATGATGAAAATCAGAAGTACATTTCCATAGATTTATTTAGTTTTATACAAAATGATGAAAATCAGAAGTACATATAAATAGATTTATTTAGTTTTATACAAAATGACGAAAATCAAAAGTACATATAAATAGATTTATTTAGTTTTATACAAAATGATGAAAATCAGAAGTACATTTCCATAGATTTATTTAGTTTATACAAAATGATGAAAATCAGAAGTACATTTCCATAGATTTATTTAGTTTTATACAAAATGATGAAAATCAGAAGTACATTTCCATAGATTTATTTAGTTTTATACAAAATGATGAAAATCAGAAGTACATATAAATGGATTTATTTAGTTTTATACAAAATGATGAAAATCAGAAGTACATTTACATAGATTTCTTTAGTTTTATACAAAATGATGGAAATCAGAAGTAGATATAAATAGATTTATTTAGTTTTATACAAAATGATGAAAATCAGAAGTACATTTCCATAGATTTATTTAGTTTTATACAAAATGATGAAAATCAGAAGTACATATAAATAGATTTATTTAGTTTTATGCAAAATGATGAAAATCAGATGTACATATCCATAGATTTATTTAGTTTTATACAAAATGATGAAAATCAGAAGTACATATAAATAGATTTATTTAGTTTTATACAAAATGATGAAAATCAGAAGTACATATAAATAGATTTATTTAGTTTTATACAAAATGATGAAAATCAGAAGTACATTTCCATAGATTTATTTACTTTTATACAAAATGATGAAAATCAGAAGTACATATAAATAGATTTATTTAGTTTTATACAAAATGATGAAAATCAGAAGTACATATAAATAGATTTATTTAGTTTTATACAAAATGATGAAAATAAGAAGTATATTTCCATAGATTTATTTAGTTTTATACAAAATGATGAAATTCAGATGTACATATAAATAGATTTATTTAGTTTTATACAAAATGATGAAAATCAGAAGTACATATAAATAGATTTATTTAGTTTTATACAAAATGATGAAAATCAGAAGTACATATAAATAGATTTATTTAGTTTTATACAAAATGATGAAAATCAGAAGTACATTTCCATAGATTTATTTACTTTTATACAAAATGATGAAAATCAGAAGTACATATAAATAGATTTATTTACTTTTATACAAAATGATGAAAATCAGAAGTACATTTCCATAGATTTATTTAGTTTTATACAAAATGATGAAAATCAGAAGTACATATAAATAGATTTATTTAGTTTTATGCAAAATGATGAAAATCAGATATACATTTCCATAGATTTATTTAGTTTTATACAAAATGATGAAAATCAGAAGTACATATAAATAGATTTATTTAGTTTTATGCAAAATGATGAAAATCAGATATACATTTCCATAGATTTAATTAGTTTTATACAAAATGATGAAAATCAGAAGTACATATAAATAGATTTATTTAGTTTTATACAAAATGATGAAAATCAGAAGTACATTTCCATAGATTTATTTAGTTTTATACAAAATGATGAAAATCAGATGTACATTTACATAGATTTAATTAGTTTTATACAAAATGATGAAAATCAGAAGTACATTTCCATAGATTTATTTAGTTTTATACAAAATGATGAAAATCAGATGTACATTTACATAGATTATTTAGTTTTATACAAAATGATGAAAATCAGAAGTACATATAAATAGATTTATTTAGTTTTATACAAAATGATGAAAATCAGAAGTACATATAAATAGATTTATTTAGTTTTATACAAAATGATGAAAATCAGAAGTACATATAAATAGATTTATTTAGTTTTATACAAAATGATGAAAATCAGTACATTTCCATAGATTTATTTAGATTTATACAAAATGATGAGAATCAGATGTACATTTCCATAGATTTATTCAGTTTAATACAAAATGATTAAAATCAGAAGTACATTTCCATAGATTTATTTAGTTTTATACAAAATGATGAAAATCAGAAGTACATATAAATAGATTTATTTAGTTTTATACAAAATGTTGAAAATCAGAAGTATATTTCCATAGATTTATTTAGTTTTATACAAAATGATGAAAGTCAGATGTACATATAAATAGATTTATTTAGTTTTATACAAAATGATGAAAATCAGAAGTACATATAAATAGATTTATTTAGTTTTATACAAAATGATGAAAATCAGAAGTACATATAAATAGATTTATTTAGTTTTATACAAAATGATAAAAATCAGAAGTACATTTTCATAGATTTATTTAGTTTTATACAAAATGATGAAAATCAGAAGTACATATAAATAGATTTATTTAATTTTATACAAAATGATTACAATAACAAGTACGTATAAATAGATTTATTTAGTTTTATACAAAATGATGAAAATCAGAAGTACATATAAATAGATTTATTTAGTTTTATACAAAATGATTAAAATCAGAAGTACATTTCCATAGATTTATTTAGTTTTATACAAAATGATGAAAATCAGAAGTACATTTCCATAGATTTATTTAGTTTAATACAAAATGATGAAAATCAGAAGTACATTTCCCTAGATTTATTTAGATTTATACAAAATGATGAAAGTCTGAAGTACATATAAATAGATTTATTTAGTTTTATACAAAATGATGAAAATCAGAAGTATATTTCCATAGATTTATTTAGTTTTATACAAAATGGTGAAAATCAGATGTACATATAAATAGATTTATATAGTTTTATACAAAATGATGAAAATCAGAAGTACATATAAATAGATTTATTTAGTTTTATACAAAACGATGAAAATCAGAAGTACATATAAATAGATTTATTTAGTTTTATACAAAATGATGAAAATCAGAAGTACATTTCCATATATTTATTTAGTTTTATACAAAACGATGAAAATCAGAAGTACATATAAATAGATTTATTTAGTTTCATACAAAATGATGAAAATCAGAAGTACATTTCCATAGATTTATTTAGTTTTATACAAAATGATGAAAATCAGAAGTACATTTCAATAGATTTATTTAGTTTTATACAAAATGATGAAAATCAGAAGTACATATAAATAGATTTATTTAGTTTTATACAAAATGATGAAAATCAGAAGTACATATAAATAGATTTATTTAGTTTTATACAAAATGATGAAAATCAGAAGTGCATTTCCATAGATTTATTTAGTTTTATAAAAAATGAAGAAAATCAAAAGTACATATAAATAGATTTATTTAGTTTTATGCAAAATGATGAAAATCAGAAGTACATTTCAATAGATTTATTTAGTTTTATACAAAATGAAGAAAATCAAAAGTACATATAAATAGTTTTATTTAGTTTTATACAAAATGATGAAAATCAGAAGTATATTTCCATAGATTTATTTAGTTTTATACAAAATGAAGAAAATCAAAAGTACATATAAATAGATTTATTTAGTTTTATGCAAAATGATGAAAATCAGATATACATTTCCATAGATTTATTTAGTTTTATACAAAATGATGAAAATCAGAAGTACATATAAATAGATTTAATTAGTTTTATACAAAATGATGAAAATCAGAAGTGCATTTCCATAGATTTATTTAGTTGTATACAAAAGGATGAAAATCAGAAGTACATATAAATAGATTTATTTAGTTTTATACAAAATGTTGAAAATCAGATGTACATTTACATAGATTTATTTAGTTTTATATAAAATGATGAAAATCAGAAGTACATATAAAGAGATTTATTTAGTTTTATACAAAATGATGAAAATCAGAAGTACATATAAATAGATTTATTTAGTTTTATACAAAATGATGAAAATCAGATATACATTTCCATAGATTTATTTAGTTTTATACAAAATGAAGAAAATCAGAAGTACATATAAATAGATTTATTTAGTTTTATACAAAATGTTGAAAATCAGATGTACATTTACATAGATTTATTTAGTTTTATATAAAATGATGAAAATCAGAAGTACATATAAAGAGATTTATTTAGTTTTATACAAAATGATGAAAATCAGAAGTACATATAAATAGATTTATTTAGTTTTATACAAAATGATGAAAATCAGAAGTACATTTCAATAGATTTATTTAGTTTTATACAAAATGAAGAAAATCAAAAGTACATATAAATAGATTTTTTTAGTTATATACAAAATGATTAAAATCAGAAGTACTTATAAATAGATTTATTTAGTTTTATACAAAATGATGAAAATCAGAACTACATATAAATAGATTTATTTAGTTTTATACAAAATGATTAAAATCAGAAGTACATTTCCATAGATTTATTTAGTTTTATACAAAATGATGAAAATCAGAAGTACATGTCCATAGATTTATTCACTTTTATACAAAATGATGAAAATCAGAAGTACATTTCCATAGATTTATTTACTTTTATACAAAATGATGAAAATCAGAAGTACATTTCCATAGATTTATTTAGTTTTATACAAAATGACGAAAATCAGAAGTACATATAAATAGATTTATTTAGTTTTATAGAAAATGATGAAAATCAGAAGTACATTTCCATAGATTTATTTAGTTTTATACAAAATGATGAAAATCAGAAGTACATATAAATAGATTTATTTAGTTTTATACAAAATGATGAAAATCAGAAGTACATATAAATAGATTTATTTAGTTTTATACAAAATGATGAAAATCAGAAGTACATATAAATAGATTTATTTAGTTTTATACAAAATTATGAAAATCAGAAGTACATTTCCATAGATTTATTTAGTTTTATACAAAATGATGAAAATCAGAAGTACATATGAATAGATTTATTTAATTTTATACAAAATGATGAAAATCAGAAGTACATATAAATAGATTTATTTAATTTTATACAAAATGAAGAAATCAGAAGTACATATAAATAGATTTATTTAGTTTTATACAAAATGATGAATATCAGAAGTACATTTCCATAGATTTATATAGTTTTATACAAAATGATGAAAATAAGATGTACATTTACATAGATTTATTTTGTTTTATACAAAATGATGAAAATCAGAAGTACATATAAATAAATTTATTTAGTTTTATACAAAATGATTACAATAAGAAGTACGTATAAATAGATTTGTTTAGTTTTATACAAAATGATGAAAATCAGAAGTACATATAAATAGATTTATTTAGTTTTATACAAAATGATGAAAATCAGAAGTACATATAAATAGATTTATTTAGTTTTATACAAAATGATGAAAATCAGAAGTACATTTCCATAGATTTATTTAGTTTTATACAAAATGATGAAAATCAGAAGTACATATGAATAGATTTTTTTAGTTATATACAAAATAATTAAAATCAGAAGTACTTATAAATAGATTTATTTAGTTTTATACAAAATGATGAAAATCAGAAGTACATATAAATAGATTTATTTAGTTTTATACAAAATGATTAAAATCAGAAGTTCATTTCCATAGATTTATTTAGTTTTATACAAAATGATGAAAATCATAAGTACATGTCCATAGATTTATTCAGTTGTATAGAAAATGATGAAAATCAGAAGTACATTTCCATAGATTTATTTAGTTTTATACAAAATGATGAAAATCAGATGTACATTTACATAGATTTATTTAGTTTTATACAAAATGATGAAAATCAGAAGTACATATAAATAGATTTTTTTAGTTATGTACAAAATGATTAAAATCAGAAGTACTTATAAATAGATTTATTTAGTTTTATACAAAATGATGAAAATCAGAAGTACATATAAATAGATTTATTTAGTTTTATACAAAATGATTAAAATCAGAAGTACATTTCCATAGATTTATTTAGTTTTATACAAAATGATGAAAATCAGAAGTACATGTCCATAGATTTATTCAGTTTTATACAAAATGATGAAAATCAGAAGTACATTTCCATAGATTTATTTACTTTTATACAAAATGATGAAAATCAGAAGTACATTTCCATAGATTTATTTAGTTTTATACAAAATGACGAAAATCAGAAGTACTTTTCCATAGATTTATGTAGTTTTATACAAAATGATGAAAATCAGAAGTACATATAAATAGATTTATTTAGTTTTATAGAAAATGATGAAAATCAGAAGTACCTTTCCATAGATTTATTTAGTTTTATACAAAATGATGAAAATCAGAAGTACATTTCCATAGATTTATTTAGTTTTATACAAAATGATGAAAATCAGAAGTACATATAAATAGATTTATTTAGTTTTATACAAAATGATGAAAATCCGAAGTACATATAAATAGATTTATTTAGTTTTATACAAAATGATGAAATTCAGAAGTACATATAAATAGATTTATTTAGTTTTATACAAAATGATGAAAATCAGAAGTACATTTCCATAGATTTATTTAGTTTTATACAAAATGATGAAAATCAGAAGTACATATGAATAGATTTATTTAATTTTATACAAAATGATGAAAATCAGATGTACATTTACATAGATTTATTTAGTTTTATACAAAATGATGAAAATGAGAAGTACATATAAATAGATTTTTTTAGTTATATACAAAATGATTAAAATCAGAAGTACTTATAAATAGATTTATTTAGTTTTATACAAAATGATGAAAATCAGAAGTACATATAAATAGATTTGTTTAGTTTTATACAAAATGATTAAAATCAGAAGTACATTTCCATAGATTTATTTAGTTTTATACAAAATGATGAAAATCAGAAGTACATGTCCATAGATTTATTCAGTTTTATACAAAATGATGAAAATCAGAAGTACATTTCCATAGATTTATTTACTTTTATACAAAATGATGAAAATCAGAAGTACATTTCCATAGATTTATTTAGTTTTATACGAAATGACGAAAATCAGAAGTACTTTTCCATAGATTTATGTAGTTTTATACAAAATGATGAAAATCAGAAGTACATATAAATAGATTTATTTAGTTTTATAGAAAATGATGAAAATCAGAAGTACATTTCCATAGATTTATTTAGTTTTATAAAAAATGATGAAAATCAGAAGTACATTTCCATAGATTTATTTAGTTTTATACAAAATGATGAAAATCAGAAGTACATATAAATAGATTTATTCAGTTTTATACAAAATGATGAAAATCAGAAGTACATATAAATAGATTTATTTAGTTTTATACAAAATGATGAAAATCAGAAGTACATATAAATAGATTTATTTAGTTTTATACAAAATGATGAAAATCAGAAGTACATTTCCATAGATTTATTTAGTTTTATACAAAATGATGAAAATCAGATGTACATTTACATAGATTTATTTAGTTTTATACAAAATGATGAAAATCAGAAGTACATATAAATAGATTTTTTTAGTTATATACAAAATAATTAAAATCAGAAGTACTTATGAATAGATTTATTTAGTTTTATACAAAATGATGAAAATCAGAAGTACATATAAATAGATTTATTTAGTTTTATACAAAATGATTAAAATCAGATGTTCATTTCCATAGATTTATTTAGTTTTATACAAAATGATGAAAATCAGAAGTACATGTCCATAGATTTATTCAGTTTTATACAAAATGATGAAAATCAGAAGTACATTTCCATAGATTTATTTAGTTTTATACAAAATGATGAAAATCAGATGTACATTTACATAGATTTATTTAGTTTTATACAAAATGATGAAAATCAGAAGTACATATAAATAGATTTTTTTAGTTATATACAAAATGATTAAAATCAGAAGTACTTATAAATAGATTTATTTAGTTTTATACAAAATGATGAAAATCAGAAGTACATATAAATAGATTTATTTAGTTTTATACAAAATGATTAGAATCAGAAGTACATTTCCATAGATTTATTTAGTTTTATACAAAATGATGAAAATCAGAAGTACATGTCCATAGATTTATTCAGTTTTATACAAAATGATGAAAATCAGAAGTACATTTCCATAGATTTATTTACTTTTATACAAAATGATTAAAATCAGAAGTACATTTCCATAGATTTATTTAGTTTTATACAAAATGACGAAAATCAGAAGTACTTTTCCATAGATTTATGTAGTTTTATACAAAATGATGAAAATCAGAAGTACATATAAATAGATTTATTTAGTTTTATAGAAAATGTTGAAAATCAGAAGTACATTTCCATAGATTTATTTAGTTTTATACAAAATGATGAAAATCAGAAGTACATTTCCATAGATTTATTTAGTTTTATAAAAAATGATGAAAATCAGAAGTCCATATAAATAGATTTATTTAGTTTCATACAAAATGATGAAAATCCGAAGTACATATAAATAGATTTATTTAGTTTTATACAAAATGATGAAATTCAGAAGTACATATAAATAGATTTATTTAGTTTTATACAAAATTATGAAAATCAGAAGTACATTTCCATAGATTTATTTAGTTTTATACAAAATGATGAAAATCAGAAGTACATATGAATAGATTTATTTAATTTTATACAAAATGATGAAAATCAGAAGTACATATAAATAGATTTATTTAATTTTATACAAAATGAAGAAAATCAGAAGTACATATAAATAGATTTATTTAGTTTTATACAAAATGATGAAAATCAGAAGTACATTTCCATAGATTTATATAGTTTTATACAAAATGATGAAAATAAGATGTACATTTCCATAGATTTATTTAGTTTTATACAAAATGATGAAAATCAGAAGTACATGTCCATAGATTTATTCAGTTTTATACAAAATGATGAAAATCAGAAGTACATTTCCATAGATTTATTTAGTTTTATACAAAATGATGAAAATCAGAAGTACATTTCCATAGATTTATTTAGTTTTTTACAAAATGATGAAAATCAGAAGTACATATAAATAGATTTATTTAGTTTTATACAAAATGATGAAAATCAGAAGTACATTTCCATAGATTTATTTAGTTTTATACAAAATGATGAAAATCAGATGTACATTTCCATAGATTTATTTAGTTTAATACAAAATGATGAAAATCAGAAGTACATTTCCATAGATTTATTTAGTTTTAAACAAAATGATGATAATCAGAAGTACATATAAATAGATTTATCTAGTGTTATACAAAATGATGAAAATCAGAAGTACATATAGATTTATTTAGTTTTATACAAAATGATGAAAATCCGAAGTACATATAAACAGATTTATTTAGTTTTATACAAAATGATGAAAATCAGAAGTACATATAAATAGATTTATTTAGTTTTATACAAAATGATGAAAATCACAAGTACATTTCCATAGATTTATTTAGTTTTATACAAAATGAGTAAAATCAGAAGTACATATGAATAGATTTATTTTCTTTTATACAAAATGATGAAAATCAGAAGTACATATATATAGATTTATTTAGTTTTATACAAAATGATGAAAATCAGAAATACATATAAATAGATTTATTTAGTTTTATACAAAATGATGAAAATCAGAAGTACATTTCCATAGATTTATTTAGTTTTAAACAAAATGATGAAAATTAGATGTACATTTACATAGATTTATTTAATTTTATACAAAATGATTAAAATCAGAAGTACATATAAATAGATTTATTTAGTTTTATACAAAATGATTAAAATCAGAAGTACGTATAAATAGATTTATTTAGTTTTATACAAAATGATGAAAATCAGAAGTACATATAAATAGATTTATTTAGTTTTATACAAAATGATTAAAATCAGAAGTACATTTCCATAGATTTATTTAGTTTTATACAAAATGATGAAAATCAGAAGTACATTTCCATAGATTTATTTAGTTTTATACAAAATGATGAAAATCAGAAGTACATTTCCATAGATTTATTTAGTTTTATACAAAATGATGAAAATCAGAAGTAAATTTCCATAGATTTATTTAGTTTTATACAAAATGATGAAAATCAGATGTACATTTCCATAGATTTATTTAGTTTAATACAAAATGATGAAAATCAGAAGTTCATTTCCATAGATTTATTTAGTTTTATACAAAATGAAGATAATCAGAAGTACATATAAATAGATTTATCTAGTTTTATACAAAATGATGAAAATCAGAAGTACATATAAATAGATTTATTTAGTTTTATACAAAATGATGAAAATCATAAGTACATTTCCATAGATTTATTTACTTTTATACAAAATGATGAAAATCAGAAGTACATATAGATTTATTTAGTTTTATACAAAATGATGAAAATCCGAAGTACATATAAACAGATTTATTTAGTTTTATACAAAATGATGAAAATCAGAAGTACATATAAATAGATTTATTTAGTTTTATACAAAATGATGAAAATCAGAAGTACATTTCCATAGATTTATTTAGTTTTATACAAAATGATGAAAATCAGAAGTACATATGAATAGATTTATTTATTTTTATACTAAATGATGAAAATCAGAAGTACATATAAATAGATTTATTTAGTTTTATACAAAATGATGAAAATCAGAAATACATATAAATAGATTTATTTAGTTTTATACAAAATGATGAAAATCAGAAGTACATTTCCATAGATTTATTTAGTTTTAAACAAAATGATGAAAATCAGATGTACATTTACATAGATTTATTTAATTTTATACAAAATGATGAAAATCAGATGTACATATAAATAGATTTATTTAGTTTTATACAAAATGATAAAAATCAGTAGTACGTATAAATAGATTTATTTAGTTTTATACAAAATGATGAAAATCAGAAGTACATATAAATAGATTTATTTAGTTTTATACAAAATGATTAAAATCAGAAGTACATTTCCAATGAAATTTATTTAGTTTTATACAAAATGATGAAAATCAGAAGTACATTTCCATAGATTTATTTAGTTTTATACAAATTGATGAAAATCAGAAGTACATTTCCATAGATTTATTTAGTTTTATATTAAATGATGAAAATCAGAAGTACATATAAATAGATTTATTTAGTTTTATACAAAATGATGAAAATCAGAAGTACATATAAATAGATTTATTTAGTTTTATACAAAATGATGAAAATCAGAAGTACATATAAATAGATTTATTTAGTTTTATACAAAATGATGAAAATCAGAAGTACATATAAATAGATTTATTTAGTTTTATACAAAATGATGAAAGTCAGAAGTACATATAAATAGACATATTTAGTTCTATACAAAATGATGAAAATCAGAAGTACATTTCCATAGATTTATTTACTTTTATACAAAATGATGAAAATCAGAAGTACATTTCCATATATTTATTTAGTTTTTTACAAAATGATGAAAATCAGAAGTACTTTTCAATAGATTTATTTAGTTTTATACAAAATGATGAAAATCAGAAGTACATATAAATAGATTTATTTAGTTTTATACAAAATGATGTAAATCAGAAGTAAATTTCCATAGATTTATTTAGTTTTATACAAAATGATGAAAATCAGAAGTACATTTCCATAGATTTATTTAGTTTTATACAAAATGATGAAAATCAGATGTACATATAAATAGATTTATTTAGTTTTATACAAAATGATGAAAATCCGAAGTACATATAAATAGATTTATTTAGTTTTATACAAAATGATGAAAATCAGAAGTACATATAAATAGATTTATTTAGTTTTATACAAAATGATGAAAATCAGAAGTATATTTCCATAGATTTATTTAGTTTTATACAAAATGATGAAAATCAGAAGTACATATAAATAGATTTATTTAGTTTTATACAAAATGATGAAAATTAGAAGTACATTTCCATAGATTTATTTAGTTTTATACAAAATGATGAAAATCAGAAGTACATATAAATAGATTTATTTAGTTTTATACAAAATGATGAAAATCAGAAGTACATATAAAGTGATTTATTTAGTTTTATACAAAATGATGAAAATCACAAGTACATTTCCATAGATTTATTTAGTTTTATACAAAATGATGAAAATCAGAATTACATATAAATAGATTTATTTAGTTTTATACAAAATGATGAAAATCAGAAGTACATTTCCATAGATTTATTTAGTTTTATACAAAATGATGATAATCAGAAGTACATATGTATAGATTTATTTAGTTTTATACAAAATGATGAAAATCAGAAGTACATATAAATAGATTTATTTAGTTTTATACAAAATGATGAAAATCAGAAGTACATTTCCATAGATTTATTTAGTTTTATACAAAATGATGAAAATCAGAAGTACATTTTCATATATTTATTTAGTTTTATACAAAATGATGAAAATCAGAAGTACATATAAATAGATTATTTCGTTTTATACAAAATGATTAAAATCAGAAGTACGTATAAATAGATTTATTTAGTTTTATACAAAATGATGAAAATCAGAAGTACATATGAATAGATTTATTTACTTTTATACAAAATGATGAAAATCAGAAGTACATATAAATAGATTTATTTAATTTTATACAAAATGAAGAAAATCAGAAGTACATATAAATAGATTTATTTAGTTTTATACAAAATGATGAAAATCAGAAGTACATATAAATAGATTTATTTAGTTTTATACAAAATGATGAAAATCAGAAGTACATATAAATAGACATATTTAGTTCTATACAAAATGATGAAAATCAGAAGTACATTTCCAGAGATTTCTTTAGTTTTATACAAAATGATGAAAATCAGAAGTAAATTTCCATAGATTTATTTAGTTTTATACAAAATGATGAAAATCAGAATTACATATAAATAGATTTATTTAGTTTTATACAAAATGATGAAAATCAGAAGTACATTTCCATAGATTTATTTAGTTTTATACAAAATGATGATAATCAGAAGTACATATGTATAAATTTATTTAGTTTTATACAAAATGATGAAAATCAGAAGTACATATAAATAGATTTATTTAGTTTTATACAAAATGATGAAAATCAGAAGTACATTTCCATAGATTTATTTAGTTTTATACAAAATGATGAAAATCAGAAGTACATTTCCATAGATTTATTTAGTTTTATACAAAATGATGAAAATCAGAAGTACATATGAATAGATTTATTTACTTTTATACAAAATGATGAAAATCAGAAGTACTTATAAATAGATTTATTTAATTTTATACAAAATGATGAAAATCAGAAGTACATATAAATAGATTTATTTAGTTTTATACAAAATGATGAAAATTAGATGTACATTTCCATAGATTTATTTAGTTTTATACAAAATGATGAAAATCAGAAGTACATTTCCATAGATTTATTTAGTTTTATACAAAATGATGAAAATCAGAAGTACATATAAATAGATATATTTACTTTTATACAGAATGATGAAAATCAGAAGTACATTTCCATAGATTTATTTAGTTTTATACAAAATGATGAAAATCAGAAGTACATATAAAGTGATTTATTTAGTTTTATACAAAATGATGAAAATCACAAGTACATTTCCATAGATTTATTTAATTTTATACATAATGATGAAAATCAGAATTACATATAAATAGATTTATTTAGTTTTATACAAAATGATGAAAATCAGAAGTACATTTCCATAGATTTATTTAGTTTTATACAAAATGATGATAATCAGAAGTACATATGTATAGATTTATTTAGTTTTATACAAAATGATGAAAATCAGAAGTACATATAAATAGATTTATTTAGTTTTATACAAAATGATGGAAATCAGAAGTACATTTCCATAGATTTATTTAGTTTTATACAAAATGATGAAAATCTGAAGTACATTTCCATAGATTTATTTAGTTTTATACAAAATGACTAAAATCAGAAGTACATATAAATAGATTATTTTGTTTTATACAAAATGATTAAAATCAGAAGTACGTATAAATAGATTTATTTAGTTTTATACAAAATGATGAAAATCAGAAGTACATATGAATAGATTTATTTACTTTTATACAAAATGATGAAAATCAGAAGTACATATAAATAGATTTATTTAATTTTATACAAAATGAAGAAAATCAGAAGTACATATAAATAGATTTATTTAGTTTTATACAAAATGATGAAAATCAGAAGTACATATAAATAGATTTATTTAGTTTTATACAAAATGATGAAAATCAGAAGTACATTTCCATAGATTTATTTAGTTTTATACAAAATGATGAAAATCAGAAGTACATATGAATAGATTTATTTACTTTTATACAAAATGATGAAAATCAGAAGTACTTATAAATAGATTTATTTAATTTTATACAAAATGATGAAAATCAGAAGTACATATAAATAGATTTATTTAGTTTTATACAAAATGATGAAAATTAGATGTACATTTCCATAGATTTATTTAGTTTTATACAAAATGATGAAAATCAGAAGTACATTTCCATAGATTTATTTAGTTTTATACAAAATGATGAAAATCAGAAGTACATATAAATAGATATATTTACTTTTATACAGAATGATGAAAATCAGAAGTACATTTCCATAGATTTATTTAGTTTTATACAAAATGATGAAAATCAGAAGTACATATAAAGTGATTTATTTAGTTTTATACAAAATGATGAAAATCACAAGTACATTTCCATAGATTTATTTAATTTTATACATAATGATGAAAATCAGAATTACATATAAATAGATTTATTTAGTTTTATACAAAATGATGAAAATCAGAAGTACATTTCCATAGATTTATTTAGTTTTATACAAAATGATGATAATCAGAAGTACATATGTATAGATTTATTTAGTTTTATACAAAATGATGAAAATCAGAAGTACATATAAATAGATTTATTTAGTTTTATACAAAATGATGGAAATCAGAAGTACATTTCCATAGATTTATTTAGTTTTATACAAAATGATGAAAATCAGAAGTACATTTCCATAGATTTATTTAGTTTTATACAAAATGACTAAAATCAGAAGTACATATAAATAGATTATTTTGTTTTATACAAAATGATTAAAATCAGAAGTACGTATAAATAGATTTATTTAGTTTTATACAAAATGATGAAAATCAGAAGTACATATGAATAGATTTATTTACTTTTATACAAAATGATGAAAATCAGAAGTACATATAAATAGATTTATTTAATGTTATACAAAATGAAGAAAATCAGAAGTACATATAAATAGATTTATTTAGTTTTATACAAAATGATGAAAATCAGAAGTACATATAAATAGATTTATTTAGTTTTATACAAAATGATGAAATTCAGAAGTACATTTCCATAGATTTATTTACTTTTATACAAAATGATGAAAATCAGAAGTACATTTCCATAGATTTATTTAGTTTTTTAAAAAATGATGAAAATCAGAAGTACTTTTCCATAGATTTATTTAGTTTTATACAAAATGATGAAAATCAGAAGTACATATAAATAGATTTATTTAGTTTTATACAAAATGATGAAAATCAGAAGTACATTTCCATAGATTTATTTAGTTTTATACAAAATGATGATAATCGGAAGTACATATGTATAGATTTATTTAGTTTTATACAAAATGATGAAAATCAGAAGTACATATAAATAGATTTATTTAGTTTTATGAAAAATGATGAAAATCAGACGTACATTTCCATAGATTTATTTAGTTTTATACAAAATGATGAAAATCAGAAGTACATATAAATAGATTATTTAGTTTTATACAAAATGATTAAAATCAGATGTACGTATAAATAGATTTATTTAGTTTTATACAAAATGATGAAAATCAGAAGTACATATGAATAGATTTATTTACTTTTATACAAAATGATGAAAATCAGAAGTACATATAAATAGATTTATTTAGTTTTATACAAAATGATGAAAATCAGAAGTACATATAAATAGATTTATGTAGTTTTATACAAAATGATGAAAATCAGAAGTACATATAAATAGATTTATGTAGTTTTATACAAAATGATGAAAATCAGAAGTACATATAAATGGATTTATTTAGTTTTATACAAAATGATGAAAATCAGAAGTACATATAAATAGATTTATTTAGTTTTATACAAAATGATGAAAATCAGAAGTACATATAAATAGACATATTTAGTTCTATACAAATTGATGAAAATCAGAAGTACCTTTCCAGAGATTTATTTAGTTTTATACAAAATGATGAAAATCAGAAGTACATTTCCATAGATTTATTTAGTTTTATACAAAATGAAGAAAATCAGAAGTACATATAAATAGATTTATTTAGTTTTATACAAAATGATGAAAATCAGAAGTACATATAAATAGATTTATTTAGTTTTATACAAAATGATGAAAATCAGAAGTACATATAAATAGATTTATGTAGTTTTATACAAAATGATGAAAATCAGAAGTACATATAAATGGATTTATTTAGTTTTATACAAAATGATGAAAATCAGAAGTACATATAAATAGACATATTTAGTTCTATACAAATTGATGAAAATCAGAAGTACATTTCCAGAGATTTATTTAGTTTTATACAAAATGATGAAAATCAGAAGTAAATTTCCATAGATTTATTTAGTTTTATTCAAAATGATGAAAATCAGAAGTACATTTCCATAGATTTATTTCGTTTTATACAAAATGATGAAAACCAGAAGTACATTTCGATAGATTTATTTAGTTTTATACAAAATGATGAAAATCAGAAGTACATATAAATAGATTTATTTAGTTTTATACAAAATGATGAAAATCAGATGTACGTATAAATAGATTTATTTAGTTTTATACAAAATGATGAAAATCCGAAGTACATATGAATAGATTTATTTACTTTTATACAAAATGATGAAAATCAGAAGTACATATAAGTAGATTTATTTAATTTTATACAAAATGAAGAAAATCAGAAGTACATAGAAATAGATTTATTTAGTTTTATACAAAATGATGAAAATCAGAAGTACATATAAATAGATTTATTTAGTTTTATACAAAATGATGAAAATCAGAAGTACATATAAATAGATTTATTTAGTTTTATACAAAATGATGAAAATCAGAAGTACATATAAATAGACATATTTAGTTCTATACAAATTGATGAAAATCAGAAGTACATTTCCAGAGATTTATTTAGTTTTATACAAAATGATGAAAATCAGAAGTAAATTTCCATAGATTTATTTAGTTTTATACAAAATGATGGAAATCAGAAGTACATTTCCATAGATTTATTTCGTTTTATACAAAATGATGAAAACCAGAAGTACATTTCGATAGATTTATTTAGTTTTATACAAAATGATGAAAATCAGAAGTACATATAAATAGATTTATTTAGTTTTATACAAAATGATGAAAATCAGAAGTACATATAAATAGATTTATTTAGTTTTATACAAAATGATGAAAATCAGAAGTACATTTCCATATATTTATTTACTTTTATACAAAATGATGAAAATCATAAGTACATTTCCATAGATTTATTTAGTTTTTTACAAAATGATGAAAATCAGAAGTACTTTTCCATAGACTTATTTAGTTTTATACAAAATGATGAAAATCAGAAGTACATATAAATAGATTTATTTAGTTTTATACAAAATGATGAAAATCAGAAGTAAATTTCCATAGATTTATTTAGCTTTATACAAAATGATGAAAATCAGAAGTACATTTCCATAGATTTATTTAGTTTTATACAAAATGATGAAAATCAGAAGTACATATGAATAGATTTATTTACTTTTATACAAAATGATGAAAATCAGAAGTACATATAAATAGATTTATTTAATTTTATACAAAATGATGAAAATCAGAAGTACATATAAATAGATTTATTTAGTTTTATACAAAATGATGAAAATCAGAAGTACATATAAATAGATATATTTACTTTTATACAGAATGATGAAAATCAGAAGTACATTTCCATAGATTTATTTAGTTTTATACAAAATGATGAAAATCAGAAGAACATATAAAGAGATTTATTTAGTTTTATACAAAATGATGAAAATCAGAAGTACATATAAATAGATTTATTTAGTTTTATACAAAATGATGAAAATCAGAAGTACATTTCCATAGATTTTTATTTAGTTTTATACAAAATGATGAAAATCAGAAGTACATTTCCATAGATTTATTTAGTTTTATACAAAATGATGAAAATCAGAAGTACATATAAATGGATTTATTTAGTTTTATACAAAATGATGAAAATCAGAAGTACATATAGATAGATTTATTTAGTTTTATACAAAATGATGAAAATCAGAAGTACATTTCCATAGATTTATTTAGTTTTATACAAAATGATTAAAATCAGAAGTACATATCAATAGATTTATTTAGTTTTATACAAAATGATGAAAATAAGAAGTACATTTCCATAGATTTATTTAGTTTTATACAAAATGATGAAAATCAGAAGTACATTTCCATAGATTTATTTAGTTTATTACAAAAAGATGAAAATCAGAAGTACATATGAATAGATTTATTTAGTTTTATACAAAATGATGAAAATCAGAAGTACATTTCCATAGATTTATTTAGTTTTATACAAAATGATGAAAATCAGAAGTACATTTCCATAGATTTATTTAGTTTTATACAAAATGATGAAAATCAGAAGTACATATAAATAGATTTTTTAGTTTTATACAAAATGATTAAAATCAGAAGTACGTATAAATAGATTTATTTAGTTTTATACAAAATGATGAAAATCAGAAGTACATATGAATAGATTTATTTACTTTTATACAAAATGATGAAAATCAGAAGTACATATAAGTAGATTTATTTAATTTTATACAAAATGAAGAAAATCAGAAGTACATATAAATAGATTTATTTAATTTTATACAAAATGATGAAAATCAGAAGTACATATAAATAGATTTTTTAGTTTTATACAAAATGATTAAAATCAGAAGTACGTATAAATAGATTTATTTAGTTTTATACAAAATGATGAAAATCAGAAGTACATATGAATAGATTTATTTACTTTTATACAAAATGATGAAAATCAGAAGTACATATAAGTAGATTTATTTAATTTTATACAAAATGAAGAAAATCAGAAGTACATATAAATAGATTTATTTAATTTTATACAAAATGATGAAAATCAGAAGTACATTTCCATAGATTTATTTAGTTTTATACAAAATGATGAAAATCAGAAGTACATATAAGTAGATTTATTTAATTTTATACAAAATGAAGAAAATCAGAAGTACATATAAATAGATTTATTTAATTTTATACAAAATGATGAAAATCAGAAGTACATATAAATAGATTTTTTAGTTTTATACAAAATGATTAAAATCAGAAGTACGTATAAATAGATTTATTTAATTTTATACAAAATGAAGAAAATCAGAAGTACATATAAATAGATTTATTTACTTTTATACAAAATGATGAAAATCAGAAGTACATATAAGTAGATTTATTTAATTTTATACAAAATGAAGAAAATCAGAAGTACATATAAATAGATTTATTTAATTTTATACAAAATGATGAAAATCAGAAGTACATTTCCATAGATTTATTTAGTTTTATACAAAATGATGAAAATCAGAAGTATATTTCCATAGATTTATTTAGTTTTATACAAAATAATGAAAATCAGAAGTACATATAAATAGATTTATTTAGTTTTATACAAAATGATGAAAATCAGAAGTACATATAAATAGATTTATTTAGTTTTATACAAAATGATGAAAATCAGAATTACATATAAATAGATTTATGTAGTTTTATACAAAATGATGAAAATCAGAAGTACATATAAATAGATTTATTTAGTTTTATACAAAATGATGAAAATCAGAAGTACATATAAATAGATTTATTTAGTTTTATACAAAATGATGAAAATCAGAAGTACATATAAATAGACATATTTAGTTCTATACAAAATGATGAAAATCAGAAGTACATTTCCAGAGATTTATTTAGTTTTATACAAAATGATGAAAATCAGAAGTAAATTTCCATAGATTTATTTAGATTTATACAAAATGATGAAAATCAGAAGTACATTTCCATAGATTTATTTCGTTTTATACAAAATGATGAAAACCAGAAGTACATTTCGATAGATTTATTTAGTTTTATACAAAATGATGAAAATCAGAAGTACATATAAATAGATTTATTTAGTTTTATACAAAATGATGACAATCGGAAGTACATATAAATAGATTTATTTAGTTTTATACAAAATGATGAAAATCAGAAGTACATATAAATAGATTTATTTAGTTTTATACAAAATGATGAAAATCAGAAGTACATTTCCATAGATTTATTTACTTTTATACAAAATGATGAAAATCATAAGTACATTTCCATAGATTTATTTAGTTTTTTACAAAAAGATGAAAATCAGAAGTAATTTTCCATAGACTTATTTAGTTTTATACAAAATGATGAAAATCAGAAGTACATATAAATAGATTTATTTAGTTTTATACAAAATGATGAAAATCAGAAGTAAATTTCCATAGATTTATTTAGCTTTATACAAAATGATGAAAATCAGAAGTACATTTCCATAGATTTATTTAGTTTTATACAAAATGATGAAAATCAGAAGTACATATGAATAGATTTATTTACTTTTATACAAAATGATGAAAATCAGAAGTACATATAAATAGATTTATTTAATTTTATACAAAATGATGAAAATCAGAAGTACATATAAATAGATTTATTTAGTTTTATACAAAATGATGAAAATTAGAAGTACATTTCCATAGATTTATTTAGTTTTATACAAAATGATGAAAATCAGAAGTACATATAAATAGATTTATTTAGTTTTATACAAAATGATGAAAATCAGAAGTAAATTTCCATAGATTTATTTAGCTTTATACAAAATGATGAAAATCAGAAGTACATTTCCATAGATTTATTTAGTTTTATACAAAATGATGAAAATCAGAAGTACATATGAATAGATTTATTTAATTTTATACAAAATGATGAAAATCAGAAGTACATATAAATAGATTTATTTAATTTTATACAAAATGATGAAAATCAGAAGTACATATAAATAGATTTATTTAGTTTTATACAAAATGATGAAAATTAGAAGTACATTTCCATAGATTTATTTAGTTTTATACAAAATGATGAAAATCAGAAGTACATATAAAGAGATTTATTTAGTTTTATACAAAATGATGAAAATCACAAGTACTTTTCCATAGATTTATTTAGTTTTATACAAAATGATGAAAATCAGAATTACATATAAATAGATTTATTTAGGTTTATACAAAATGTTGAAAATCAGAATTACATTTCCATAGATTTATTTAGTTTTATACAAAATGATGATAATCCGAAGTACATATGTATAGATTTATTTAGTTTTATACAAAATGATGAAAATCAGAAGTACATATAAATAGATTTATTTAGTTTTATACAAAATGATGAAAATCAGAAGTACATTTCCATAGATTTTTATTTAGTTTTATACAAAATGATGAAAATCAGAATTACATTTCAATAGATTTATTTAGTTTTATACAAAATGATGAAAATCAGAAGTACATATAAATGGATTTATTTAGTTTTATACAAAATGATGAAAATCAGAAGTACATATAGATAGATTTATTTAGTTTTATACAAAATGATGAAAATCAGAAGTACATTTCCATAGATTTATTTAGTTTTATACAAAATGATGAAAATCAGAAGTACATATCAATAGATTTATTTAGTTTTATACAAAATGATGAAAATCAGAAGTACATTTCCATAGATTTATTTAGTTTTATACAAAATGATGAAAATCAGAAGTACATTTCCATAGATTTATTTAGTTTATTACAAAAAGATGAAAATCAGAAGTACATATGAATAGATTTATTTAGTTTTATACAAAATGATGAAAATCAGAAGTACATTTCCATAGATTTATTTAGTTTTATACAAAATGATGAAAATCAGAAGTACATTTCCATAGATTTATTTAGTTTTATACAAAATGATGAAAATCAGAAGTACATATAAATAGATTATTTAGTTTTATACAAAATGATTAAAATCAGAAGTACGTGTAAATAGATTTATTTAGTTTTATACAAAATGATGAAAATCAGAAGTACATATGAATAGATTTATTTACTTTTATACAAAATGATGAAAATCAGAAGTACATATAAGTAGATTTATTTAATTTTATACAAAATGAAGAAAATCAGAAGTACATATAAATAGATTTATTTAGTTTTATACAAAATGATGAAAATCAGAAGTACATATAAATAGATTTATTTAGTTTTATACAAAATGATGAAAATCAGAAGTACATATAAATAGATTTATGTAGTTTTATACAAAATGATGAAAATCAGAAGTACATATAAATAGATTTATTTAGTTTTATACAAAATGATGAAAATCAGAAGTACATATAAATAGATTTATTTAGTTTTATACAAAATGATGAAAATCAGAAGTACATATAAATAGACATATTTAGTTCTATACAAAATGATGAAAATCAGAAGTACATTTCCAGAGATTTATTTAGTTTTATACAAAATGATGAAAATCAGAAGTAAATTTCCATAGATTTATTTAGATTTATACAAAATGATGAAAATCAGAAGTACATTTCCATAGATTTATTTCGTTTTATACAAAATGATGAAAACCAGAAGTACATTTCGATAGATTTATTTAGTTTTATACAAAATGATGAAAATCAGAAGTACATATAAATAGATTTATTTAGTTTTATACAAATTGGTGACAATCGGAAGTACATATAAATAGATTTATTTAGTTTTATACAAAATGATGAAAATCAGAAGTACATATAAATAGATTTATTTAGTTTTATACAAAATGATGAAAATCAGAAGTACATTTCCATAGATTTATTTACTTTTATACAAAATGATGAAAATCATAAGTACATTTCCATAGATTTATTTAGTTTTTTACAAAATGATGAAAATCAGAATTACATTTCCATAGATTTATTTAGTTTTATACAAAATGATGAAAATCAGAAGTACATATAAATAGATTTATTTAGTTTTATACAAAATGATGAAAATCAGAAGTAAATTTCCATAGATTTATTTAGCTTTATACAAAATGATGAAAATCAGAAGTACATTTCCATAGATTTATTTAGTTTTATACAAAATGATGAAAATCAGAAGTACATATGAATAAATTTATTTACTTTTATACAAAATGATGAAAATCAGAAGTACATATAAATAGATTTATTTAATTTTATACAAAATGATGAAAATCAGAAGTACATATAAATAGATTTATTTAGATTTATACAAAATGATGAAAATTAGAAGTACATTTCCATAGATTTATTTAGTTTTATACAAAATGATGAAAATCAGAAGTACATTTCCATAGATTTATTTAGTTTTATACAAAATGATGAAAATCAGAAGTACATATAAATAGATATATTTACTTTTATACAGAATGATGAACATCAGAAGTACATTTCCATAGATTTATTTAGTTTTATACAAAATGATGAAAATCAGAAGAACATATAAAGAGATTTATTTAGTTTTATACAAAATGATGAAAATCAGAAGTACATTTCCATAGATTTATTTAGTTTTATACAAAATGATGAAAATCAGAAGTACATTTCCATAGATTTATTTAGTTTTATACAAAATGATGAAAATCAGAAGTACATATAAATAGATATATTTAGTTTTATACAAAATGATTAAAATCAGAAGTACGTATAAATAGATTTATTTAGTTTTATACAAAATGATGAAAATCAGAAGTACATATGAATAGATTTATTTACTTTTATACAAAATGATGAAAATCAGAAGTACATATAAATAGATTTTTTTAATTTTATACAAAATGAAGAAAATCAGAAGTACATATAAATAGATTTATATAGTTTTATACAAAATGATGAAAATCAGAAGTACATATAAATAGATTTATTTACTTTTATACAAAATGATGAAAATCAGAAGTACATATAAATAGATTTATTTAGTTTTATACAAAATGATGAAAATGAGAAGTACATATAAATCGATTTATTTAGTTTTATACAAAATGATGAAAATCAGATGTACATTTACATAGATTTATTTAGTTTTATACAAAATGATGAAAATCAGAAGTACATATAAATAGATTTATTTAGTTTTATACAAAATGATGAAAATCAGAAGTACATATAAATAGATTTATTTAGTTTTATACAAAATGATGAAAATCAGAAGTACATATAAATAGATTTATTTAGTTTTATACAAAATGATGAAAATCAGAAGTACATTTCCATAGATTTATTTAGTTTTATACAAAATGATGAAAATCAGAAGTACATTTCCATAGATTTATTTAGTTTTATACAAAATGATGATAATCAGAAGTACATATAAATAGATTTATCTAGTTTTATACAAAATGATGAAAATCAGAAGTACATATAAATAGATTTATTTAGTTTTATACAAAATGATGAAAATCAGAAGTACATATAGATTTATTTAGTTTTATAGAAAATGATGAAAATCCGAAGTACATATAAACAGATTTATTTAGTTTTATACAAAATGATGAAAATAAGAAGTAAATATAAATAGATTTATTTAGTTTTATACAAAATGATGAAAATCAGAAGTACATATGAATAGATTTATTTACTTTTATACAAAATGATCAAAATCAGAAGTACATATAAATAGATTTATTTAATTTTATACAAAATGATGAAAATCAGAAGTACATATAAATAGATTTATTTAGTTTTATACAAAATGATGAAAATCAGAAGTACATTTCCATAGATTTATTTAGTTTTAAACAAAATGATGAAAATCAGATGTACATTTACATAGATTTATTTAGTTTTATACAAAATGATGAAAATCAGAAGTACATATAAATAGATTTATTTAGATTTATACAAAATGATTAAAATCAGAAGTACGTATAAATAGATTTATTTAGTTTTATACAAAATGATGAAAATCAGAAGTACATATAAATAGATTTATTTAGTTTTATACAAAATGATTAAAATCAGAAGTACATTTCCATAGATTTATTTAGTTTTATACAAAATGATGAAAATCAGAAGTACAATTCCATAGATTTATTTAGTTTTATACAAAATGATGAAAATCAGAAGTACATTTCCATAGATTTATTTAGTTTTATACAAAATGATGAAAATCAGAAGTACATTTCCATAGATTTATTTAGTTTTATACTAAATGATGAAAATCAGAAGTACATATAAATAGATTTATTTAGTTTTATACAAAATGATGAAAATCAGAAGTACATATAAATAGATTTATTTAGTTTTATACAAAATGATGAAAATCAGAAGTACATATAAATAGATTTATTTAGTTTTATACAAAATGATGAAAATCAGAAGTACATATAAATAGATTTATTTAGTTTTATACAAAATGATGAAAATCAGAAGTACATATAAATAGATATATTTAGTTCTATACAAAATGATGAAAATCAGAAGTACATTTCCAGAGATTTATTTAGTTTTATACAAAATGATGAAAATCAGAAGTAAATTTCCATATATTTATTTAGTTTTATACAAAATGATGAAAATCAGATGTACATTTCCATAGATTTATTTAGTTTTATACAAAATGATGAAAACCAGAGGTACATTTCCATAGATTTATTTAGTTTTATACAAAATGATGAAAATCAGAAGTACATATAAATAGATTTATTTAGTTTTATACAAAATGATGAAAATCAGAAGTACATATAAATAGATTTATTTAGTTTTATACAAAATGATGAAAATCAGAAGTACATATAAATAGATTTATTTAGTTTTATACAAAATGATGAAAATCAGAAGTACATTTCCATAGATTTATTTACTTTTATACAAAATGATGAAAATCAGAAGTACATTTCCATAGATTTATTTAGCTTTTTACAAAATGATGAAAATCAGAAGTACTTTTCCATAGATTTATTTAGTTTTTTACAAAATGATGAAAATCAGAATTACATATAAATAGATTTATTTAGTTTTATACAAAATGATGAAAATCAGAAGTAAATTTCCATAGATTTATTTAGTTTTATGCAAAATGATGAAAATCAGGAGTACATTTCCATAGATTTATTTAGTTTTATACAAAATGATGAAAATCAGAAGTACATTTCCATAGATTTATTTAGTTTTATACAAAATGATGAAAATCAGAAGTACATATAAATAGATTAATTTACTTTTATACAAAATGATGAAAATCCGAAGTACATATAAATAGATTTATTTAGTTTTATACAAAATGATGAAAATCTGAAGTACATATAAATAGATTTATTTAGTTTTATACTAAATGATGAAAATCAGAAGTACATTTCCATAGATTTATTTAGTTTTATACAAAATGATGAAAATCAGAAGTACATTTCCATAGATTTATTTAGTTTTATACAAAATGATGAAAATCAGAAGTACATATAAATAGATTTATTTACTTTTATACAGAATGATGAAAATCAGAAGTACATTTCCATAGATTTATTTAGTTTTATAGAAAATGATGAAAATCAGAAGTACATATAAAGAGATTTATTTAGTTTTATACAAAATGATGAAAATCACAAGTACATTTCCATAGATTTATTTAGTTTTATACAAAATGATGAAAATCAGAATTACATATAAATAGATTTATTTAGTTTTATACAAAATGATGAAAATCAGAAGTACATTTCCATAGATTTATTTAGTTTTATACAAAATGATGATAAACAGAAGTACATATGTATAGATTTATTTAGTTTTATACAAAATGATGAAAATCAGAAGTACATATAAATTGATTTATTTAGTTTTATGCAAAATGATGAAAATCAGATGTACATTTCCATAGATTTATTTAGTTTTATACAAAATGATGAAAATCAGAAGTACATATAGATAGATTTATTTAGTTTTATACAAAATGATGAAAATCAGAAGTACATTTCGATAGATTTATTTAGTTTTATACTAAATGATTAAAATCAGAAGTACATATAAATAGATTTATTTAGTTTTATACAAAATGATGAAAATCAGAAGTACATTTCCATAGATTTATTTAGGTTTATACAAAATGATGAAAATCAGAAGTACATTTCCATAGATTTATTTAGTTTATTACAAAAAGATGAAAATCAGAAGTACATATAAATAGATTTATTTAGTTTTATACAAAATGATGAAAATCAGAATTACATTTCCATACATTTATTTAGTTTTATACAAAATGATGAAAATCAGAAGTACATATAAATAGATTTATTTAGTTTTATACAAAATGATGAAAATCAGAAGTACATTTCCATAGATTTATTTAGTTTTATACAAAATGATGAAAATCCGAAGTTCATTTCTATAGAGTGGTTTAGTTTTATACAAAATGATGAAAATCAGAAGTACATATAAATAGATTTATTTAGTTTTATACAAAATGATGAAAATCAGAAGTACATTTCCATAGATTTATTTGGTTTTATACAAAATGATGAAAATCAGAAGTACATATGAATAGATTTATTTAGTTTTATAAAAAATGATGAAAATCAAAAGTACATTTCCATAGATTTGTTAAGTTTTATACAAAATGTTGAAAATCAGATGTACATATAAATAGATTTATTTAGTTTTATACAATATGATGAAAATCAGAAGTACATTTCCATAGATGTATTTAGTTTTATACAAAATGATGAAAATCAGAAGTACATTTCCATAGATTTATTTAGTTTTATACAAAATGATGAAAATCAGAAGTACATATAAATAGATTTATTTAGTTTTATACAAAATGATGAAAATCAGAAGTACATTTCCATAGATTTATTTAGTTTTATACAAAATGATGAAAATCAGATGTACATTTACATAGATTTATTTAGTTTTATACAAAATGGTGAACATCAGAAATACATATAAATAGATTTATTTAGTTTTATACAAAATGATGAAAATCAGAAGTACGTATAAATAGATTTATTTAGTTTTATACAAAATGATGAAAATCAGAAGTACATATAAATAGCTTTATTTAGTTTTATACAAAATGATTAAAATCAGAAGTACATTTCCATAGATTTATTTAGTTTTATACAAAATGTTGAAAATCCGAAGTACATTTCTATAGATTGGTTTAGTTTTATACAAAATGATGAAAATCAGAAGTACTTATAAATAGATTTATTTAGTTTTATACAAAATGATGAAAATCAGAAGTACATTTCCATAGATTTATTTGGTTTTATACAAAATGATGAAAATCAGAAGTATATATAAATAGATTTATTTAGTTTTATAAAAAATGATGAAAATCAAATGTACATTTCCATAGATTTGTTAAGTTTTATACAAAATGATGAAAATCAGAAGTACATATAAATAGATTTATTTAGTTTTATACAAAATGATGAAAATCTGAAGTACATTTCCACAGATTTATTTAGTTTTATACAAAATGATGAAAATCAGAAGTACATATAAATAGATTTATTTAGTTTTATACAAAATGATGAAAATCAGAAATACATTTCAATAGATTAATTTAGTTTAATACAAAATGATGAAAATCAGAAGTACATTTCCATAGATTTATTTAGTTTAATACAAAATGATGAAAATCAGAAGTACATATAAATAGATTTATTTAGTTTTATACAAAATGATGAAAATCATAAGTACATTTCCATAGATTTAGTTAGTTTTATACAAAATGATGAAAATCAGAAGTACATATAAATAGATTTATTTAGTTTTATACAAAATGATGAAAATCAGAAGTACATTTCCATAGATTTATTTAGTTTTATACAAAATGATGAAAATCAGATGTACATTTACATAGATTTATATAGTTTTATACAAAATGATGAAAATCAGAAGTACATATAAATAGATTTATTTAGTTTTATACAAAATGATGAAAATCAGAAGTACATTTCCATAGATTTATTTCGTTTAATACAAAATGATGAAAATGAGAAGCACATTTCCATAGATTTATTTAGTTTTATACAAAATGATGAAAATCAGAAGTACATATAAATAGATTTATTTAGTTTTATACAAAATGATGAAAATCAGAAGTACATATAAATAGATTTATTTAGTTTTATACAAAATGATGAAAATCAGAAGTACATTTCCATAGATTTATTTAGTTTTATACAAAATGATGAAAATCAGAAGTACATATAAATAGATTTATTTAGTTTTATACAAAATGATTAAAATCAGAAGTACGTATAAAAAGATTTATTTAGTTTTATACAAAATGATGAAAATCAGAATTACATATAAATAGATTTATTTAGTTTTATACAAAATGATGAAAATCAGAAGTACATTTCCATAGATTTATTTAGTTTTATACAAAATGATGAAAATCAGAAGTACATACAAATAGATTTATTTAGTTTTATACAAAATGATGAAAATCAGAAGAACATTTCCATAGATTTATTTAGTTTTATACAAAATGATGAAAATCCGAAGTACATTTCTATAGATTGGTTTAGTTTTATACAAAATGATGAAAATCAGAAGTACTTATAAATAGATTTATTTAGTTTTATACAAAATGATGAAAATCCGAAGTACATTTCCATAGATTTATTTAGTTTTATACAAAATGATGAAAATCAGAAGTACATATAAATAGATTTATTTAGTTTTATACAAAATGATGAAAATCAGAAGTACATTTCCATAGATTTATTTAGTTTAATAAAAAATGATGAAAATGAGAAGCACATTTCCATAGATTTATTTAGTTTTATACAAAATGATGAAAATCAGATGTACATTTACATAGATTTATTCAGTTTTATATAAAATTATGAAAATCAGAAGTACATATAAATAGATTTATTTAGTTTTATACAAAATGATGAAAATCAGAAGTACATTTCCATAGATTTATTTAGTTTTATACAAAATGATGAAAATCAGAAGTACATATAAATAGATTTATTTAGTTTTATACAAAATGATGAAAATCAGATGTACATTTCCATAGATTTATTTGGTTTTATACAAAATGATGAAAATCAGAAGTACATATAAATAGATTTATTTAGTTTTATAAAAAATGATGAAAATCAAATGTACATTTCCATAGATTTGTTAAGTTTTATACAAAATGATGAAAATCAGAAGTACATATAAATAGATTTATTTAGTTTTATACAAAATGATGAAATTCGGAAGTACATTTCCATAGATTTATTTAGTTTTATACAAAATGATGAAAATCAGAAGTACATATAAATAGATTTATTTAGTTTTATACAAAATGATGAAAATCAGAAATACATTTCAATAGATTTATTTAGTTTAATACAAAATGATGAAAATCAGAAGTATATTTCCATAGATTTATTTAGATTTATACAAAATGATGAAAATCAGAAGTACATATAAATAGATTTATTTAGTTTTATACAAAATGATGAAAATCAGAAGTACATTTCCATAGATTTATTTAGTTTTATACAAAATGATGAAAATCAGAAGTACATATTATTAGATTTATTTAGTTTTATACAAAATGATGAAAATCAGAAGTACATTTCCATAGATTTATTTAGTTTTATACAAAATGATGAAAATCAGATGTACATTTACATAGATTTATATAGTTTTATACAAAATGATGAAAATCAGAAGTACATATAAATACATTTATTTAGTTTTATACAAAATGATGAAAATCAGAAGTACATTTCCATAGATTTATTTAGTTTAATACAAAATGATGAAAATGAGAAGCACATTTCCATAGATTTATTTAGTTTTATACAAAATGATGAAAATCAGAAGTACATATAAATAGATTTATTTAATTTTATACAAAATGATGAAAATCAGAAGTACATATAAATAGATTTATTTAGTTTTATACAAAATGATGAAAATCAGAAGTACATTTCCATAGATTTATTTAGTTTTATACAAAATGATGAAAATCAGAAGTACATATAAATAGATTTATTTAGTTTTATACAAAATGATTAAAATCAGAAGTACGTATAAATAGATTTATTTAGTTTTATACAAAATGATGAAAATCAGAAGTACATATAAATAGATTTATTTAGTTTTATACAAAATGATGAAAATCAGAAGTACATTTCCACAGATTTATTTAGTTTAATACAAAATGATGAAAATGAGAAGCACATTTCCATAGATTTATTTAGTTTTATACAAAATGATGAAAATCAGATGTACATTTACATAGATTTATTCAGTTTTATATAAAATTATGAAAATCAGAAGTACATATAAATCGATTTATTTAGATTTATACAAAATGATGAAAATCAGAAGTACATTTCCATAGATTTATTTAGTTTTATACAAAATGATGAAAATCCGAAGTACATTTCTATAGATTGATTTAGTTTTATACAAAATGATGAAAATCAGAAGTACATATAAATAGATTTATTTAGTTTTATACAAAATGATGAAAATCAGAAGTACATTTCCATAGATTTATTTAGTTTTATACAAAATGATGAAAATCAGAAGTACATATAAATAGATTTATTTAGTTTTATACAAAATGATGAAAATCAGAGGTACATTTACATAGATTTATTTAGTTTAATAAAAAATGATGAAAATGAGAAGCACATTTCCATAGATTTATTTAGTTTTATACAAAATGATGAAAATCAGATGTACATTTACATAGATTTATTCAGTTTTATATAAAATTATGAAAATCAGAAGTATATATAAATAGATTTATTTAGTTTTATACAAAATGATGAAAATCAGAAGTACATTTCCATAGATTTATTTAGTTTTATACAAAATGATGAAAATCAGAAGTACATTTCCATAGATTTATTTAGTTTTATGCAAAATGATGAAAATCAGATGTACATATAGATAGATTTATTTAGTTTTATACAAAATGATGAAAATCAGAAGTACATATAAATAGATTTATTTAGTTTTATACAAAATGATGAAAATCAGAAGTACATTTCCATAGATTTATTTAGTTTTATACAAAATGATGAAAATCAGAAGTACATATAAATAGATTTATTTAGTTTCATACAAAATGATGAAAATCAGAAATACATTTCAATAGATTTATTTAGTTTAATACAAAATGATGAAAATCAGAAGTACATTTCCATAGATTTATTTAGTTTTATACAAAATGAACAAAATCAGAAGTACATATAAATAGATTTATTTAGTTTTATACAAAATGATGAAAATCAGAAGTACATTTCCATAGATTTATTTAGTTTTATACAAAATGATGAAAATCAGAAGTACATATAAATAGATTTATTTAGTTTTATACAAAATGATGAAAATCAGAAGTACATTTCCATAGATTTATTTAGTTTAATACAAAATGATGAAAATGAGAAGCACATTTCCATAGATTTATTTAGTTTTATACAAAATGATGAAAATCAGAATTGCATATAAATAGATTTATTTAGTTTTATAAAAAATGATGAAAATCAGAAGTACATATAAATAGATTTATTTAGTTTTATACAAAATGATGAAAATCAGAAGTACATTTCCATAGATTTATTTAGGTTTATACAAAATGATGAAAATCAGAAGTACATATAAATAGATTTATTTAGTTTTATACAAAATGATGAAAATCAGAAGTACATTTCCATAGATTTATTTAGTTTTATACAAAATGATGAAAATCCGAAGTACATTTCTATAGATTGATTTAGTTTTATACAAAATGATGAAAATCAGAAGTACATATAAATAGATTTATTTAGTTTTATACAAAATGATGAAAATCAGAAGTACATTTCCATCGATTTATTTAGTTTTATACAAAATGATGAAAATCAGAAGTACATTTCCATAGATTTATTTAGTTTTATACCAAATGATGAAAATCAGAAGTACATATAATTAGATTTATTTAGTTTTATACAAAATGATGAAAATCAGAAGTACATTTCCATAGATTTATTTAGTTTTATACAAAATGATGAAAATCAGAAGTACATATAAATAGATTTATTTAGTTTTATACAAAATGATGAAAATCAGAAGTACATTTCCATAGATTTATTTAGTTTAATAAAAAATGATTAAAATGAGAAGCACATTTCCATAGATTTATTTAGTTTTATACAAAATGATGAAAATCAGATGTACATTTACATAGATTTATTCAGTTTTATATAAAATTATGAAAATCAGAAGTATATATAAATAGATTTATTTAGTTTTATACAAAATGATGAAAATCAGAAGTACATTTCCATAGATTTATTTAGTTTTATACAAAATGATGAAAATCAGAAGTACATATAAATAGATTTATTTAGTTTTATGCAAAATGATGAAAATCAGATGTACATATAGATAGATTTATTTAGTTTTATACAAAATGATGAAAATCAGAAGTACATATAGATAGATTTATTTAGTTTTATACAAAATGATGAAAATCAGAAGTACATTTCCATAGATTTATTTACTTTTATACAAAATGATGAAAATCAGAAGTACATATAAATAGATTTATTTAGTTTTATACAAAATGATGAAAATCAGAAGTACATTTCCATAGATTTATTTGGTTTTATACAAAATGATGAAAATCAGAAGTACATATAAATAGATTTATTTAGTTTTATAAAAAATGATGAAAATCAAATGTACATTTCCATAGATTTGTTAAGTTTTATACAAAATGATGAAAATCAGAAGTACATATAAATAGATGTATTTAGTTTTATACAAAATGATGAAAATCAGAAGTACATTTCCATAGATTTATTTAGTTTTATACAAAATGATGAAAATCAGAAGTACATATAAATAGATTTATTTAGTTTTATACAAAATGATGAAAATCAGAAATACATTTCAATAGATTTATTTAGTTTAATACAAAATGATGAAAATCAGAAGTACATTTCCATAGATTTATTTAGTTTTATACAAAATGATGAAAATCAGAAGTACATATAAATAGATTTATTTAGTTTTATACAAAATGATGAAAATCATAAGTACATTTCCATAGATTTAGTTAGTTTTATACAAAATGATGAAAATCAGAAGTACATATAAATAGATTTATTTAGTTTTATACAAAATGATGAAAATCAGAAGTACATTTCCTTAGATTTATTTAGTTTTATACAAAATGATGAAAATCAGATGTACATTTACATAGATTTATATAGTTTTATACAAAATGATGAAAATCAGAAGTACATATAAATAGATTTATTTAGTTTTATACAAAATGATGAAAATCAGAAGTACATTTCCATAGATTTATTTAGTTTAATACAAAATGATGGAAATGAGAAGCACATTTCCATAGATTTATTTAGTTTTATACAAAATGATGAAAATCAGAAGTACATATAAATAGATTTATTTAGTTTTATACAAAATGATGAAAATCAGAAGTACATATAAATAGATTTATTTAGTTTTATACAAAATGATGAAAATCAGAAGTACATTTCCATAGATTTATTTAGTTTTATACAAAATGATGAAAATCAGAAGTACATATAAATAGATTTATTTAGTTTTATACAAAATGATTAAAATCAGAAGTACGTATAAATAGATTTATTTAGTTTTATACAAAATGATGAAAATCAGAAGTACATATAAATAGATTTATTTAGTTTTAGACAAAATGATGAAAATCAGAAGTACATTTCCACAGATTTATTTAGTTTAATACAAAATGATGAAAATGAGAAGCACATTTCCATAGATTTATTTAGTTTTATACAAAATGATGAAAATCAGATGTACATTTACATAGATTTATTCAGTTTTATATAAAATTATGAAAATCAGAAGTACATATAAATCGATTTATTTAGATTTATACAAAATGATGAAAATCAGAAGTACATTTCCATAGATTTATTTAGTTTTATACAAAATGATGAAAATCCGAAGTACATTTCTATAGATTGATTTAGTTTTATACAAAATGATGAAAATCAGAAGTACATATAAATAGATTTATTTAGTTTTATACAAAATGATGAAAATCAGAAGTACATTTCCATAGATTTATTTAGTTTTATACAAAATGATGAAAATCAGAAGTACATATAAATAGATTTATTTAGTTTTATACAAAATGATGAAAATCAGAAGTACATTTCCATAGATTTATTTAGTTTAATAAAAAATGATGAAAATGAGAAGCACATTTCCATAGATTTATTTAGTTTTATACAAAATGATGAAAATCAGATGTACATTTACATAGATTTATTCAGTTTTATATAAAATTATGAAAATCAGAAGTATATATAATTAGATTTATTTAGTTTTATACAAAATTATGAAAATCAGAAGTACATTTCCATAGATTTATTTAGTTTTATACAAAATGATGAAAATCAGAAGTACATTTCCATAGATTTATTTAGTTTTATGCAAAATGATGAAAATCAGATGTACATATAGATAGATTTATTTAGTTTTATACAAAATGATGAAAATCAGAAGTACATATAAATAGATTTATTTAGTTTTATACAAAATGATGAAAATCAGAAGTACATTTCCATAGATTTATTTAGTTTTATACAAAATGATGAAAATCAGAAGTACATATAAATAGATTTATTTAGTTTCATACAAAATGATGAAAATCAGAAATACATTTCAATAGATTTATTTAATTTAATACAAAATGATGAAAATCAGAAGTACATTTCCATAGATTTATTTAGTTTTATACAAAATGAACAAAATCAGAAGTACATATAAATAGATTTATTTAGTTTTATACAAAATGATGAAAATCAGAAGTACATTTCCATAGATTTATTTAGTTTTATACAAAATGATGAAAATCAGAAGTACATATAAATAGATTTATTTAGTTTTATACAAAATGATGAAAATCAGAAGTACATTTCCATAGATTTATTTAGTTTAATACAAAATGATGAAAATGAGAAGCACATTTCCATAGATTTATTTAGTTTTATACAAAATGATGAAAATCAGAATTGCATATAAATAGATTTATTTAGTTTTATAAAAAATGATGAAAATCAGAAGTACATATAAATAGATTTATTTAGTTTTATACAAAATGATGAAAATCAGAAGTACATTTCCATAGATTTATTTAGGTTTATACAAAATGATGAAAATCAGAAGTACATATAAATAGATTTATTTAGTTTTATACAAAATGATGAAAATCAGAAGTACATTTCCATAGATTTATTTAGTTTTGTACAAAATGATGAAAATCCGAAGTACATTTCTATAGATTGATTTAGTTTTATACAAAATGATGAAAATCAGAAGTACATATAAATAGATTTATTTAGTTTTATACAAAATGATGAAAATCAGAAGTACATTTCAATCGATTTATTTAGTTTTATACAAAATGATGAAAATCAGAAGTACATTTCCATAGATTTATTTAGTTTTATACCAAATGATGAAAATCAGAAGTACATATAAATAGATTTATTTAGTTTTATACAAAATGATGAAAATCAGAAGTACATTTCCATAGATTTATTTAGTTTTATACAAAATGATGAAAATCAGAAGTACATATAAATAGATTTATTTAGTTTTATACAAAATGATGAAAATCAGAAGTACATTTCCATAGATTTATTTAGTTTAATAAAAAATGATTAAAATGAGAAGCACATTTCCATAGATTTATTTAGTTTTATACAAAATGATGAAAATCAGATGTACATTTACATAGATTTATTCAGTTTTATATAAAATTATGAAAATCAGAAGTATATATAAATAGATTTATTTAGTTTTATACAAAATGATGAAAATCAGAAGTACATATAAATAGATTTATTTAGTTTTATACAAAATGATGAAAATCAGAAGTACATTTCCACAGATTTATTTAGTTTAATACAAAATGATGAAAATGAGAAGCACATTTCCATAGATTTATTTAGTTTTATACAAAATGATGAAAATCAGATGTACATTTACATAGATTTATTCAGTTTTATATAAAATAATGAAAATCAGAAGTACATATAAATAGATTTATTTAGTTTTATACAAAATGATGAAAATCAGAAGTACATTTCCATAGATTTATTTAGTTTTATACAAAATGATGAAAATCAGAAGTACATATAAATAGATTTATTTAGTTTTATACAAAATGATGAAAATCAGAAGTACATTTCCATAGATTTATTTAGTTTTATACAAAATGAACAAAATCAGAAGTACATATAAATAGATTTATTTAGTTTTATACAAAATGATGAAAATCAGAAGTACATTTCCATAGATTTATTTAGTTTAATACAAAATGATGAAAATGAGAAGCACATTTCCATAGATTTATTTAGTTTTATACAAAATGATGAAAATCAGAAGTACATATAAATAGATTTATTTAGTTCTATAAAAAATGATGAAAATCAGAAGTACATATAAATAGATTTATTTAGTTTTATACAAAATGATGAAAATCAGAAGTACATTTCTATAGATTGATTTAGTTTTATACAAAATGATGAAAATCAGAAGTACATATAAATAGATTTATTTAGTTTTATACAAAATGATGAAAATCAGAAGTACATTTCCATAGATTTATTTAGTTTTATATAAAATGATGAAAATCAGAAGTACATTTCCATAGATTTATTTAGTTTTATACAAAATGATGAAAATCAGAAGTACATTTCCATAGATTTATTTAGTTTTATACAAAATGATGAAAATCAGAAGTACATATAAATAGATTTATTTAGTTTTATACAAAATGATGAAAATCAGAAGTACATTTCCATAGATTTATTTAGTTTAATAAAAAATGATGAAAATGAGAAGCACATTTCCTTAGATTTATTTAGTTTTATGCAAAATGATGAAAATCAGATGTACATATAGATAGATTTATTTAGTTTTATACAAAATGATGAAAATCAGAAGTACGTTTCCATAGATTTATTTAGTTTTATACAAAATGATGAAAATCAGAAGTACATTTCCATAGATTTATTTAGTTTATTACAAAAAGATGAAAATCAGAAGTACATATAAATAGATTTATTTAGTTTTATACAAAATGATGTAAATCAGAAGTACATTTCCATAGATTTATTTAGTTTTATACAAAATGATGAAAATCAGAAGTACATACAAATAGATTTTTTTAGTTTTATACATAATGATGAAAATCAGAAGTACATTTCCATAGATTTATTTAGTTTTATACAAAATGATGAAAATCCGAAGTACATTTCTATAGATTGGTTTAGTTTTATACAAAATGAGGAAATCAGAAGTACATATAAATAGATTTATTTAGTTTTATACAAAATGATGAAAATCAGAAGTACATTTCCATAGATTTATTTAGTTTTATACAAAATGATGAAAATCAGAAGTACATTTCCATAGATTTATTTAGTTTTATACAAAATCATGAAAATCAGAAGTACATTTCCATAGATTTATTTAGTTTAATACAAAATGATGAAAATGAGAAGCACATTTCCATAGATTAATTTAGTTTTAAACAAAATGATGAAAATCAGATGTACATTTACATAGATTTATTCAGTTTTATACAAAATGATGAAAGTCAGAATTACATATAAATAGATTTATTTAGTTTTATACAAAATGATGAAAATCAGAAGTACATTTCCATAGATTTATTTAGTTTTATACAAAATGATGAAAATCAGAAGTACATATAAATAGATTTATTTAGTTTTATACAAAATGATGAAAATCAGAAGTACATTTCCATAGATTTATTTGGTTTTATACAAAATGATGAAAATCAGAAGTACATATAAATAGATTTATTTAGTTTTATAAAAAATGATGAAAATCAAATGTACATTTCCATAGATTTGTTAAGTTTTATACAAAATGATGAAAATCAGAATTACATATAAATAGATTTATTTAGTTTTATACAAAATGATGAAAATCAGAAGTACATTTCCATAGATTTATTTAGTTTCATACAAAATGATGAAAATCAGAAGTACATATAAATAGATTTATTTAGTTTTATACAAAATGATAAAAATCAGAAATACATTTCAATAGATTTATTTAGTTTAATACAAAATGATGAAAATCAGAAGTACATTTCCATAGATTTATTTAGTTTTATACAAAATGATGAAAATCAGAAGTACATATAAATAGATTTATTTAGTTTTATACAAAATGATGAAAATCAGAAGTACATTTCCATAGATTTATTTAGTTTTATACAAAATGATGAAAATCAGAAGTACATATAAATAGATTTATTTAGTTTTATACAAAATGATGAAAATCAGAAGTACATTTCCATAGATTTATTTAGTTTTATACAAAATGATGAAAACCGGATGTACATTTACATAGATATATTTAGTTTTATACAAAATGATGGAAATCAGAAGTACATATAAATAGATTTATTTAGTTTTATACAAAATGATTAAAATCAGAAGTACGTATAAATAGATTTATTTAGTTTTATACAAAATGATGAAAATCAGAAGTACATATAAATAGATTTATTTAGTTTTATACAAAATGATGAAAATCAGAAGTACATTTCCATAGATTTATTTAGTTTTATACAAAATCATGAAAATCAGAAGTACATATAAATAGATTTATTTAGTTTTATACAAAATGATGAAAATCAGAAGTACATTTCCATAGATTTATTTAGTTTTATACAAAATGATGAAAATCAGAAGTACATATAAATAGATTTATTTAGTTTTATACAAAATGATGAAAATCAGAAGTACATTTCCATAGATTTATTTAGTTTAATACAAAATGATGAAAATGAGAAGCACATTTCCATAGATTAATTTAGTTTTAAACAAAATGATGAAAATCAGATGTACATTTACATAGATTTATTCAGTTTTATATAAAATTATGAAAATCAGAAGTACATATAAATAGATTTATTTAGTTTCATACAAAATGATGAAAATCAGAGGTACATTTCCATAGATTTATTTAGTTTTATACAAAATGATGAAAATCAGAAGTACATATAAATAGATTTATTTAGTTTTATACAAAATGATGAAAATCAGAAGTACATTTCCATAGATTTATTTGGTTTTATACAAAATGATGAAAATCAGAAGTACATATAAATAGATTTATTTAGTTTTATAAAAAATGATGAAAATCAAATGTACATTTCCATAGATTTGTTAAGTTTTATACAAAATGATGAAAATCAGAAGTACATATAAATAGATTTATTTAGTTTTATACAAAATGATGAAAATCAGAAGTACATTTCCATAGATTTATTTAGTTTCATACAAAATGATGAAAATCAGAAGTACATATAAATAGATTTATTCAGTTTTATACAAAATGATGAAAATCAGAAATACATTTCAATAGATTTATTTAGTTTAATACAAAATGATGAAAATCAGAAGTACATTTCCATAGATTTATTTAGTTTTATACAAAATGATGAAAATCAGAAGTACATATAAATAGATTTATTTAGTTTTATACAAAATGATGAAAATCAGAAGTACATTTCCATAGATTTATTTAGTTTTATACAAAATGATGAAAATCAGAAGTACATATAAATAGATTTATTTAGTTTTATACAAAATGATGAAAATCAGAAGTACATTTCCATAGATTTATTTAGTTTTATACAAAATGATGAAAATCGGATGTACATTTACATAGATATATTTAGTTTTATACAAAATGATGAAAATCAGAAGTACATATAAATAGATTTATTTAGTTTTATACAAAATGATTAAAATCAGAAGTACGTATAAATAGATTTATTTAGTTTTATACAAAATGATGAAAATCAGAAGTACATATAAATAGATTTATTTAGTTTTATACAAAATGATGAAAATCAGAAGTACATTTCCACAGATTTATTTAGTTTAATACAAAATGATGAAAATGAGAAGCACATTTCCATAGATTTATTTAGTTTTATACAAAATGATGAAAATCAGATGTACATTTACATAGATTTATTCAGTTTTATATAAAATTATGAAAATCAGAAGTACATATAAATAGATTTATTTACTTTAATACAAAATGATGAAAATCAGAAGTACATTTCCATAGATTTATTTAGTTTTATACAACATGATGAAAATCAGAATTACATATAAATAGATTTATTTAGTTTTATACAAAATGATGAAAATCAGAAGTACATTTCCATAGATTTATTTAGTTTTATACAAAATGATGAAAATCAGAAGTACATATAAATAGATTTATTTAGTTTTATACAAAATGATGAAAATCAGAAGTACATTTCCATAGATTTATTTAGTTTTATACAAAATGATGAAAATCAGATGTACATTTACATAGATTTATTTAGTTTTATACAAAATGATGAAAATCAGAAGTACATATAAATAGATTTATTTAGTTTTATACAAAATGATTAACATCAGTAGTACGTATAAATAGATTTATTTAGTTTTATACAAAATGATGAAAATCAGAAGTACATATAAATAGATTTATTTAGTTTTATACAAAATGATGAAAATCAGAAGTACATTTCCACAGATTTATTTAGTTTAATACAAAATGATGAAAATGAGAAGCACATTTCCATAGATTTATTTAGTTTTATACAAAATGATGAAAATCAGACGTACATTTACATAGATTTATTTAGTTTTATATAAAATTATGAAAATCAGAAGTACATATAAATAGATTTATTTAGTTTAATACAAAATGATGAAAATCAGAAGTACATTTCCATAGATTTATTTAGTTTTATACAAAATGATGAAAATCAGAAGTACATATATATAGATTTATTTAGTTTTATACAAAATGATGAAAATCAGAAGTACATTTCCATAGATTTATTTGGTTTTATACAAAATGATGAAAATCAGAAGTACATATAAATAGATTTATTTAGTTTTATAAAAAATGAAGAAAATCAAAAGTACATTTCCATAGATTTGTTAAGTTTTATACAAAATGATGAAATTCAGAAGTACATATAAATAGATTTATTTAGTTTTATACAAAATGATGAAAATCAGAAGTACATTTCCATAGATTTATTTAGTTTTATACTAAATGATGAAAATCAGAAGTACATATAAATAGATTTATTTAGTTTTATACAAAATGATGAAAATCAGAAGTACATATAAATAGATTTATTTAGTTTTATACAAAATGATGAAAATCAGAAGTACATATAAATAGATTTATTTAGTTTTATACAAAATGATGAAAATCAGAAGTACATATAAATAGATTTATTTAGTTTTATACAAAATGATGAAAATCAGAAGTACATATAAATAGATTTATTTAGTTTTATACAAAATTATGAAAATCAGAAGTACATATAAATAGATTTATTTAGTTTTATACAAAATGATGAAAATCAGAAGTACATTTCCATAGATTTATTTAGTTTTATACAAAATGATGAAAATCAGATGTACATTTACATAGATATATTTAGTTTTATACAAAATGATGAAAATCAGAAGTAGATATAAATAGATTTATTTAGTTTTATACAAAATGATTAAAATCAGAAGTACGTATAAATAGATTTATTTAGTTTTATACAAAATGATGAAAATCAGAAGTACATATAAATAGATTTATTTAGTTTTATACAAAATGATGAAAATCAGAAGTACATTTCCACAGATTTATTTAGTTTAATACAAAATGATGAAAATGAGAAGCACATTTCCATAGATTTATTTAGTTTTATAGAAAATGATGAAAATAAGATGTACATTTACATAGATTTATTCAGTTTTATATAAAATTATGAAAATCAGAAGTACATATAAATAGATTTATTTAGTTTAATACAAAATGATGAAAATCAGAAGTACATTTCCATAGATTTATTTAGTTTTATACAAAATGATGAAAGTCAGAATTACATATAAATAGATTTATTTAGTTTTATACAAAATGATGAAAATCAGAAGTACATTTCCATAGATTTATTTAGTTTTATACAAAATGATGAAAATCAGAAGTACATATAAATAGATTTATTTAGTTTTATACAAAATGATTAAAATCAGAAGTGCATTTCCATAGATTTATTTAGTTTTATACAAAATGATGAAAATCAGATGTACATTTACATAGATTTATTTAGTTTTATACAAAATGATGAAAATCAGAAGTACATATAAATAGATTTATTTAGTTTTATACAAAATGATTAAATTCAGAAGTACGTATAAATAGATTTATTTAGTTTTATACAAAATGATGAAAATCAGAAGTACATATAAATAGATTTATTTAGTTTTATACAAAATGATGAAAATCAGAAGTACATTTCCACAGATTTATTTAGTTTAATACAAAATGATGAAAATGAGAAGTACATTTCCATAGATTTATTTAGTTTTATACAAAATGATGAAAATCAGATGTACATTTACATAGATTTATTCAGTTTTATATAAAATTATGAAAATCAGAAGTACATATAAATAGATTTATTTAGTTTAATACAAAATGATGAAAATCAGAAGTACATTTCCATAGATTTATTTAGTTTTATACAAAATGAACAAAATCAGAAGTACATATAAATAGATTTATTTAGTTTTATACAAAATGATGAAAATCAGAAGTACATTTCCATAGATTTATTTGGTTTTATACAAAATGATGAAAATCAGAAGTACATATAAATAGATTTATTTAGTTTTATAAAAATGATGAAAATCAAAAGTACATTTCCATAGATTTTTTAAGTTTTATACAAAATGATGAAATTCAGAAGTACATATAAATAGATTTATTTAGTTTTATACAAAATGATGAAAATCAGAAGTACATTTCCATAGATTCATTTAGTTTTATACTAAATGATGAAAATCAGAAGTACATATAAATAGATTTATTTAGTTTTATACAAAATGATGAAAATCAGAAGTACATTTCCATAGATTTATTTGGTTTTATACAAAATGATGAAAATCAGAAGTACATATAAATAGATTTATTTAGTTTTATAAAAAATGATGAAAATCAAAAGTACATTTCCATAGATTTGTTAAGTTTTATACAAAATGATGAAATTCAGAAGTACATATAAATAGATTTATTTAGTTTTATACAAAATGATGAAAATCAGAAGTACATTTCCATAGATTTATTTAGTTTTATACTAAATGATGAAAATCAGAAGTACATATAAATAGATTTATTTAGTTTTATACAAAATGATGAAAATCAGAAGTACATATAAATAGATTTATTTAGTTTTATACAAAATGATGAAAATCAGAAGTACATATAAATAGATTTATTTAGTTTTATACAAAATGATGAAAATCAGAAGTACATATAAATAGATTTATTTAGTTGTATACAAAATGATGAAAATCAGAAGTACATATAAATAGATTTATTTAGTTTTATACAAAATTATGAAGATCAGAAGTACATATAAATAGATTTATTTAGTTTTATACAAAATGATGAAAATCAGAAGTACATTTCCATAGATTTATTTAGTTTTATACAAAATGATGAAAATCAGATGTACATTTACATAGATATATTTAGTTTTATACAAAATGATGAAAATCAGAAGTACATATAAATAGATTTATTTAGTTTTATACAAAATGATTAAAATCAGAAGTACGTATAAATAGATTTATTTAGTTTTATACAAAATGATGAAAATCAGAAGTACATATAAATAGATTTATTTAGTTTTATACAAAATGATGAAAATCAGAAGTACATTTCCACAGATTTATTTAGTTTAATACAAAATGATGAAAATGAGAAGCACATTTCCATAGATTTATTTAGTTTTATACAAAATGATGAAAATCAGATGTACATTTACATAGATTTATTCAGTTTTATATAAAATTATGAAAATCAGAAGTACATATAAATAGATTTATTTACTTTAATACAAAATGATGAAAATCAGAAGTACATTTACATAGATTTATTTAGTTTTATACAAAATGATGAAAATCAGAATTACATATAAATAGATTTATTTAGTTTTATACAAAATGATGAAAATCAGAAGTACATTTCCATAGATTTATTTAGTTTTATACAAAATGATGAAAATCAGAAGTACATATAAATAGATTTATTTAGTTTTATACAAAATGATGAAAATCAGAAGTACATTTCCATAGATTTATTTAGTTTTATACAAAATGATGAAAATCAGATGTACATTTACATACATTTATTTAGTTTTATACAAAATGATGAAAATCAGAAGTACATATAAATAGATTTATTTAGTTTTATACAAAATGATGAAAATCAGAAGTACGTATAAATAGATTTATTTAGTTTTATACAAAATGATGAAAATCAGAAGTACATATAAATAGATTTATTTAGTTTTATACAAAATGATGAAAATCAGAAGTACATTTCCACAGATTTATTTAGTTTAATACAAAATGATGAAAATGAGAAGCACATTTCCATAGATTTATTTAGTTTTATACAAAATGATGAAAATCAGATGTACATTTACATAGATTTATTCAGTTTTATATAAAATTATGAAAATCAGAAGTACATATAAATAGATTTATTTAGTTTAATACAAAATGATGAAAATCAGAAGTACATTTCCATAGATTTATTTAGTTTTATACAAAATGATGAAAATCAGAAGTACATATAAATAGATTTATTTAGTTTTATACAAAATGATGAAAATCAGAAGTACATTTCCATAGATTTATTTAGTTTTATACAAAATGATGAAAATCAGACGTACATTTACATAGATTTATTCAGTTTTATATAAAATTATGAAAATCAGAAGTACATATAAATAGATTTATTTAGTTTAATACAAAATGATGAAAATCAGAAGTACATTTCCATAGATTTATTTAGTTTTATACAAAATGATGAAAATCAGAAGTACATATATATAGATTTATTTAGTTTTATACAAAATGATGAAAATCAGAAGTACATTTCCATAGATTTATTTGGTTTTATACAAAATGATGAAAATCAGAAGTACATATAAATAGATTTATTTAGTTTTATAAAAAATGAAGAAAATCAAAAGTACATTTCCATAGATTTGTTAAGTTTTATACAAAATGATGAAATTCAGAAGTACATATAAATAGATTTATTTAGTTTTATACAAAATGATGAAAATCAGAAGTACATTTCCATAGATTTATTTAGTTTTATACTAAATGATGAAAATCAGAAGTACATATAAATAGATTTATTTAGTTTTATACAAAATGATGAAAGTCAGAAGTACATATAAATAGATTTATTTAGTTTTATACAAAATGATGAAAATCAGAAGTACATATAAATAGATTTATTTAGTTTTATACAAAATGATGAAAATCAGAAGTACATATAAATAGATTTATTTAGTTTTATACAAAATGATGAAAATCAGAAGTACATATAAATAGATTTATTTAGTTTTATACAAAATGATGAAGATCAGAAGTACATATAAATAGATTTATTTAGTTTTATACAAAATGATGAAAATCAGAAGTACATTTCCATAGATTTATTTAGTTTTATACAAAATGATGAAAATCAGATGTACATTTACATAGATATATTTAGTTTTATACAAAATGATGAAAATCAGAAGTACATATAAATAGATTTATTTAGTTTTATACAAAATGATTAAAATCAGAAGTACGTATAAATAGATTTATTTAGTTTTATACAAAATGATGAAAATCAGAAGTACATATAAATAGATTTATTTAGTTTTATACAAAATGATGAAAATCAGAAGTACATTTCCACAGATTTATTTAGTTTAATACAAAATGATGAAAATGAGAAGCACATTTCCATAGATTTATTTAGTTTTATACAAAATGATGAAAATCAGATGTACATTTACATAGATTTATTCAGTTTTATATAAAATTATGAAAATCAGAAGTACATATAAATAGATTTATTTACTTTAATACAAAATGATGAAAATCAGAAGTACATTTACATAGATTTATTTAGTTTTATACAAAATGATGAAAATCAGAATTACATATAAATAGATTTATTTAGTTTTATACAAAATGATGAAAATCAGAAGTACATTTCCATAGATTTATTTAGTTTTATACAAAATGATGAAAATCAGAAGTACATATAAATAGATTTATTTAGTTTTATACAAAATGATGAAAATCAGAAGTACATTTCCATAGATTTATTTAGTTTTATACAAAATGATGAAAATCAGATGTACATTTACATAGATTTATTTAGTTTTATACAAAATGATGAAAATCAGAAGTACATATAAATAGATTTATTTAGTTTTATACAAAATGATGAAAATCAGAAGTACGTATAAATAGATTTATTTAGTTTTATACAAAATGATGAAAATCAGAAGTACATATAAATAGATTTATTTAGTTTTATACAAAATGATGAAAATCAGAAGTACATTTCCACAGATTTATTTAGTTTAATACAAAATGATGAAAATGAGAAGCACATTTCCATAGATTTATTTAGTTTTATACAAAATGATGAAAATCAGATGTACATTTACATAGATTTATTCAGTTTTATATAAAATTATGAAAATCAGAAGTACATATAAATAGATTTATTTAGTTTAATACAAAATGATGAAAATCAGAAGTACATTTCCATAGATTTATTTAGTTTTATACAAAATGATGAAAATCAGAAGTACATATAAATAGATTTATTTAGTTTTATACAAAATGATGAAAATCAGAAGTACATTTCCATAGATTTATTTAGTTTTATACAAAATGATGAAAATCAGACGTACATTTACATAGATTTATTCAGTTTTATATAAAATTATGAAAATCAGAAGTACATATAAATAGATTTATTTAGTTTAATACAAAATGATGAAAATCAGAAGTACATTTCCATAGATTTATTTAGTTTTATACAAAATGATGAAAATCAGAAGTACATATATATAGATTTATTTAGTTTTATACAAAATGATGAAAATCAGAAGTACATTTCCATAGATTTATTTGGTTTTATACAAAATGATGAAAATCAGATGTACATATAAATAGATTTATTTAGTTTTATAAAAAATGAAGAAAATCAAAAGTACATTTCCATAGATTTGTTAAGTTTTATACAAAATGATGAAATTCAGAAGTACATATAAATAGATTTATTTAGTTTTATACAAAATGATGTAAATCAGAAGTACATTTCCATAGATTTATTTAGTTTTATACTAAATGATGAAAATCAGAAGTACATATAAATAGATTTATTTAGTTTTATACAAAATGATGAAAATCAGAAGTACATATAAATAGATTTATTTAGTTTTATACAAAATGATGAAAATCAGAAGTACATATAAATAGATTTATTTAGTTTTATACAAAATGATGAAAATGAGAAGCACATTTCCATAGATTTATTTAGTTTTATACAAAATGATGAAAATCAGATGTACATTTACATAGATTTATTCAGTTTTATATAAAATTATGAAAATCAGAAGTACATATAAATAGATTTATTTAGTTTAATACAAAATGATGAAAATCAGAAGTACATTTCCATAGATTTATTTAGTTTTATACAAAATGATGAAAATCAGAAGTACATATAAATAGATTTATTTAGTTTTATACAAAATGATGAAAATCAGAAGTACATTTCCATAGATTTATTTAGTTTTATACAAAATGATGAAAATCAGACGTACATTTACATAGATTTATTCAGTTTTATATAAAATTATGAAAATCAGAAGTACATATAAATAGATTTATTTAGTTTAATACAAAATGATGAAAATCAGAAGTACATTTCCATAGATTTATTTAGTTTTATACAAAATGATGAAAATCAGAAGTACATATATATAGATTTATTTAGTTTTATACAAAATGATGAAAATCAGAAGTACATTTCCATAGATTTATTTGGTTTTATACAAAATGATGAAAATCAGAAGTACATATAAATAGATTTATTTAGTTTTATAAAAAATGAAGAAAATCAAAAGTACATTTCCATAGATTTGTTAAGTTTTATACAAAATGATGAAATTCAGAAGTACATATAAATAGATTTATTTAGTTTTATACAAAATGATGAAAATCAGAAGTACATTTCCATAGATTTATTTAGTTTTATACTAAATGATGAAAATCAGAAGTACATATAAATAGATTTATTTAGTTTTATACAAAATGATGAAAGTCAGAAGTACATATAAATAGATTTATTTAGTTTTATACAAAATGATGAAAATCAGAAGTACATATAAATAGATTTATTTAGTTTTATACAAAATGATGAAAATCAGAAGTACATATAAATAGATTTATTTAGTTTTATACAAAATGATGAAAATCAGAAGTACATATAAATAGATTTATTTAGTTTTATACAAAATGATGAAGATCAGAAGTACATATAAATAGATTTATTTAGTTTTATACAAAATGATGAAAATCAGAAGTACATTTCCATAGATTTATTTAGTTTTATACAAAATGATGAAAATCAGATGTACATTTACATAGATATATTTAGTTTTATACAAAATGATGAAAATCAGAAGTACATATAAATAGATTTATTTAGTTTTATACAAAATGATTAAAATCAGAAGTACGTATAAATAGATTTATTTAGTTTTATACAAAATGATGAAAATCAGAAGTACATATAAATAGATTTATTTAGTTTTATACAAAATGATGAAAATCAGAAGTACATTTCCACAGATTTATTTAGTTTAATACAAAATGATGAAAATGAGAAGCACATTTCCATAGATTTATTTAGTTTTATACAAAATGATGAAAATCAGATGTACATTTACATAGATTTATTCAGTTTTATATAAAATTATGAAAATCAGAAGTACATATAAATAGATTTATTTACTTTAATACAAAATGATGAAAATCAGAAGTACATTTACATAGATTTATTTAGTTTTATACAAAATGATGAAAATCAGAATTACATATAAATAGATTTATTTAGTTTTATACAAAATGATGAAAATCAGAAGTACATTTCCATAGATTTATTTAGTTTTATACAAAATGATGAAAATCAGAAGTACATATAAATAGATTTATTTAGTTTTATACAAAATGATGAAAATCAGAAGTACATTTCCATAGATTTATTTAGTTTTATACAAAATGATGAAAATCAGATGTACATTTACATAGATTTATTTAGTTTTATACAAAATGATGAAAATCAGAAGTACATATAAATAGATTTATTTAGTTTTATACAAAATGATGAAAATCAGAAGTACGTATAAATAGATTTATTTAGTTTTATACAAAATGATGAAAATCAGAAGTACATATAAATAGATTTATTTAGTTTTATACAAAATGATGAAAATCAGAAGTACATTTCCACAGATTTATTTAGTTTAATACAAAATGATGAAAATGAGAAGCACATTTCCATAGATTTATTTAGTTTTATACAAAATGATGAAAATCAGATGTACATTTACATAGATTTATTCAGTTTTATATAAAATTATGAAAATCAGAAGTACATATAAATAGATTTATTTAGTTTAATACAAAATGATGAAAATCAGAAGTACATTTCCATAGATTTATTTAGTTTTATACAAAATGATGAAAATCAGAAGTACATATAAATAGATTTATTTAGTTTTATACAAAATGATGAAAATCAGAAGTACATTTCCATAGATTTATTTAGTTTTATACAAAATGATGAAAATCAGACGTACATTTACATAGATTTATTCAGTTTTATATAAAATTATGAAAATCAGAAGTACATATAAATAGATTTATTTAGTTTAATACAAAATGATGAAAATCAGAAGTACATTTCCATAGATTTATTTAGTTTTATACAAAATGATGAAAATCAAAAGTACATATATATAGATTTATTTAGTTTTATACAAAATGATGAAAATCAGAAGTACATTTCCATAGATTTATTTGGTTTTATACAAAATGATGAAAATCAGATGTACATATAAATAGATTTATTTAGTTTTATAAAAAATGAAGAAAATCAAAAGTACATTTCCATAGATTTGTTAAGTTTTATACAAAATGATGAAATTCAGAAGTACATATAAATAGATTTATTTAGTTTTATACAAAATGATGAAAATCAGAAGTACATTTCCATAGATTTATTTAGTTTTATACTAAATGATGAAAATCAGAAGTACATATAAATAGATTTATTTAGTTTTATACAAAATGATGAAAATCAGAAGTACATATAAATAGATTTATTTAGTTTTATACAAAATGATGAAAATCAGAAGTACATATAAATAGATTTATTTAGTTTTATACAAAATGATGAAAATCAGAAGTACATATAAATAGATTTATTTAGTTTTATACAAAATGATGAAAATCAGAAGTACATATAAATAGATTTATTTAGTTTTATACAAAATTATGAAAATCAGAAGTACATATAAATAGATTTATTTAGTTTTATACAAAATGATGAAAATCAGAAGTACATTTCCATAGATTTATTTAGTTTTATACAAAATGATGAAAATCAGATGTACATTTACATAGATATATTTAGTTTTATACAAAATGATGAAAATCAGAAGTAGATATAAATAGATTTATTTAGTTTTATACAAAATGATTAAAATCAGAAGTACGTATAAATAGATTTATTTAGTTTTATACAAAATGATGAAAATCAGAAGTACATATAAATAGATTTATTTAGTTTTATACAAAATGATGAAAATCAGAAGTACATTTCCACAGATTTATTTAGTTTAATACAAAATGATGAAAATGAGAAGCACATTTCCATAGATTTATTTAGTTTTATAGAAAATGATGAAAATAAGATGTACATTTACATAGATTTATTCAGTTTTATATAAAATTATGAAAATCAGAAGTACATATAAATAGATTTATTTAGTTTAATACAAAATGATGAAAATCAGAAGTACATTTCCATAGATTTATTTAGTTTTATACAAAATGATGAAAGTCAGAATTACATATAAATAGATTTATTTAGTTTTATACAAAATGATGAAAATCAGAAGTACATTTCCATAGATTTATTTAGTTTTATACAAAATGATGAAAATCAGAAGTACATATAAATAGATTTATTTAGTTTTATACAAAATGATTAAAATCAGAAGTACATTTCCATAGATTTATTTAGTTTTATACAAAATGATGAAAATCAGATGTACATTTACATAGATTTATTTAGTTTTATACAAAATGATGAAAATCAGAAGTACATATAAATAGATTTATTTAGTTTTATACAAAATGATTAAATTCAGAAGTACGTATAAATAGATTTATTTAGTTTTATACAAAATGATGAAAATCAGAAGTACATATAAATAGATTTATTTAGTTTTATACAAAATGATGAAAATCAGAAGTACATTTCCACAGATTTATTTAGTTTAATACAAAATGATGAAAATGAGAAGTACATTTCCATAGATTTATTTAGTTTTATACAAAATGATGAAAATCAGATGTACATTTACATAGATTTATTCAGTTTTATATAAAATTATGAAAATCAGAAGTACATATAAATAGATTTATTTAGTTTAATACAAAATGATGAAAATCAGAAGTACATTTCCATAGATTTATTTAGTTTTATACAAAATGATGAAAATCAGAAGTACATATAAATAGATTTATTTAGTTTTATACAAAATGATGAAAATCAGAAGTACATTTCCATAGATTTATTTGGTTTTATACAAAATGATGAAAATCAGAAGTACATATAAATAGATTTATTTAGTTTTATAAAAAATGATGAAAATCAAAAGTACATTTCCATAGATTTTTTAAGTTTTATACAAAATGATGAAATTCAGAAGTACATATAAATAGATTTATTTAGTTTTATACAAAATGATGAAAATCAGAAGTACATTTCCATAGATTTATTTAGTTTTATACTAAATGATGAAAATCAGAAGTACATATAAATAGATTTATTTAGTTTTATACAAAATGATGAAAATCAGAAGTACATATAAATAGATTTATTTAGTTTTATACAAAATGATGAAAATCAGAAGTACATATAAATAGATTTATTTAGTTTTATACAAAATGATGAAAATCAGAAGTACATATAAATAGATTTATTTAGTTTTATACAAAATGATGAAAATCAGAAGTACATATAAATAGATTTATTTAGTTTTATACAAAATTATGAAAATCAGAAGTACATATAAAGAGATTTATTTAGTTTTATACAAAATGATGAAAATCAGAAGTACATTTCCATAGATTTATTTAGTTTTATACAAAATGATGAAAATCAGATGTACATTTACATAGATATATTTAGTTTTATACAAAATGATGAAAATCAGAAGTAGATATAAATAGATTTATTTAGTTTTATACAAAATGATTAAAATCAGAAGTACGTATAAATAGATTTATTTAGTTTTATACAAAATGATGAAAATCAGAAGTACATATAAATAGATTTATTTAGTTTTATACAAAATGATGAAAATCAGAAGTACATTTCCACAGATTTATTTAGTTTAATACAAAATGATGAAAATGAGAAGCACATTTCCATAGATTTATTTAGTTTTATAGAAAATGATGAAAATAAGATGTACATTTACATAGATTTATTCAGTTTTATACAAAATGATGAAAGTCAGAATTACATATAAATAGATTTATTTAGTTTTATACAAAATGATGAAAATCAGAAGTACATTTCCATAGATTTATTTAGTTTTATACAAAATGATGAAAATCAGAAGTACATATAAATAGATTTATTTAGTTTTATACAAAATGATTAAAATCAGAAGTACATTTCCATAGATTTATTTAGTTTTATACAAAATGATGAAAATCAGATGTACATTTACATAGATTTATTTAGTTTTATACAAAATGATGAAAATCAGAAGTACATATAAATAGATTTATTTAGTTTTATACAAAATGATTAAATTCAGAAGTACGTATAAATAGATTTATTTAGTTTTATACAAAATGATGAAAATCAGAAGTACATATAAATAGATTTATTTAGTTTTATACAAAATGATGAAAATCAGAAGTACATTTCCACAGATTTATTTAGTTTAATACAAAATGATGAAAATGAGAAGTACATTTCCATAGATTTATTTAGTTTTATACAAAATGATGAAAATCAGATGTACATTTACATAGATTTATTCAGTTTTATATAAAATTATGAAAATCAGAAGTACATATAAATAGATTTATTTAGTTTAATACAAAATGATGAAAATCAGAAGTACATTTCCATAGATTTATTTAGTTTTATACAAAATGATGAAAATCAGAAGTACATATAAATAGATTTATTTAGTTTTATACAAAATGATGAAAATCAGAAGTACATTTCCATAGATTTATTTGGTTTTATACAAAATGATGAAAATCAGAAGTACATATAAATAGATTTATTTAGTTTTATAAAAAATGATGAAAATCAAAAGTACATTTCCATAGATTTTTTAAGTTTTATACAAAATGATGAAATTCAGAAGTACATATAAATAGATTTATTTAGTTTTATACAAAATGATGAAAATCAGAAGTACATTTCCATAGATTTATTTAGTTTTATACTAAATGATGAAAATCAGAAGTACATATAAATAGATTTATTTAGTTTTATACAAAATGATGAAAATCAGAAGTACATATAAATAGATTTATTTAGTTTTATACAAAATGATGAAAATCAGATGTACATTTACATAGATATATTTAGTTTTATACAAAATGATGAAAATCAGAAGTACATATAAATAGATTTATTTAGTTTTATACAAAATGATTAAAATCAGAAGTACGTATAAATAGATTTATTTAGTTTTATACAAAATGATGAAAATCAGAAGTACATATAAATAGATTTATTTAGTTTTATACAAAATGATGAAAATCAGAAGTACATTTCCACAGATTTATTTAGTTTAATACAAAATGATGAAAATGAGAAGCACATTTCCATAGATTTATTTAGTTTTATACAAAATGATGAAAATCAGATGTACATTTACATAGATTTATTCAGTTTTATATAAAATTATGAAAATCAGATGTACATATAAATAGATTTATTTACTTTAATACAAAATGATGAAAATCAGAAGTACATTTACATAGATTTATTTAGTTTTATACAAAATGATGAAAATCAGAATTACATATAAATAGATTTATTTAGTTTTATACAAAATGATGAAAATCAGAAGTACATTTCCATAGATTTATTTAGTTTTATACAAAATGATGAAAATCAGAAGTACATATAAATAGATTTATTTAGTTTTATACAAAATGATGAAAATCAGAAGTACATTTCCATAGATTTATTTAGTTTTATACAAAATGATGAAAATCAGATGTACATTTACATAGATTTATTTAGTTTTATACAAAATGATGAAAATCAGAAGTACATATAAATAGATTTATTTAGTTTTATACAAAATGATGAAAATCAGAAGTACGTATAAATAGATTTATTTAGTTTTATACAAAATGATGAAAATCAGAAGTACATATAAATAGATTTATTTAGTTTTATACAAAATGATGAAAATCAGAAGTACATTTCCACAGATTTATTTAGTTTAATACAAAATGATGAAAATGAGAAGCACATTTCCATAGATTTATTTAGTTTTATACAAAATGATGAAAATCAGATGTACATTTACATAGATTTATTCAGTTTTATATAAAATTATGAAAATCAGAAGTACATATAAATAGATTTATTTAGTTTAATACAAAATGATGAAAATCAGAAGTACATTTCCATAGATTTATTTAGTTTTATACAAAATGATGAAAATCAGAAGTACATATAAATAGATTTATTTAGTTTTATACAAAATGATGAAAATCAGAAGTACATTTCCATAGATTTATTTAGTTTTATAAAAAATGATGAAAATCAAAAGTACATTTCCATAGATTTGTTAAGTTTTATACAAAATGATGAAATTCAGAAGTACATATAAATAGATTTATTTAGTTTTATACAAAATGATGAAAATCAGAAGTACATTTCCATAGATTTATTTAGTTTTATACTAAATGATGAAAATCAGAAGTACATATAAATAGATTTATTTAGTTTTATACAAAATGAGGAAAATCAGAAGTACATATAAATAGATTTATTTAGTTTTATACAAAATGATGAAAATCAGAAGTACATATAAATAGATTTATTTAGTTTTATACAAAATGATGAAAATCAGAAGTACATATAAATAGATTTATTTAGTTTTATACAAAATGATGAAAATCAGAAGTACATATAAATAGATTTATTTAGTTTTATACAAAATTATGAAAATCAGAAGTACATATAAATAGATTTATTTAGTTTTATACAAAATGATGAAAATCAGAAGTACATTTCCATAGATTTATTTAGTTTTATACAAAATGATGAAAATCAGAAGTAAATTTCCATAGATTTATTTAGTTTTATACAAAATGATGAAAATCAGATGTACATTTCCATAGATTTATTTAGTTTTATACAAAATGCTGAAAACCAGAAGTACATTTCCATAGATTTATTTAGTTTTATACAAAATAATTAAAATCAGAAGTACATATAAATAGATTTATTTAGTTTTATACAAAATGATGAAAATCAGAAGTACATATAAATAGATTTATTTAGTTTTATACAAAATGATGAAAATTAGAAGTACATTTCCATAGATTTATTTAGTTTTATACAAAATGATGAAAATCAGAAGTACATTTCCATAGATTTATTTAGTTTTATACAAAATGATGAAAATCAGAAGTACATTTCCATAGATTTATTTAGTTTTTTACAAAATGATGAAAATCAGAAGTACTTTTCCATAGATTTATTTAGTTTGATACAAAATGATGAAAATCAGAAGTACATATACATAGATTTATTTAGTTTTATACAAAATGATGAAAATCAGAAGTAAATTTCCATAGATTTATTTAGTTTTATACAAAATGATGAAAATCAAAAGTACATTTCCATAGATTTATTTAGTTTTATACAAAATGATGAAAATCCGAAGTACATATGAATAGATTTATTTACTTTTATACAAAATGATGAAAATCAGAAGTACATATAAATACATTTATTTAATTTTATACAAAATGATGAAAATCAGAAGTACATATAAATAGATTTATTTAGTTTTATACAAAATGATGAAAATTAGAAGTACATTTCCATAGATTTATTTAGTTTTATACAAAATGATGAAAATCAGAAGTACATTTCCATAGATTTATTTAGTTTTATACCAAATGATGAAAATCAGAAGTACATATAAATAGATTCATTTACTTTTATACAAAATGATGAAAATCAGAAGTACATATAAATAGATTTATTTAGTTTTATACAAAATGATGAAAATCAGAAGTACATTTCCACAGATTTATTTAGTTTAATACAAAATGATGAAAATGAGAAGCACATTTCCATAGATTTATTTAGTTTTATACAAAATGATGAAAATCAGATGTACATTTACATAGATTTATTCAGTTTTATATAAAATTATGAAAATCAGAAGTACATATAAATAGATTTATTTAGTTTAATACAAAATGATGAAAATCAGAAGTACATTTCCATAGATTTATTTAGTTTTATACAAAATGATGAAAATCAGAAGTACATATAAATAGATTTATTTAGTTTTATACAAAATGATGAAAATCAGAAGTACATTTCCATAGATTTATTTAGTTTTATAAAAAATGATGAAAATCAAAAGTACATTTCCATAGATTTGTTAAGTTTTATACAAAATGATGAAATTCAGAAGTACATATAAATAGATTTATTTAGTTTTATACAAAATGATGAAAATCAGAAGTACATTTCCATAGATTTATTTAGTTTTATACTAAATGATGAAAATCAGAAGTACATATAAATAGATTTATTTAGTTTTATACAAAATGAGGAAAATCAGAAGTACATATAAATAGATTTATTTAGTTTTATACAAAATGATGAAAATCAGAAGTACATATAAATAGATTTATTTAGTTTTATACAAAATGATGAAAATCAGAAGTACATATAAATAGATTTATTTAGTTTTATACAAAATGATGAAAATCAGAAGTACATATAAATAGATTTATTTAGTTTTATACAAAATTATGAAAATCAGAAGTACATATAAATAGATTTATTTAGTTTTATACAAAATGATGAAAATCAGAAGTACATTTCCATAGATTTATTTAGTTTTATACAAAATGATGAAAATCAGAAGTAAATTTCCATAGATTTATTTAGTTTTATACAAAATGATGAAAATCAGATGTACATTTCCATAGATTTATTTAGTTTTATACAAAATGCTGAAAACCAGAAGTACATTTCCATAGATTTATTTAGTTTTATACAAAATAATTAAAATCAGAAGTACATATAAATAGATTTATTTAGTTTTATACAAAATGATGAAAATCAGAAGTACATATAAATAGATTTATTTAGTTTTATACAAAATGATGAAAATTAGAAGTACATTTCCATAGATTTATTTAGTTTTATACAAAATGATGAAAATCAGAAGTACATTTCCATAGATTTATTTAGTTTTATACAAAATGATGAAAATCAGAAGTACATTTCCATAGATTTATTTAGTTTTTTACAAAATGATGAAAATCAGAAGTACTTTTCCATAGATTTATTTAGTTTGATACAAAATGATGAAAATCAGAAGTACATATACATAGATTTATTTAGTTTTATACAAAATGATGAAAATCAGAAGTAAATTTCCATAGATTTATTTAGTTTTATACAAAATGATGAAAATCAAAAGTACATTTCCATAGATTTATTTAGTTTTATACAAAATGATGAAAATCCGAAGTACATATGAATAGATTTATTTACTTTTATACAAAATGATGAAAATCAGAAGTACATATAAATACATTTATTTAATTTTATACAAAATGATGAAAATCAGAAGTACATATAAATAGATTTATTTAGTTTTATACAAAATGATGAAAATTAGAAGTACATTTCCATAGATTTATTTAGTTTTATACAAAATGATGAAAATCAGAAGTACATTTCCATAGATTTATTTAGTTTTATACCAAATGATGAAAATCAGAAGTACATATAAATAGATTCATTTACTTTTATACAAAATGATGAAAATCAGAAGTACATTTCCATAGATTTATTTACTTTTATACAAAATGATGAAAATCAGAAGTACATATATATAGATTTATTTAGTTTTATACAAAATGATGAAAATCAGAAGTACATTTCCATAGATTTATTTAGTTTTATACAAAATGATGAAAATCAGAAGTACATTTCCATAGATTTATTTAGTTTTTTACAAAATGATGAAAATCAGAAGTACTTTTCCATAGATTTATTTAGTTTGATACAAAATGATGAAAATCAGAAGTACATATACATAGATTTATTTAGTTTTATACAAAATGATGAAAATCAGAAGTAAATTTCCATAGATTTATTTAGTTTTATACAAAATGATGAAAATCAAAAGTACATTTCCATAGATTTATTTAGTTTTATACAAAATGATAAAAATCAGAAGTACATTTCCATAGATTTATTTAGTTTTATACAAAATGATGAAAATCAGAAGTACATATAAATAGATTTATTTAGTTTTATACAAAATGAGGAAAATCCAAAGTACATATAATTAGATTTATTTAGTTTTATACAAAATGAGTAAAATCAGAAGTACATATAAATAGATTTATTTAGTTTTATACAAAATGATGAAAATCAGAAGTACATTTCCATAGATTTATTTAGTTTTATACAAAATGATGAAAATCCGAAGTACATATGAATAGATTTATTTACTTTTATACAAAATGATGAAAATCAGAAGTACATATAAATACATTTATTTAATTTTATACAAAATGATGAAAATCAGATGTACATATAAATAGATTTATTTAGTTTTATACAGAATGAAGAAAATTAGAAGTACATTTCCATTGATTTATTTAGTTTTATACAAAATGATGAAAATCAGAAGTACATTTCCATAGATTTATTTAGTTTTATACAAAATGATGAAAATCAGAAGTACATATAAATAGATTCATTTACTTTTATACAAAATGATGAAAATCAGAAGTACATTTCCATAGATTTATTTACTTTTATACAAAATGATGAAAATCAGAAGTACATATATATAGATTTATTTAGTTTTATACAAAATGATGAAAATCAGAAGTACATTTCCATAGATTTATTTAGTTTTATTCAAAATGATTAAAATCAGAAGTACATATAATGAGATTTATTTAGTTTTATACAAAATGATGAAAATCACAAGTACATTTCCATAGATTTATTTAGTTTTATACAAAATGATGAAGATCAGAAGTACATATAAATAGATTTATTTAGTTTTATATAAAATGATGAATATCAGAAGTACATTTCCATGGATTTATTTAGTTTTATACAAAATGATGATAATCAGATGTACATATGTATAGATTTATTTAGTTTTATACAAAATGATGAAAATCAGAAGTACATATAAATAGATTTATTTAGTTTTATGCAAAATGATGAAAATCAGATGTACATTTCCATAGATTTATTTAGTTTTATACAAAATGATGAAAATCAGAAGTACATATAAATAGATTTATTTAGTTTTATACAAAATGATGAAAATCAGAAGTACATTTCCATAGATTTATTTAGTGTTATACAAAATCATGAAAATCAGAAGTACATATAAATAGATTTATTTAGTTTTATACAAAATGATGAAAATCAGAAGTACATTTCCATAGATTTATTTAGTTTTATACAAAATGATGAAAATCAGAAGTACATATAAATAGATTTATTTAGTTTTATACAAAATGATGAATATCAGAAGTACATTTCCATAGATTTATTTAGTTTTATACAAAATGATGATAATCAGAAGTACATATGTATAGATTTATTTAGTTTTATACAAAATGATGAAAATCAGATGTACATTTACATAGATTTATTTAGTTTTATACAAAATGATGAAAATCAGAAGTACATATAAATAGATTTATTTAGTTTTCTACAAAATGATTAAAATCAGAAGTACATATAAATAGATTTATTTAGTTTTATACAAAATGATGAAAATCAGAAGTACATTTCCATAGATTTATTTAGTTTTATACAAAATGATGGAAATCAGAAGTACATTTCCATAGATTTATTTAGTTTATTACAAAAAGATGAAAATCAGAAGTACATATAAATAGATTTATTTAGTTTTATACAAAATGATGATAATCAGAAGTACATATGTATAGATTTATTTAGTTTTATACAAAATGATGAAAATCAGAAGTACATATGAATAGATTTATTTAGTTTTATGCAAAACGATGAAAATCAGATGTACATTTCCATAGACTTATTTAGTTTTATACAAAATGATGAAATTCAGAAGTACATATAAATAGATTTATTTAGTTTTATACAAAATGATGAAAATCAGAAGTACATATAAAAAGATTTATTTAGTTTTATACAAAATGATGAAAATCAGAAGTACATTTCCATAGATTTATTTAGTTTTATACAAAATGATGAAAATCAGAAGTACATATAAATAGATTTATTTAGTTTTATACAAAGTGATGAAAATCAGAACTACACTTCCATAGATTTATTTAGTTTTATACAAAATGATGAAAATCAGAAGTACATATAAATAGATTTATTTAGTTTTATACAAAATGATGAAAATCAGAAGTACATTTCCATAAATTTATTTAGTTTTATACAAAATGATGAAAATCCGAAGTACATTTCTATAGATTGATTTAGTTTTATACAAAATGATGAAAATCAGAAGTACATATAAATAGATTTATTTAGTTTTATACAAAATGATGAAAATCAGAAGTACATTTCCATAGATTTATTTACTTTTTTACAAAATGATGAAAATCAGAAGTACATTTCCATAGATTTATTTAGTTTTTTACAAAATGATGAAAATCAGAAGTACTTTTCCATAGATTTATTTAGTTTGATACAAAATGATGAAAATCAGAAGTACATATAAATAGATTTATTTAGTTTTATACAAAATGATGAAAATCAGAAGTAAATTTCCATAGATTTATTTAGTTTTATACAAAATGATGAAAATCAAAAGTACATTTCCATAGATTTATTTAGTTTTATACAAAATGATGAAAATCAGAAGTACATTTCCATAGATTTATTTAGTTTTATACAAAATGATGAAAATCAGAAGTACATATAAATAGATTTATTTAGTTTTATACAGAATGATGAAAATCAGAAGTACATATTAATAGATTTATTTAGTTTTATACAAAATGATGAAAATTTTAAGTACATATAAATAGATTTATTTGGTTTTATACAAAATGATGAAAATCAGAAGTATATTTCCATAGATTTATTTAGTTCTATACAAAATGATTAAAATCAGAAGTATATATAAATAGATTTATTTAGTTTTATACAAAATGATGAACATCAGCAGTACATATAAATAGATTTATATAGTTTTATACAAAATGATGAACATCAGAAGTACATATAAATAGATTTATTTAGTTTTATAGAAAATGATGAAAATCAGAAGTACATTTCCATAGATTTATTTAGTTTTATAGAAAATGATGAAAATCAGAAGTACATATAAATAGATTTATTTAGTTTTATACAAAATGATGAAAATCAGATGTACATTTCCATAGATTTATTTAGTTTTATACAAAATGATTAAAATCAGAAGTATATATAAATATATTTATTTTGTTTTATACAAAATGATTAAAATCAGAAGTACATATATATAGATTTATTTAGTTTTATACAGAATGATGAAAATCAGAAGTACATATTAATAGATTTATTTACTTTTATACAAAATGATGAAAATCAGAAGTACATATAAATAGATTTATTTAGTTTTATACAAAATGATGAAAATCAGAAGTACATTTCCATAGATTTATTTAGTTTTATACAAAATGATGAAAATCAGAAGTACATATAAATAGATTTATTTCGTTTTATACAAAATGATGAAAATCAGAAGTACATTTCCATAGATTTATTTAGTTCTATACAAAATGATGAAAATCAGAAGTACATATAAATAGATTTATTTAGTTTTATACAAAATGATGAAAATCAGAAGTACATATAAATTGATTTATTTCGTTTCATACAAAATGATTAAAATCAGAAGAACATATAAATAGATTTATTTAGTTTTATACAAAATGATGAAAATCAGAAGTACATATAAATATATTTATTTAGTTTTATACAAAATGATGAATATCAGAAGTACATATAAATAGATTTATTTAGTTTTATACAAAATGATGAAAATCAGAAGTACATATAAATAGATTTATTTAGTTTTATACAAAATGATGAAAATCAGAAGTATATATAAATAGATTTATTTAGTTTTATAAAAAATGATGAACATCAGCAGTACATATAAATAGATTTATTTAGTTTTATACAAAATGATGAAATTCAGAAGTAAATATAAATAGATTTCTTTAGTTTTATACAAAATGATGAAAATCAGAAGTACATATAAATAGATTTATTTAGTTTTATACAAAATGATGAAAATCAGAAGTACATATAAATAGATTTATTTAGTTTTATACAAAAAGATGAAAATCAGAAGTACATTTCCATAGATTTATTTAGTTTTATACAAAATGATGATAATCAGAAGTACATATGTATAGATTTATTTAGTTTTATACAAAATGATGAAAATCAGATGTACATTTACATAGATTTATTTAGTTTTATACAAAATGATGAAAATCAGAAGTACATATAAATAGATTTATTTAGTTTTATACAAAATGATTAAAATCAGAAGTACATATAAATAGATTTATTTAGTTTTATACAAAATGATGAAAATCAGAAGTACATTTCCATAGATTTATTTAGTTTTATACAAAATGATGGAAATCAGAAGTACATTTCCATAGATTTATTTAGTTTATTACAAAAAGATGAAAATCAGAAGTACATATAAATAGATTTATTTAGTTTTATACAAAATGATGATAATCAGAAGTACATATGTATAGATTTATTTAGTTTTATACAAAATGATGAAAATCAGAAGTACATATGAATAGATTTATTTAGTTTTATGCAAAACGATGAAAATCAGATGTACATTTCCATAGACTTATTTAGTTTTATACAAAATGATGAAAATCAGAAGTACATATAAATAGATTTATTTAGTTTTATACAAAATGATGAAAATCAGAAGTACATATAAAGAGATTTATTTAGTTTTATACAAAATGATGAAAATCAGAAGTACATTTCCATAGATTTATTTAGTTTTATACAAAATGATGAAAATCAGATGTACATATAAATAGATTTATTTAGTTTTATACAAAGTGATGAAAATCAGAACTACACATCCATAGATTTATTTAGTTTTATACAAAATGATGAAAATCAGAAGTACATATAAATAGATTTATTTAGTTTTATACAAAATGATGAAAATCAGAAGTACATTTCCATAGATTTATTTAGTTTTATACAAAATGATGAAAATCCGAAGTACATTTCTATAGATTGATTTAGTTTTATACAAAATGATGAAAATCAGAAGTACATATAAATAGATTTATTTAGTTTTATACAAAATGATGAAAATCAGAAGTACATTTCCATAGATTTATTTACTTTTATACAAAATGATGAAAATCAGAAGTACATTTCCATAGATTTATTTAGTTTTTTACAAAATGATGAAAATCAGAAGTACTTTTCCATAGATTTATTTAGTTTGATACAAAATGATGAAAATCAGAAGTACATATAAATAGATTTATTTAGTTTTATACAAAATGATGAAAATCAGAAGTAAATTTCCATAGATTTATTTAGTTTTATACAAAATGATGAAAATCAAAAGTACATTTCCATAGATTTATTTAGTTTTATACAAAATGATGAAAATCAGAAGTACATTTCCATAGATTTATTTAGTTTTATACAAAATGATGAAAATCAGAAGTACATATAAATAGATTTATTTAGTTTTATACAGAATGATGAAAATCAGAAGTACATATTAATAGATTTATTTAGTTTTATACAAAATGATGAAAATTTTAAGTACATATAAATAGATTTATTTGGTTTTATACAAAATGATGAAAATCAGAAGTATATTTCCATAGATTTATTTAGTTTTATACAAAATGATGAAAATCAGAAGTACATATAAATAGATTTATTTCGTTTTATACAAAATGATGAAAATCAGAAGTACATTTCCATAGATTTATTTAGTTCTATACAAAATGATGAAAATCAGAAGTATATATAAATAGATTTATTTAGTTTTATACAAAATGATGAACATCAGCAGTACATATAAATAGATTTATATAGTTTTATACAAAACGATGAACATCAGAAGTACATATAAATAGATTTATTTAGTTTTATAGAAAATGATGAAAATCAGAAGTACATTTCCATAGATTTATTTAGTTTTATAGAAAATGATGAAAATCAGAAGTACATATAAATAGATTTATTTAGTTTTATACAAAATGATGAAAATCAGATGTACATTTCCATAGATTTATTTAGTTTTATACAAAATGATTAAAATCAGAAGTATATATAAATATATTTATTTTGTTTTATACAAAATGATGAAAATCAGAAGTACATATATATAGATTTATTTAGTTTTATACAGAATGATGAAAATCAGAAGTACATATTAATAGATTTATTTACTTTTATACAAAATGATGAAAATCAGAAGTACATAAAAATAGATTTATTTAGTTTTATACAAAATGATGAAAATCAGAAGTACATTTCCATAGATTTATTTAGTTTTATACAAAATGATGAAAATCAGAAGTACATATAAATAGATTTATTTCGTTTTATACAAAATGATGAAAATCAGAAGTACATTTCCATAGATTTATTTAGTTCTATACAAAATGATGAAAATCAGAAGTACATATAAATAGATTTATTTAGTTTTATACAAAATGATGAAAATCAGAAGTACATATAAATTGATTTATTTCGTTTCATACAAAATGATTAAAATCAGAAGAACATATAAATAGATTTATTTAGTTTTATACAAAATGATGAAAATCAGAAGTACATATAAATATATTTATTTAGTTTTATACAAAATGATGAATATCAGAAGTACATATAAATAGATTTATTTAGTTTTATACAAAATGATGAAAATCAGAAGTACATATAAATAGATTTATTTAGTTTTATACAAAATGATGAAAATCAGAAGTATATATAAATAGATTTATTTAGTTTTATAAAAAATGATGAACATCAGCAGTACATATAAATAGATTTATTTAGTTTTATACAAAATGATGAAATTCAGAAGTAAATATAAATAGATTTCTTTAGTTTTATACAAAATGATGAAAATCAGAAGTACATATAAATAGATTTATTTAGTTTTATACAAAATGATGAAAATCAGAAGTACATATAAATAGATTTATTTAGTTTTATACAAAAAGATGAAAATCAGAAGTACATATAAATAGATTTATTTAGTTTTATACAAAATGATGAAAATCAGAAGTACATATAAATAGATTTATTTAGTTTTATACAAATTGATGAAAATCAGAAGTACATATAAATAGATTTATTTAGTTTTATACAAAATGATGAAAATCAGAAGTACATTTCCATAGATTTATTTAGTTTTATACAAAATGATGAAAATCAGAAGTACATATAAATAGATTTATTTAGTTTTATACAAAATGATGAAAATCAGAAGTACATTTCCATAGATTTATTTAGTTCTATACAAAATGATGAAAATCAGAAGTACATATAAATAGATTTATTTAGTTTTATACAAAATGATGAAAATCAGAAGTACATATAAATAGATTGATTTCGTTTTATACAAAATGATTAAAATCAGAAGTACATATAAATAGATTTATTTAGTTTTATACAAAATGATGAAAATCCGAAGTACATATAATTAGATTTATTTAGTTTTATACAAAATGATGAAAATCAGAAGTACATATATATAGATTTATTTAGTTTTATACAGAATGATGAAAATCAGAAGTACATTTCCATAGATTTATTTAGTTATACAAAATGATGAAAATCAGAAGTACATATAAATAGATTTATTTAGTTTTATACAAAATGATGAAAATCAGAAGTACATTTCCATAGATTTATTTAGTTTTATACAAAATGATGAAAATCAGAAGTGCATATAAATAGATTTATTTAGTTTTATACAAAATGATGAAAATCAGAAGTACATTTCCATAGATTTATTTAGTTTTATACAAAATGTTGAAAATCAGAAGTACATATAAATAGATTTATTTAGTTTTATACAAAATGATGAAAATCAGAAGTACATTTCCGTAGATGTATTTAGTTTTATACAAAATGATGAAAATCGGAAGTACATATAAATAGATTTATTTAGTTTTATACAAAATGATGAAAATCAGAAGTACATTTCCATAGATTTATTTAGTTCTATGCAAAATGATGAAAATCAGAAGTACATATAAATACATTTATTTAGTTTTATACAAAATGATGAAAATCAGAAGTACATATAAATAGATTGATTTCGTTTTATACAAAATGATGAAAATCAGAAGTACATATAAATAGATTTATTTAGTTTTATACAAAATGATGAAAATCAGAAGTACATATAAATAGATTTATTTAGTTTTATACAAAATGATGAAAATCAGAAGTACATATAAATAGATTTATTTAGTTTTATACAAAATGATGAAAATCAGAAGTACATTTCCATAGATTTATTTAGTTCTATACGAAATGATGAAAATCAGAAGTACATATAAATAGATTTATTTAGTTTTATACAAAATGATGAAAATCAGAAGTACATATAAATAGATTTATTTAGTTTTATACAAAATGATGAAAATCAGAAGTACATATAAATAGATTTATTTAGTTTTATACAAAATAATGAAAATCAGAAGTACATTTCCATAGATTTATTTAGTTTAATACAAAATGATGAAAATCAGAAGTACATATAAATAGATTTATTTAGTTTTATACAAAATGATGATAATCAGAAGAACATTTCCATAGATTTATTTAGTTTTATACAAAATGATTAAAATCAGAAGTACATATAAATAGATTTATTTATTTTTATACAAAATGATGAAAATCAGAAGTACATTTCCATAGATTTATTTAGTTTTATACAAAATGATGAAAATCAGAAGTACATATAAATAGATTTATTTAGTTTTATACAAAATGATGAAAATCAGAAGTACATTTACATAGATTTATTTAGTTTTATATAAAATGATGAAAATCAGAAGTACATATAAATAGATTTATTTAGTTTTATACAAAATGATGAAAATCAGAAGTACATTTCCATAGATTTATTTAGTTTTATACAAAATTATGAAAATCAGAAGTACATATAAATAGATTTATTTAGTTTTATACAAAATGATGAAAATCAGAAGTACATTTCCATAGATTTATTTAGTTTTATACAAAATGATGAAAATCAGAAGTACATATAAATAGATTTATTTAGTTTTATACAAAATGATGAAAATCAGATGTACATTTCCATAGATTTATTTAGTTTTATACAAAATGATGAAAATCAGAAGTACATATAAATAGATTTATTTAGTTTTATACAAAATGATGAAAATCAGAAGTACATTTCCATAGATTTATTTAGTTTTATACAAAATGATTAAAATCATAAGTACATATAAATAGATTTATTTAGTTTTATACAAAATGATAAAAATCAGAAGTATATTTACATAGATTTATTTAGTTTTATATAAAATGATGAAAATCAGAAGTACATATAAATAGATTTATTTAGTTTTATACAAAATGATGAAAATCAGAAGTACATATAAATAGATTTATTTTGTTTTATACAAAATGATGAAAATCAGAAGTACATTTCCATAGATTTATTTAGTTTTATACAAAATGATGAAAATCAGAAGTACATATAAATAGATTTATTTAGTTTTATACAAAATGATGATAATCAGAAGTACATATAAATAGATTTATTTAGTTTTATACAAAATGATGAAAATCAAAAGTACATATAAATAGATTTATTTAGTTTTATACAAAATGATGAAAATCAGAAGTACATTTCCATAGATTTATTTAGTTTTATACAAAATGATGAAAATCAGAAGTACATATAAATAGATTTATTTAGTTTTATACAAAATGATTAAAATCAGAAGTACATTTACATAGATTTTTTTAGTTTTATATAAAATGATGAAAATCAGAAGTACATATAAATAGATTTATTTAGTTTTATACAAAATGATGAAAATCAGAAGTACATTTCCATAGATTTATTTAGTTTTATACAAAATGATGAAAATCAGAAGTACATTTCCATAGATTTATTTAGTTTTATACAAAATGATGAAAATCAGAAGTACATATAAATAGATTTATTTAGTTTTATACAAAATGATGAAAATCAGAAGTACATTTCCATAGATTTATTTAGTTTTATACAAAATGATGAAAATCAGAAGTACATTTACATAGATTTATTTAGGTTTATATAAAATGATGAAAATCAGAAGTACATATAAATAGATTTATTTAGTTTTATACAAAATGATGAAAATCACAAGTACATTTCCATAGATTTATTTAGTTTTATACAAAATGATGAAAATCAGAAGTACATATAAATAGATTTATTTAGTTTTATACAAAATGATGAAAATCAGAAGTACATTTCCATAGATTTATTTAGTTTTATACAAAATGATGAAAATCAGAAGTACATATAAATAGATTTATTTATTTTTATACAAAATGATGAAAATCAGAAGTACATTTCCATAGATTTATTTAGTTTTATACAAAATGATGAAAATCTGAAGTACATATATATTGATTTATTTAGTTTTATGTAAAATGATGAAAATCAGAAGTACATTTCCATAGATTTATTTAGTTTTATACAAAATGATGAAAATCATAAGTACATATAAATAGATTTATTTAGTTTTGTACAAAATGATGAAAATCAGAAGTACATTTCCATAGATTTATTTAGTTTCATACAAAATGATGAAAATCAGATGTACATATAAATAGATTTATTTAGTTCTATACAACATGATGAAAATCAGAAGTACATTTACATAGATTTATTTAGTTATATATAAAATCATTAAAATCAAAATACATTTACCTAGATTTATTTATTGTATATAAAATGATGAAAATTAGAAGTATTTGTCATAGATTTATTGAGTTTTATATGAAATGATGAAAATCAGATATAGATTTATTTAGCTTTATAAAAAATGATGAAAATCAGATGTACATTTACATAGACTTATTTAGTATTATATAAAATGATGAAAATCAGAAGTACATTTCCATAGATTTATTTATTTTTATACAAAATGATGAAAATCAGAAGTACATACAAATAGATTTATTTATTTTTATACAAGATGATGAAAATCAGAAGTACATACAAATAGATTTATTTAGTTTTATACAAAATGATGAAAATCAGAAGTACATATAAATAGATTTATTTAGTTTTATACAAAATGATGAAAATCAAAAGTACATTTCCATAGATTTATTTAGTTTTATACAAAATGATAAAAATCACAAGTACATATAAATAGATTTATTTAGTTTTATAAAAAAAAATGAAAATCAGCAGTACATTTACATAGATTTATTTAGGTTTATATAAAATGATGAAAATCAGAAGTACATATAAATAGATTTATTTAGTTTTATACAAAATGATGAAAATCAGAAGTACATATAAATAGATTTATTTAGTTTTATACAAAATGATGAAAATCAAAAGTACATTTCCATAGATTTATTTAGTTTTATACAAAATGATGAAAATCAGAAGTACATTTCCATAGATTTATTTAGTTTTATACAAAATGATGAAAATCAGAAGTACATATAAATAGATTTATTTAGTTTTATACAAAATGATAAAAATCAGAAGTATATTTACATAGATTTATTTAGTTTTATATAAAATGATGAAAATCAGAAGTACATATAAATAGATTTATTTAGTTTTATACAAAATGATGAAAATCAGAAGTACATATAAATAGATTTATTTTGTTTTATACAAAATGATGAAAATCAGAAGTACATTTCCATAGATTTATTTAGTTTTATACAAAATGATGAAAATCAGAAGTACATATAAATAGATTTATTTAGTTTTATACAAAATGATGATAATCAGAAGTACATATAAATAGATTTATTTAGTTTTATACAAAATGATGAAAATCAGAAGTACATATAAATAGATTTATTTAGTTTTATACAAAATGATGAAAATCAGAAGTACATTTCCATAGATTTATTTAGTTTTATACAAAATGATGAAAATCAGAAGTACATATAAATAGATTTATTTAGTTTTATACAAAATGATTAAAATCAGAAGTACATTTACATAGATTTTTTTAGTTTTATATAAAATGATGAAAATCAGAAGTACATATAAATAGATTTATTTAGTTTTATACAAAATGATGAAAATCAGAAGTACATTTCCATAGATTTATTTACTTTTATACAAAATGATGAAAATCAGAAGTACATATAAATAGATTTCTTTAGTTTTATACAAAATGATGAAAATCACAAGTACATTTCCATAGATTTATTTAGTTTTATACAAAATGATGAAAATCAGAAGTACATATAAATAGATTTATTTAGTTTTATACAAAATGATGAAAATCAGAAGTACATTTCCATAGATTTATTTAGTTTTATACAAAATGATGAAAATCAGAAGTACATATAAATAGATTTATTTATTTTTATAAAAAATGATGAAAATCAGAAGTACATTTCCATAGATTTATTTAGTTTTATACAAAATGATGAAAATCTGAAGTACATATATATTGATTTATTTAGTTTTATGTAAAATGATGAAAATCAGAAGTACATTTCCATAGATTTATTTAGTTTTATACAAAATGATGAAAATCATAAGTACATATAAATAGATTTATTTAGTTTTGTACAAAATGATGAAAATCAGAAGTACATTTCCATAGATTTATTTAGTTTCATACAAAATGATGAAAATCAGATGTACATATAAATAGATTTATTTAGTTTTATACAACATGATGAATATCAGAAGTACATTTACATAGATTTATTTAGTTATATATAAAATCATTAAAATCAAAATACATTTACCTAGATTTATCTATTTTATATAAAATGATGAAAATTAGAAGTATTTGTCATAGATTTATTGAGTTTTATATGAAATGATGAAAATCAGATATAGATTTATTTAGCTTTATAAAAAATGATGAAAATCAGATGTACATTTACATAGATTTATTTAGTTTTATATAAAAAGATTAAAATCAGAGGTTCATTTACAGAGATTCATTTAGTTTTATATAAAATGATGAAAATCAAAAGTTCATTTACATAGATTTATTTCGTTTTATATAAAAGTATGAAAATCTGAAGTACATTTACATAGATTTATTTAGTTTTATATATAATGATGAAAATCAGATTTACGTTTACATAGATTTATTTAGTTTTATATAAAATGATGAAAATCACATGTACATTTATATAGATTTATTTATCTTTATATGAAAAGATGAAAATCAGATGTTCATTTACATAGACTTATTTAGTATTATATAAAATGATGAAAATCAGAAGTACATTTACATAGATTTATTTAGTGTTATATAAAATGATGAAAATCAGAAGTACATTTCCATAGATTTATTTATTTTTATACAAAATGATGAAAATCAGAAGTACATACAAATAGATTTATTTAGTTTTATACAAAATGATGAAAATCAGAAGTACATATAAATAGATTTATTTAGTTCTATACAAAATGATGAAAATCAAAAGTAAATTTCCATAGATTTATTTAGTTTTATACAAAATGATAAAAATCACAAGTACATATAAATAGATTTATTTAGTTTTATAAAAAAAAATGAAATCAGCAGTACATTTACATAGATTTATTTAGGTTTATATAAAATGTTGAAAATCACGAGTACATATAAATAGATTTCTTTAGTTTTATACAAAATGATGAAAATCAGAAGTACATATAAATAGATTTATTTAGTTTTATACAAAATGATTAAAATCAAAAGTACATTTCCATAGATTTATTTAGTTTTATACAAAATGATAAAAATCAGAAGTACATATAAATAGATTTATTTAGTTTTATAAAAAAAATGAAAATCAGAAGTACATTTACATAGATTTATTTAGGTTTATATAAAATGATGAAAATCAGAAGTGCATATAAATAGATTTATTTAGTTTTATGCAAAATGATGAAAATCAGAAGTACATTTCCATAGATTTATTTAGTTTTATACAAAATGATGAAAATCAGAAGTACATATAAATAGATTTATTTATTTTTATACAAAATGATGAAAATCAGAAGTACATTTCCATAGATTTATTTAGTTTTATACAAAATGATGAAAATCAGAAGTACATATAAATAGATTTATTTAGTTTTATACAAAATGATGAAAATCAGAGGTACATTTCCATAGATTTATTTAGTTTTATATAAAATGATGAAAATCAGAAGTACATATAAATAGATTTATTTAGTTTTATACAAAATGATGAAAATCAGATGTACATTTCCATAGATTTATTTAGTTTTATACAAAATGATGAAAATCAGAAGTACATATAAATAGATTTATTTAGTTTTATACAAAATGATGAAAATCAGAAGTACATTTCCATAGATTTATTTAGTTTTATACAAAATGATGAAAATCAGAAGTACATATAAATAGATTTATTTAGTTTTATACAAAATGATAAAAATCAGAAGTACATTTACATAGATTTATTTAGTTTTATATAAAATGATGAAAATCAGAAGTACATATAAATAGATTTATTTAGTTTTATACAAAATGATGAAAATCAGAAGTACATATAAATAGATTTATTTTGTTTTATACAAAATGATGAAAATCAGAAGTACATTTCCATAGATTTATTTAGTTTTATACAAAATGATGAAAATCAGAAGTACATATAAATAGATTTATTTAGTTTTATACAAAATGATTAAAATCAGAAGTACATTTACATAGATTTTTTTAGTTTTATATAAAATGATGAAAATCAGAAGTACATATAAATAGATTTATTTAGTTTTATAAAAAAAAATGAAAATCACAAGTACATTTCCATAGATTTATTTAGTTTTTTACAAAATGATGAAAATCAGAAGTACATATAAATAGATTTATTTAGTTTTATACAAAATGATGAAAATCAGAAGTACATTTCCATAGATTTATTTAGTTTTATACAAAATGATGAAAATCAGAAGTACATATACATAGATTTATTTATTTTTATACAAAATGATGAAAATCAGAAGTACATTTCCATAGATTTATTTAGTTTTATACAAAATGATGAAAATCTGAAGTACATATATATTGATTTATTTAGTTTTATGTAAAATGATGAAAATCAGAAGTACATTTCCATAGATTTATTTAGTTTCATACAAAATGATTAAAATCAGATGTACATATAAATAGATTTATTTAGTTTTATACATGATGAAAATCAGAAGTACATTTACATAGATTTATTTAGTTATATATAAAATGATTAAAATCAAAATACATTTACCTAGATTTATTTATTTTATATAAAATGATGAAAATTAGAAGTATTTGTCATAGATTTATTGAGTTTTATATGAAATGATGAAAATCAGATATAGATTTATTTAGCTTTATAAAAAATGATGAAAATCAGATGTACATATACATAGATTTATTTAGTTTTATATAAAAAGATTAAAATCAGAGGTTCATTTACAGAGATTCATTTAGTTTTATATAAAATGATGAAAATCAAAAGTTCATTTACATAGATTTATTTCGTTTTATATAAAAGTATGAAAATCTGAAGTACATTTACATAGATTTATTTAGTTTTATATATAATGATGAAAATCAGATTTACGTTTACATAGATTTATTTAGGTTTATATAAAATGATGAAAATCAGAAGTACATATAAATAGATTTATTTAGTTTTATACAAAATGATGAAAATCAGAAGTACATATAAATAGATTTATTTAGTTTTATACAAAATGATGAAAATCAAAAGTACATTTCCATAGATTTATTTAGTTTTATACAAAATGATAAAAATCAGAAGTACATATAAATAGATTTATTTAGTTTTATAAAAAAAAATGAAAATCAGAAGTACATTTACATAGATTTATTTAGGTTTATATAAAATGATGAAAATCAGAAGTGCATATATATAGATTTATTTAGTTTTATACAAAATGATGAAAATCAGAAGTACATTTCCATAGATTTATTTAGTTTTATACAAAATGATGAAAATCAGAAGTACATATAAATAGATTTATTTAGTTTTATACAAAATGATGAAAATCAGAAGTACATTTCCATAGATTTATTTAGATTTATACAAAATGATGAAAATCAGAAGTACATATAAATAGATTTATTTAGCTTTATACAAAATGATGAAAATCAGAGGTACATTTCCATAGATTTATTTAGTTTTATATAAAATGATGAAAATCAGAAGTACATATAAATAGATTTATTTAGTTTTATACAAAATGATGAAAATCGGATGTACATTTCCATAGATTTATTTAGTTTTATACAAAATGATGAAAATCAGAAGTACATATAAATAGATTTATTTCGTTTTATACAAAATGATGAAAATCAGAAGTACATTTCCATAGATTTATTTAGTTTTACACAAAATGATGAAAATCAGAAGTACATATAAATAGATTTATTTAGTTTTATACAAAATGATTAAAATCAGAAGTACATTTACATAGATTTTTTTAGTTTTATATAAAATGATGAAAATCAGAAGTACATATAAATAGATTTATTTAGTTTTATACAAAATGATGAAAATCAGAAGTACATTTCCATAGATTTATTTAGTTTTATACAAAATGATGAAAATCAGAAGTACATATAAATAGATTTATTTAGTTTTATACAAAATGATGAAAATCAGAAGTACATTTCCATAGATTTATTTAGTTTTATACAAAATGATGAAAATCAGAAGTACATATAAATAGATTTATTTATTTTTATACAAAATGATGAAAATCAGAAGTACATTTCCATAGATTTATTTAGTTTTATACAAAATGATGAAAATCTGAAGTACATATATATTGATTTATTTAGTTTTATGTAAAATGATGAAAATCAGAAGTACATTTCCATAGATTTATTTAGTTTTATACAAAATGATGAAAATCATAAGTACATATAAATAGATTTATTTAGTTTTGTACAAAATGATGAAAATCAGAAGTACATTTCCATAGATTTATTTAGTTTCATACAAAATGATGAAAATCAGATGTACATATAAATAGATTTATTTAGTTTTATACAACATGATGAAAATCAGAAGTACATTTACATAGATTTATTTAGTTATATATAAAATCATTAAAATCAAAATACATTTACCTAGATTTATTTATTTTATATAAAATGATGAAAATTAGAAGTATTTGTCATAGATTTATTGAGTTTTATATGAAATGATGAAAATCAGATATAGATTTATTTAGCTTTATAAAAAATGATGAAAATCAGATGTACATTTACATAGATTTATTTAGTTTTATATAAAAAGATTAAAATCAGAGGTTCATTTACAGAGATTCATTTAGTTTTATATAAAATGATGAAAATCAAAAGTTCATTTACATAGATTTATTTCGTTTTATATAAAAGTATGAAAATCTGAAGTACATTTACATAGATTTATTTAGTTTTATATATAATGATTAAAATCAGATTTACGTTTACATAGATTTATTTAGTTTTATATAAAATGATGAAAATCACATGTACATTTATATAGATTTATTTATCTTTATATGAAAAGATGAAAATCAGATGTTCATTTACATAGACTTATTTAGTATTATATAAAATGATGAAAATCAGAAGTACATTTACATAGATTTATTTAGTGTTATATAAAATGATGAAAATCAGAAGTACATTTCCATAGATTTATTTATTTTTATACAAAATGATGAAAATCAGAAGTACATACAAATAAATTTATTTAGTTTTATACAAAATGATGAAAATCAGAAGTACATATAAATAGATTTATTTAGTTTTATACAAAATGATGAAAATCAAAAGTAAATTTCCATAGATTTATTTAGTTTTATACAAAATGATAAAAATCACAAGTACATATAAATAGATTTATTTAGTTTTATAAAAAAAAATGAAATCAGCAGTACATTTACATAGATTTATTTAGGTTTATATAAAATGATGAAAATCACGAGTACATATAAATAGATTACTTTAGTTTTATACAAAATGATGAAAATCAGAAGTACATATAAATAGATTTATTTAGTTTTATACAAAATGATGAAAATCAAAAGTACATTTCCATAGATTTATTTAGTTTTATACAAAATGATAAAAATCAGAAGTACATATAAATAGATTTATTTAGTTTTATAAAAAAAAGTGAAAATCAGAAGTACATTTACATAGATTTATTTAGGTTTATATAAAATGATGAAAATCAGAAGTGCATATAAATAGATTTATTTAGTTTTATGCAAAATGATGAAAATCAGAAGTACATTTCCATAGATTTATTTAGTTTTATACAAAATGATGAAAATCAGAAGTACATATAAATAGATTTATTTATTTTTATACAAAATGATGAAAATCAGAAGTATATTTCCATAGATTTATTTAGTTTTATACAAAATGATGAAAATCAGAAGTACATATAAATAGATTTATTTAGTTTTATACAAAATGATGAAAATCAGAGGTACATTTCCATAGATTTATTTAGTTTTATATAAAATGATGAAAATCAGAAGTACATATAAATAGATTTATTTAGTTTTATACAAAATGATGAAAATCAGATGTACATTTCCATAGATTTATTTAGTTTTATACAAAATGATGAAAATCAGAAGTACATATAAATAGATTTATTTAGTTTTATACAAAATGATGAAAATCAGAAGTACATTTCCATAGATTTATTTAGTTTTATACAAAATGATGAAAATCAGAAGTACATATAAATAGATTTATTTAGTTTTATACAAAATGATAAAAATCAGAAGTACATTTACATAGATTTATTTAGATTTATATAAAATGATGAAAATCAGAAGTACATATAAATAGATTTATTTAGTTTTATACAAAATGATGAAAATCAGAAGTACATATAAATAGATTTATTTAGTTTTATACAAAATGATGAAAATCAAAAGTACGTTTCCATAGATTTATTTAGTTTTATACAAAATGATAAAAATCAGAAGTACATATAAATAGATTTATTTAGTTTTATAAAAAAAATGAAAATCAGAAGTACATTTACATAGATTTATTTAGGTTTATATAAAATGATGAAAATCAGAAGTGCATATAAATAGATTTATTTAGTTTTATACAAAATGATGAAAATCAGAAGTACATTTCCATAGATTTATTTAGTTTTATACAAAATGATGAAAATCAGAAGTACATATAAATAGATTTATTTATTTTTATACAAAATGATGAAAATCAGAAGTACATTTCCATAGATTTATTTAGTTTTATACAAAATGATGAAAATCAGAAGTACATATAAATAGATTTATTTAGTTTTATACAAAATGATGAAAATCAGAGGTACATTTCCATAGATTTTTTTAGTTTTATATAAAATGATGAAAATCAGAAGTACATATAAATAGATTTATTTAGTTTTATACAAAATGATGAAAATCACAAGTACATTTCCATAGATTTATTTAGTTTTATACAAAATGATGAAAATCAGAAGTACATATAAATAGATTTATTTCGTTTTATACAAAATGATGAAAATCAGAAGTACATTTCCATAGATTTATTTAGTTTTATACAAAATGATGAAAATCAGAAGTACATATAAATAGATTTATTTATTTTTATACAAAATGATGAAAATCAGAAGTACATTTCCATAGATTTATTTAGTTTTATACAAAATGATGAAAATCTGAAGTACATATATATTGATTTATTTAGTTTTATGTAAAATGATGAAAATCAGAAGTACATTTCCATAGATTTATTTAGTTTTATACAAAATGATGAAAATCATAAGTACATATAAATAGATTTATTTAGTTTTGTACAAAATGATGAAAATCAGAAGTACATTTCCATAGATTTATTTAGTTTCATACAAAATGATGAAAATCAGATGTACATATAAATAGATTTATTTAGTTTTATACAACATGATGAAAATCAGAAGTACATTTACATAGATTTATTTAGTTATATATAAAATGATTAAAATCAAAATACATTTACCTAGATTTATTTATTTTATATAAAATGATGAAAATTAGAAGTATTTGTCATATTTATTGAGTTTTATATGAAATGATGAAAATCAGATATAGATTTTTTTAGCTTTATAAAAAATGATGAAAATCAGATGTACATATACATAGATTTATTTAGTTTTATATAAAAAGATTAAAATCAGAGGTTCATTTACAGAGATTCATTTAGTTTTATATAAAATGATGAAAATCAAAAGTTCATTTACATAGATTTATTTCGTTTTATATAAAAGTATGAAAATCTGAAGTACATTTACATAGATTTATTTACTTTAATATATAATGATGAAAATCAGATTTACGTTTACATAGATTTATTTAGTTTTATATAAAATGATGAGAATCACATGTACATTTATATAGATTTATTTATCTTTATATGAAAAGATGAAAATCAGATGTTCATTTACATAGACTTATTTAGTATTATATAAAATGATGAAAATCAGAAGTACATTTACATAGATTTATTTAGTGTTATATAAAATGATGAAAATCAGAAGTACATTTCCATAGATTTATTTATTTTGATACAAAATGATGAAAATCAGAAGTACATACAAATAGATTTATTTAGTTTTATACAAAATGATGAAAATCAGAAGTACATATAAATAGATTTATTTAGTTTTATACAAAATGATGAAAATCAAAAGTAAATTTCCATAGATTTATTTAGTTTTATACAAAATGATAAAAATCACAAGTACACATAAATAGATTTATTTAGTTTTATAAAAGAAAATGAAAATCAGCAGTACATTTACATAGATTTATTTAGGTTTATATAAAATGATGAAAATCAGAAGTACATATAAATAGATTTATTTAGTTTTATACAAAATGATGAAAATCAGAAGTACATATAAATAGATTTATTTAGTTTTATACAAAATGATGAAAATCAAAAGTACGTTTCCATAGATTTATTTAGTTTTATACAAAATGATAAAAATCAGAAGTACATATAAATAGATTTATTTAGTTTTATAAAAAAAATGAAAATCAGAAGTACATTTACATAGATTTATTTAGGTTTATATAAAATGATGAAAATCAGAAGTGCATATAAATAGATTTATTTAGTTTTATACAAAATGATGAAAATCAGAAGTACATTTCCATAGATTTATTTAGTTTTATACAAAATGATGAAAATCAGAAGTACATATAAATAGATTTATTTATCTTTATACAAAATGATGAAAATCAGAAGTACATTTCCATAGATTTATTTAGTTTTATACAAAATGATGAAAATCAGAAGTACATATAAATAGATTTATTTAGTTTTATACAAAATGATGAAAATCAGAGGTACATTTCCATAGATTTATTTAGTTTTATATAAAATGATGAAAATCAGAAGTACATATAAATAGATTTATTTAGTTTTATACAAAATGATGAAAATCAGATGTACATTTCCATAGATTTATTTAGTTTTATACAAAATGATGAAAATCAGAAGTACATATAAATAGATTTATTTAGTTTTATACAAAATGATGAAAATCAGAAGTACATTTCCATAGATTTATTTAGTTTTATACAAAATGATGAAAATCAGAAGTACATATAAATAGATTTATTTAGTTTTATACAAAATGATAAAAATCAGAAGTACATTTACATAGATTTATTTAGTTTTATATAAAATGATGAAAATCAGAAGTACATATAAATAGATTTATTTAGTTTCATACAAAATGATGAAAAGCAGAAGTATATATAAATAGATTTATTTTGTTTTATACAAAATGATGAAAATCAGAAGTACATTTCCATAGATTTATTTAGTTTTATACAAAATGATGAAAATCAGAAGTACATATAAATAGATTTATTTAGTTTTATACAAAATGATTAAAATCAGAAGTACATTTACATAGATTTGTTTAGTTTTATATAAAATGATGAAAATCAGAAGTACATATAAATAGATTTATTTAGTTTTATACAAAATGATGAAAATCAGAAGTACATTTCCATAGATTTATTTAGTTTTATACAAAATGATGAAAATCAGAAGTACATTTCCATAGATTTATTTAGTTTTATACAAAATGATGAAAATCAGAGGTACATATAAATAGATTTATTTAGTTTTATACAAAATGATGAAAATCAGAAGTACATTTCCATAGATTTATTTAGTTTTATACAAAATGATCAAAATCAGAAGTACATATAAATAGATTTATTTAGTTTTATACAAAATGATGAAAATCAGAAGTACATTTACATAGATTTTTTTAGTTTTATATAAAATGATGAAAATCAGAAGTACATATAAATAGATTTATTTAGTTTTATACAAAATGATGAAAATCAGAAGTACATTTCCATAGATTTATTTAGTTTTATACAAAATGATGAAAATCAGAAGTACATTTACATAGATTTATTTAGGTTTATATAAAATGATGAAAATCAGAAGTACATATAAATAGATTTATTTAGTTTTATACAAAATGATGAAAATCAGAAGTACATTTCCATAGATTTATTTAGTTTGATACAAAATGATGAAAATCAGAAGTACATATACATAGATTTATTTAGTTTTATACAAAATGATGAAAATCAGATGTACATTTCCATAGATTTATTTAGTTTGATACAAAATGATGAAAATCAGAAGTACATATAAATATATTTATTTAGTTTTATACAAAATGATAAAAATCATAAGTACATTTACATAGATTTATTTAGGTTTATATAAAATGATGAAAATCAGAAGTACATATAAATAGATTTATTTAGTTTTATACAAAATGATGAAAATCAGAAGTACATATAAATAGATTTATTTAGTTTTATACAAAATGATGAAAATCAAAAGTACGTTTCCATAGATTTATTTAGTTTTATACAAAATGATAAAAATCAGAAGTACATATAAATAGATTTATTTAGTTTTATAAAAAAAATGAAAATCAGAAGTACATTTACATAGATTTATTTAGGTTTATATAAAATGATGAAAATCAGAAGTGCATATAAATAGATTTATTTAGTTTTATACAAAATGATGAAAATCAGAAGTACATTTCCATAGATTTATTTAGTTTTATACAAAATGATGAAAATCAGAAGTACATATAAATAGATTTATTTATTTTTATACAAAATGATGAAAATCAGAAGTACATTTCCATAGATTTATTTAGTTTTATACAAAATGATGAAAATCAGAAGTACATATAAATAGATTTATTTAGTTTTATACAAAATGATGAAAATCAGAGGTACATTTCCATAGATTTATTTAGTTTTATATAAAATGATGAAAATCAGAAGTACATATAAATAGATTTATTTAGTTTTATACAAAATGATGAAAATCAGATGTACATTTCCATAGATTTATTTAGTTTTATACAAAATGATGAAAATCAGAAGTACATATAAATAGATTTATTTAGTTTTATACAAAATGATGAAAATCAGAAGTACATTTCCATAGATTTATTTAGTTTTATACAAAATGATGAAAATCAGAAGTACATATAAATAGATTTATTTAGTTTTATACAAAATGATAAAAATCAGAAGTACATTTACATAGATTTATTTAGTTTTATATAAAATGATGAAAATCAGAAGTACATATAAATAGATTTATTTAGTTTCATACAAAATGATGAAAAGCAGAAGTATATATAAATAGATTTATTTTGTTTTATACAAAATGATGAAAATCAGAAGTACATTTCCATAGATTTATTTAGTTTTATACAAAATGATGAAAATCAGAAGTACATATAAATAGATTTATTTAGTTTTATACAAAATGATTAAAATCAGAAGTACATTTACATAGATTTGTTTAGTTTTATATAAAATGATGAAAATCAGAAGTACATATAAATAGATTTATTTAGTTTTATACAAAATGATGAAAATCAGAAGTACATTTCCATAGATTTATTTAGTTTTATACAAAATGATGAAAATCAGAAGTACATTTCCATAGATTTATTTAGTTTTATACAAAATGATGAAAATCAGAGGTACATATAAATAGATTTATTTAGTTTTATACAAAATGATGAAAATCAGAAGTACATTTCCATAGATTTATTTAGTTTTATACAAAATGATCAAAATCAGAAGTACATATAAATAGATTTATTTAGTTTTATACAAAATGATGAAAATCAGAAGTACATTTACATAGATTTTTTTAGTTTTATATAAAATGATGAAAATCAGAAGTACATATAAATAGATTTATTTAGTTTTATACAAAATGATGAAAATCAGAAGTACATTTCCATAGATTTATTTAGTTTTATACAAAATGATGAAATTCAGAAGTACATTTACATAGATTTATTTAGGTTTATATAAAATGATGAAAATCAGAAGTACATATAAATAGATTTATTTAGTTTTATACAAAATGATGAAAATCAGAAGTACATTTCCATAGATTTATTTAGTTTGATACAAAATGATGAAAATCAGAAGTACATATACATAGATTTATTTAGTTTTATACAAAATGATGAAAATCAGATGTACATTTCCATAGATTTATTTAGTTTGATACAAAATGATGAAAATCAGAAGTACATATAAATATATTTATTTAGTTTTATACAAAATGATAAAAATCATAAGTACATTTACATAGATTTATTTAGTTTTATATAAAATGATGAAAATCAGAAGTACATATAAATAGATTTATTTAGTTTTATACAAAATGATGAAAATCAGAAGTACATTTCCATAGATTTATTTAGTTTTATACAAAATGATGAAAATCAGAAGTACATATAAATAGATTTATTTAGTTTTATACAAAATGATGAAAATAAGAAGTACATATAAATAGATTTATTTAGTTTTGTACAAAATGATGAAAATCAGAAGTACATTTCCATAGATTTATTTAGTTTTATACAAAATGATGAAAATCAGATGTACATGTAAATAGATTTATTTAGTTTTATACAAAATGATGAAAATCAGAAGTACATTTACATAGATTTTAGTTATATATAAAATGATTAAAATTAAAATACATTTACCTAGATTTATTTATTTTATATAAAATGATGAAAATTAGAAGTATTTGTCATAGATTTATTGAGTTTTATATGAAATGATGAAAATCAGATATAGATTTATTAAGCATTATAAAAAATGATGAAAATCAGATGTACATTTACATAGATTTATTTAGTTTTATATAAAATGATGAAAATCAAAAGTTCATTTGCATAGATTTATTTCGTTTTATATAAAAGTATGAAAATCTGAAGTACATTTACATAGATTTATTTAGTTTTATATAAAATGATGAAAATCAGATTTACGTTTACATAGATTTATTTAGTTTTATATAAAATGATGAAAATCACATGTACATTTATATAGATTTATTTATCTTTATATGAAAAGATGGAAATCAGATGTTCATTGACATAGACTTATTTAGTATTATATAAAATGATGAAAATCAGAAGTACATTTACATAGATTTATTTAGTTTTATATAAAATGATGAAAATCAGAAGTACATTTCCATAGATTTATTTAGTTTTATCCAAAATGATGAAAATCAGAAGTACATATAAATAGATTTATTTAGTTTTATACAAAATGATGAAAATCAGAAGTACATTTACATAGATTTTTTTAGTTTTATATAAAATGATGAAAATCAGAAGTACATATAAATAGATTTATTTAGTTTTATACAAAATGATGAAAATCAGAAGTACATTTCCATAGATTTATTTAGTTTTATACAAAATGATGAAAATCAGAAGTACATATAAATAGATTTATTTAGTTTTATACAAAATGATGAAAATCAGAAGTACATTTACATAGATTTATTTAGTTTTATATAAAATGATGAAAATCAGAAGTACATATAAATAGATTTATTTAGTTTTATACAAAATGATGAAAATCAGAAGTACATTTCCATAGATTTATTTAGTTTTATACAAAATGATGAAAATCAGAAGTACATATAAATAGATTTATTTAGTTTTATACAAAATGATGAAAATCAGAAGTACATATAAATAGATTTATTTAGTTTTGTACAAAATGATGAAAATCAGAAGTACATCTCCATAGATTTATTTAGTTTCATACAAAATGATGAAAATCAGATGTACATGTAAATAGATTTATTTAGTTTTATACAAAATGATGAAAATCAGGAGTACATTTACATAGATTTTAGTTATATATAAAATGATTAAAATCAAAATACATTTACCTAGATTCATTTATTTTATATAAAATGATGAAAATTAGAAGTATTTGTCATAGATATATTGAGTTTTATATGAAATGATGAAAATCAGATATAGATTTATTTAGCATTATAAAAAATGATGAAAATCAGATGTACATTTACATAGATTTATTTAGTTTTATATAAAAAGATTAAAATCAGATGTTCATTTACAGAGATTCATTTAGTTTTATATAAAATGATGAAAATCAAAAGTTCATTTACATAGATTTATTTCGTTTTATATAAAAGTATGAAAATCTGAAGTACATTTACATAGATTTATTTAGTTTTATATATAATGATGAAAATCAGATTTACGTTTACATAGATTTATTTAGTTTTATATAAAATGATGAAAATCACATGTACATTTATATAGATTTATTTATCTTTATATGAAAAGATGGAAATCAGATGTTCATTTACATAGACTTATTTAGTATTATATAAAATGATGAAAATCAGATGTACATTTACATAGATTTATTTAGTTTTATATAAAATGATGAAAATCAGAAGTACATTTCCATAGATTTATTTAGTTTCATAGAAAATGATGAAAATCAGAAGTACATATAAATAGATTTATTTAGTTTTATACAAAATGATGAAAATCAGACGTACTTTTCCATAGATTTATTTAGTTTTATACAAAATGATGAAATCAGATGTACATATATATAGATTTATTTAGTTTTAGACAAAATGATTAAAATCAGAAGTACATTTACATAGATTTATTTAGTTTTATACAAAATGATGAAAATCAGAAGTACACATGAATAGATTTATTTAGTTTTATACAAAATGATGAAAATCAGATGTACATTTCCATAGATTTATTTAGATTTATAAAAATGATGAAAATCAGAAGTACATATAAATAGATTTATTTAGTTTTATACAAAATGATGAAAATCAGAAGTACATATAAATAGATTTATTTAGTTTTGTACAAAATGATGAAAATCAGAAGTACATTTCCATAGATTTATTTAGTTTCATACAAAATGATGAAAATCAGATGTACATGTAAATAGATTTATTTAGTTTTATACAAAATGATGAAAATCAGAAGTACATTTCCATAGATTTATTTAGTTTTATACAAAATGATGAAAATCAGAAGTACATATCAATAGATTTATTTAGTTTTAAACAAAATGATGAAAATCAGAAGTACATTTACATAGATTTATTTAGTTATATATAAAATGATGAAAATCAAAATACATTTCCCTAGATTTATTTATTTTATATAAAATGATGAAAATTAGAAGTATTTGTCATAGATTTATTGAGTTTTATATGAAATGATGAAAATCAGATATAGATTTATTTAGCTTTATAAAAAATGATCTAAATCAGATGTACATTTACATAGATTTATTTAGTTTTATATAAAAAGATTAATATCAGATATTCATTTACAGAGATTCATTTAGTTTTATATAAAATGATGAAAATCAAAAGTTCATTTACATAGATTTATTTTGTTTTATATAAAAGTATGAAAATCTGAAGTACATTTACATAGATTTATTTAGTTTTATATATAATGTTGAAAATCAGATTTACGTTTACATAGGTTTATTTAGTTTTATATAAAATGATGAAAATCACATGTACATTTATATAGATTTATTTATCTTTATATGAAAAGATGAAAATCAGATGTTCATTTACATAGACTTATTTAGCATTATATAAAATGATGAAAATCAGAAGTACATTTACATAGATTTATTTAGTTTTATATAAAATGATGAAAATCAAGTACATTTCCATAGATTTATTTAGTTTTATACAAAATGATGAAAATCAGAAGTACATATAAATAGATTTATTTAGTTTTATACAAAATGACTAAAATCAGAAGTCCATTTACATAGATTTATTTAGTTTTATATAAAATGATGAAAATCAGAAGTACATATAAATAGATTTATTTAGTTTTATACAAAATGATGAAAATCAGAAGTACATATAAATAGATTTATTTAGTTTTATACAAAATGATGAAAATCAAAAGTACATTTCCATAGATTTATTTAGTTTTATATAAAATGATGAAAAACAAAAGTACATTTACATAGATTTATTTAGTTTTATATATAATGATGAAAATCAAATTTACGTTTACATAGATTTATTTAGTTTTATATGAAATGATGAAAATCACAAGTACATTTATATAGATTTATTTATCTTTATATGAAAAGATGAAAATCAGATGTTCATTTACATAGACTTATTCAGTATTATATAAAATGATGAAAATCAGAAGTACATTCACATAGATTTATTTAGTTTTATATAAAATGATGAAAATCAGAAGTACATTTACATTGATTTATTTAGTTTTATACAAAATGATGAAAATCAGAAGTACATATAAATAGATTTATTTATGTTTATACAAATTGATGAAAATCAGAAGTACATTTCCATAGATTTATTTATTTTTATACAAAATGATGAAAATCAGAAGTACAATTCCATAGATTTATTTAGTTTTATACAGAATGATGAAATCAGAGGTACATTTCCATAGATTTATTTAGTTTTATACAAAATGATGAAAATCAGAAGTACATATAAATAGATTTATTTAGTTTTATACAAAATGATGAAAATCAGAAGTACATATAAATAGATTTATTTAGTTTTATACAAAATGATGAAAATCAGAAGTATATTTACATAGATTTATTTAGTTTTATATAAAATGATGAAAATCAGAAGTACATATAAATAGATTTCTTTAGTTTTATACAAAATGATAAAAATCAGAAGTACATTTACATAGATTTATTTAGTTTTATATAAAATGATGAAAATCAGAAGTACATATAAATAGATTTATTTAGTTTTATACAAAATGATGAAAATCAGAAGTACATTTACATAGATTTATTTAGTTTTATACAAAATGATGAAAATCAGAAGTACATATAAATAGATTTATTTAGTTTTATACAAAATGTTAAAAATCAGAAGTACATTTACATAGATTTATTTAGTTTTATATAAAATGATGAAAATCAGAAGTACATTTCCATAGATTTATTTAGTTTTATACAAAATGATAAAAATCAGAAGTACATTTACATAGTTTTATTTAGTTTTATATAAAATGATGAAAATCAGAAGTACATATAAATAGATTTATTTAGTTTTATACAAAATGATGAAAATCAGAAGTACATTTCCATAGATTTATTTAGTTTTATACAAAATGATGAAAATCAGAAGTACATATAAATAGATTTATTTATTTTTATACAAAATGATGAAAATCAGAAGTACATTTCCATAGATTTATTTAGATTTATAAAAAATGATGAAAATCAGAAGTACATATAAATAGATTTATTTAGTTTTATACAAAATGATGAAAATCAGAAGTACATTTCCATAGATTTATTTAGTTTTATACAAAAAGATGAAAATCAGAAGTACATATAAATAGATTTATTTATTTTTATACAAAATGATGAAAATCAGAAGTACGTTTCCATAGATTTATTCATTTTTATACAAAATGATGAAAATCAGAAGTACATATAAATAGATTTATTTAGTTTTATACAAAATGATGAAATCAGAAGTACATTTCCATAGATTTATGTAGTTTTATACAAAATGATGAAAATCAGAAGTACATATAAATAGATTTTTTTAGTTTTATACAAAATGATGAAAATCAGAAGTACATTTACATTGATTTATTTAGTTTTATATAAAATGATGAAAATCAGAAGTACATATGAATAGATTTATTTAGTTTTATACAAAATGATGAAAATCAGAAGTACATATAAATAGATTTATTTAGTTTTATACAAAATGATGAAAATCAGAAGTACATATAAATAGATTTATTTAGTTTTATACAAAATGACTAAAATCAGAAGTACATTTACATAGATTTATTTAGTTTTATATAAAATGATGAAAATCAGAAGTACATTTCCATAGATTTATTTAGTTTCATACAAAATGATGAAAATCAGAAGTACATATAAATAGATTTATTTAGTTTTATACAAAATGATGAAAATCAGACGTACTTTTCCATAGATTTATTTAGTTTTATACAAAATGATGAAAATCAGATGTACATATATATAGATTTATTTAGTTTTATACAAAATGATTAAAATCAGAAGTACATTTACATAGATTTATTTAGTTTTATACAAAATGATGAAAATCAGAAGTACACATGAATAGATTTATTTAGTTTTATACAAAATGATGAAAATCAGATGTACATTTCCATAGATTTATTTAGATTTATACAAAATGATGAAAATCAGAAGTACATATAAATAGATTTATTTAGTTTTATACAAAATGATGAAAATCAGAAGTACATATAAATAGATTTATTTAGTTTTGTACAAAATGATGAAAATCAGAAGTACATTTCCATAGATTTATTTAGTTTCATACAAAATGATGAAAATCAGATGTACATGTAAATAGATTTATTTAGTTTTATACAAAATGATGAAAATCAGAAGTACATTTCCATAGATTTATTTAGTTTTATACAAAATGATGAAAATCAGAAGTACATATCAATAGATTTATTTAGTTTTAAACAAAATGATGAAAATCAGATGTACATTTACATAGATTTATTTAGTTATATATAAAATGATGAAAATCAAAATACATTTCCCTAGATTTATTTATTTTATATAAAATGATGAAAATTAGAAGTATTTGTCATAGATTTATTGAGTTTTATATGAAATGATGAAAATCAGATATAGATTTATTTAGATTTATAAAAAATGATCTAAATCAGATGTACATTTACATAGATTTATTTAGTTTTATATAAAAAGATTAATATCAGATGTTCATTTACAGAGATTCATTTAGTTTTATATAAAATGATGAAAATCAAAAGTTCATTTACATAGATTTATTTCGTTTTATATAAAAGTATGAAAATCTGAAGTACATTTACATAGATTTATTTAGTTTTATATATAATGTTGAAAATCAGATTTACGTTTACATAGATTTATTTAGTTTTATATAAAATGATGAAAATCACATGTACATTTATATAGATTTATTTATCTTTATATGAAAAGATGAAAATCAGATGTTCATTTACATAGACTTATTTAGCATTATATAAAATGATGAAAATCAGAAGTACATTTACATAGATTTATTTAGTTTTATATAAAATGATGAAAATCAGAAGTACATTTCCATAGATTTATTTAGTTTTATACAAAATGATGAAAATCAGAAGTACATATAAATAGATTTATTTAGTTTTATACAAAATGACTAAAATCAGAAGTACATTTACATAGATTTATTTAGTTTTATATAAAATGATGAAAATCAGAAGTACATATAAATAGATTTATTTAGTTTTATACAAAATGATGAAAATCAGAAGTACATATAAATAGATTTATTTAGTTTTATACAAAATGATGAAAATCAAAAGTACATTTCCATAGATTTATTTAGTTTTATATAAAATGATGAAAAACAAAAGTACATTTACATAGATTTATATAGTTTTATATATAATGATGAAAATCAAATTTACGTTTACATAGATTTTTTTAGTTTTATATAAAATGATGAAAATCACATGTACATTTATATAGATTTATTTATCTTTATATGAAAAGATGAAAATCAGATGTTCATTTACATAGACTTATTTAGTATTATATAAAATGATGAAAATCAGAAGTACATTCACATAGATTTATTTAGCTTTATATAAAATGATGAAAATCAGAAGTACATTTACATTGATTTATTTAGTTTTATACAAAATGATGAAAATCAGAAGTACATATATATAGATTTATTTATGTTTATACAAATTGATGAAAATCAGAAGTACATTTCCATAGATTTATTTATTTTTATACAAAATGATGAAAATCAGAAGTACAATTCCATAGATTTATTTAGTTTTATACAAAATGATGAAATCAGAGGTACATTTCCATAGATTTATTTAGTTTTATACAAAATGATGAAAATCAGAAGTACATATAAATAGATTTATTTAGTTTTATACAAAATGATAAAAATCAGAAGTACATTTACATAGATTTATTTAGTTTTATATAAAATGATGAAAATCAGAAGTACATATAAATAGATTTATTTAGTTTTATACAAAATGATGAAAATCAGAAGTACATATAAATAGATTTATTTAGTTTTATACAAAATGATGAAAATCAGAAGTACATTTCCAGAGATTTATTTAGTTTTATACAAAATAATGAAATTCAGAAGTATATATAAATAGATTTATTTAGTTTTATACAAAATGATGATAATCAGAAGTACATTTCCATAGATTTATTTAGTTTTATACAAAATGTTGAAAATCAGAAGTACATATATATAGATTTATTTAGTTTTATAGAAAATGATGAAAATCAGAAGTACATTTCCATAGATTTATTTAGTTTTATACAAAATGATGAAAATCAGAAGTACATATAAATAGATTTATTTAGTTTTATACAAAATGATTAAAATCAGAAGTACATTTACATAGATTTTTTTAGTTTTATATAAAATGATGAAAATCAGAAGTACATATAAATAGATTTATTTAGTTTTATACAAAATGTTGAAAATCAGAAGTACATTTCCATAGATTTATTTAGTTTTATACAAAATGATGAAAATCAGAAGTACATTTACATAGATTTATTTAGGTTTATATATAATGAGGAAAATCAGAAGTACATATAAATAGATTTATTTAGTTTTATACAAAATGATGAAAATCAGAAGTACATATAAATAGATTTATTTAGTTTTATACAAAATGATGATAATCAGAAGTACATTTCCATAGATTTATTTAGTTTTATGCAAAATGATGAAAATCAGGAGTACATATATATAGATTTATTTATTTTTATACAAAATGATGAAAATCAGAAGTACATTTCCATAGATTTATTTAGTTTTATACAAAATGATGAAAATCAGAAGTACATATAAATAGATTTATTTAGTTTTATACAAAATGATGAAAATCACAAGTACATTTCCGTAGATTTATTTAGTTTTATACAAAAAGATGAAAATCAGAAGTACATATAAATAGATTTATTTATTTTTATACAAAATGATGAAAATCAGAAGTACATTTCCATAGAATTATTCATTTTTATACAAAATGATGAAAATCAGAAGTACATATAAATAGATTTATTTAGTTTTATACAAAATGATGAAATCAGAAGTACATTTCCATAGATTTATTTAGTTTTATACAAAATGATGAAAATCAGAAGTACATATAAATAGATTTTTTTAGTTTTATACAAAATGATGAAAATCAGAAGTACATTTACATAGATTTATTTAGTTTTATATAAAATGATGAAAATCAGAAGTACATATGAATAGATTTATTTAGTTTTATACAAAATGATGAAAATCAGAAGTACATATAAATAGATTTATTTAGTTTTATACAAAATGATGAAAATCAGAAGTACATATAAATAGATTTATATAGTGTTATACAAAATGATGAAAATCAAAATACATTTCCATAGATTTATTTAGTTTTATACAAAATGATGAACATCAGAAGTACATATAAATAGATTTATTTAGTTTTATACAAAATGATGAAAATCAGAAGTACATTTCCATAGATTTATTTAGTTTTATACAAAATGATGAAAATCAGAAGTACATATAAATAGATTTATTTAGTTTTATACAAAATGATGAAAATCAGAAGTACATTTCCATAGATTTATTTAGTTTTATACAAAATGATGAAAATCAGAAGTACATATAAATAGATTTATTTAGTTTTATACAAAATGATAAAAATCAGAAGTACATTTACATAGATTTATTTAGTTTTATATAAAATGATGAAAATCAGAAGTACATATAAATAGATTTATTTAGTTTTATACAAAATGATGAAAATCAGAAGTACATATAAATAGATTTATTTAGTTTTATACAAAATGATGAAAATCAGAAGTACATTTCCAGAGATTTATTTAGTTTTATACAAAATGATGAAATTCAGAAGTATATATAAATAGATTTATTTATTTTTATACAAAATGATGAAAATCAGAAGTACATTTCCATAGATTTATTCATTTTTATACAAAATGATGAAAATCAGAAGTACATATAAATAGATTTATTTAGTTTTATACAAAATGATGAAATCAGAAGTACATTTCCATAGATTTATTTAGTTTTATACAAAATGATGAAAATCAGAAGTACATATAAATAGATTTTTTTAGTTTTATACAAAATGATGAAAATCAGAAGTACATTTACATAGATTTATTTAGTTTTATATAAAATGATGAAAATCAGAAGTACATATGAATAGATTTATTTAGTTTTATACAAAATGATGAAAATCAGAAGTACATATAAATAGATTTATTTAGTTTTATACAAAATGATGAAAATCAGAAGTAATTATAAATAGATTTATATAGTGTTATACAAAATGATGAAAATCAAAATACATTTCCATAGATTTATTTAGTTTTATACAAAATGATGAACATCAGAAGTACATATAAATAGATTTATTTAGTTTTATACAAAATGATGAAAATCAGAAGTACATTTCCATAGATTTATTTAGTTTTATACAAAATGATGAAAATCAGAAGTACATATAAATAGATTTATTTAGTTTTATACAAAATGATGAAAATCAGAAGTACATTTCCATAGATTTATTCAGTTTTATACAAAATGATGAAAATCAGAAGTACATATAAATAGATTTATTTAGTTTTATACAAAATGATAAAAATCAGAAGTACATTTACATAGATTTATTTAGTTTTATATAAAATGATGAAAATCAGAAGTACATATAAATAGATTTATTTAGTTTTATACAAAATGATGAAAATCAGAAGTACCTATAAATAGATTTATTTAGTTTTATACAAAATGATGAAAATCAGAAGTACATTTCCAGAGATTTATTTAGTTTTATACAAAATGATGAAATTCAGAAGTATATATAAATAGATTTATTTAGTTTTATACAAAATGATGATAATCAGAAGTACATTTCCATAGATTTATTTAGTTTTATACAAAATGATGAAAATCAGAAGTACATATATATAGATTTATTTAGTTTTGTACAAAATGATGAAAATCAGAAGTACATTTCCATAGATTTATTTAGTTTTATACAAAATGATGAAAATCAGAAGTACATATAAATAGATTTATTTAGTTTTATACAAAATGATTAAAATCAGAAGTACATTTACATAGATTTTTTTAGTTTTATATAAAATGATGAAAATCAGAAGTACATATAAATAGATTTATTTAGTTTTATACAAAATGTTGAAAATCAGAAGTACATTTCCATAGATTTATTTAGTTTTATACAAAATGATGAAAATCAGAAGTACATTTACATAGATTTATTTAGGTTTATATATAATGATGAAAATCAGAAGTACATATAAATAGATTTATTTAGTTTTATACAAAATGATGAAAATCAGAAGTACATATAAATAGATTTATTTAGTTTTATACAAAATGATGAAAATCAGAAGTACATTTACATAGATTTATTTAGTTTTATACAAAATGATGAAAATCAGATATACATGTAAATAGATTTATTTAGTTTTATACAAAATGATGAAAATCAGAAGTACATTTACATAGATTTTAGTTATATATAAAATGATTAAAATCAAAATACATTTACCTAGATTTATTTATTTTATATAAAATGATGAAAATTAGAAGTATTTGTCATAGATTTATTGAGTTTTATATGAAATGATGAAAATCAGATATAGATTTATTTAGCTTTATAAAAAATGATGAAAATCAGATGTACATTTACATAGATTTATTTAGTTTTATATAAAGAGATTAAAATCAGATGTTCATTTACAGTGATTCATTTAGTTTTATATAAAATGATGAAAATCAAAAGTTCATTTACATAGATTTATTTCGTTTTATATAAAAGTATGAAAATCTTATGTACATTTCCATAGATTTATTTAGTTTTATATATAATGATGAAAATCAGATTTACGTTTACATACATTGATTTAGTTTTATATAAAATGATGAAAATCACATGTACATTTATATAGATTTATTTATCTTTATATGAAAAGATGAAATCAGATGTTCATTTACATAGACTTATTTAGTATTATATAAAATGATTAAAATCAGAAGTACATTTACATAGATTTATTTAGTTTTATATAAAATGATGAAAATCAGAAGTACATTTCCATAGATTTCTTTAGTTTTATACAAAATGATGAAAATCAGAAGTACATATAAATAGATTTATTTAGTTTTATACAAAATGATGAAAATCAGACGTACTTTTCCATAGATTTATTTAGTTTTATACAAAATGATGAAAATCAGATGTACATATATATAGATTTATTTAGTTTTATACAAAATGATTAAAATCAGAAATACATTTACATAGATTTATTTAGTTTTATACAAAATGATGAAAATCAGAAGTACATATAAATAGATTTATTTAGTTTTATACGAAATGATGAAAATCAGAAGTACATATAAATAGATTTATTTAGTTTTATACAAAATGATGAAAATCAGAAGTACATATAAATAGATTTATTTAGTTTTATACAAAATGATGAAAATCAGATGTACATTTCCATAGATTTATTTAGTTTTATACAAAATGATGAAAATCAGAAGTACATTTCCATAGATTTATTTAGTTTAATACAAAATGATGAAAATCAGAAGTACATATAAATAGATTTATTTAGTTTTATACAAAATGATGAAAATCAGAAGTACATTTCCATAGATTTATTTAGTTTTATACAAAATGATGAAACTAAGATGTACATATAAATAGATTTATTTAGTTTTATACAAAATGATGAAAATCAGAAGTACATTTACATAGATTTATTTAGTTATATATAAAATGATGAAAATCAAAATACATTTACCTAGATTTATTTATTTTATATAAAATGATGAAAATTAGAAGTATTTGTCATAGATTCATTGAGTTTTATATGAAATGATGAAAATCAGATATAGATTTATTTAGCTTTATAAAAAATGATGTAAATCAGATGTACATTTACATAGATTTATTTAGTTTTATATAAAAAGATTAAAATCAGATGATCATTTACAGGGATTCATTTAGTTTTATATAAAATGATGAAAATCAAAAGTTCATTTACACAGATTTATTTCGTTTTATATAAAAGTATGAAAATCTGAAGTACATTTACATAGATTTATTTAGTTTTATATATAATGTTGAAAATCAGATTTACGTTTACATAGATTTATTTAGTTTTATATAAAATGATGAAAATCACATGTACATTTATATAGATTTATTTATCTTTATATGAAAAGATGAAAATCAGATGTTCATTTACATAGACTTATTTAGCATTATATAAAATGATGAAAATCAAAAGTACATTTACATAGATTTATTTAGTTATATATAAAATCATGAAAATCAGAAGTACATTTCCATAGATTTATTTAGTTTTATACAAAATGATGAAAATCAGAAGTACATATAAATAGATTTATTTAGTTTTATACAAAATGATGAAAATCAGAAGTACATTTACATAGATTTATTTAGTTTTATATAAAATGATGAAAATCAGAAGTACATTTCCATTGATTTATTTAGTTTTATACAAAATTATGAAAATCAGAAGTACATATAAATAGATTTATTTAGTTTTATACAAAATGATGAAAATCAAAAGTACATTTCCATAGATTTATTTAGTTTTATATAAAATGATGAAAATCAAAAGTACATTTACATAGATTTATTTAGTTTTATATATAATGATGAAAATCAGATTTACGTTTACATAGATTTATTTAGTTTTATATAAAATGATGAAAATCACATGTACATTTATATAGATTTATTTATCTTTATATGAAAAGATGAAAATCAGATGTTCATTTACATAGACTTATTTAGTATTATATAAAATGATGAAAATCAGAAGTACATATAAATAGATTTATTTATTTTTATACAAAATGATGAAAATCAGAATTACATTTCCATAGATTTATTTATTTTTATACAAAATGATGAAATCAGAAGTACACATAAATAGATTTATTTAGTTTTATAAAAAATGATGAAAATCAGAAGTACATTTCCATAGATTTATTTAGTTTTATACAAAAAGATGAAAATCAGAAGTACATATAAATAGATTTATTTATTTTTATACGAAATGATGAAAATCAGAAGTACATTTCCATAGATTTGTTTATTTTTATACAAAATGATGAAAATCAGAAGTACATATAAATAGATTTATTTAGTTTTATACAAAATGATGAAATCAGAAGTACATTTCCATAGATTTATTTAGTTTTATACAAAATGATGAAAATCAGAAGTACATATAAATAGATTTATTTAGTTTTATACAAAATGATGAAAATCAGAAGTACATTTACATAGATTTATTTAGTTTTATATAAAATGATGAAAATCAGAAGTACATATAAATAGATTTATTTAGTTTTATACAAAATTATGAAAATCAGAAGTACATATAAATAGATTTATTTCGTTTTATACAAAATGATGAAAATCAAAAGTACATTTCCATAGATTTATTTCGTTTTATACAAAATGATGAAAATCAGAAGTACATATAAATAGATTTATTTAGTTTTATAAAAAATGATGAAAATCAGAAGTACATTTACATAGATTTATTTAGGTTTATATAAAATGATGAAAATCAGAAGTACATATAAATAGATTTATTTAGTTTTATACAAAATGATGAAAATCAGATGTACATTTCCATAGATTTATTTAGTTTTATGCAAAATGATGAAAATCAGAAGTACATATATATAGATTTATTTATTTTTATACAAAATGATGAAAATCAGAAGTACATTTCCATAGATTTATTTAGTTTTATAAAAATGATGAAAATCAGAAGTACATATAAATAGATTTATTTAGTTTTATACAAAATGATGAAAATCAGAAGTACATTTCCATAGATTTATATAGTTTTATACAAAATGATGAAAATCAGAAGTACATATAAATAGATTTATTTAGTTTTGTACAAAATGATGAAAATCAGAAGTACATTTCCATAGATTTATTTAGTTTTATACAAAATGATGAAAATCAGAAGTACATATTAATAGATTTATTTAGTTTTATACGAAATGATGAAAATCAGGTGTATATTTACATAGATTCATTTAGTTTTATATAAAATGATGAAAATCAGAAGTACATATAAATAGATTTATTTTGTTTTATTTAAAATGATGAAAATCAGCTGTACATTTACATAGATTTATTTTGTTTTATTTAAAAAAGAGGAAAATCAAATGTACATTTTCATAGATTTATTCAGTTTAATATAAAAAGAGGAAAATCATCTGTATATTTATATAGATTGATTTACTTTTATATAAAAATATGAAAATCAAATGTGCATTTACATAGATTTGTTTAGTTTTATATAAAATCATGAAAATCAGAAGTACATCTACATAGATATATTTAGTTTTATATAAAAAGAATCAAAATCAGCGGAACATTTATATAGATTGATTTAGTTTTATATAAAAAGATGAAAATCAGAAGTACATTTACATAGATTTATTTAGTTTTATATAAAAAGATGAAAATCAGCTGTTAATTTACATAGATTTATTTAGTTTTATATAAAAAGAGGAAAATCATCTATACATTTACATAGATTTATTTAGTTTTATATAAAAATATGAAAATCATATGTACATTTACATCAATTTATTTAGTTTTATATAAAAAGACTAATATCAGATGTACCTTTACATAGATTTATTTAGTTTTATATAAAAAGATGAAAATCCGCTGTACATTTACATAGATTTATTTAGGTTTATATAAAATGATGAAAATCAGAAGTACATATAAATAGATTTATTTAGTTTTATACAAAATGATGAAAATCAGAAGTACATTTCCATAGATTTATTTAGTTTTATACAAAATGATGAAAATCAGAAGTACATATAAATCGATTTATTTAGTTTTATACAAAATGATGAAAATCAGAAGTACATTTCCATAGATTTATTTAGTTTTATACAAAATGAGGAAAATCAGAAGTACATATAAATAGATTTATTTAGTTTTATACAAAATGATGAAAATCAGAAGTACATTTCCATAGATTTATTTAGTTTTATACAAAATGATGAAAATCAGAAGTACATATAAATAGATTTATTTAGTTTTGTACAAAATGATGAAAATCAGAAGTACATTTACATAGATTTATTTAGTTTTATATAAAATGATGAAAATCAGATGTACATATAAATAGATTTATTTAGTTTTATACAAAATGATGAAAATCAGAAGTACATATAAATAGATTTATTTAGTTTTATACAAAATGATGAAAATCAGAAGTACATATAAATAGATTTATTTAGTTTTATACAAAATGATGAAAATCAAAAGTACATTTCCATAGATTTATTTAGTTTTATACAAAATGATGAAAATCAGAAGTACATATAAATAGATTTATTTATTTTTATACAAAATGATGAAAATCAGAATTACATTTCCATAGATTTATTTAGTTTTATACAAAATGATGAAAATCAGAAGTACATATAAATAGATTTATTTAGTTTTATAAAAAATGATGAAAATCAGAAGTACATTTCCATAGATTTATTTAGTTTTATACAAAAAGATGAAAATCAGAAGTACATATAAATAGATTTATTTATTTTTATACGAAATGATGAAAATCAGAAGTACATTTCCATAGATTTGTTTATTTTTATACAAAATGATGAAAATCAGAAGTACATATAAATAGATTTATTTAGTTTTATACAAAATGATGAAATCAGAAGTACATTTCCATAGATTTATTTAGTTTTATACAAAATGATGAAAATCAGAAGTACATATAAATAGATTTATTTAGTTTTATACAAAATGATGAAAATCAGAAGTACATTTACATAGATTTATTTAGTTTTATATAAAATGATGAAAATCAGAAGTACATTTCCATAGATTTATTTAGTTTTATACAAAATTATGAAAATCAGAAGTACATATAAATAGATTTATTTAGTTTTATACAAAATGATGAAAATCAAAAGTACATTTCCATAGATTTATTTAGTTTTATACAAAATGATGAAAATCAGAAGTACATATAAATAGATTTATTTAGTTTTATAAAAAATGATGAAAATCAGAAGTACATTTACATAGATTTATTTAGGTTTATATAAAATGATGAAAATCAGAAGTACATATAAATAGATTTATTTAGTTTTATACAAAATGATGAAAATCAGATGTACATTTCCATAGATTTATTTAGTTTTATGCAAAATGATGAAAATCAGAAGTACATATATATAGATTTATTTATTTTTATACAAAATGATGAAAATCAGAAGTACATTTCCATAGATTTATTTAGTTTTATAAAAATGATGAAAATCAGAAGTACATATAAATAGATTTATTTAGTTTTATACAAAATGATGAAAATCAGAAGTACATATAAATAGATTTATTTAGTTTTATACAAAATGATTAAAATCAGAAGTACATATAAATAGATTTATTTAGTTTTATACAAAATGATGAAAATCAAAAGTACATTTCCATAGATTTATTTAGTTTTATACAAAATGATGAAAATCAGAAGTACATATAAATAGATTTATTTATTTTTATACAAAATGATGAAAATCAGAATTACATTTCCATAGATTTATTTAGTTTTATACAAAATGATGAAATCAGAAGTACACATAAATAGATTTATTTAGTTTTATAAAAAATGATGAAAATCAGAAGTACATTTCCATAGATTTATTTAGTTTTATACAAAAAGATGAAAATCAGAAGTACATATAAATAGATTTATTTATTTTTATACGAAATGATGAAAATCAGAAGTATATTTCCATAGATTTGTTTATTTTTATACAAAATGATGAAAATCAGAAGTACATATAAATAGATTTATTTAGTTTTATACAAAATGATGAAATCAGAAGTACATTTCCATAGATTTATTTAGTTTTATACAAAATGATGAAAATCAGAAGTACATATAAATAGATTTATTTAGTTTTATACAAAATGATGAAAATCAGAAGTACATTTACATAGATTTATTTAGTTTTATATAAAATGATGAAAATCAGAAGTACATATAAATAGATTTATTTAGTTTTATACAAAATTATGAAAATCAGAAGTACATATAAATAGATTTATTTAGTTTTATACAAAATGATGAAAATCAAAAGTACATTTCCATAGATTTATTTAGTTTTATACAAAATGATGAAAATCAGAAGTACATATAAATAGATTTATTTAGTTTTATAAAAAATGATGAAAATCAGAAGTACATTTACATAGATTTATTTAGGTTTATATAAAATGATGAAAATCAGAAGTACATATAAATAGATTTATTTAGTTTTATACAAAATGATGAAAATCAGATGTACATTTCCATAGATTTATTTAGTTTTATGCAAAATGATGAAAATCAGAAGTACATATAAATAGATTTATTTATTTTTATACGAAATGATGAAAATCAGAAGTACATTTCCATAGATTTGTTTATTTTTATACAAAATGATGAAAATCAGAAGTACATATAAATAGATTTATTTAGTTTTATACAAAATGATGAAATCAGAAGTACATTTCCATAGATTTATTTAGTTTTATACAAAATGATGAAAATCAGAAGTACATATAAATAGATTTATTTAGTTTTATACAAAATGATGAAAATCAGAAGTACATTTACATAGATTTATTTAGTTTTATATAAAATGATGAAAATCAGAAGTACATATAAATAGATTTATTTAGTTTTATACAAAATTATGAAAATCAGAAGTACATATAAATAGATTTATTTAGTTTTATACAAAATGATGAAAATCAAAAGTACATTTCCATAGATTTATTTAGTTTTATACAAAATGATGAAAATCAGAAGTACATATAAATAGATTTATTTAGTTTTATAAAAAATGATGAAAATCAGAAGTACATTTACATAGATTTATTTAGGTTTATATAAAATGATGAAAATCAGAAGTACATATAAATAGATTTATTTAGTTTTATACAAAATGATGAAAATCAGATGTACATTTCCATAGATTTATTTAGTTTTATGCAAAATGATGAAAATCAGAAGTACATATATATAGATTTATTTATTTTTATACAAAATGATGAAAATCAGAAGTACATTTCCATAGATTTATTTAGTTTTATAAAAATGATGAAAATCAGAAGTACATATAAATAGATTTATTTAGTTTTATACAAAATGATGAAAATCAGAAGTACATATAAATAGATTTATTTAGTTTTATACAAAATGATGAAAATCAGAAGTACATATAAATAGATTTATTTAGTTTTATACAAAATGATGAAAATCAAAAGTACATTTCCATAGATTTATTTAGTTTTATACAAAATGATGAAAATCAGAAGTACATATAAATAGATTTATTCATTTTTATACAAAATGATGAAAATCAGAATTACATTTCCATAGATTTATTTAGTTTTATACAAAATGATGAAATCAGAAGTACACATAAATAGATTTATTTAGTTTTATAAAAAATGATGAAAATCAGAAGTACATTTCCATAGATTTATTTAGTTTTATACAAAAAGATGAAAATCAGAAGTACATATAAATAGATTTATTTATTTTTATACGAAATGATGAAAATCAGAAGTACATTTCCATAGATTTGTTTATTTTTATACAAAATGATGAAAATCAGAAGTACATATAAATAGATTTATTTAGTTTTATACAAAATGATGAAATCAGAAGTACATTTCCATAGATTTATTTAGTTTTATACAAAATGATGAAAATCAGAAGTACATATAAATAGATTTATTTAGTTTTATACAAAATGATGAAAATCAGAAGTACATTTACATAGATTTATTTAGTTTTATATAAAATGATGAAAATCAGAAGTACATATAAATAGATTTATTTAGTTTTATACAAAATTATGAAAATCAGAAGTACATATAAATAGATTTATTTAGTTTTATACAAAATGATGAAAATCAAAAGTACATTTCCATAGATTTATTTAGTTTTATACAAAATGATGAAAATCAGAAGTACATATAAATAGATTTATTTAGTTTTATAAAAAATGATGAAAATCAGAAGTACATTTACATAGATTTATTTAGGTTTATATAAAATGATGAAAATCAGAAGTACATATAAATAGATTTATTTAGTTTTATACAAAATGATGAAAATCAGATGTACATTTCCATAGATTTATTTAGTTTTATGCAAAATGATGAAAATCAGAAGTACATATATATAGATTTATTTATTTTTATACAAAATGATGAAAATCAGAAGTACATTTCCATAGATTTATTTAGTTTTATAAAAATGATGAAAATCAGAAGTACATATAAATAGATTTATTTAGTTTTATACAAAATGATGAAAATCAGAAGTACATTTCCATAGATTTATATAGTTTTATACAAAATGATGAAAATCAGAAGTACATATAAATAGATTTATTTAGTTTTGTACAAAATGATGAAAATCAGAAGTACATTTCCATAGATTTATTTAGTTTTATACAAAATGATGAAAATCAGAAGTACATATAAATAGATTTATTTAGTTTTATACGAAATGATGAAAATCAGGTGTATATTTACATAGATTCATTTAGTTTTATATAAAATGATGAAAATCAGAAGTACATATAAATAGATTTATTTTGTTTTATTTAAAATGATGAAAATCAGCTGTACATTTACATAGATTTATTTTGTTTTATTTAAAAAAGAGGAAAATCAAATGTACATTTTCATAGATTTATTCAGTTTAATATAAAAAGAGGAAAATCATCTGTATATTTATATAGATTGATTTACTTTTATATAAAAATATGAAAATCAAATGTGCATTTACATAGATTTGTTTAGTTTTATATAAAATCATGAAAATCAGAAGTACATCTACATAGATATATTTAATTTTATATAAAAAGAATCAAAATCAGCGGAACATTTATATAGATTGATTTAGTTTTATATAAAAAGATGAAAATCAGAAGTACATTTACATAGATTTAATTAGTTTTATATAAAAAGATGAAAATCAGCTGTTAATTTACATAGATTTATTTAGTTTTATATAAAAAGAGGAAAATCATCTATACATTTACATAGATTTATTTAGTTTTATATAAAAATATGAAAATCATATGTACATTTACATCAATTTATTTAGTTTTATATAAAAAGACTAATATCAGATGTACCTTTACATAGATTTATTTAGTTTTATATAAAAAGATGAAAATCCGCTGTACATTTACATAGATTTATTTAGTTTTATATAAAATGATGAAAATCATATGTACATTTACATCAATTTATTTAGTTTTATATAAAAATACTAATATCAGATGTACCTTTACATAGATTTATTTAGTTTTATATAAAAAGATGAAAATCCGCTGTACATTTACATAGATTTATTTAGTTTTATGTAAAAAGATGAAAATCAGATCTACATTTACTTAGATTTATTATTTTTATATAACAATATGAAAATCAACAGTACATTTCCATAGATTTGTTTAGATTTATATAAAATGATGAAAATCAGATGTAAATTTACATAGATTTATTTAGATTTGTATAAAATGATGAAAATCAGAAGTACATTTACATAGATTTATTTAGTTTTATAGAAAATGATGAAAATCAGATGTACATTTACATAGATTTATTTAGTTTTGAAACTTGACTAATGCATGGAATAATAATGCCACACAAAATATACTTAGAACAAAATGTATTGAAACGAGAAAGTGTACACAATATTTACATATAGTCTTTTGTATATTCCTGTGAAGACCTTTCCTGGAGAATGTGTTGACTAAGTCGCAGTCGGGCAGAGTCTGTAGTTGAATCTCTTGATTCGCCTCCCTGTCTTCCCGGTACCAACCATATTTATATAATCAGTACTCCACTATGCAAATTAGGTTGATTTTACCACAACACCCCCCTCCAAAGTCTTGGAATCCCCTTTGGATTTCAAACTGGCTTCCTACATGGGATGATGGTTATGGTTATTTCTTTGTAGATCCCATTTGCATACTTCCTATGTATATGTCAATCTGCTTAATTTTAATATCTTTTCCGTTTTGGATTCACGTCCAATGGGTCCGTGAACTTTCGTTTCCTACCGGATCTTCTCGGTTCGGGAATATTCTGCGGAGGTTCTACTTGAAAAATATCATACATTACATCAATGGGATCTTCCTCCTCATCCGGTATACTCTCTTCATGCTCTAGAACGTAACATTTTTTGAGTTGGTTCTGGTGCCTTTTATGAGTATTCTTCCGCCCTTTAATTATGTAAATCAGGTCACCGATTCTCTTGTCCACTATGCCTCGCTCCCAGAACTCAACGTTGTTTCTGTAGCACTTGAAAAACACCTTCTCCCCGGCGGTGTATCTTTTTCTAGCTGTATACATAGTATTCTTTACTCTATTTTTTCCTGGCAAAAGCTTGTCAAACACTGACTTAATTTTCCTAGCGAACATTAGTTCAGCTGGTGCCATGTTTGCTTGTGTTCTCTGGTTTGGCGTGATTCTGTATACTTGTAGGAATTGCTGAAGCGCCTTTTCCGTTGGAACTCCTGAGGCTTTCTTCAGAGCGCGCTTTAACGTATCGACAAATCTTTCTGCGAGTCCATTGGATCTCGGATGATACGGCGGCGTTGTTATGTGGTTAATTTGATATAACTCACAAAATTCCTTAAATCCTTCAGAAGTGAATTGTGTACCATTGTCACTCACAATACACTCTGGCACACCGAACCGTGCAAATAGTTCATGCAAAAAAGTTGTTGTGGTATTGGACGTAGGCTTTTTGCAGCGTAGTACATCCGGCCATTTTGTAAAACTATCTACCACTATTAAGTAGTAATAATCTTCTACTGGACCTGCGAAATCAATGTGTAATCTTGTCCACGGATGATCCGTCTTTGGCCATGGTTTTTGTACTATAGGTGGTGCCTTAGCTGCTAACGCACACCGTTTACATCGATGAACCATGTTTTTGATATCCACATCCATTCCTTTCCAATATACAAAGCTTCGCATTAAGCTTTTTGTTCTATTAATCCCCGGGTGACCCATATGAAAGTCCCGTAGGATTCTTTTCTGCAACTTTTTTGGTACTACCACTCTCTCGCCATATAATAAAATTCCGTCACATATTGAATAAATCTCCTGCACTTTTTGGTTATTTGCTACCATTTTGCTTTTTATTTCTAAAATGAAATCATCGCTTTCAGCTTCTTTTTTGATTTCCTTTGATGTAACCGGTAGCTCTCTTACAATGTTGTTTACCATGCTTTTCACCTCATAATCTGCTCTGATAATTGCAATAATTGATTCTTCGAATATTTCTTCTTGACTAGGTACGAGTCTTGATAAAGTATCCGCATGAATTATATTTTTGGATGATAGATGCTTTATGTGAAAATCATAATTGAGAAGAATGGTTCCCCATCTTAACAGTCGATTTGCCGTATAAACGGGTAACCTTTTCTTTGACCCAAAAATAGTGATCAGAGGTTTATGATCCGTTTCTAACATAAAATGTCTGCCGTAGATGTATCTATGAAATTTTGTTATGGCAAAAATGATACTCAGCACTCCTTTTTCTATCTGTGAATAACTTCGTTCTCCTGGGAGTAATGCTCTCGAAGCATGTGCAATTGGTTTTCTAGAACCATCTGGCATTATGTGTTGAATACACGCTCCTACCCCGTATGAACTAGCGTCACTTGCCACTACAATATCAAGTTTTGGATTGTAATGGGTTAAAAAGAGGTCGGATGTAAGCATTTTGTTTATTTCATCAAAGGCTTTCTGACATTCTACCGTCCATTCCCATGCCTTGTCTTTTTTCAGTAGTTCATTCAACGGAGCTCTTAGATTGTACATTCCTTTAATGAACGCTTGATAATAGTTTGCGAGCCCCAGAAAATTCTGTAACGTCGCCACATTAGTGGGCGTCGGCATGTCTCTAATCGCAATGGACCTTTCCGGATCTGGAAATCTGCCATTTTTGTTGATTATGTGACCTAAATACTTAATTTCCTCCAAACCAAATTCACACTTTGATTCTTTGACTTTAAATCCAAAGTCCTGAATCTTTTTAAATACTTGATTGAGGTGCTCTCGATGTTCGTCGACGTTTGCACTCCTTACTATGATGTCATCTAAGTAGGCACACGCAAAGTCTAAATCATTCAACATGACGTCCATGGCTTGTTGAAAAATGGCTGGTGCCACTTTAATACCAAAAGGAAGCCTGTTGTACTTGAATAAACCTCTATGCGTGTTTATCCCTAGTAACTTCGAACATTTCTCTTCGACGGGAATTTGGAGATAGGCATCTGATAAGTCGATTTTTGAAATAATCACTCCGCCATTTAGCTTGTTAAAAATCTCCTCCGGACTCGGTAACGGGTAATGGTAGTCCTTAATTACCGAGTTCAACCCTGTCGAAAAATCAACGCAGACTCTGATTTGGTTTGATTTCTTTTTTATGGACACAATCGGCGAAGCCCATGAATTAGATTCTACTTTCGAAACAATTCCCATTTTTTCCAACCTATCAAGTTCTTCGTTAATTTTCTCTACACTTGCGAAAGGCACGTTACGTTTCTTTTTAAAAATTGGCATAGCATTTTCCTTTAATTCAAATTTAGCTTCAAACTTGTTACATCTTCCAAGACCAGGTGTGAAGGTTTCCGGAAACTTTTTCTTTAATTCATCTTTAATGTCCTGTCTTGTTTGCGTATTACTTTCTACTTTTCTGCAGAATGAGTTTAACGGTTTATCCCACAATTCGAATGATTCAATAAAATCTGTACCCATCAAGTTTTCTCCATTTTTCAGAATGAAAACATTTATTTTTTTAACGATCCCATTCAATTTCATGGGAAGTACAACCTCGCCTTTGAAGTTAATTTCCTTTCCAGTTACCGTTCGAGCGAGTTTCGTTGACTTCATTATTGTAGGCCTTTTTAAAATTTTCCATGTTTTAGAGTTCATTATTGTTAAATCTGAACCCGAATCGAGTTGAAATTTGATATTCTTTTTAAATATTTCAGTCGTCACATATTTCCTCAAATCTCTATCTGATTTGCTATTCGAATTTGTTTGTCTAATTCGGCTATTGAATTTTTTCGTTTTACAACACGATCCTTTGTGACCTTTCTTGTGGCACACGAAACATTTCTTATTTCTATATGGACAATTTACCTCCCAGTGTCTTTCGTTACAACGTCTGCAATTATATGGTGGGACCTTTTTATTTTCTTGCCTATTTTTAAAATACGCCGAATTTTTACTCCAATTTTTTTCTGATGGATAATTTGACTGTTTTTTTATTTTTTTAATATAAGCAATGCCAGCTTCTTCGATGTTTTGAGACTCTTTCTTTAAACTTACGGCCCGTTGACACTCCTCTGCTAACTTTTGCAGGGTAAGGTTTTGTTCAGATTCGAGTTTAGACAACACTCTACGGCTTATTTCGACACTCTTACTGAATACCAGTCCTTGAGCAAAAATTAAACACTTGAATTCTTCAACCGTAATCTCTGCCAATCTGAAATTGTCACAATGTCTATTCACTATAGATGCATATGTTAAGTAATCCTGATCGTCGGATTTAGAGACATTCATGCATAACCATCGCTTATGCCAAAGCGACATATTTGCTCCAAACAGCTCTTTTAGCAATTTCACTGTTTCCGAGAATTCCAATTCAGTTGTTTTTCTCGGTAGAATAAAATCTACAAATTTGCTATGTTCTGCTGTACCTAGCTTTCTTAGTAATAGACTGACTTTTCTTGAATTCGACCAGTTTTCACAGTCTGTGTAGAAAATATCTTCATATCGTTTAAAGTACGCTTCAAACGTTTTTTCTTCGTCTGGCACATAGTTGAAAGTTGATGCTGTACATTTATATAGATTTATTCAGTTTTATGTAAATTGATGAAAATCAGAAGTAGATTTACATAGATTGATTCAGTTTTATATAAAAAATGATAATCAGATGTACATTTACATAGACTTATTCAGTTTTATAAAAAAAGATTAAAATCAGAAGTAAATTTATATAGATTTATTTAGTTTCATATGAAATGATGAAAATCAGAAGTACATTTACATAGATTTATTTAGTTTTATATAAAAAGATGAAAATCCACTGCATATTTACATAGATTTATTTAGTTTTATATAAAAAGATGAAAATCCACTGCATATTTACAGAGATTTATTTAGTTTTATATAAAATGATGAAAATCAGGTGTGGATTTACATAGATTAATTTAGTTTAATATAAAATGATTAACATCAGACGTACATTTACACAGATTTATTAAGATTTATATATTTACTTAGTTTATATAAAATGATGAAAATCAGAAGTACATTTATATAGATTTATTTAGTTTTATATAAACAGATGAAAATCATATGAACATTTACATAGATTTATTTAGTTTTATATAAAAAGATTAAAATCAGAAGTACATTATCATAGATTTATTTAGTTTTATATAAAATGATGAAATTTAATGTACATTTACATAGATCTATTTAGCTTTATATAAAAAGATGAAAATCAGCTGTACATATACATCGATTGATTTAGGTTTATATAAAAATATGAAAATCAGATGTACATTTACATAGATTTATTTAGTTTTATATGAATTGATGAAAATCAGATGTACATTTACATAGATTTATTTAGTTTATATAAAATGATGAAAATCACAAGTGCATTTACATAGATTTATTTAGTTTTATATAAAAGGATGAATATCAGATGTACATTTACATAGATTTATTTAGTTTTATGTAAATTGATGAAAATCAGAAGGACATTTACATAGATTTATTTAGATTTATATAAAAAGATGAAAATCTAATGTACATTTACATAGATTTATTTAGTTTTGTATAAAAAGATTACAATCAGCTGTACATTTACATAGATTTATTTAGTTTCATATAAAATGATAGAAATCAGCTGTACATTTACGTAGATTTATTTAGTTTTATATAAAAAGATAAAAATCAACTGTAAATTTACATAGATTTATTTTGTTTTATATAAAAAGATGAAAGTCAGATGTAAATTTACATAGAATTGTTCAGTTTTATATAAAATGATGACAATCAGGTGTAGATTTGAATAGATTTATTTAGTTTGATATAAAATGATGAAAATCAGAAGTACATTTGCATAGATTGATTTAGTTTTATATAAAAAGATGAAAATCAGAAGTACATTTACATAGATTTATTTAGTTTTATATAAAAAGCTGAAAATCAGATATACATTTACATAGATTTATTTAGTTTTATATGAAAAGATGAAAATGAGATGTACATTTACGTAGATTTATTTAGTTTCTTATAAAATGATGAAAATCAGAAGTATATTTACATAGATTTATTTATTTTTGTATAAAAAGATGAAAATTAGATATAAATTTACGTAGATATATTTAGTTTTATAGAAAAGATGAGAATCAGATATACATTTACATAGCTTTAATTAGTTTTATATAAAAAGATTAAAATCATATGTACATTTACATAGATTTATTTATTTTTATGTAAAACGATGAAAATCAGATGTACATTTACAAAGATTTATTTAGTTTTATATAAAAATATGTAAATCAGCTGTGCATTTACATAGATTTATTTAGTTTTATATCAAAAGTTTAAAATCAGATGTACATTTACATAACTTTATTTAGTTTTATATGAAAAGATGAAAATCTGATGTACATTCACATAGATTTATTTAGTTTATATAAAAAGATGAAAATCAGCTGTACATTTACATAGATTTAATTAATTGTATATAAAATGTGAAAATGATATGTACATTTATACATAGATTTATTAATTTTATATAAAAAGAATAAAATCAGATGTACATTTACATAGAATTTTTTGTATATATAAAAAGATTAAAATCAGATGTAATTTTACATCGATTTATTTAGTTTTATATAAAAAGATTAAAATCAGATGTGCATTTACATAGATTTATTTAGTTTTATATAAAAAGATTTAAATCAGATGTACATTTACATAGATTTCTTCAGTTTATTATAAAAAGATGAATATCAGCTGTACAATTACCTAGATTTATTTAGTTTTATATGAAAAGATGGAAATCTGATGTACATTCACATAGATTTATTTAGTTTTATATAAAACGATGAAAATCAGCTCTACATTTACATAGATTTATTTAGTTTTATAAAAAGATGAAAATCAGATATACATTTACATTGATTTATTTTGTTTCATTTAAAATATTAAAATCAGATGTACATTTACATAGATTTGTTTAGTTTTATATAAAAAGATTAAAATCAGATGTACATTTACATGGTGTTACTTAATTTTCTTTAAAATGATGATATTTATTTAGTTTGATAGAAATGATGAAAATCATCTGTACATTTACGTAGAATTACATAGTTTTAAATAAAAAGGAAAATCACCTGTATATTTACATAAATTTACTGAGTTTTCTGTTGTGGATTCCGGGATGAAATCCGGTAACAAATAATGACAAACGCCGAGAATGAATATAAGAAAATAAATGTATTAACGTAATAATACAAACTGGTAATACTGGTTAGTAATTCCAGGAATGCGGGTTAGTAGCAAAATTTATATATAGTCTTTGATATCGACGTATCTCTGTATGACTTCTTACTGAGTTTACGTGCTTGTTACTTTTACTCTTGCCGCTACGTTATTCTATCGACCGACTCTTCTCTATTACTGACTATATGAGTATTCACTGGTAGTAGTATATGTATACCTTGGGTGACTCCATTTGTGTAAAAAGGGGAGACCCTCAACATTTTCTATAAAACAAAGGAAATCAGCTGTAAATTGACATTGATTTGCTTATTTTTACATAAAAAGATGTAAATCAGTTATATTAGGTAACTCCATAAAATCGCTACAAAAGAGCATAGCATGATGAAAAAGACGCCAAACTTGACGAAAATAAAATCTAATGTTATTATGAAGAGGAAAGACCAAAGTTTTTTTAATTATTTTAAAAAAATTTTCCTTCTTTTTAGAACATTCTAAATTTTGATTAAAAAAACCTTGTTTCTCTTTGTATCACCGGAACTAGTAAAATAACATACAATTTTTAGCACGTTTTATTTTTGTATGACACACATTAATTTGGAAAATCTTGCAAAAATAAAAATAATTGTCGGATGTTAATGAAACTTTCAGAAACTATTCACAGATGATCGAAATTATTCGAAATATGTCTTCTTTTATTACAGTCATGGCAGAAACATTTTTTTATATTTATCACTCCCCATAACTAATTTTATGAAAACTCTAGAAATTCGATCGAATCCAGTTTAGTGATTACAATAGTTAAAAGCACTAGGCTTTGAGGAATGCAAATCATGTTTTTTAATTGGACCCCACCACACCTTAAAATCAGCTCTGAATTGTAACATACAAAACTCAATTAAACAAAGATATTATTTAATTTCAAATGCTTTTATTTGCTTTTAGTTGTTTTTATGAATATGTGCAATATTTTCTGAAAGCAAAACATTTTTTCGATGAAAAATGAATTTTTAATACAATTATTTGTTATTTCTTTAATTATAGTAGATTTTCACATTTAAGTTCTTAAAATATTACAAAATTAGTTAAAAGTGGCATCCGCTTTCCTAAGTGTCCTTCTGTAACGTTTTGACTAATCAGAAGACCCGCAGTGATTAAGAAATGTAATTTTGTGTTTATAATCGGGCTGTAATTATAAAGTATGGAAGACCAACCAGAATACAATTTAGTTGCGTTATTTGAGTTAAGCATTGTTCTCCGCTGTTAAGGCCTTTACTTTTGAGAAACACGCGTGGAGAAGTTTTGATTTTTCAATTTCAACTGAGAACGGTACCTACAAGTATCAGTCTTATGAAATTTATATGATCTTATTTTTATATTAATCTCAGTTAAGACAATTTTGAAATGAAATATCAAAATTAATAATAAAATGAATGGAAATACAAATAACACAGTAAAATGTAATAAATGTACATAAAATTATAGTATTTTATGTACACTTCTGATGAAATTTCATAAGAAAGGTACCTATAATTTAATTAGATACCATTCTTATGAAATTTAATCTCACCCTTAACAGTTTTATTTTAATTTCTTTATAATATATTTTTCATAAGGCATCGTAAACGTAAAGGTGAAAGCTAAGTACAAAAAAATTAGAGCGCTGAAAGTTTTCATTTAAAAATAACGAGGTAAATTTGTTCACTTAAATCTAATTAACTTCACTTTTCTCCTTCCGTAGAACAAATTATCCTCACGTAATCCGTCAATACGTCATTCATCACCTGTCAAGTAACGCGAAAAGTTATAACCTGCTTTGTTTTATTTTCAAACTACACCTTTTCATCGCAGAAGCTCAGTTAAGCTTGGTTTAAAATATTTTAAATAAGCATTATAATTTCTGATTTTCTTAAAATAAGTTTTGAAAAAATGATAATTGATTTTTAAAAGAATTTTTTATAAAATGGAAAAAATGGTTGTCATAATTGATTATCTGTCAATTTTGCTGACTAAAAAATTTCGGACGTTCTAGGAACGATTAAAAAATGTAAAAAAATACCCCCAAAATACTTTGATCATTCCTCTTAATAATAACATGAACATTTAGACGGTAAAATTTTGTTTTCGTCAAGTTTGGCGTCTTTTTCATCATGCTATGCTCTTTTTAGCGATCTCATGGAGGTACCTAAGTTATACATTCATAAAGATTAACTTTTTATCATATTAAAGATTAAAATCATCTGTAGAGTTACATAGATATCCACAATTTATATAAATTAAATATATATGAAATATTTGTGAAATTCAGCTGTATATTTACATAGAATTACATATATAAAAAATAAAAATCAACTGTTCATTTACATAGATTTACTTACTTTTATATAAAAAGAAGAAAATCAGCCGTATATTTACATAGATTTATTTGTTTTATTTCAAAAGATGAAAATAAGCACAATATTCACATATATTTGCTTAGTTTCATATAAAAAATGTAATTCAGCTGTATATTAACATAGATTTACACATTTTGATGAAAACCAACTATATTTTCATGGATAATCTAAGTTTTATATAAAAATAGAAAAATCAGTTGTACATTTACATGAATATACTTAGTTTTATGCAAAAAGATGAAAATCAGCAGTACATTTGCATAGTTTACCTTAGTTTTATACAAAAATAGAAATCAGCTGTACATTTATATGGATTTATTTAGTTTTTATATAAACAGATTAAAATCAGATTGCGTTTACTTACTATTAAAATTACTATTACTTACAGATTAAAATCAGATTGCATTTACTTACTACTATAACCTAGTTTACCCTAGTTTTATACAAAAAATGGAAATCAGCTGTATATTTATATTTATGTGACAATATTTAACATGGCGTACGAACGAAAAGGGTTAAACGGACGAAAAGGGTTAAAAAAACGATTTTAATTTTTTGTCAGAAAGATAATTAATTTCCCAGGATATGGGAACAGATGTATGAATTTTGTTGAAAAAGTTACACAACGTGATTCAGCTAGACACAGCTGGCAGGTCGGAGGCCAGAGGTTAAAGTCGTCTGCTGAAAGGTGTCAATGGGAAATTTTAGCTGACAAAATTTTCATGAGAAAAAAATTGTAATTGTGAGCAATTGTAAAGGCAGAAGATTACGTCAAAAAGGCTGACATCATATAATGGCTCCTCCCGAAAGAGGAGGGGATCTTCCAAAATTGGAAATGTGAAATAGAAAACTAAAGAAAACGACTGGTTGAATTTTAGGATATTTGCATAAAACCCACCTATTCTCCCGCACCACACCAGTTGAAAGGGACGCCCATAAATAGAAGAACCCACGTGGTCCAAAGTTAGTTGGGGTTAGTCGCAGTTGGGGCCAGTTGGAGTTGGGGTCAGTTAATCGGAGGCAGTCGGAGGCAGTCGCAGCCAGTTGGAGTAGCAGTTGCGGTCGCAGTGCAGTTGCGACCGGGAGTACATAACGCTGTTTGCCAACCTAATGAAAATAATAATAATTATCTGCTGAAGTTAAATCCAGTTGTCGCTGAAGAAAAACTCTGACGATAAACCTTGTGTCGTCCGTGAAAGTACAATCAACAATACTTGAAGTTAAAACCAGTTGTGGTTGAACAAAGACTCCGACGATAAACCTTGTGCCGTCCGTGAAAGTACAAAATCACAGTGCTTAAGTTAAATCCAGTTGTGGCCGAAGAAAGACTCCGACGAAAACCTTGTGCCGTCCGTGAAAGTACAATCAACAGTACTTGAAGTTAAAACCAGATGTGGTTGAAGAAAAACTCCAACGATAAACCGTCCGTGAAAGTACAAATCACAGGTACTTGAAGATAAATCCAGTTGTCAAGTCTGGTTACCCTTAAAGAAGTTACCCGAAATTTTCGTTCCGTCGGTAAATATTAGAACTGGTTGGGAAAAGAAGAAAAAGAACAAAGAAGAAAAGAACTGTAAATATATTTGTTTGTTTGTTATTCTGATATAAACATCATATCGTCGTCCATTTTATTTTTTACAATTTTGCAAGCACGTATTCAACTCCTTGGTTTAGCGTGGTTGAGATACCCCAGTGGTAATTCGGCTTGACTCTCTTAAGATCAAAATCACAACGTGGGTAAGTGAGGCCACAGTTGAAGAGGTCAACTTGCTGCTGTGTCAAACGCCATCAACGACCGACGAGTGGGCTGGCAGCCTGTCCTCTGATACCAGGATCGATCCTGACCAAGCGAACATACCAGGATTGATCCTGAGTACCGCCATACCTGGTGACCGAAGCAGGCCGGACCTTGAACAACGCCATATTTGGAGGCCGTAGCCCGGAACACCATCATTTTTATATAAACAGATTAAAATCGTATATATATCTACATGGATTCTCAGTGTTTTATATAAAAAGATGATTTACATGGATTTATATAAAAATAAGAAAATCAGCTGTACATTTACATGGATTTATTTAGTTTTATATACAACATTGAATTATTTAGATTTATAAAAAAAAATGAAAATCAGCTGTTCATGGACTTGGATTTACTTAGTTTTATATAAAACAATGAAAAACTACTGTACATTTCACTAGATTTGTTTACATTTATATAAACCGATGAAAATTAGCTGTACATTTATATGATTCATCTAGAATATATAAAAAGGTAAAATTCAGGTGTTCTTGGTTTACATAGTTTCATATAAAGGATGACAGTCAGCTGTACATTTTAATAGATTTATTTCATTTTATTTGAAATAATGAAAAGAAGCTGCACATTTAGAATGATTTACTTAATTTCATAAAAAATATGAGAATCAGCTGTAAATTTACATGCATTTATATAGTTTTATAGAAAAAGATGAAAATCAGCTCTACATTTACATGGATTTACTTAGTTTTATATAAATATGAAAATCACCTGTACATATAATTAGATGTACTTAGTTGTATATAAAATGATGAAAATCACCTGTACATATAATTAGATGTACTTAGTTGTATATAAAATGATGAAAATCAGCTGTACATTTATATTATTCATTTAGTTTTTCTAAAAAGATAAAAATCTGGTGTTTTAGTTTGCTTAGCTTCATGTAAATGATGAAAATCAGCTGTACATTTGCATGTATTTACTTTATTTAGTTATATATAAATATGAAAATCACCTGTACATATAAATAGATGACCATCATTGTGTATAAAATATGAAAATCAGCTGAATATCTACATGAACTTATTTACTTTTATAAAAAAAAAAGATGAAATCATTTGTACATTTACATAGATTTACTTTGTTTTATATAAAAAGATGAATATCAGCTGTACATTTACATAGCTGTATTAGGAATATTAAAATATTCTATCTTTTACAAACATTTATGCTTTTATATTTATATTTTTGAAAATATGCTACTTTTTACACTTTTCTTGGCTATTTTATTTAGAAATATGAAAATGGACTACTTTTTATACAAATTTATGCATTTTATTTAGAATTATTAAAATATTCTACGTTTTATACACATTTACACATTTTTCTTCAAAAATATAAAAATTATGGTACATTTGATACACAATCATGCTCTTCATTTAGAAATATATAAATATGCTACTTTTTATACATATTTAGGAATTTTTATTTAGAAATATGAAAATATGCAACTTTTTATCCACATTAAGGCTTTTTTTATTTAGAAATATTACAATGAAACATATGCTACTTTTTTTATACACATTGAAACTTTTTGTTTAAAATGTTAAAATATGATACTTTTTATACACATTCATGCATATTTTATTTAGAAATATGTAATCATGTTACTTTACATGCACATTTATGCTTTTTTATTTATAAATTATAAAATATTCTATTTCTATGCATATTTTGGCTTTTTTAAACAAAAATATAAAAATATAATACTTGTTATGGTTTTTATTTAGAAATATTATATGCTATTTTTATACTCATTTATGCTTTTTATATTTCAAAATATGTAAATATCCAACTTTATATAAATAGTGATGGTTTTTATTCAGAAATAATTAAACATGCTTTTACTCACATTTATGCTTTCCAATTTAGAAATAATGAAATATCCTAATTTTATACACGTTTAGGCTTTTTATGTAGAAATATGTAAATATGCTACATTTTGTACACATTTATGGCTTTTTATTTAGAAATATGTAAATATGCTATATATTATGCATATTAATAAATTTGTATTTACAAAATACAAAAATATACTACTTTTTATAAGCATTTATACTTTTGTATTTAGAAATATGAAAATATGCTTTTTTTAAAATATTTATGCTAATTATTTAGGAAAATTAAATATACTGATGCATTTATATAATTATTATTTCATTAAGAAAACAAATTTATGCTCTTTACTTTAGAAATAACAATATATACTACCATTATATACATACATAATGATACACAGGATTTTCTATTTAGAAACATGAAAGTATTCTAACATTAATTCACATTTATAATTTTATGTTCAAAAATATTAAAACATGCTAATTTTTATACACATTTAGACTTTTCTATTTAGAAACAATAAATATGTTACTGTTTATCCACATTTATGCTATTTTATATAGAAATATGTAAATATTCTACATTATATACATATTTATAATTTGCACTGCAAATAAGAAAATATACACCTTGACATTAACATTTATGCTTTTTTTATATAGAAATGTTAAAATATGATGTTTTTTATACACATTTATACATTTTTAGAAGTATATAATTATGCTTATTTTATACACATTTATGCTTTTTTATCTAGAAAAATAGAATAACTTATATTTAAGCTTTTTAATTAGAAATGTTACTTTATATACATATTTATAATTTTGATGAAGAAATATGAAAAGATTTCTAATTTTTATTCACATTTATGCTTTTTCTTTAGAAATATTAAAATATACTACTCTTTTCACATTATGGCTTTTCTATTTTGATGATATTGATATATGCTACTTCTACTATCTATGCTTTTTTGTTTAGAATGTTTAAAATATTCTATGTGTATTTATAGTTTTTTTATTTAGAAATGATAAAATATGCTACTGTTTATAAACATTTGTGATTTTTATTTAGAAATTTTAAATTTGCTACTTTTTATAAACATTTATACTTTTTATTTAGAAATATGTACATAATCTATTTTATACACATATTGATGGTTTTTATTCAGAAATATGAAAATATGCTATATTTTATACACATTTAGGCATTTTGTTTAGAATATTAAAATGACCTATATTTTGATTCACAGTTAGACATTTAATTTAGATACAAGGTAATATGATATTTTTGCACATTTATGTTTTTTATTTAAAAATAGTAAAATATGCTACTTTATATATATTTATGTATTTTATTCAGAAATATGAAAATACACTGTTTTTAGTTATCTGTTCCATTTAGAAATGATAAAATTTAGAAAGATTAAAATGTTCCACATTATATTCACATTAAATATTAAATTTTGAAATATGCTACTTTTTTGTACAATTATCTTTAGAAACTTTAAAATGTGCTAATTTTTATAAACATTTAGCCTTTTCTTGTTAGAAAAACATGCTTCTTTTTATAAACTTTTATACTTTTTTATTTAGAATTATAAAAGTATACTACTTTTTTACTCATTTATGTTTTTACATTTCAGAAATATTAAAATATTCTACTTTGTATACATATTTATGTTTTTGTTTAGAAATATTAAAATATACTACACATTTAAATTTTTCATTGAGAAACAAAAATGCTAATGTTTATGCATATTTATGCTTTTTATCTAGACATATTGTCATTTGCAATATTTTATGCACATTATTTAGAAATTTTATAAGCTACTTCTTATTCACATTTATGCTTTTTATCTAGAAATAATGAAATTTTGATGCACATTTATGCTCTTTTATTTAGAAATATTAGAATATGCTATATTTTATGCACATTTGCCCTTTTTTAAATTTAGAAGATTTAACAAATGCTACATTTTATACAAAATTATGCTTTTAATTTAGAAATATCAAAATATGCTAACTTTTATGCACATTTATGCATTTTCATTTAGAAATACTAACATATGCAACTTTTCATGCAGATTTATGCTTCCTCATTTAGAAAAATTAAAATTCGCTACATTTTCTAAACATTTATGCTTTTTTTTATTAAGAAATCTAAAAAGATGCTACTTTTTATTAACATTGCTTGTTTAGAAATTTTAAAATATACTTCTTTTTATTCACATTTATGCTTTATAATTTAGATATTAAAATATGTTACTGTTTTGCACATTTAGCCTTTTTGTAATTAGAAATAATTATTTTGAATTATGTAAATATGCTACTTTATATAGATATTTATGATTTTAATCAGTAATTCACATTTATGCTTTCTCATTTAGAAAAAATAAAATATAGTACGTTTTATACACATTCAGATTTTACTATGGAGAAATGTTAATATATGCTACTTTTTATGCAAATTTAGCTTTCTTATTTAGAATTTTTCAAATATGCTACTTTTTATAAATGTTTATGATTTTAAATTTAGAAATATATATGTGAATATTTATTTAGAAAATTTAAAATATGCTATTTATTATTCAAATTTATACTTTTTATCTAGAAATAATGAAATTTGCTATTTTTATGCACAATTATGCTTTTTTATTTTAAAATAATAAAATATACCATGCTTTATGCACATTTTGGCTATTTTTAGACTCATTTATGTTTTCCTATTTACAATTATTAAAATATGCTACTTTTTTACACAGGTTTTTTAGAAACAATGATGCTGTTTATGCACATTGCTGCTTTTTTATCTAGAATTAATGAAATTTACTACATTTTATGCACATGTGAAATACTCTATGTTTTATAAACATTTAAGCTTTTTTATTTAGAAATAGTAAAATGATACTTTTTATTGTCATTTGTGTTTTTTATTTAGAAATTTTAAAATATACTACTTTATATTCAAATTTATGATTTTGTATTTTAAAATATGCTACTTTTTTGCACATTTATGCTTTTTGATTTATTCAGAAATATGAAAGTATGCTACTTTTTTACTCATTTAAGTTTTGTGTTCCGGAATATTAAAATATGCTTCTTTGCATAAACAGTTTTCCTTTTATATTTAGAAATAAGAAAACATGATACTTTTATACACATTCATGGATTTTTATCTCAAAGCAGATCACTTAATCACAGAGAGAACACCTAGTAACAGTAGTGATGAGCAGAAGAAGGTGCTACTGAGAACCACATGACTTGCTACCAAGAGAATTCCACACTGTTAGAAAATTTAGCACCAATAGGCAAAGTGTGATTCAAGAGATTTTAGTGGGAAGGGTTAATTTTTGTTATACAATGAACTGTATAAACCAACTTGAAAACTAACCCGAAGAATTTTTCATTTTTATTTTGTCTGCAAAGACATCTCTGCTGTTTTTACTAAATAATACAGTTTTGCCATGTTTCAAAGTAACTATACTAAAATTACTTGATCCCCACTAGCTCTGTGATCAAGAAACACAAATGTGGACAGGGCAGGGCGTGGACCAGATCAGCCAGAATCAATGACCTGTTGACCAGCGATGGTATCGACCAAAGCGTTGGATTGACTCTGCAATCAACTCGTCATGTAGTGTGACGAGTTGATTGTAAATCTGGATGAAGGCAATTTATGGTATAGGCAGTATGTGGCAAGGTTCATATCATCGGTTGACTGCTGACAAGGAAGAGCGGACCTCAACACCAAAAGGAGGAAGTTCCTACTACTTCCTTCAGACAACTCTTCCAGTCAGGGAGGCAATCATATCTATCGCAATGACTGGATAAGCAACTCGCACCTTGGTAGAGCCCACAGAGGTCCAAGAATGCTCTCTATATATAAGATTGTTAAATGGAAAATGTAAACGATGTATAAAAAGTTATATATATAAGATTCTAAATGGAATAATTGTAAATAAAAAGTAGCATATTTAATATTTTTGAATACAAATATACATATGTATATAAAGTTGGATATTTACATATTTCTAAATAAAAAAGCTTACATGTTTATAAAAGTAGCATATTTTAATATTTTTACATACAAAAGCCTAAATATGTATAAAACGTGGCATATTTTATTATTTCTAAATAAAAAATCATAAATGTGAAAAAATAACATATTTTCATATTTCTGAATAAAATCATAAATATGTATATACAGAGCATATTGACATAATTATAAATAATAAAGCATTTATTATAAAAGATAGCATATTTTATAAAAGATAGCATATTTTAATATTTCTAAATAAAAAAGCATAAATGTGAATAGAAAGTAGCATATTTTAAAATTTCTAAATTAAAAAGAACAAATGTAAATAAAACATAGCATATTTTAATATTTCTAAATAAGAGAGTGTAAATGTGAATAAAGTTCGGCATATATAATTGTTTTCAAATAAAAAATGTGTAAAGAAAGTCGCATATTTCCAAATAAAAAATGTAAATATGCAAAGTAGCAAATTGTATCATTTCTAAATGAAAAAGAATAAATGTAAATAAAAAAGCAGCACATTTTCATCATCTGAATAAAATTAATTATGTATATAGAGTTGGGTATTTACATATTTCTAAATAAAAAATGTTAAATGTATATAAAAAGTAGCACATTTTAATATTTCTAAATAAGAAAGCATAAATGTGCATAAAAGTAGCATATATTAATATTTCTGAATGAAAAAGCAAAACTTTGTCTAAATTGTAATAGTTTAATATTTCTACATGAAAAAACAAATATTGTATAAAACGTGGGCATATTTTATTATTTATACATAAAGCATAAACAAATTACCCTATTTTCATATTTTGGAATTAAAAATATAAATATGTATCTAAATGTTCATATTTACATATTTCAATAGTTCATATTTATAACTGATTATAAAGAGTGGTATATTTTAATATTTATAAATATAAAAGTATAAATATAAATAAAAAGATGCATATTTTAAAATTTCTAAATAAAAAAGCAAAAATGACAATAAAAAGTAACATATTTTATATTTCTAAATAAAACCCATAAATGTGCATAAACAGCAATATATTTCATTGTTTCTAAATAAAATCTATGTGTAAAACAATAGCATATTTTAATATCTCTAAAGGAAAGTCTAAATGTGTATAAAAAGTAGCAAAGTTTATAATTTCTATATGAAAAATAATAAATGTAAATAACAAGTAGCATATTTTCATATTTCTAAATAAAAATGCATAATTGTGCATAAACAATATTAATATTTAAAAAATAAAAAGGAACAAATGTGTCTAAATTAAAAAGCAAAAATGACAATAAAAATTAGCATATTCCAATATTTCTAAATACAAATGCTTAAATATGTATAAACAGTCGCATATTTCATTGTTTCTAAATAAAAATGTCTGATTGCATAAAAAGTAGTATATTGTAATATTTCTATTAAGAAAAACATAAATATGTTTAAAAAACAACAAATTGCATCTTTTCTAAATGGAAAAAACAAATGTAAATAAAAGGTAGCAGATTTTATATTTCTCAATGAAAAACGATGTGTGTCTAATAAGTAGTATATTTTGATATTTCTTCATACAAAAGTATAAACATGTGTAAAACATAGCATAAATGTGAGTGAAAAATTTCTGAATAACAAACATAAATATGTATATAAAGTAGCATATTTACATATTTTAAATTAAAAAGCGTAAATGTTCATAAAAAGTAGCATATTTTCATATTTCTAAATAAAAGAGCATAAATCTGCACTAAATGTAACATAATCCACGTTTCTAAAAAGAAAAGTCTAAATGTGTATAAAAATTAGAATATTTTAAAATAAGTCCAAAAAGTAATTTTTCTCCTTGTAAAAACAATGTCTAAATGGTTATAAAAAGTAGATCATTTTAATATTTCTACATAAAAATCCTAATTTGTTATGAAAAATAGCAAATTTTGTCATTTCTAAATGGATAAGAATAAATGTAAACAAAAAGTAGCATATTTTCATATTTCTGAATAAAATCATAAATACAACCTTGTGCAAATTAATTTAATTTAGTTTACTTTCATTCAGCATATGGTCAGTTTTAGATCCAGTGCTGTGACAAGGTGTAATTGATTTATATTTTTTCCTCAGATTAGGTCATTTGCTGTGGTGTGCAGTAATATGAATCTATTTTCAGGGTGTATGATGAAATTTGTTCGGCCTTGAAAAATATTGCGTCATTTGCGTTTGCATCAGATGTTTATCACACCCAGACACTATTGTCTCGACTGTCAATTAGTTCTTCTATGGCCATTGTCTGCGATGGATGTTACTCCAATGAAGCATACAAAAATTACAATGCTTCACGAACACACTACCATGCCTTACCAGTGAGCAAATCAAAGTACTATAAACTCGCCTGATTTAAATCCAATCAAGAATCTGTGTTCAGTTTGTAAGGAACGACTTTGTGGAATGGACATACGAAGTATTAACATGTGTACTGGGTCATGTTTCATTGGAAAAATATGAAAAAAGTAAATAATAATGTAATTATTCATTTTCTTTCAATTAATTTGCACAAGGATGTATGTATATAACATTGATTATTGACACATTTCTAAATGAAAAAACATAAATGTTTATAAGTAGTATATATTTGATTTCTAAAAGGAAAAAGGCTAAATGTGAATAAAAAGTAGCATATTTTAAAATATTTTTTGAATAAAAAGCATAAAAGTTTAAATTTAAAAGCATAAAAAGTAGCATATTTTAATATTTTTAAATAAAATGTTTAAATGTGCATAAAAAGTCGCATATTTTAAAATTTCTAAATAAAAAAGCACAAATGTCAGTAAAAATAGCACATTTTTAAATAAAATAAAATATATACGTTTATAAAAAGTATCATATTTTAATATTTCTTAATAGGAAAGCATAAATGTGACTAAATAGTAGCATATACTAACATAGAAAAGCCGAAATGTGTATAAAACTTGGCATATTTTATGATTTTGAAATAAAAAAGCATAAATGTGCATAAAAGTAACAGATTCCATTATTTCTAGTTAAAAAAGCATAAATGTGAATAACAAGTAGCATATTTTAATATTTTTAAATAAAAAATATAGATGTGCATAAAATGTAGTAAATTTCATTATTTTTAGATGAAAAAGCAGGCATATGCATAACAGTAGCCATTTTAATTGTTTCTAAATAAAAAAAACGTCTAAATGTGCAAAAAAGTTGCATATTTTATTATTTCTAAATAAATTCAGAAAGGTGCATAAAATGTAGCATATTCTTTTCATTATTAGATAAAACAAATTATAAAAATTAGCTTATGTTAATATTTCTGTATAAAAAGTTAAATGTCCAAAAAAGTATCATATTTCCCCATTTCGTAATTAAATGTCTGAATGTTAATAAAAAGTAGAACATTTTAATATTTCTAAATTTTATCATTTCTAAATGAAAAAGGTTAAATTTAACTAAAATTTACATATTTTCATAATTCTGAATAAAAATCTTAAATTTGTGCATAAAGTAGCATATTTTAATATTCCTAAATAAGGAAGCAAAATTGTGTGTAAAAAGTATGTTTTATTATTTCTAAATAAAAACAAATCTTTATAAAAATAGCATATTTTTTATTTCTAAAAACAAAATTATAAATGTGTATAAAAATTAACATATTTTAATATTTCTAAATAAAAAGGCATAAGTGTTCAAAAATAGCATATTTCCTTTTTTCAAAATGAACATTTATTATTTCTAAACAAAAAGCCTAAATGTGTATAAAAAGAAAAAAATAAATGTAAATAAAAAGTAGCATATTTTCATATTTCTAAAAATATGCAATAATATGTATATAAAAAGTATATTTAAAAATTTCTAAAAAGAAGCATAGATATTTATAAAAAGTAGAATATTTTACTATTTCTAAATAAAAAAGCATAAATATAAAAAGTATCATATTTTATCATTTCTAAATAAAAAGTATAAATATGAATGAAAAGTAGCATATTTTCATATTTTTGAATAAAATTATAAATATGTATATAAAGTATATATTTTAAAAATAAAAAGCACAATTGCTTACAGAAAAGAGCGCATTTTAATATTTCTAAATAAAAACCATAAATGTGCATAAAAAGTAGCAGGTTTCATTATATCGAAATAATAAAGCATAAATGTACATAAACAGTAGCACATTTAATTGTTTATAAATAAAAATGTCTAAATGTGTAAGTAGAATATTTACATATTTCTAAAGAAAAGGCATATATGTGTATGAAAACAGCACATTATATTATTTGTAAATAAAAATGAATAAATGTGAATAACAGGATATTTTCATATTGATGAATAAATATATATATAAATAAATAAATAAAGGATCAGAATTATATATTTCTAAATGAAATAGCATAAATGCTTATAAACTGTAGCATAGTTATTGTTTCAAATAAAAAAGTCTAAATGTGTATAAAAATTAATATATTTTAATATTTTTGAACATCAAAATTATAAATTTTTATAAAAATAATCGTACTTACATGTTTCTAAATAGAAAATCATATGTAAAAAAGTGGCATATTTTATTAATTCTAATAAGCTTAAAGGGGAAAATTATAAATATGTAAGTATATTTACTCGTTTCTGAATAAAATAGTTCTAAATATGTATAAAATGTAGCATATTTTAATATTTCTAAATACAAAAGCATAAATGTGTATAAAACATAGCTTATTTTAATATTTCTAAATGTAAAAGCCTGGATGTGTATAAAATGAAGCATATTTGCATATTTCCAAATAAAAAATCATAAATGTGTTTAAAAAGTAGAATATTTCAATATTTCTAAATAAAAAAGCATGAATGTGCATAAAAATAACATATTGTATTATTTCTAAATAAAAAAGCATAACTGAATAAAAAGTAGAATATTTTAATATTTCTGCATAAAAAGCCTAAATATGTAGAAGAATAGAAAATTTTCATAGTTCTAGATGAGAAAATATGTATAAAAAATGTATATAAGAGTAGATCATTCCCATATTTTTTAAAATAATTGTTATATGTATAAAAATTTGAATAATTTCACCTGTGTAAATAAAAAATAACAAATGTGTATCAAAGGAGCTTAATTCCATATATTTGTATTTCTAAATAAAATGCCTAAATGTATATGAACATATCATATTTTGTTTTTTCAAAATATAAAAGTATAAATGTAGCATATTTTCATATGTCTAAATAAAAAAGCCTGAATGAGTATAAAAAGTAGCATATTTTCAGACTTCTGGATAAAAAGCATATATATGTATAAAAAGAAGCATATATTCATATTTCTAAATAAAAATGCATATATATATATATATATATATATATATATATATATATATATATATATATATATATATGTATATATAAAATATAGTATATTTTCATATTTTAAATAAAAACGTGTAAATGTGCATAAAATTAGCATATTTATATGTTTCTAAAATAAAAAATAAATGTGTACAAAAGAAGAACATTTTAATATTTCTAAATAAAAAAACTAAATCTAGATAAAAAGTTGCAAATATTTATATTTTTAAATAAAAAGCCTAAATGCATATAAAATAGTATATTTACACATTTCTAGATACAAATCATCATTGTGTATAAAATTTTCATATTCCTGAACGAAAATATGTAAATGTGTAGCATATTTTAATAAATATAAATAAAATACATAAGTGTGTATAAAAACTAAATGAATTTAATAAGTAGCATATTTTCATATTTCTAAATAAAAAATTATAAAGTGTATAAAAGTAGCATATTTTAAAATTTCAAAATAAAAGATCAGAAATGTTATTAAAAAGTAGCATATGTTAATAGTTCAAATAAAAAGTCTAAATGTGCATAAGATTTAGTATATTTTAATATTTTTGAACATCAAATTTTAAATGTATATAAAAATTAGCATACTTTCATATTTCTAAATAGAAAATCCTAACTGTGTATGCTTTATAAGCATAAATGTCTGTAGAATGTAGCAAATTTTGATATTTCTAAATATAAAAGCATTGCATTCTTTCATATTTTCAAATAAAAATGCATAATTATGTATAAAAAGTAGTTTAAATTCATATATATATAAATAAAAAAGCATAAATGTTTATATAAAATAGCATATTAAAACATTTGTAAATAAAATGCCTAATGGTGTAATAAATGCATCATTTTCTTGTTTCAAATTAAAATGACTAAATGGTTATAAAAAGTAGAACATATTAATATTTCGAAATGAAAAAGGCTAAATGGATATAAATAGTAGTATCTCTATCTATAAAAAGCAGGATGTGTGTGTGTGTGTGTGTGTGTGTGTGTGTGTGTGTGTGTGTGTGTGTGTGTGTGTGTGTGTGTAACAAATGCACGGCCGCAATGTTCGACTGATTTGCACCAAAATTTACATGCACATACTCCAAGTTAGTGGGAAGACCAAGACCGACTTTGCATTTCCCAACGCCCATCGATAGTGGAAATAATCAAATTTTTCATGCTTCTACGGCAGTTTTCATGTAGTTTGCGGCTATTTTCTATTGGCCAGAGTGAGAGCCTACAGCCTGGCTGCCACGAATAGGCAGGAAGATTCTATTGGCCAGCGTGAGAGCCAACAGCTGACTGACACGAATGTTAACTAGCATGCTAGCATGCAAAAAATCGATAGCTGCATTCGTCACAAATGGAAAATATTTAAATCTGCATAGCACTTTACTCCAATTGGGTCATTCGCTTGCTTAAACTCAATGTTGATTCTGATTCCGCAGAACTGGGTTGGGTGTGAAAAAGGTATTTGTTGTTAACATTCTTTTTTTATTCGTTTTTTTCAGTTACGAGTCCTTTTTTAAAGCTGATCGTTTTGTGTTCATTTTGTTTAGTTCTTTTTTCGTGACAGATTTAATGTTTAGTATAGAGCTTAGAAAAAATTTGCAGTGTGAGATAGGCAAAAAGTAAGGCATGTAGTAACATCAGCACGGCAAAGGGCACTCCTTTAAAGACAAGGAAGGGCAAATATATTTTAAGTCAAGTGATAGCGATTGCTGCATGAGTCGTACGATTTTTGAATCATGCACAGGCAACGCTGGGCCATGCCGCTAATATTTTCACATTTTCAAAATAAAAACACTTAAATATGTATAAAATGTAGCATATTTTATTATTACTAAATAAAAAAGTATAAATGTGAATAAAGAGAACCATATTTACATATTTCTGAATGTAAATACTTAAACATACAGCTGATTTTAATTTTGTGTATAAAACTAAATGCATCTAAATTTTCATCTTTTCATAAAAACTAAGTAAATTGATGCTCATCTTCTATATAATATTAAGTAAATCTAAGCAAATGTATATGATTTTCATATATTTATATGAAACTAAGTAAATCATTGCAAATGGACAGCTGCTTATCTTATTCTTATATATTGCAAATGCACATGATTTTCAACTTTTTAAAATAAATTTAATTATATTTACGTACACGGAAAGCTGATTTACATCTTGTTATATAAAAATAATTAAATCTATGTAAATGTATAGATGAGTTTGATCACTGTATATATAAATAAGTAAATCTTAGTAAATGTACAACAGAATTTCATATTTATTTTAAACTAAGAAAATATATGTAAATATAAAGATGTTTTCATAATTTTATATAAAAGTAAGTAAATCTATGCAAACGTACAGCTAATTTTCATCATTTTTATATAAGTATACCCATAATAAAATGATGAAAACTAGCTTTGTATAGTTAGTTTTCATCATCTTATTTAAAACTACATAAATCTATGTAAATATATATCTTATTTTCTTTTTTTTAATATAACACAAAGTAAGTGTATGTAATTGTACATCTTATTTTCATCCTTGTACATAAGTCTAAGTAAATCAAACTAAATGTACTGCTGCTTTTCACCTTTTATATGAAACTGAGTAAATCCATGTAAATGTACAGCTGATTTTAATTATTGTATATAAAACAAAGTAAATCCATGTAAATTTACAGCTGGTTTTCATATAATATTAAGTAAATCTATGTAAATGTATTGGTGATTTTTATCTTTTTGTATAGAACTACGTAAGTCTATTTATATGTATACCTGATATCAATTTTTTATATAAAATGAAGTAAATATATGTAAATGTACAGCTTATTTTCATAATTTTATATGAAACTAAGTAAATCCATGTAAATATACAGGTGATATTTATCTTCTCATATAAAACTAAGTAAATATAAGTAAATGTACATATAATATTTATCTTTTTATAGAAAACGTTGTAAGTCTTTGTAAATATACACCTGATCTTCATTTTTCTATATAAAACTAAGTAATACTAAATGTATGTAAATTTACAGCTGATGTTCATCTATACCTGTTTCCTCTTGAGCTGTCCCTGTCCCTGTCATCTATGCCCTCGCCTACTAGTGTACCTGCAGCAGATCACACCTCTATCCTCTGATAAAGGGGATGTTGTTCTTCTCTGTCAGGTTTACAATGCCATGCAAAGTGATCAAGCAATTATTTTCTGTGACTGGTGTGTGCTGATCATATCTCTCCCTTCTTCAAGACAAAAATGGTAATGTTCAGATTGTGCTCATCTGAAACAGCAAAGGGGTAGTCCTATTCTATTCCCTGAGTAACTTGATGCATCATTATGACAACAAATATACAATTCTTATTAATATTATTAACCGTCCTTGGTAAGTCACTGTAGAGCCTTATGTATTTGTTTCTATTCACTTTTTTCTTCTGTTTCTTGGAAATGAGTGGAGAAATTAACTGTTGGTCAGGCGGGAAAGGAACAGTGAACTTGCCTTGTGTTGTTGAAATGCTTATTAAATTAAAGCTTGGTATTTTCTGTACTAACTCTATTTAGTTACAGTGAGCACATGATAGGGTTCCCCTGTGATTCCCAAAGTTGCATAAAAGGAGAGGAAATTTATCTCTTTTTTATTATAAATTTACCTTCCATGTAATCAATCTGTTATATGTCATAGAAAAGTGGAAATAATTTCACAATTCAAGGTAAGTGCTATTAATCTTTTTCCTCGACCTGAAAATTCACTATTCATTTTGGGGATCGCGAACATTTTCTTGACAAGTAAGCTACTTTATCTACATATTTATGTATCTTCTACATAAATATTGTAATAAGCTAATTTTTTCTATAAAGTTAGGCTTTTTTGTACATACATATTAAAATCAGCTTCTTTTTCTATACATTTATGCTTCATGAGATATATACACTAAAATAAGTCACATTCTACACATTTAGGTTTTTTTATGAATAATAAAATAAAGCTATTTTTCTACATATTTATGCTTTTTCAACAAATATTAATTTCCAATACCTTTCTACACAATCATGCATTTTCTTCATAAATATTAATAATAATCTACATTTTCTAATCATTTATACATTGTTCTTCATGAATAATAAAATAAGTTACGTTTTACACACATTTATCCTTTTTTTCAAAATATATACTTCATACTTTGTATTACACATTTATGCTTTTTATTCGTAAATATTAGCATTAGGTTCTTTTAAGACATTAATACTTTTTATTCATAAATATGAAAATATGCACCCTTTTTAAACATATTTATGCTTAGTCAAATACATATATAAAGATTCTTTTTTCCACATTTCTGCATTTCCTTCTATTGTGGGGACCTACCTACAAATGGACTCTTCCACACCTATATAATATGGCTACCAACTCTGAGTAAGGTCGGTTGTATAAACTGTTCTTTGCTGTCGAACTCCCCGTCTCGGCGGGGAGGGATTCGGACGGGGCTTTGCCGCAGGGCAAAGTGCCGTCCGCAGAGGTAGACAGTCCCTGAACCCGTGTATACGGGTTCTAATGGGTATATTTTTGGCCGAGCGCACGGGCTCGGTAAGCCCACATTAAAACGGCCTTGTGCCACATTCGACCCGTGTGGGGGGGGGGTGCTAAATATCCAGTCACCAAGTGACCTTCACCGAGTAGTAGCCACAGAGTGAGTGAATGAGTGAGTCGGGACACCAGTAAGCGAAAGTACTCTCCAGTTCACATTTACCTTTGTACTACGTTTCCGAGAATATACTACTTAACCTATATCCGAGTCCGTGTTATCTTTCTATGGTTTTACACCATAACAACTGGCGACGAAGAATATTCGAACCACAAAGAGAAACCTCTACCTAAAAGAGAAAAAAAAGAGGTCACGCCATAACTCTAAAGACGTCTAAAGATCCCAGTGTGTTAACCTCAAGTCTGGCGAACCAAAGAGAAATTTTCACGAAAGAAAGCTACACATACAACAGTTGTATGTTAATATGCAACTGATAAAAAAAAAACGGGCACCAACCGAATAACAGGCAACGTAATTACGAAAAAAGGCACAGATATGGACGTCGGATATATTTAGGAAGAAGGGAAAAGCATAAAAGAAATATTAACTCAATCCATTTAAAACCAACAACTTGAAAATACTTACTACTGAAAAATTGTAAGTAAGATTTTTTCCCCTCGTTGCTATAATCTAAAGCATTGCATTGTTTTTCGCTTCTCTTGACCACACAGGGAAAAGAGGAAGGAAGAATATATTTTCTGTTGGCAGCGTGGTTGTTGATGCAAATTTTTTTCTCCTCTTAGAGGAAAATAGAAGCACTTAGACTGTATTAAGAAAAAACAAGATTTTTTTTTCTTAGCAACCAGAGCTGACAAATATTAAGGAAAGGAATTACTTTCTTTCCCTCTCTTATAGAAGAAAAATTGTCTAAATTCCGTTTTTTTCTTTCTCTCTGAAAACACGTATTTCAAGTCATTATGGAGGACTTTAAAGCAGTCATTGTTCAGATGATGAAGGCACAACTTGATCACCAAAAGAACACTGAGGAACGTATACTACAGCAGCAACAGAAGTCTGAGGAACGGCAACAAATGTTGGAAGAAAAATTGCTCCTACAACATAAAGAACGGGAAGAAAAATTGCTCCTACAACAAAAAGAACAGGAAGGGAAGCAAAAGTAACGGGAAGAAAAAAGCAGAGAGAACAACAAGTTTTTTTTTTCATTCCCAAAACAACAAGAATTACTTCTATAAACATTAAGTAAAAAGGATGTTGGTGAAAACAAAACTGCATTTTCTTACAACACAATTTGGAATTCTATGGCGACATTCAGTTATCTTCCTGAAGAAGATAAAACATTTGAAGCTTTCTATAGAAGATATGAAGATCTTTTTGCGGTTGATTGTGAGGATTGGCCGAACGCTAAAAAAGTTCGCCAACTTTTGAGGGAGATGGGAACAGCGGAACATAGTAAGTTCGTCGATTACATTCTTCCGAAGAAAACAAGTGAATTGGTGTTCGATGAAGCAGTAAAACTTTTGTCTGAGTTATTTAGTCCTAATACAATACTATTTCACAAAAGATGGAAGTGTTTTAACTTGTCAAAACGGGATTATCTTACTTTTGCGTCCATTGTAAATAAGCACTGTGACGATTTTGTTTGGCAGAATTGTCAGCTGACGATTTCAAATGTTTAATATTTGCCCAAGGTTCAGTCTCCGCAAAAAACTCGGAGATTAGACGGAGAGTTCTATCAAGACTAGAAAGTGAACCAGGTCTCACATTACAAAAAATCGCTGAAGATTGCCAGCGAGTAATCAGTGTTAAAAGCGATTCCAAAAACATCGAGGAATCAGGCATATCGTATGTTATGAGAATTAAGTACAAGCCAAAAAATTACTCCCCGGGAAAAGGTAAAGAAAGCAAAGAGTATGCCCATTCACAATCTAAAAGTAGACGACCCTGTGAGAAACCAAAATTACTCCCAAGGCCATGCGGACGTTGTGGTGGACAACATTGGGCGGCAGACTGTTTTTACTGAAACAAGACATGTAATTATTGTGGCAAAATTGGCCACAAGGGGGAGAACTGTAGAAACAAAAGGAACAACAGAAACAAAGTCAGACAAACTGTATCAAATGAAAAAGTAGATAAGAATCTAAGAAAATATGTTGTAGTTAAAATTCTAAACAAAACAGTTAAGCTGCAACTAGATTCTGGCTCGGATCGCTCAATCATTAATCTTCATACTTGGAGGAAATTAAAAAAAAACAACGATGAAAAAGGCTAACAAAACAGCCCGTACAGTAACAGGTGACAAAATCAAATTTGAAGGTGAGCTAACGCTACCTGTAACACTAAATAGCATCACAAAGAAACTAAAAGTTTTCGTTCATAAAAACTCTGAGAATTTATTTGGAACGGATTGGATGGAGCGGTTTAAATTGTGGGATCAACCAATCAACAATTTTTGCCAAAAGGTGGAAAATATGACAACGGATGCCCAAGAGATGAAAGACGAATTAAAAGAAAAATTTCCCGAAGTTTTCTCGACGGGGCTAGGAAAATGTAATAAGACAAAAGCCAGATTCGAGCTGAAAGAAAACGTTCAACCTGTTTTCAAAAGTAAAAGAAATGTCTCATTTGCATCAGTAGAAAAAATTAACGAAGAATTAGACCGACTAGAAAATGCCGGTATACTGTCCAAAGTGAGTTTTAGCGAATGGGCGGCCACCAGCTGTATACGTAAGAAAAAAGTCCAACCAAATTCGCGTCTGTGCGGATATCTCAACGGGCCTCAATGCGGCTCTAAAAGATTACCATTACCCTCTCCCCACACCGGAGGAGATATTCAATAAACTGAATGGTGGCGAAATATTCTCCAAATTGGACTTAAGCGATGCATACCTTCAAATCCCTGTTGAGGAGGAGTGCGCAAAACTTCTATGTATCAACACCCACAGGGGTTTATACAAGGTTGATAGATTGGCTTATGGGGTCAAAGTTGCACCTGCAATATTTCAGCAGGTCATGGATACCATGCTGGGCGGCCTTGACTTCTCGTGTGCCTACCTGGATGACATTGTAATAGCAAGCAAATCTACTGAGGAACATCGCAAACATATCCACAAGGTTTTTGAGAGAATTCAGGATTTCGGTCTCAAGGATGAAATAAGGTATCTCGGGCATATTATTGATAAGAAGGGAAGACGGCGGGCAGAAGCTAGCAAAAATATGCCTGCTCCAAAAAATGTCAACGAGCTCCAAAGTTTTCTGGGACTTGCCAACTATTACCAAGTATTCATAAAAAACATGCACGAGCTACGCGCTCCTCTGAATTAATTGTTAAAAAAAGAGAAAATTTGTAACTGGACAACGGAGTGTCAGTCAGCTTTTGAAAAAATAAAAAAAATATATTAACATCAGAACTATTTCTGAATCACTTCAACCCTCAATTAGATATCATTGTGGCCTGCGATGCTAGTTCATACGGTATCGGTGCGTGTATCCTACATATTATGCCAGACGGTACACTGAAAGCCATAGCACACGCATCGAGAACGCCGCTACCCGCAGAAAAAGCGTGCAGCCAAATTGAAAAAGAATCCCCCAGTATCATTTTCGCGGTAACAAAATTTCAAAGAGATCTTCATGGAAGGTATTTCAATCTACAGACCGATCATAAACCATTATTAACGATATTTGGTCCTAAAAAGGGTTTACCGGTTTATACGGCGAATAGACTTTTGAGATGGGGTACCATCCTTCTCAACTATAATTTTAAATTAAATTATTTACCAACTAATAAAATTGGCCATGCAGATGGTCTATCCAGACTAATCGCTAATCAAAATCAACCACTTGAAGACTCAGTTATAGCAGCTCTTCGTTCAGACTGTGAAATAAAATCAATAATAGCGAATACCGTCCGGGATCTACCTGTAACGTTGTCGAAATAAAAAAACGAAGCGCTAGAAGATGACTTTATTTGCGAGATAAAACGTAAAATCGCAACAAAAGATAATAGCGTGTCAGACGTCTACTCACTATGTGACAATGTCTTATTGTACAGCGAAAGAGTTGTAATTCCGGAAAAATTACAGAAGCGAATTTTAAAAGACTTCCACCGTGGACAACTCGGTAGAAACCGTATGAAGAGTCTCGTGCGGAGCTATGTCTACTGACCGGCGATAGACAAGGACATAATGGAAATGATTAACACATGCAGAGGATGCGCCTTGGAGGCCAAAGCTCCACCTACCACTTTCAAACCCTGGCCCAAAACGGACCAGCCTTGGTCACGTATACATATTGACTTTGCTGGGCCGATTGACGATTATTATTACTTAATGGTTGTTGACAGTTACTCCAAGTGGCCGAAGGTTTTAAGGCGCAAGAGGCCGACAACGGTTGTAACAATTAGTTTGCTACATGAGCTGTTTGCGAGATTTGGAGTAGTGGATGCGTGGTACACAGTTTACGTCAGCAGAATTTAAGAATTTTTGCGACATCTTCCAAGTCAAGCACATAACTACGCCTCAAAACCACCCTAGATCAAATGGGCAGACAGAGAAGTTCGTAGACACGCTGAAAAGAGCATTTAAAAAAGGAACTCCTACCGACATAGCATTACAGAGTTTCTGCAAGTTTATCGCATTACGCCGAACCCGAATACACCATCAACTGGCTCACCGGCAGAAATCATGTTTGCCAGAAAGGTGAGATCCGTTTTTGATAAATTAATTCCAAAACAATCAAAATATGTAAGACCGAAAAAGAACCAAAAAATCGATTTCATCCAGGTCAGAAAATCTTTTTTTGTAAGTTTTCAGAAGAATATGTCGTAATGGGAGGAGGGCACGATCACTAGAAGGATCGGCGAGATGGTGTATATAATACAAGGACCAAGGCATACCCACAAAAGACATATTAATCAAATCAAACGGCATGAAATAGATTCTAACAGCACACAGGATGAAGTAGAAGAACCCATCGAGATCATTTACGACACATTTGACCTCGAGCCCCCGCAGCATATGCCTGAACAACGAAGGTCGGGGAGAAAGAGGAAATTTACTGATCCTTTAACAATCAACCAAATAAAGTAAAGTCAGTCACCAAGTGAGGGTCACCGAGTAGTAGCTATAGAATGAGCGAGTACACTCCAGTTCACATTTACCTTTGTACTAAGTTTCCGAGAATATACTATTTAATCTATATCTGAGTCCGTGTTATCTTTCTATGGTTTTACACCATAACGCCTTCATAAAGAAACAAGCTACTTTATCTACACATTTATGCTTAAATATTCATAAATACTAAAATAAGAAACTTTTTACACATTCAGGCTTTTTCTAAATAAATATTAAAATAGGATACTTTTTCTACACATTGATGCATTTTTAATATAATAATTAAAATAAGTTGCTTTTGCTACACATTTTGACATTCTACTTCATAAAAATTAAAATAAGCTACTTTTTCCTGATATCTATGTTTTTCTTCATGAATATTAAAATAAGCTACTTATCTACACATTTATGCTTTTTTATATAACTATTAAAATAAGTTACTTTTTCTACACATTTATACATTTTCATAGTATTAAAATAATATTTTTTCTAAACTTTTGCTTTCCTCATGAACGAGGTTTCTTTTTCAACATATTCATGCTTTTTTCTAAAAATAAAATTTAAATTCTGCTACTTTTTCTACACACCCATACTTACTTAAAAATTAGATAAGCTACTTTATCTACATATTTATTATGTGCTCATTCTTGCTTTCTTGTACATAAATATTTAATTCAGTTACTGTTTCTATACATTTATGCTTTTTTAACATAAATATTAATATAAATTTTAAATAGCAAAATAAGATTCTTTGTATATATACATTTATGCATTTTTCTTCATAAATATTAAAAAGAAGCTACTTTTTCTGAATACTTTTTTTCTGAGCACATTGATGCCTTTAACCTCATGAATACTAAACTAAAATAAGCTACTCTTTCTACCCATTTTTCTTTATAAATATTAAAATTGGTTATTCCTTCTACACTTTTGTACATTTTTCTTCATAAATATTTAAAAACGCTAATTTTTCTACACATTTATGCTTTTTTCCAATATAAATATTAAAATAATTTATTTTTCTACACATTTCTGTATTTTTCTTCATAAATAATATAATACACAACTTTTTCTAAACATTTATGCTCTTGTATTCAGAGATATTAAAATATATGTTTTCTAGATATAAATGCTTTAATTCATGCATATACAAACATTTAAAACGCTACTTTTTCTACACATTTATGCATTTTCAGTATAAAAATTAACATAAGCTACATTTTCTACACATTTATGCTTTTTTCTGTATAATATTAAAATAAGCTACTTTTTCTAAACATTATGCTATTTTTGTCATAATGATTAAAATAGTTTTACTATTTATTTATGATTTTTCTTCATAAATATTATTTGGACATAAATATTGATATAAGATATTTTTCTACATGTATTTTCATAAATAATAAAATAAGCTATGCTTCCTACACATTTATGTTTTTTCTTCATAAGTATTAAAATTTACATTTTCTACACATTCTTACTTTCTTCAAAAATGTTAAAATAGGATACTTTTTCTACAAATTGATACATTTTTATTCATACATATTAAAATAATTTCCTTTTTCTACACATTTATGCATTTTTCTTCATAAACATTAACTTCAGTTTTTGAAGAAACATATGCTTTTATTTCATAATAATAAAAATCAGCTACTTTTTCTACACATTTATGATTTTTATTCATAATTAACCCATCCATAATAACTTAGCTACTTTTCTGCATTTTCTTAAAAAAAAACTGAAATAATCTACTCATTGTAACAATTTAAGATTTTGTCTTCATAAGGTTTTCTACATATAAGTTTTTCCTATATATTTAGGTAATTTTTAATATAATAGAATGAGATCGTTTTTCTACTCATTTATGCTTTTTCTTCATAACCATTAAATAATATACATTTTCTAATCATTTATACATTGTTTTTCATGAATAATAAAATAAGTTACGTTTTACACACATTTATCCTTTTTTCTTCATGAATATTAAAATAAGCTACTTTTTCTACGCATTTATACTATTTTCAACATAAATATTATATTCAGTTACTTTTCCACACATGCGTTTTATTCATAAAATTAAAATAAGCTACATTTAATACAGATTTATGCTTCTTTATTAATGAATATTAAAATAAGATACTTTCCTAGATATTTATGCTTTTTTCTTTATAAGTATTCAAATAAGTTACATGTTCTATACATTCTTCCTTTCTTCTTCATAAATAATAAAATAAATTACTTTTTCTTAACATTTATGCTTTTCTCTTTATAAATATTAAAATAAGTTAATTTCTCCCCACATTGACGATTTTTTTATAAATGTTAAAATTAATTACTTTTTCTGCACATTTATGCTTTTTACTTATAAATATTAGAATAATCTATGTTTTCTATATATAAATAAATACACATTTCTGAATTATTCTTCATAATAAAATTAATAATAAAATTAGCGACTTTTGTACATATTTATGCTTTATTTTTCATAAATATTTCAATAAATTACTTTTCTATACATTAATTCATTTTTATTCATATGAAAATAAGCCACTTTTCTACACATTTACACTTTTTTCAACAATGTTAAAAAAGTTCCCTTCTTTTCACAAATATTTAAATATGCTACGTTTTGTACAGATTTATTTTTTCTTTATAAATATTAAAATATGCAAGTTTTTAAACACATTTATGCTTAGTCATTACAAATATTAAAATAAGCTTCTTTTTCTACCCATTTATGCTTTTTTATTCATAAATATTGTACACATTTATTATTTCTAGAAATAAATGTTAAAATAATTTACATTTCTTCACATTTCTGCATTTTCTACACATTTATGTTGAGCTATTCAGAAATATCAAAATAAATTTCTTTTTTTTACACTTATTATTTTTTCTTCATAAATATTGAAATCTTGTTGCTGTTCTACCCACTTCTTCATTTTTATTGAGATATGAAAATATAGTCTTTTTTCTACACATTTCGGCAGTTTTATTTATGAATATTAAAATAAGCTACTATGTTTCCACATTCACTAATTTTCGTCATAAATAACATCTACATTTTCATCAAATGCATTTGATTCATAAAATTAAAAGATGCTTTTCCTACAATTTTATGCATCTTTCTTCATAAATATTAAAATAAGTTACTTTTTCAACTCATTTATGTTTTTTCATAAATATTAAAATAAGCTATTTGTACTTACCATTTATGCTGAGCTATTCAGAAATATTAAAATAAGTTTTTCCTTCATAAATATAAAAATAAGCTACTTTTTCTACAGATTTATTCAGAAATTTTATGCAGTTATCCATTTCCCTCATAAATATTGAAATCTTTTTCACGTTTATTCATTTTTATTCAGAATTATGAAAATGATCTATTTACACATTTATGGATTCATATTTGAAAATGTGTAAGTAAGCAATATTTATACACTTTTATTGTTTTTATACAGAATTATGAGATATAATTTTTCAACACATTTATGCTTTCATAAGATTTTTATAAATATTTATCATTTTTGAGTAAAATTAAAATAAGCTTCTATGCATTTACGTTTATATTTGAAAATATGACAACATTTCTATATTTATGAGTTTTATATACATTTAGTCTTTATTCATGAATATGAAAATTAATTTATTTTTCCAGACATTTATGCTTTATTCTTTTGAAATATAAAGCTTGTTTATTTAAACATTTATGATATTTTGTTCAGATACGTAAAAATGAACTTTTTATACGCATTAGTTACCTTAGAAATATGAAAATATGCTACTTTGTCAATACATTCATGCTTTGTCTTCATAAAAATTAAAATAAGCTACTTCTTCTACACATTTTAGAAAATATGGCTCTTTTTGATATGTATGCAGAAAAACGCATAAATGTGTTAAAAATACAGCTTATTTTCATATTTATGAAGAAAAAACCTAAATGTTTAAAAGTGTATTATTTTAATATTTATGCAGAAAAAGCCAAATGAATAGAAAAAATCGCGTATTTCCATTAATTATCAGAAAAAACTCTAATGTGTAAAAAATCAACTTAATTATGAAGAATGTATGGAAAAATAGGTTATTTTGTTATATATGAGGAAAAACCATGAATGTGTAAAATATCAGATTATTTTTATATTTATGTAGAAAATCCTAAAAGTATCTTATTTTAATATTTATGCAGGAAAAAGCTTAAACGAATAGGAAAGAAAAGGCTTAATTTGGTATTCATTATGAAAAAAGCATATATGTGTAAAAAATCAGCTTATTTTCATATTTATGAAGGAAAAATATAAATATGAAGAAAAAATTACATGTTTTAATTTTTGTGCAGAAAAAAGCCTAAATAGAAAAGTCGTGTATTTTGATATTTATGAGAGAAAAGCAGAAATGTGTAAAGACTCAGCTTATTTCCATATTTATGAAGAAACAACCGTAAATGTGTAAAAAAAGTATCTGATATTAATATTTATGAAGACAAATGCCTAAATGCATAGAAAAATGTTGATATGCATGCGGAAAAAATCATAAATGTGGAAAAAATCAGTTTATGTTCAATTTTATGAAGAAAAATCCTAAACGTGTAGAAAATGTATTTTATTTTAATATTCATGCAGAAAAAAGCCTAAATGTATAGAAAAAATCAATTGTTTTGATATTGATGTGCAAAAAAGCATAAATGTGTAAAAAAATCAGCTTATTTTCATATTCATGTAGAAAAGTCCAAAATCTGTGAAAAAGTGTCTAATTTTAACATTTTACCGAAAAAGCAGCAATGTATAAAAAAGTGGCTTATTTTGATATTTATGTGGAAAATAGCATAAATGCGTATAAAAACAGCTAATTTTCATATTTATGAAGCAAAAACTGTCAGGAAATTATCTTATCTTAATATTTATGCATAAAAAGTTTATATGCATAGAAAAAGTAGCTTATTTTCAGATTTAACAGGATAAAGCATACACGTGTACAAAATCAGCATATTTTCATATTTAGAGAAGAAAAATGACTAAATGTGTTAGTAAAAGTATCTTATTTTTATATTTATGCAGAAAAAAGCCTAATGAATAGAAAAAATCGCTTATTTTGATATTTAAGGAGAAAAAAACCTAAAGGTGTAGAAAAAGTCTCTCATTTTATTATTCATGCACAAACTAACCAAAATATAAAGTAAAGTAGATATTTTTGGTATTTATGAGGAAAAAGCATAAACGTGTAAAATATCAGTTTATTTTCATATTTATGTAGAAAAAGCGTAAATGTGTAGAAAAAGTACCTGAATATCTTCTGTAAAAAAAATCAGCTTATATTCAAATTCATAAAGAAAAATCCTAAATGTGTAGAAAAAGTATTCTATTTTAATATTTATGCAGAAAAAATCCTAAATATATAGAAAAGGCGAACATTTTGATATTCATGTGCAAAAAGGCATAAATGTGTAAAAAATCATCTTATTATCATATTTATGAAGAAAAAAGCCTAAATGTGTAGAAAATTTATCTATTTTTAATATGTATGCAGGAAAAAGTGTAAATGTATTGAAAATGTTGCATATTTTAATATGTATGTGGAAAATGTGTACAAAACCAGCTAATTTCATAATTATGAAGAGAAAACCTAAATGTGTGGAAAAAGTGTCTTATTTTAATATTTATGCAGAAAAGAGCTTAATGTATACAAAAAGCACCTTGTTTTGATATGCCTGTGGACAAAAGCACAAATGTGTAAAAAATGATCTTATATTCAAATTTATATAGAAAAACCTACATGCGTAGAAAAAGTATTTTAATATTTACGCAGAAGAAGCTTAAATGTATATGAAAAGTCACTTATTTTGATATTGATGTGTAAAAAATCATACATGTGTAAAACTTCACCTTAATATATTTAAGAAGAAAAAAGCCAAAATATGTAGACAATTTATCTTATTTTACTATTTATGTAGAAAAAACCTAAATGTATAGAAAACGTCGCTTATTTTGATATGTATGAGGAAAAAATCAGCTTCATTTTATACTTATGAATAAAAATATCTAATACCTTTATATACATTCTGGTTTTCTGCATAAATATTAAAATAGTGTCCTATTTTAATATTTATGCAGAAAACCAGAATGTTTATAAAAAGTAGCTTATTTTGATACTTATGAAGAAAATGGTTGAAATGCGAAAAAATAATCTTATTTTCACATTTATGAAGAAAAAAGTCTAAATGTATAGATAAAATATCTTATTTTAATATTTATACAGGAAAAAGTCTAAATGCATAGAAAAAGTAGTTTAATTTGTTATTCATGAGGAAAAAAGCATAAATGTGTAAAAAATTAGCTTATTTTCCTATTTATGAAGAAGAAGAAGCCTATAAATCAGTATAAAAAGAATCTTATTTTATTATTTAGGCAGAAACTATCCTAAATATATGGAAAAGTAGCTTATTTTGATATTTATGAAGAAAATAGCATAAATGTGTAAAATGTCAGCTTATTTTCATATTTACGAAACAAAGCCTAAATGTGTAGAAAAAGTATCTTATTTTAATATATATGCAGGAGAAAGCCTAAAGCATTGCAAATATCGCTTATTTTGATATGTATGAGGAAAAAAGCATAAACGTTCCAAAAATCAGGTTATTTTCATATTTATGAAAAAAACATAAACGTGTGGAAAGTTGACATCTTTATTTATGCAGAAAAAGCCGGAATGTATTTTTAAAAAGTGGCTTATTTTGAAATTTCTGAGGAAAATAGCATAAATGCGTAAAAAATCATCTTATTTTCATATTTATGAAGAAAAATCCTAAATCTGTTGAAAAATTATCTTATTTTAATAATTATGCAGAAAAAAGCAAAAAGGCATAAATGTGTAAATAATCACCTTATGTTCAAATTTATTTAGAAAAAGGCTAAATGTGTAGAAAAAGTCGATTATTTTGATATAGATATACAAAAAAGCATAAATGTGTAAAAAATCATCTTACTATCATAGTTATGAAGAAAATATCTTAAATGGGTAGAACATTTATCTTATTATATTATTATTTGCAGAAAAAAGCATAAATGTTTAGAAAAAATCACTTATTTTGATATGCATGTGGAAAAAAGCATCAATGTATAAAAAAATCAACTTATTTTCATAATTATGAAGAGAAAAACTAAATGTGTGGGAAAAGTGTCTTATTTTAATATTTATGCAGAAAAAACGGAATGTATAAAGAAAGCATTTTGATATTTATGTAAAAGAAGCCTAAATGTGTAGAAAAACTCTTATTTTAATATTTCACGAAAAAACCTGAATGCATAGAAAAAGTAGCTTAAATAAGGAAAAAAAGCATAAATGTGTAAAAAAAACTGCTTATTTTCATATTTATGAAGAAAAAGCCTAAATGCATTGAAAAATCACTTATTTTGATATTTATGAGAAAAAAGCAGAAATGTGTAAAAAATCAGTTTACTCTATATTTATGAAGAAAAAACCAAAATTTGTAAATAAGTATCTTATTTGAAGATTTATGAAAACAAAAGCCTAAATCTATTGAAAAATTACCTTATTTTGCTATGTATGTGGAAAAAAGAATAAATGTGTAAAAACATCAGCTTCTTTTAAAATCTATGTAGAAAAATCCAAAATGTGCAGAAAAGTATCTTATTTTAATATTTATGCAGGAAAAAGCCTAAATGTATAGAAAGAAATCTCTTACTTTGACATTTATGTGTAAAAAGCACAAATGTGTAAAAAATCAGCTTATTTTTATATTTGTGAAGAAAAAAGCCTAAATGTGTAGAAAAAGTATTTTACTTTAATATTTATGCAGAAAAAGCCTAAATGTATAGAAAAATAGATTATTTTGATATTGATGTGCAAAAAAGATAAATGTGTAAAAAAAATCAGCTTATTTTCATATTTATGAAGAAAAAAGCCTAAATGTGTAAAAGATTATTTTATTTAACTTAAAAAAGCCTAAATGTATAGAAAAGGTCGGTTATATTGATACATATGAGGAAAAAAGCACAAATATTTTTAAAAAATCACCTGATTTTCATAATTATGAAGAAAAAACCTAAATGTATGAACAAAGTATCTTATAATATTTATGCAGAAAAAGCTGGAATGTATTTAAAAAAGGTAGTTTATTTTGATATTTATGAGGAAAATAGCATAAATGCGTAAAAAAATCATCTTATTTTCATATTTATGAAGATAAAAGGTTTTGAATAAGTATCGCATCTTAATAATTATGCAGAAATGTAATTATGCTTACATGTATAGAAAATTAGCTTATTTTCATATTTATGAGGAAAAAGGAAAAATTTGTAAAATAAAGCTACTTATTTTCATATTTTAGAAGAAAAAAGCCTAAACATGTAAAAAAAAGTATCTCAATTTAATATTTATGCAGAAAAAAAGCCTAAAGGTAAGAAAAAGTAGGTTATTTTATATTTATGAGGAAAAAAAGCATCAATGTGTAAAAAAATCAACTTATTTTCATATTTATGAAGAAAAAAGCCTAAATCGTTAGAAAAAGTATCTTCTTTTATTATTTATGCAGAAACTAGCTAAATATATGGAAAAGTAGCTTATTTTGAAATTTATGAGGAAAAAAGCATAAATGTGTAAAAAATCAGCTTATTTTTATATTTATGAAGAAAAAACCTAAATATGTAGAAAAAGTTACTTGTTATTTATGCAGAAAAAAGCCTAGATGTATGATAAAATCGCTCATTTTGATATTGATGAGAAAAAAGCACAAATGTGTAAAAAGAATCAGCTTATTTCCTTATTTATTAAGAAAAAAGCCTAAATTTGCCAAAAAGTATTTTATTTCAATATTTATACAGAAAAAAGCCTAAATATGTAGAAAAGTACCTTATTTTGATAAATTAAGAAAGAAAAAAATACTAAATGTGAACAAAAAGTATTTTATTTTAATATTTATTTAAAAAATATATAGAATAAGTCGATTACTTTTATATTGATGTGCAAAAAAGCGTAAATCTGTAAAAAATATCTCATTTTCGTATTTATGAAGAAAAAAGTCTAAATGTATAGAAAGTCGCTTACTTTTATATTCATGAGGAAAAAAGCATAAATATTAATAAATCATCTTATTTTTCATAATTATCGTGAAAAAAACAGAAATGTGTAGAAAAGTAACTTATTCTAATATTTATATATAAGTAAGCATTAATGTATTTTAAACGTGCCTTATGAAATATTTATGAAGAATAAACACAAATTTGTAGGAATATGGCTTATTTTAATATTTATTGAGAAAAGGCATAAATCTGAAGAAATAGTAGTGTATTTTAATATTTCTGAAGAATAAGCATATATGTGTAGAAAAAGTAGTTTATTTTAATATTTAAGAAGTAAACCAAAAATATATATAAAAATCGTAACCAAGCATAAATGGGTTTAAACAAGAGCTTATGTTAATATTTATGAAGAGGAAAGCATAAATGTAAAGAAAAAGTGATTTTAATACTGTTATAACTCACGCATAAATCTTTTTAAAAAATTAGCTTATTTTAATATTTATCAGAACATAGCATATATATATATGTAGATAAGTAGCTTATTTTAATATTCATGAAGAAATATAAATGTGAAGAAAAAGAAAAATGAAGAAAAATGCTCAAATGTGTAGAAAAATAACATATTTTAATATTTATGAAGGAAAATAAATAAATGTACAAAGAAACTTATTTTGATATTAAAGTAAAATAAAACATACAGAAAAAGTAGCTTATTTTAATATTAATGTAGAAAATGCTTAAATTTATATAAAAAGAATTTTATTTTAATATGTCTTATTAACTATGCATAACTGTGATTCAAATTTAGGTTATTTATGAAAAACTAAAAGTAAATGTGTAGAAAAAGTAACTTCTTTAAACATTTATGAAGAAAATCAAATGAATGTGTAGAAAAGGGATTATTTCAATATTTATATACAACTAAGCATAAATATGAAGAAAAGTAGCTTATTTTAATATTTAGAGAGGAAAAGCATAGATATGTGAAAAATAATTATTTTTAATTATTTCTAATTAATAATTATGAAGAAAAAAAGCATAAATGTATAGTACAAGAAACTTAATTCAGTATTTATGTATAACTAAGCATAAATGTGTAGAAAAATAACTCATTTTTATATTTATGTAAACTATGTAGAAATGTCTTAAAAAGTAAGTTATTTTAGCATTTATAAATATAAATGCATAAATGTTTAGAAAACGTAACATAGTTTAATATTTATGACGAAAATCAAAATGTGGAAAAAGCAACTTATTTTAATGTAAATGTGTAAAAAACAAAGATTATTTACATATTTAAAAAAAAAAGATAATTGTGTAGAAAATGTAACCTATTTTCATATTTAAAAAATGTAAAAACGTGAAAAAAGAAGCCTAATTTCATACTTCTAAATAAGAAAACATATGTGTATAGAAACATTATTTATATATTTCTAAATAAAAAAATCATAAATGTGTCCAAACTAAGCTAATTTACATATTTCTAATTAAAAATATAAACGTGTAGAAACGGTAGCCTAGTTTCATATTTTAAAAAAGGCATAAATGCGTAGAAAAAAGCTTAATTTCATACTTCTAAATAAAAGTCACAAATGTGTATAGAAAGGTGATATTTTACATTTTTCTGAACGCAAAATCATGTGTGTAGAAGCTAAGCTAATTTTTATATTTCTAATGAAATATATGAGTGTGAAGAAAAAGAAGCTTAATTTCATACTTCTAAATAAAAAAAAGTATAAATGTGCAGAAATTAAGCTTCTTTGCGTATTTCTAGGGGAAAACACAGATTTGTAGATAATGTGGCCTATTTTTATACTTTTGAAAAAGACATATATGTGTAGGAAAAGATTAATGTCATACTTCTAAATAAGAAAACATAAATGTGTTGAGAATGGCTGTACTTTAAATATTTCTAAATAAATGTGTAGAAACTAATCTAATTTCCATATATCTAATAAAAAAACATAAATGAGTAGAAAGTGTAGCCATTTTTCATATTTAGAAAATGCATAAATGTGTAACTGCTAATCTACTTTACATATGTATAAGGAAAAACATAAATGTATAGTAAATGTAGCTTATATTCTTACTTTTGAAAAAAGGCATAAATATGCAGAAAAATAAGCTTAATTTCATACTTCTAAATAAGAAAGCATAAATCTGTAGAAACAAAGATTATTTACACATTTCTAAGGAAAAAGGTAAACGTGTAGAAAATGTAGCCTATTTTCATATTTTGCAAAAGACATAAATGTATAGAAAAAGAAGCTTAATTTCATATTCTAAATAAAAAAGGCATAAACATGTATAGAAAGGTGATACTTTACATTTTTCTAAATAGAAAAGCATAAATATGGAGAAATGAAGATCATTTTCATATCACTAAGGATGCATAGTAAATATAGCCGATTTTCATATTTTTAAAAAGCCATAATGTGTATAAAAGAAGCTAAATTTCATAATTTTATATGAAAAAGCATAAATGTGTATAGAATATTTATACTTTACATATTTCAAAATAAAAATCATAAATAAGTAGAAACGAAACTTATTTATACATTTCTAAGGTAAAAATAAATTTGTAAAATTGTAGCTATTTTTCATATTTTTAAAAAGTCATAAATGTGTAGAAAATGACGCCTATATTTTTAAAAAAGATATTGAAACGAAACGTATTTACATACTTATAAGAAAAACATAAATATATAGATAATCCAGCCTATATTCATATTTTTAAAAGGGTATAAAGTGTAGTCAAAGAATCTTAATTTAATACTTTTAAATAAAAAAGTATAAATGTGTATTAATAGGTGATAATTTACATATTTCTAAATAAAATGCATAAATATTTAAAAAGGAATCTTATTTACATATTTCTAAGAAAAAGCACCAAAGTGTAGAAAAGGTAGCCTATTTTCATATTTTTGAAAAAGGAATAAATGAAAGCACAATGAAAGCAAATGAAGCACAATTTCATACTTCGAACTATGAAATTGTGCTTCATTTGCTACACATTCTTAAGCATAAATATGTGTAGAAAGATGAGACTTTACATATTTCTAAATAAAGAAGCATAAATGTGTAGAAACTATGCTTATTTAGATATTTCTAAGGAAAAAACAGAAATGTTTAGAAAATGTAGCCTAAAAAATGTGTATAGAAAGGTGATTCGTTACATATTTCCAAAATAGAAATTATTAAATATATAGAAAGAAAGTTCCTTTTTATCTTTATATATAAAGAAACTCAAATGTGTTTCAAAATATGCTTATTTTCATATTTCAAGATAAGAAAAAAATAAATTTGTAAAAATATGCTTATTTTCATATTTCAAAATAAGAAAACATAAATTGATACTAAGAGGTCAAATTTATTAAAAAATAAGAATATATGTGTAGAAAAAGCAGCTCATTTTAATATTTTTATATAAAAATAATAAAATATATAATGAAACTTCTTATATTTCAAAATAAAAAGGCCTAAATCTGTATAGAAAATCTTGTCTATTTTTTAATTAAAAAAAAACTTGCAGAAAAGTAGGTTATTTTCGTATTTCTAATTGTAAAAGCATATACGTATAGATACTTGTAAAGATAATATAATTAATATAAAGATGCTTATTTACATATTTCTAAAGGAAAAAAGCAGGATGTGTAGAAAATGTAGCCTATTTTCATATTTATAAATAAAATGCATAATCATATACAAAAGGAATCTATTTTTCCATATTTCTAAATAGAAGTATAACTGAATTGAAAAAGTAGCTTATTTGCATATTTGTAATTTTTTAATTAGAAATATTAAAATGAGCTAGCATTAATGTCTACAAAAATAAGCTGGTTTTAATATTTCTAAATAAAAATGACTAAATGTGTATTAAAAGAAGCTTAATTTCATATTTCTAATTAAAAATGCAAAAATGTGTAGAATATGTAGTGTCTGAATGTAATATTTATATATAAAAATGTCTAATGTCAAAAAAGCTTATTTTAATATTTATGAATAAAATCCATAAATGTATATAAAAATATGTTTCTAAATAAAGGTATTTCTAAATAAAAGGGCATAAAACTTTATAAAAAAATTATTTTTATATTTCTATATAAAAAAATGTATAATTATGTATAAAATATATTTTTCATATTACTAAACGGAAAAACATAAGTATGCAAAAAGAGATATTTATTTTCATATTTCTCAGCAAAAAATCATAAATGTATATCAGAATAGCTTATTTTCATATTTATATATAAAAATGCATAAACGTGTAGAAATTGTAGCCTATTTTCTTATTTATAAATAAAAGTATAAAAAAATCTAAATAAAAAAATTCTAAATAAAAGTATAAAAGGGAATTTTATTTTCTAATTTACCTATAAAAATGCTTTAACATGTAGAAAAAAAGGAGCTTATTTTCATATTTCCAAATAAAAATCATAAATGTGTAGAAAAAGAATCTTAATTACATATTTCTACGGAAAAAGTTTAGAAATATTAGCTTATTTCTATATAAAAGCATTAATATGCAGAAAAATATATTTTTAATATTTCTAAAAAAATGCATAATCGTTTATCAAAAGTTAGTTTATGTTCATATTTCTAAATAAAATCTATAGAAAAAGAAGCTTAATTTCATATTTCTAAATAAAAAAGCATAAATGTGTATAAAAGGAAGCTTATTTTTATATTTTTAAATATAAGCATAAATGTGTAGAAAAAGTAACTCATTTTTATATTTCTAAATAAAAAAGCATTTCTAAAGAAAAAATAATAAATGTGCAGAAAATGGGGTTTATTTGAATATTTTTATATAAAAATGCACAAATGTGCACAAAAGGTAACTTATTTTCACATTTCTGAATTAAAAATATAGAGGAAGATGATTATTTTAATTTTCAAAACAAAAAAGAATAAATGAGAATAAAAAATAACCTCATTTTTTATTAAAAAAATCGAATATGTGTAGAAAATATTGCATATGTCCATATTTCTTAATAGAAAATCATAAATGTGTAGAATCTTTTGCCTATATGCATATTTCTATATGAAAATGCATAAATGTATAGAAAATATCTTATTTTCATATTTCTAAATAACAAATAAGCATATAGGAAAAATATTATTCTCATATTTTTCTAAATAAAAAGTTGAATGTATAGAAAATATTGCCCATTTACATATTTCTAAATAAAATGTACAAATTTGTAGAAAATATATGTATATATATTCCGTATGTACCAACATGATTTTTCAGATCACAGCTGACACCTAATTGTGCCTACTCACAATAATTTTAAACGTCTACTCAGAGGCTAAGTATTTGTTTGCTGATAGAATAAGGTTCCGTATAGACTCTAACAAGTTTGGTTCTTGTGACTATTGGTGACTCTTTAATAGTGTGTTTAATAAGAATAAGTCTTCTATTCCCACTCTCTTAACATCTGATGATAACGCAAAATGTTTTGCTGTCAAACTTCAAATTCTACTCTTGACATATGGAGTATCTTAACCTGACTTTCCACTTTCCACTTAGTCTCTATTAAGTGATATGCATATAACATCTGGATGGATTTATTGCCTTGCTTGGTTTGAAATGATTAAAAATACATGAATGACCAGAAAGAAATATCAAATAATAAAACATACGTATATATATCCCCTTCTGACAAAGGCGATGGTATTATAATTATGGACATACAAATTTTTCAACAAAAAATGAAACTCCTTCTCGAAGATGATAACATTTATGAAAAAATAAAGGTCATAAAAGCGACGGACAAATTTAAAAACGAAACCAAGAAATTATTTTTAAAAAATGAAAACAGTTCCTGGTTAAAACTCATCAAATATCTTTCGAAAACACCCATACCCTACGGATTACCAAAAATATAATCCAGATATCCTTATGAGACACATTATATCAAGAATAGATAGCGCCCCACATAAACTAGCCAGCATCAGCAGCCCTGTTTTACACCGCTTCTTTGTACAATTATCTCCTTGCTTAGAAGAAGAATATAAATATACAAATATTCCCGTAAAGAAGTGCCTAAATTTACTAAAAACACACTTAATAAAAACAAAAATAAAATTAGCTCTTCCTACACATAAAATAAACAAAATCTTCCATTTAATCACTAATTAATTTTTTTCCCTTTTGATACCAACTTTTATAAACAAAAATTTGGTTCACGGATGTGGTCTCCTCTTTGTAACATTTTGGCTTGTCTATTTTTGGAATTTCTAGTAAGTGGTCCTTTCAAAAATATTTTACCACAAAATTCTCCTTATTTTAGATACATATACGATTCTCTATTAATATATTCGCAAAACAGTTTACTCGATCTTGTCAAATAACGGTGAAGTTGCAATTGATTTTACCATTGAATCAAAGTCCAACAACATTTTTCTCTTCCTGGATATCATGTTATATCGAACAAATAACGACCTACAATTAAAGGTTTACAGAAAATCCATCAACAAAAGTGATCATATCAATTTTTATTCCCACCACTGTAACAGGATAAAATTTAGAATAATTTTAGGAGTTTAAGAGCACATGAATCTCCTGCCTCCAATATTTACCTATAAAAGAAATATGCATTGAAAACACTTTCAAAAACCCTCCAGTATCCTCATTAGTTCATCGACAATGCTAAGTGAAAGCCATATAAAATATACAACCCTAAAAATATAATCACATTATTAACAACAATAACAATGACAATAAACTAGACAGAATACTACTAACTGCTTAACATCTATAATCCAAAAATCTTAACAATATCAAAATAAATCTAATCATAACGATAATAATTCTGAAGTAGGTATATATAAAATAAACTGCTCCTCACAATATATTAGTGAAACTTGCAGTAAGTAAAAAAACAAACAAAAAAAACTTATCCATGAACATAACAATTTCTGAAAGGCAATAGTAAATTGAACCAGAACTTTGATCTAAAGAATACCACACTCATTTAAAGATAAAGTAACTTACTTAGACGAAAACTTCTCGATAGTGCCGCTATCGAATTTTATCAAAATATAAATCTACACTCCGGATTTTTTCAAATATATCCGTTCCTGAAAGAATTACTACTTTCCCAAGTCAACATGCATCACTATAAAAATGTTAAAAAATTAAAAGTAACGTTTAAATCCAAAACGTCCTTTTATTTTAAATATATAATACATAAATTAATCCCAAACTAAAATAATTTAAAAAATTAATTACATTATAAATAAATGAAAAAATTAAAAACATCATTTACTCAATTTTGTTTATTAAATTACATCACTTAACATCCTTTATAATTACCTAAACTTTTCAATTAGTCTGATGAATATTTATGAGCGTTTCTTAAATTGAAAAATCTTGAAAAACTAACATTTTTACTTTTGTTTATAAATACTTGTTGCAAAATAAAATTCTTACATTTGCTTTGATAAAATCCATCATAGGACGAAACGTGTCAACTAAGATAAGTTTTCCTTTTGACTTATATATATATATATATATATATATATATATATATATATATATATATATATATATATATATATATACATGTTTCATTAAATAATATAGATAAGTGTTGTCTATATATTTTATGTAAGTTCTTTTCATATCGTCTGAATGTATATATATATATATATATTTGATATTTCAGATCACCTCGATCTTTCCTCAGAAATTAATTAATTTCTGAGGAAAGATCGAGGCGATCTGAAATATCAAATATATATATATAAACATATAAATAAATACTTTCACAAAAAACATTCAATTTTTTTTCTTTTAATTTGCAACTTTTCAGTTGTTTTATCCATATTATATACATATCAAGAAAGTATACGTGGCTTCTCATTATGCTAAATATATATATATATATGTGTGTGTGTGTGTGTGTCTGTGTCTGTGTGCCTGTGTCTGTGTGTGGCTCTGTGTGTGTGTGTGTGTGTGTGTGTGTGTGTGTGTGTGTGTGTGTGTGTGTGTGTGTGTGTGTGCGTGCGTGCGTGTGTGTGTGTGTAAGTGAATAAAGAAGATAAAACATTCTTAGAGATGCGTTTCGGTCTGAGAAGGAACGTCTTCAGACTAATAACTGTTTTTTGAAGGAATGTAGGGATGTAGAGAGAAAAGAAGGAAGAGAAATACAACAAATGCCGGTTGCATCGAAACTTTAAAGATGCAATGATTCTCAGCATTAAATTTAAATTCTGACGTCTGATATTTTGAAATACAATAATAAGATACAGACAAGAACGAACAAGCCTTCTTTTTTATTGCTATTAGTCCATTTTTATATTTATTTCCTAAATGGAGTTTTGATTTTCTCCAATATGTTATAACAATATTTTTATATTCCGGATTTAACCAGGTTATGTCTTTGTGCAAGTAAAAACATGCAATGACTAGACATTGCGTAATCTCTCTTTGGAACATTCAGAACATCAATACACTTTTAAAATCCATTATGTCTGTCCATTTTGAACGTAATATGAAACTGTAGTTTTCGGTGGAAGAAGTGCTCGAATTTTAGAAAAGAATGTAGAAATCAATAAAATCATAGATTTTCAAAAATTCTCAGTGTATCTACGCTTAAGCAACAGTACATTTTAAGCCTTGTAAAATATGCGGGGCTTATATAACCAAAGATCTATCTATTCTATATTATGCTATCACATTACATTGCCCTTCTCGCTACCATCCTTTCCTCGCATATATTTAGAGTTTCCGCTGTAGGTTAATTATTCGTTGATGTCTTCCTTTCGCGCTTTTTGCTCGCATAACAATTCTTCCAAATTTGTATGATCTGATGCCACCAATAATCCAAAAGGCTAAATAGATTCTCACGACATTTTCAGTTCAACTCTTTGTCTCATTTATATCCTCCCATGCGGAATCACATCCTTCCTATAATACTGGGTATCATATTTGATTAAAGACAAAATCCCCTATTTAAAGGTCACCTCCCATCTTTATATTATTTTTTATCAAATAAAAAAATAAATTAAAGTCTCCTGTATTTTAACTATTGGTGCTACTTATTTAAAATCCAACGAATTGCTCTTTTGGATTTCATTTTGCAGTCGAGGCACAGACGAAAGGATTTTACTCTTTCGATAACCAGAAATTTCAAACGATTTTGGTTTAATGTAAGTACTTGAATTATTTTGATTTTAAAAAGAAAAAATAGTTTTTCTAATTAGATTATTGACACACACACACACACACACACACACACACACATACATATATATATATATATATATATATATATATATATTTAAGATTTAAGAAACAGCAGATATTTTTCGCTGTTCGTTTATGTGTTGTGTTTTATTGCTTTTGTCAGTATAATATGACAGCTTTTCTGTTTTCATTCTCATTAATTTGCTTCCTTGTATGCAGGTCAGCGATTATGTGGACATTTAGTTTGTTCTATCTTTCCTGTTTTTATGATTCCTCAATAATTAGTCCTACATTTTGCTATTGTACGATATTAAGAAGTCATTGTCTTTGTAACAATAGTTTAATCATAATATGCACGAATTCATTTCTACCCGGGAGACATCGTTTAATACTCTGTAAACAAATACTCTACTAATGGATTTTATTTGGACCTGAAACTTTCTTACTGTTTTCTTTTATACATCGCTTAATTTAAAAAAGTAGCAGCTGAATAATGATTACGAGCGCTTAAAATTTTGCAAAACTTAGATACTTCTTTTTTCACCTTTTGCCTTATTTGCGTAATCATATTGTTTATTATCGTAATTCTTTAACTACTTTTGAAAATAAAATTCCACCTTGTGTCATAAATCTTTTTTCATTCTTTTCTTTCGAAATGATATTATATTTTGTAAGTAATTTTTAGGATAAAATCGGAAATCTCTTCTTTATTTATCAAATTATTTCAATATCCAAATTTCAAACACTTCAATAGTTGCAATGTTCTAATGAAAATAAAACTGAATTTACTGCAATAATTCGGATAACTATGTACATTAAATTTGAATATTACAAATAAAACATAAAAATTAATTCCATACTGAGGGTTAAAAAAGATTAAATTAAAAAGAACCATAAAAATTAAAATATAATTTTGACTCTTAGGTTTTGAGATTCTTTTGCTAAATACAAATTATTTTAACGTTATGTGATCTCATTATCCAACAGATTTTGATTCTGGGAAGTAAATCATTTTTGACAGGCTTGTACTAAAATTATCAACGGAGATTTCTTCACATTAATATTACATTAAAAACGAACAAGTACATTACATTCAGAAAAGACAGGATTCGACTATGACGGTTGGCATGAATGTTTTATATATAATTAGAAATTCTGGGAAAGACCATATCGACGCCAGTGTTGGAGTAGTGGAGGAAAGGGGTTGGGCAACCTCTCTTTTCCCAACATTCGTGGTATTCGTATCAACTTCAGCAGTGTGGAATCTTTCCTCTTCGAAAAGTCTCCGGTCATCCTAGCACTCTGTGAAACTAATCTTAACTCGTCAATTCCCTCCTCTGATTTCTCGATTCCTGGTAATTTTCATCTGGTTAGAAAGTCCACATGCCCGGCCTGGGAGACATGAACATGTCCGCGAACATCTCTCGCTTGAATCTCCAACCCACCCGTATATGTTTCTCTATCTCTCTCTCTCTCTCTCTCCTTAATTCAGTCAGCTATTTCTTCTTTCTCTGTCGATATCCTCCCTCTCATGGCTGTCGCGTGCTAGATAGTATTTCCGATAATATTGACAAGGCCATCTCACTACATCCGTCTGCAAACATTCGTGTTCGGTGATTTTAACGCCCATCATACCAGGCGGTTTAAACACTCTGTCACTGACTCCGCTGGTATCCAAACCCTTAACTTTTCAATCGCGCAAGGGGTTGACTTTCCTACGCGTTTCCCAAGTAACCCTGACAGAAATGCTTTTCTCGATCTCAGATGTACATCTATCCCTGATTCTTGTCACGCTATGCAACTCTGTCCTCTTGGCAGCTCTGATCACGTGGTAGTGTCTGTAAAAATATCCTCCGCACCCCAACCAGCCAAGAACCTCTTACCAACAGAGTATGTTTCCGTTATCAATGACGCAGCTGGGACACCTTCCGAGATTCCCTTCCGAGATTCCCTTTTGACGTTACTTAAAATATAGTTTTTAATCATCTCGTTCAAAAATGCGTGTCTCCTCCTGGGTAAAAGCCGGTATCCATGCTCTCATTCCAGCAAGAAAATACCTAGTGAAACCGCATTCATCTCCTTGGTTCTCACTTGCTTGTTCAGCCGCTATAGCTCACAGGAATCACTGTACCAGACGTCTCTTTGTCTCTGTCCGTAACGAGTGTAAGCTAGTGCTTAATGAAGCAAAGTTAGTTTGCTGTTAGAATGAAACATCGTATAGCATGTCGTAAGTTTGGCTCTAGAGATTATTGACAGCTCTGGCAATAGTGTGCTGAACAACAGCAAATCCTCAATCCCTCCTCTATGCAATCAATTCGAAGTCCTAACATCTATAGTAGATAAGGCTGAATGCTTTGCTCGAAAATTCTCATCCTTCTCAACCCTTGACTCATATGGTGTGCCCACACGAGATTTCCCCCTCGAACCGAGGTTCTACTGAATGATATGTGCATAACACTGTCGTTGGTCTCGGACATCATTTCTAAATTAGACTCCCATAATGCAACTGGAGGGGAAATGATACCAGCCATCGATCTAAAGAAATGTGATCCTGAACTACCTCTAAACTATACAAATATTGTCTCGTTGCTTCCTGCTTTCCAGCCTGTTGGACGTCATCCTCTGTCGTTTCTTTTTTAAGAACTTTGGAGAACATTCTGGTCCCTCTAACTATCGTCTTATCAGTCTCCTACCGCTTTTCGGCAAAATCTTCGAAGCTTTAATCAATGCCGAAGTGTTTAAGCATCTTACCTCTCACGATCTACTCTCTGACAAACAATATGGATTCCGTTTTGCCCAATCTACCGCTGATGTTCGTACAGCCATAACTGAATATGCATATCTAGCTCTTGATAATAATCGCAAAGCTCGAGCTGTGTCTCTAGATATCTCGAAGATATTTGACAGGGTTTGTCATGCTGGTCTTCTACGTAAGCTTCGTGGCTACGGTATTACAGGACGATTATTTGGTTAAATTCAATTATTCCTATCAAATCGTGAAATGAAGGGCGTCTCGAACGGGTTATCTTCCAATTCTTTCAATACGAACGCAGGAGTTCCACAAGGCGCTATCCTGTATCCTACATTGTTTCTGATCTCCATCAATGATCTTCCTGATGTCATCAGTTCTCAAGTAGGCAAATGATAATACAATTTATTCCTGTCTTAATAGTAAATCCTGTATGCGTTAACAAAGTTAAGCTAGCTTCTGCTCTTGAAAAGGATCTCCAATCAGTGGTTAACAGGGCAGGAAATGCCTGGTAAACTTTAATGCTTCCAAAACTAAACTGCTCTCATTTAACCGCCACAGATAAACTTCCCTGTCCGCCATCAGCATGGTTGATGCTAGACTCCGTGATAGTGCCTCACTACGCCTTCTTGGTAGAACTTGAGGTGGAACAACTATTTTGAACCAATAGCTGCATCTTCTGCAAGGAAAGTTGGTACATTGTGTCGTACCATAAGGCTTTTTTCGTCTTACACATTTACAAATCTACCATTCGTCCATGCATTGAATATATCTGTTTTGATGGCCTGCTGTTCACTCTCTGTAACGTGCTAGTGGTACTCCCGTCTTTCTTAGGGTGAAATACTTCTTTTTTTTTAAAGTGACAGTATTACAGGATGATTATTTGATTTAATCCAATCATCCTTGTCTAACCGTGAAATGAAGGTTGTCCTGGACCAGTTCCAGTTCCTTCCATACAAACGCTGGTGTTCCTCAAGGACCTATCCTTGGTCCTACTCTATTTCGGATCTTCATCAATCAGTTCTCAAGTCGGCATCTACGCAGACGACACTACCATTTATTCTCGTCTCAATAGTAAATCCAGCATTGCTGACAAAGTTAACCTGGCCTTTGATCTTGAAGACAACATCCAATCTGTGGTTGACTTGGGCAAGAAATGGCTTGTGAATTTTAATGCATCCAAAACGAAACTATTGTCTTTTACTCAGCATAGAGGAACGTCTCTGCCTCCTATCAGCATGGTTGATGCTCAACTCCACGAGAGTGCCTCATTCCGCCTTTTGGGTCTTACGTTTTCAACTGACCTGAGGCAGAACAACTACATTGAAACAATAGTTGCATCTACCACAAGGTCCAGCTATTCATCCTTCACATCTGCAAATCTACCATTCGTCCATGCATGGAATTCTTTTGCCATATATGATCTGGGGCCCCCGCTGTTTATCTCAAGGTTCTCGACAAAATCCAAAGACGGATATGTAATGTGATCGGTCCTGACTTGGAGTCTCGACTCCAATCACCTTCTCACTGACATGACGTGGCTTCCCTCTGTCTTTTCTACAAATATTTTCATGGCATCTGCTCTGACGAGCTATTTTAACTGGTGCCCCGACTGCATGAATTTAAGATTGCTACTAGGCTGGCATCTCGGCCCCCACCCTTTTACTGTCGAAACAGTTAAATGTAACCGCCTCTTCTACTCCAAGAGCGTCTTCTCTCGCACTTCTCAACAGTGGAACTCCCTTCCTCTTACTTGCTTCCCTGATGACTATAATATTAAAAAATTTAAGTGTAATGTCAATCGACATTGTCTGATGCTTTGATTCAAGTTCTTCTTTTTATCCTTCTCTGTTCTTTTTATCCTTTCTGCAATCCCTTCTATACCCAGCCTTTTCCCTTTCTTTGATTCAATGTAGCCCCTTGCCTTGCTTGAGTTGAAATGCTTAAAAAATATGTCAGATGATAATGTCGCTTTTAATATATAAAAAGGTTTGAAGGATCATGACAATATTTGGTGGGTAATTTTACAGTTTTAATACATCAAAGTGATTAATATTCAAGATCTGCTTTTCATTTTCGTCATTTCGATTCCTTACTAAAGTTTCATGTTCCATGGAATACACTGCACGAAAACCTAAATAACAAATGAACTAAAGTAGCGTTTCTGTCTGCTGGACTCAATGTATCTTTTTATTGCATGCTTTAGATACATCATTTATTAATACAAAATCTGTCATCAAAGAACTCGTGACAAATATATGAACGTTTGGCTGATTTTACTGTTGTAAAGAAACGTATTTTGAAAAATCTTTAGATATAAGCCTATTAAATACATTCTTTTGAATTTATTGAGATAATCGATCGTTACGGAAAACTTATTCATATTCTAAAAGAAGAATGAAAATTATGAAAATAAATTTCTAAAGCATTCATTGTAATGCATTCATTTTAAGTGGCTAATATTGGGGCTAATAATTTTTCACCCCAACAAAAATATAAATTTCGATGCGGAAGTTAGTGTGGAGTTATCCCATTTACTTTCCTAAAAACACCGCTATGGGAAGGTTATTAAGCCTATAAATATGACGTAACATTCTCTGTGATTCATTTTTCCCTTTTTCATTCAGGGACATTTTCAGGGATATAATGTTTCATTTAGGCCGAACGAGGAAAACGCTTTCCAGCTGGTGAACGCATACGCGCGCACAAACACACGCACCTTTCACTTCATTTTCTCTAGGACTTTCTCCTGCACCAAACTATACACACACAAACAATTCACTAATTTAAATGTTTTCTCCTTTCATACTCATTGTTTTGTAACACGCAACAATTTCCTATTTTCAATATATACCTTTGTTTCGTTAATACATATATCGTCGTTTGTTTATACATATACTTTTGTTGTTACCTACATTTTATTACCCGAACTCACATTCGAGTCCGCCATTTTTTTGCTGAATAAATATACCAAGTATTTCCCACCTAAACACTCGACCAGCATACACCCGTAACATTAACCATTAACTTCTCATACTGATGTCTTCAAGTTCATAAAATTATAAACATAGCGAAGGTAGGAAAGAAGAAAGTGTTATTTCGTTTTTTTTATACAATGAAATCTATCAACATTATTTTAAATGGAGTAATTTTCGTGCGAAGGTCGAAATTATAAAACACCACTTGTACTGTAATTGATTATATGTAGAAATAATGTAGAATTAAATAAGCTTCTATTTCAGATAGATTTACAGTATCCAGTTAAGTGACGAAAAATTATAATAATAATACATATTTGTGGACATTTTTGTTTTGGTTTAATGGAATATAGAAATATATATTATGCAATATTATTTACACGCAATAATCAACAACTTCAGCGAGACATTGGTTATTCGAATATCTATTATCCGAATAAAACTTCAAGAATATTTATTTTCCCAATGTTGTCCCAACTAAAAATCTGTTATAAGTTCATTGGCTTATTGCCATTCTCATGTCTCTCTGAAAGTGATCGTTTGGTTTGGTGACAGTTGGCCTCTTTCAACAGTGTTAAAATAATCTTAATACGTAAGAAAATAAAATGAAGGATTAAAAAGCATATTGAAATATGTCGTATTCTTTAATTAACTTTGTCAGAGTATTTTTTATAATTGAATTTTCAGCTTCATATTTTTTATATTTGAACGATGGATGTTAGGATCTTTAGTTGTAAAATATCACAAAGCTTGAAGAAATTATTTTACATGTTTATCGATTGAATAGAAGCAAGCACTTCAGACTTGCTTTCTTAGGTGTCCGGTATGGCTTTCTTAACGATTGAATCCTTTATCTGAACAATGAATTATCTGAACTCAATTCACTCGTTATATTTTTATTTATATTTTCCAGCCAATGAAGAATATAAAGATATTGGCCATATTGGCCTTATTTCTGGTAGCGGTCAGAACCGATGAAGAAGTTTTGGAGGAGGAAGTTGATCCTCTGGTCAACATGTTGCAGTCAATGAAATCAATGAGCAAATTCCGTAGAGACGTTGACAGTTTTTTTCGACCTGTGAGTAATAACTTATTTTGTATAAAACCATTTGTTTATTATATGAGATACAGACACTCTTTTACTTACAAACGTTCAATTATACACTTTCAGAGATAAGAAAAAACCTTTCTTTAAACTTACATTTTGAACACAATAACGAATTATTAATAATGTCTTTGCTTAAATATCCGTTATTAGGAAAGTGGGATTGTTAACTTTTTACAAGTGTAAGGTAATATACTATAATTTATATAATTAGAAACCAATCTTTAATCTCCCTTATCTGCTAGGTAGCAATGTAATTAGTTCAGATTGAGCGGTAAAACTTCAAAATGAGTAGGAGACTGGTAAGGCATCACAACGTATTGCATACTCTTAACTCCATGGAAACATTGTAAGTCGTTTTTCTCCTTTGCACGTTACATTATAAAAATATGTAAACCTTCTCTTTCACAATTTTCTTCAATAGCATCAAATCAGACCAATGATCAACCGCCCACTGTCAAGAGACACCGGGAATCTACTTGCCTCTTAGCAATGGAAACAAAACTTACTTCGTAATAATTAAATGCACAACTATTTATTACTGAATATATCAGTCGAAGTAGATGAAATAATATCTCAATAAACAACATTTTTTGTTTTAATTTTTCTTAAACAACATCAGTTCCAGCAAGTATCAGAAATAAAGTAAGTACAGTACCATTACAGATATCTTCATTATGCAATAATGAATAGTAAGGATATCTTTATTTTTATTTACTTTTGAACATTTGAACACTAAAAGTAACCTATTCTGTTGGTAAGATGGACAGCTTCTGTATAAAAAAAACATTTTCATGACGCTTCGAGTTTTCTATTTATTTCTGGTTTTGTCTACCACAGCTGCTAAAGAATATTGAGAATAAAGATCGAAGGGAAGAAGACGTTACTGATTTCCTGTTCGCCATGTTTGATCATAATAACGATGGTTTCATCGATTCTGGGGAGATGCATTTCCTTTTTAAGGAGATGGGTGCCTCTTCGACGGAACGAAAACAAATATTGAGGTACATTGACCGTGACCGAGACAACAGATTGAACAAAGACGGTAATTAGCTTCAATTTTATTAAGGATGTCAAAAAAGGTTTTTTTAAATAATGTGCGTCTATAAAAATTATGTCTATTTTCAGAATCTTTGTGACATTACAAAAAAGCCTTTAAACGAAAAACTGTATACAATATGGAGAAAGGGAGAAATTTTTCGAAAATATTCTTACACTTGTTAAAATGTATCAATGAAACTTAATATTGAAAGTTTTAATGCTCCATATATACAACTCCAGAAATTCTATAAGTAAATTTCAGTAAATCTTTCTGTATTTATTTCATCACTTATTACATTTGTTTAGGAAAAGATTCCTTTATAAAAAATTAACAAATGTATTTTGTTTAATCATCCTCAATTGTTTATTTTAAAGTCTGGCACGTTGAAACACACAATTTTTTTTTCGGAGATAATTACTTGGAGAAATACATTCTATTAACTTTATTTGCTAAAATCCAACGGAGTCTTGCTTTAGAGATTTTAATAATTGCAAATAAAGTACAATATTGCTTTCTGGTGACTTTTCAGCTTTATTTGCATAATTATATTTTATATTTATGATATGGACAAATTGATGTATGATTATTATTGTATAAAGAAAAAATATTCTAATGGAATTTTATGGAGATATTTTTTAAATATTTGAATATTTGAAAATTCGTCCAAATTTTTGTTTTTTTCTTTCACTTCAATTTCAGAATTTTTATTAGACTTCTTATAATTTAGCAACAATTAAACAAATTAATGCCCTTTTTACCTTGTAATCTATTTCACTTCAATACACAACGATAAAAACTACATTTTCTTAGACCTTTGCAAGCTTTTTAATTATAATTATTTCTGTACTTATTTATTTATTTTTTACAGAAAAATAATTTTCCAGGGTTGTTTTCATTTAATACTTTTGAAGATGATTATTATTATTATTATTATTATTATTATTATTATTATTATTATTATTATTATTATTATTTCCTTTGGTATCTAGTGTATATTCACTCCTTTCCGCGACCAGAGTGAGTTATTTTCTTTTCTATGAGTGTAGCATTTTTAAAATCAAAATTGTGGTTGAATTTATTTCTATGTATGACTAGTGCATTAGTTAAGTTGTTTTTTGTGAGGTCTCTTTTGTGCTCATAGATTCGTTTTTTCACTCAGAAGGAAAATCCTCGAGAGTGCCGCCATTGAATATTATCCAAATATTAATATACGCTCAGGTTTTTTTTCCCAATATCCCCTTTCCTAACAGAATTACTACTCTCCCAAGCCAACGTACAAAATTGTATCAAGAAATCAAAAGAAAATGGTTGAATCCGTCAACACAACAATAAAACAGTATTTTTATTTTTGTTTTCAATAAATTCATTTCGTTTTTGCCTTGAAAAAGTCCACATTGGACGAAACGCGTCGGCTAATAATACAGTTTTCTTATTGTCTTTTACCATTATACATATTGTATTTTCTACAGTTTAACACTGAGAAAATTTTCATACATATATATATATATATATATATATATATATATATATATATATATATATATATATATATATATATATGCATACTTACGTATATAGAGTTCTCGACTTGACCCATTTACCAAAAATCTGACCATACGAATTTTGAAAACTGAATGCATCTAAATGTTTATTTCGCTAATAAAAATATAAAAATACTATGTCCATTTGAAACGTAGGTGATCATGGTTCTCCACGGGTTCCTTTTCTTTATAATCTGTGAATTACCACGCGTTCTTTGGAAAAATAGATGAGTGGTTTCTCGTTTCTTCTCCATGTATTTTAGAATTCAAAGTTTTCCTTCTCATAGACTATTTGCCACCCAATTCCACACTTAGCTGCCATATAACCCATAGCTTGGAGGAGAAGAGATGGATTCATGCTTTTCAAGAAGGTGCGAAAGTGAACGCATCAGTTTTGGGTGGAATTTGAACTCGGATCGTTGATATTAATTTCAGCGCCGATGACTGCTATACTATACGCACTATATTGAGGGTAATCTTGGTTAATCTAGGCGACCGAAGAGAAGAATGTAAAATTTAAAGGCACTGGTCTTTCAAATGTAGCCCAGTTCTGTACATGTAAACTAGTCAGACAGACCTATTTTGGATACGTCGTTTAAAATGTTATCACATTAACAAACATTTTGGAATAATAATTTAAGAGGACATACAATATTTGATTGGTTATAATACGTCGAATTCTTTCATGTTCTTTTCAGAATTGAGGAATATTTGGCGATATGCTTCATAAATGGACATCTTTAAAAGTAAGTAAAAATGGTAATAAGCTCTTATTTTAAATACTAAAACATAAACTTGGGAAAATATTTTGAATGTTGGCAAATAAAGATTTATCTGATAATTGTAAATATAACTTCATAATTAGTCAAACAATATATAAATATTAAATATAATATAGAGATATACAAGTAATAATATATCAGTGGCGTCTCCAGGAGTCAGGGTAGTTGGTTGATCCCAAGTAATCCAACTGCTAAGTGTATCTTTTTCAAAGCAACAAAATTGTCCTTGATTTCTGTTGGACCCAAAATCGTGGCATGAACCATCAAGAATAAAATAATCTCGAATCGTTTCAATTTATTAATTTTATAGCTTTAATTTCAGACTCTAAAATGTTAACTTAAATAAATTTTGCTGAAAGCGTTCATAAGAATGTTACACGAAGAAAAGAATTAACCAATGAAAGTGATTTCAGGGCCCCAAAATTCTAGCACAATAAGGCCAAATACTTCTAATAACTTGAATCAGACGAACAGATTTTGGTTGAACTATCAAAACTCTTTAAAAAAAATCTTAAACCATTTTAATTTAGTTTTCTAAAGAATATATTTTGTTTCGCCTTTATAGCTTTAAATCTTTTAAATCTTGACTTTGAACTCATTTTTCTGTGGATTATAATGTTAAGTGAAATAAAAAACAAAAAAATAAAACAAATAAGGCAGAAAAAATCTGTCCTTGTAAAATAAGTTCTAATGAGAATTTTGTGTTTACTCTGTGTGTGTGTGTGTGTGTGTGTGTGTGTGTGTGTGTGTGTGTGTGTGTGTGTTTGCACACTTAGAGTGTGTTTAGCGGTTGTGTGTTGTCGCGATTCGGGCAGGCAAGGAATAAGGAAATATTTATCAGTGATTTCTTCTCGCTTTCCTTCAGTGCCTTCTGTAGGAGTTCTTATAGTTTCCTTTCTGTTTGTTATCATAACTGTATCATTTACATATCTTATGTTGTTAAGATTGTAGCTGCCAATAATGAGTTCTCTCTAAATCGCTTCACTGTATAGACTGAATAAGTCCTTTCAATTTTTCTATATTCACTGATTTCATTTTCTATTCTCATGCCGTCGATTCTGGATTGTTCTATCCTTCCCAAATATGTCAAGGTTACCTAGCAGCTCTAACAGTTCTTTGTGACTTACTTTATTAAACGATTTTACATAATATACAAAACACAGGTACACCTCCTTCTGCATTTTTTATTGCTTTTTGTGATATCATTCTGAGCATAAATATCACATTCCTTGCCCCATTATCTTTAACAAACCGACACTGTTCTTGTTCTATTTCCGGTCTGATTCTAACCATAAGCATACACATTAACCATCAAGAAGACAGAATACATGGTTGTTAACAAAAGGAACAACCAAACATGCAAATTACAATTTGAAGATACCGAAATCAAACAACTATAACAGTTTAAATAACTAGGAAGTGTTATACAAAGGACATAAAATACAACACTGAAATCCGAAGGTGCATTGGGATAGCGAAAGACGCCATCCAAACTGTAAGCAAAGTATTAAGAAAAAGAAAAAAATTCGTTAAAAACAAAGCTACTGAACTGTTATGAAATATCAGTCCTCCTATATGGCAGTGAATGCTGGACAGATGAAGAAGAGACGTGAAGCAACAGAAATGTGGTTCTACAGAAGGATGCTAATGTGAGCAACGAGGAAGTTTTAGAAAAAATGGAAACAAAAATAACACTTATATTTAACATCAGGAGGAGACAATTGAAGATTCTAGGGTACATAATGAGGAAAGAGGGATTAGAAAATTTGATACTCACAGGATAGATTAAAGGTGATAAAGACAGAGGAAAGCAACGCATAACCTACGTGGAGATCTTCAGTGAATGTATGGTGGTGCAGTGTTTGGGAGAGATAGCAAAAAGACAAAATTTATTAAAAGCTACAAAGGACAGGAAATTGTGAAGAGCCATGATCATCAACGTCCTGAAGAATTTCAAATAATACATTTTTGTTTCAATTTCGTAATTTTAAATCTTGATTTGAATTCATTTTTCCTTTGCTTAACGAAGTAAAATATTATACAAAGAAGGGCTGAAGAAATATTTTATGAGCACCGTACCCTCTGGAAATAGGCGATCATGGCTCTCCACAACTTCCTATCTCATGTGTCGCTTAACACGTTTTCTCTTTTTGCTAAGGCTTTTATCGCCAAGTTCACCATCCGTTCACACGAGCTCGTCAGGTAAGTGGCTCGTTGCCGTCTTCGCTTGCCTTCAATATGCCACGTGAATATCAGCTGTCATTTTCTGATTCTGACTAGAAGTATTTTGTTAAAATTTTCTTTAAGACTTCCTCGTTGCTTACTCACTCCGTCCATGGAATTTCAGTATCTTTCTGTTGTTTGCAGTTTTCACCTCATCCGTAGGGAAAATGTCCAACATGCACTGTCATATAAAACATAGCAATCCAGCACTCTTTTCTTTGTTTCTAAACGATTTTTCCGTTTGTCAGCACTTGCTTAGCTTTTGGAATGCGTGTTTGGATGTCGGTGCCACATTTTCCAACCTCTGTTAAAACACTTCCCAGATATTTAAACTTATATTTAAACTTGCTTGATGGTGTCACTTGAAATTTGTAACCCGTAATTTGGCCTTTTTCTCTGGCTGCGGATCATACTGTCTGTTTTATTGTAATTGATGGTTAGAACTTTTTCTCGCTTTCTTCTACCACTCTGTCTAGGAGGTCTTGCAGTTTTCTTTCCGAGTGACATCTACGGTTTGCTCCCAGTATATGTTCTGGATTATTCGAACACCTTTTGCAAATAGATCTAGTTTTCATAGCAATTCAAATAGATCCTTGTGCTGTACCTTATCAAATGCTATTACATAAGCATAAGTACACATCGTTCTGCATTTGTATTACTCTATCTAATCATGAATATCGCATTTCTTTTTCCTGTCTACTTTTTAAAGCTGCACTGTTCTTGTCCTATTTCCAGTACAATTCTACTTCGAGCTCTGGTCATCAGTATTTGCATCATTAGTGTTGTTATGTGGCTCATTAAACTGATTGCATCTGTTTTCCCAAATAATGTTACGAAGATTGATTTAGTGAAGTTCTCCGGCATGTCGTCACTGTTGTATATTTTGTTTATTGCTTCTGTGATCTTCTCGATGCCGAAATTGTCTAAGGCTGAGAGCATTTCTGCTACCATTCCATCAAGCGTTGTTGCTTTGTTCCTGTTCATGTTATCCAGTACTTTTAGTATTTCTGGCCCTTTCGTATTTTCCAGCTTAGGTTTTCCTCTCGCATAATGAAAGTCTTTAACGTATTCTCACCACTTCTGGAGTATTGTTATCCTTCCTTTGATTTTATAAAGCCTGATAACCATCTTGTAAGTTCCAGTGGTTCTCGCGAGTACGCGCGTATTTGTTTCTGCGTGTGTGTGAGAAAGAGAGAAAGGGTAAGAGAGAGAAAGTTGTCGAGTTTTGGCAAGACATGAAATATAGAATGAATAACTGCCGCAAACTGTTTCATGTCACTACCTGACACCGCTTTTACAAAACGATAAACGGTGAATGATACTCATACACTAACGCATAGACATATGCACAAACATATTAAAAAAGGCTAGAAATTTTGACTCAGAATTACACTACCATCCGTTTAAATAGAATTGTGCATAACTAGCCTTATTTTGATGTGTGTATAAAACAATAAGGGAGACTTGTTTGCTAGAAAATAAAAGAGAACAGAGCAATTCCTGGAAAAGGATGCACCGAAGGCAAGCAACTTCTGTAAATATAGAATAAAATAATCCACTTAAATTATTCGAATTGCGAATTTCATGGATACATTTTATGTCCAATTTTGGCCGATTTAGTGAATCAGTGAATTCACTACGAAATTTGTCAAGAGTGGGCATAAAAAGCCCCCCACACACACACATGTGATAGAGAGAGCCAGAGAGAGAATAATAATAATAAATAATATTAAATGTTCAATTATTTTTTCACTACCCTTACGTTGGAGGAAATTGCATCCACTCGTCAGGCGATATGATGGTAAAACTTACTATTACTATATAAATAAATAAAATATGTAATTCTATTATCAATTCTTCTGAAAAATGGTTGTTATCTCTATCTGTCCATATAGGGCACTAAAATTACAAAGATTTTCTTATCTTAAAAACGTTATTTTCCAAAAATACTCTGGATCGATCTTTCTTTTTTTTTTTGTAAAACACAATCTTTGTTATTGTTAGATAGATAGATAGATAGATAGATAGATAGATAGATAGATAGATATTGGGCATTAAATTTAAATATTGTGACTCTCCAACGTCAGGACTTCGATACTGAACTCACCTTCCTAGACTGAAGATTTCTTCGTAGAAATACAGCAATCTTTAATCAATATGTGTTTGTAGATATGAAATATTAAAAAGAAATTTCTTACACAAGCCTTGTTTCTTTTATTAATTTTACAGTTATATTTTCTTAATTTTATAAAATTTGGTTTTCACGAATATTCATCTCTAAATATATTTGCCAATGTGCACAAGAGTAGAAACTGACATCTCTTCAAAGTGAGAATGAGATATTAAAAACTTCTAAATGACATACAAAACTATAAAGACAGTTAATTCTGTTTAACATTACAACTCTGATATAAAATCTTCAGTCTGAAAGTTTTAAAAGATTACTTAGTAAATGAAAAATAAATGCAGAAAAAACTACTATCTTACATTGATGTGATTATTAATCTTATTAATTTGGTTCTAATGTGTATTTTTTGTTAATTTAAAAAATAAATAAAAATGTCAGAGACAGTATAGAAAATCTTACAAGTGAACATGTATTTCGTGCTGTGATCATTAAACACAACATCTTTCTTTTACTCAAAATCTCGACATTGCATCGATTCTACTTGTTATTAAAATATATCTCTTCAACCGAAGAGTGGCAATGGTCACTGAAAATCTAAATCTAAAAGATAAATGTCGTCCTTCCTTTTTTAATTTTATTTCAGAGATAGAGCGTAACATTCATGCACAGTACATGAGTGAATATTCATTAACTAAGAGGTTGCCTAAACTAACTTACGGTTCATGTAATCACAAAATTACAACGCAAAATGAATTAATATCTGTTTTAATTATTTTTCTCAATGAAGCAGAAATCGATAAAATAATTATTTTAAATTTACAAATTTTATTTTATTTACTCTTAAACAACTCCAACAAGAATAATTTATACAGCTTTGAACTGAAGTTTAACGTGATAAAAAAAATAATCGTTGCAGAAAACAAAATATAAAATAGGTGTGTTCTGTCTTTTCTTTACAGTCATTATCCGATTAAAACCATTCAACCGAATATGGATTTATTTAATGATTTATAATTTACTGTTTTAATTTTTACAGCCCCATTTTCATTACACGTTTTATCAGTTGTTGTCTCATTCATGCTTATCGAAAATAGTGTAGCAGACCTCGCAAATCTCTGCTTTTACACAAACCGCGCCCTCTCACCACCAGAGAAGTTGGGTCGCTCTCTCAACTAACAACCTGACGAACAAGAGGTAAATCTTAAGCAGTGGTGTATTATTCATTTCTTTTGAGTTAGACAAAAAGCGTAAGAGAGATTTTCGAAGCAAAGCAAAAACGAATAAAAAGAAAAATAATTCAGACGAAAAAAGTATTTTAACGGAGATGTAATGGTAACCGCGAGTTAATAGCAAACAAAGGAAAGTTCATTCTACGCCAAAAAAAGTCTAAATTTGGCGAGAGAAAAACATTTTAACGGAAGAAATAAATCAGTTCTTGCGTTTCCAGCACAAAAACGACAAGTGTGACGAAAGGAACAGACTTGATGGAAATATAATTGAAAACAAACCTTGAAATCTCTCCGGAGCAGTGTTCCTCAAGCTCAATCAGCACTCAGACGTCCTTTTTCTCTACTAGCAAAGTACTTCTTCATTTTCAAAAATTGCTTTTCCTGTACAACCCAATCCCCAAAATCATATCCAAAACTAATTAGTGCACGGACTCATGAGCATGAACTTTCTACCGCAAAATTCTCATGAGCTCCACGGACTGATTCTACTAACATCAACTCTGACACTCTGCTCATATGAGATTTCTTTTTCCTACAATCCTTCCGGCTTTTTAATCGCTCCTCATTTTGTTTACGTGAAGAAACTCCAACATCACTAATAGTCAATTACCATATTGGTTTTACTACGTATTTTACTAAGTATTCAAATATTTTTTTAAAATAATCTGAACTTATATCCTTGATACTTATTTTAAACCATTAAAACCACTGAGTCATATATGCAATTGTAGTGGATATAATTACCTTATCTCATGTAGTTGCTAATTCTGCAAAATTTGCGTTCATCTCTTTTCTCTGTGACTAAAATTTATTTAAACGAGCCAAATTTCTTTAACTTTAATTGCTTTTTTACCAAAAGTAGAAATTCATAAAGTAAATTGCTTTTATGAAAAGCAGTTTTCATTGGCAGCAAATTTTTATTTCTCGTTGATTTTTTTTATTTCTCATTTATTTTTCTTTAGAATGATGTCAAGGCATGGAAGCTATCAACAGGTGAAAGGGCGACACAGCAAAATTAATAACACACAAATACACAGACGCACAGATTAAAATATTCAATATTTAGCTTCAGGACCGAATATCAAGAACAACAGTGAAACATGAATGAAATGAATCATTACAATGATTATAGTAATAATAAAGACTTAAAATTTATTTGACTTCTCAAAGTTCTTTAAATTGGTTTCTTTTATATTGTTATTTTAACTGTAATATCAATTATCAATCAGCATGTCTCTGTCTGCATCAGTAGAATGTAGCATTCAATCCTCCAGGCACAATGTCTTTTGTGTCTCGTTGCCTAATATAAATGGACGTGGTTAAAATATTTGCAGCCACGACACGAACTTAGATAATAGAGCTTTAGTTGCATTAGCGACATTTTTCGATGATGTCTACTTTTCGACATAATGCAATTCATTTTCAATCGTTTACTTCTTTCTTGGTGTTAATAATTCAGTAGTACTACACTACTTGAATGCTTTGTTGTTAGTCAACTGTTTTTGCATTAAGATTGTAATGTTTGAAAGGAATATTTACTTTCTTTCTTCCTTCCAGATTTGATTTTCTTCGTTTCCAACTTCAGTGATAATTACATGAAAGACAGTTGAGTTGACTAATGTAGTAAATATATTCCTAAATATTTATAAATTCATAATATAACTTTCTCATCACGTGATAGGATTCTGGAAATTGCTTCATCATTCTGTCTCTTACCACATAAGATTAACATCTTACAAAGCACATAATTAAAATGTGTTTCAATATTTTTCAAGGCTACAAGCAAAAGAATGACTTGAACAATGAAAAAAGAACTGTAAAGAAATTTGAGTTTTGCTTTGAAACATTTATTTCATATTTAATGTGAGACAAAAATATTGAAAGATTTGCAGGATTAGAGGTCTGCGAATTTCATAACATTTACCATTTCTGAAAATAAAAATAAAGACTTATAATGATATAAGTGTAACAATTTAGGGATTTTGCTTAAAATATTTCCGAGAAAAAAATCTTTCTTGATATTTGTTAAACAAATAATAAACTTTATTTTTTAATAAAATGCCAGTTTTTATTTTTGATGTTATCATCATTCTTTCTGTTATAAATTTGCGTGATGCACAGCTTTTGGGGTTAGTGTTAGGGTTAAATAGCTAAAGAATTAAATCACTGGTAAAGAGATTCTTGTTTAAACATTTATGCATTTCTTTAAACAAATTCATACATCAATGTCGGCTAGATTTGACATTCTTAGATCAGACTTATCCTTGTAAAATCAGGAATAATGGAAAATGACGAAACAAAGATGTGAAAGCTTATCGACTTAAGTAGAGAGAAGGGGAGAAAGTAGTGTCGAGAGAGATATTCTGAAAAATGATCAATAAAAATAAAAGAAGTAAATATGCTGATATTCGGCCTGATAAAGGATAATTATAAAATGTTTTATTATTTGACAAATTGCAAAAGGGTCGGAAAGAAAAAGCGCTCCTTGTCAAGAGAAAAAATCGACTTACCGTTGATATCCAGCATCCGGTTATTATCTTCGTCGAAAATCATCAAAACTTCAACGTATTCGTCTAAAAGATCAGCAGGGACACCACCATGTTCCATCAAAATCTTTAGTTCACCAGCATCCAGGAAACCGTCATGGTTCTCATCTAGATATGCCATTGCTAATTTGAGGTCATCCATATCAGCCGCCCCTTGGTTAATTGAGTGAAGCTAAAAAAAGGGGAAAAAATCATTCTTTCCACCATTTGCAGATATGTTTTATCTATCTATCTATCTATCTATCTATCTATCTATCTATCTGAAACAGAATTAGATGAAACGTGAGTAAGAGAGTGATGTGCCAAATTTTCAAGTGGAGATGGAGCCTGCTTTACTTCAAATTCAACATTTGAAAGAGCGGCCTTTACTTGAGCTCAGACATTAACCACCACATTGCCCGATTATTGAAAAGCAGTATGTAAAGTTAATGATAAGTATGGTGATAGAATGGTGCACCGTATAGCCACTAGGAAGTTTGGTTCTCATGACTACTGGCAGCAGCGTAATAGTTTGTTAATAAGAGAAAGTCTTCTATCCCTCCTCTCCTCACTTAGTTTGAGGTTACATTTGCTGATAAAGCAGAACGTTTTGCTCGTAAACTATATAGAGTATCTTTGTTTGACGTTCCAGTTTAGAAATGATAGTAGAAACAATGACTTATATACATATTACGCAATAGAGACTCAGTTCTAACTCAAGCCATTGTTTCTACTATCATCTCTAAACTGGAACCCCACAAAGCATGTGGAGATGTTGGTATCCTTGCATTAGTCCTTAAGAAATGTGCTCCTGAACTGGCTCCTATTCTCTCTAAATTCCACAATAAATGCCTCGCTGCTTCTTGCTTTCCCGCTCGTTGAAAACACTCTTCTATAGTTTCAGTTTTCAAGAAAGGCAAATAGTTTGATCCTAATCAGCCTGTTAGCCTTCTACCTCTTTTTGGCAAAGTACTTTAGGCTCTAATCAACTCCGAATTGATTAAGCATCTCACTTCGATTCTCTAGGTCAACTACTGATGTATTAACGATTATCATTGGAAGAGTCTATGAAGCTTTAGATAAGGATGGCGAAGCTCAGGCTGTTGTTTTACATGTCTTTTTGACAGGGTTTGGCATGCTGGTCTTCTTCAGAAGTTATTAAATGTTATATTATTTCGGGACGAAATTTTGAACTGTTACAATCTTTCTTATTAAATAGTGAATTGAAAGTTGTCTTATCTTCTAGATTTTTTTGCATTAATGCAGGTATCACCCATGTGTCCTTGAACCTATGTTGTTCCTAATATATCATGGAGTATCTTTGTCTGGCTTTCCATGATGTCTACTTTTCGACATAGTGCAATTCATATATATATATATATACATCAATGACCTTTCTGATATCATCAGTTCCTAACTCGGTATCTATGCTGATGACACAAGTATTTACTCCTGTCTTAATAGTAAGTCTGATCGGTTCGATAAGATCAAATTGGCATCTGATCTAAAAATGACCAATAATCTGTGGTTAACTGATATTTTATAAACAATATTTTAGTATTATCGCTGACTAAACTACATTTTCTCTGCATAATTGAAACGTCACACGAGTTTCTATTTTAGCTTTAACTACATTTATAAATATTCTTTTATGGAAAAAACATTTTCATTTTTTCGTTCTACATTGATATAATCCCACAAGGGTATCTTGATTTGCGCCTGTTATTGAAGACCTACATCTATCGTGTGCGAAATCAATTACAGACGCAGATTTTGAAATAAAGAATTTATACTCACTGGTTTCAGGAGAGATGCAGCCCTTTTGATATTTCCAAGAGTTTTGAGTTTGGTCATTACATTGTTGGGTGCTGCTACCACCGCAGTGACAAACAAAGCTACGAAAATAACTGTCAGTTTGTCCATCGTATAAGATTCAAAACCTATAAAGAAGGAACAAAAGAGAAATTAATTAATTAATTAAGATAAGATATAATACAGATATATAACACGGGTTGGTAACATTTTATTCTGTTGTTTTAATAATTCTGTTTTCTGACAGACTTATTCATTGAAGAATACATTTACAGTTATTTTCTACATTCCACCTAAAGATGTGAGGAATGATGATCCTTCAAATATACACGCATATAGAAAAAAAGATGGAAGAAGAAAGAAAGAAATTTGTAAATATGCGTAGCGTTCATAAAAATATCTTTATATTTCATAAAGGCAGTAATTCAACAGAGAATAAAAAATGTGTGCTGTGCACACAGGTGCACTGACTGCCTAGGAGGAGTGTTATCGTCCTTAGAAAACATTGGAAGACAAATTACTTTTTATCTTTTTCATCTGTTGAGGCAGCTTCTCTCTAAAACACGAGAGCTTTGTCAAAACAGCACAACGCATCATGTCCATACACAGAAATTTCAGGTAACTTGGAAACAAAGGAAACAATTTTTTTTCCCATGAACACTCATCAAGTCTACTGACCAAGAAAGAACACCTTAGCCTTTCTTCAATTTATAGTTTGCTACGTTAATTTTAATTTGATGACGAACTCGCGCCAAAATCATTAGAAATCTGCCAATTATTAGACTTTAATAATATTTTGCGAATCCTAAATTTACTGAGGAAGCTCTTATTTTGTAATTCTTTTATTTTACATTATTTTTACTGTAAGCCTGGTTCGACGTTTTTATTGCATGATCGGAAGCAGAATGGAATAAGATTAAACAATAAAAAGTGATGAGGAGAATAAGAAAGAAAAACAAATGGATTAAAAATAATCATTAGCAGCCAAAAAATGAATTCAGAGAAATCTCTGATGGAATTCGACCGTGAAATAAACCAAGAATTCAATAAAATATAGTATATTCTCCAAACGACCTAGCCACTTCTGGAGCAATATACCAAAGATGTATGCCTTCTGAAGTTACTCAAATTCCAGAAAAGTATTCTCAGGTTATTTACATTAAATACTACCTTTCCGAACGACTCACTTCATTACCAAAATTCAGTCTTGAGATTCGACCTGACGGTATTCTAAAACAGGAAAATGTGTTATTGAACAAAGTTCTATAGAATATTTGATGGGTTATTGAGATATGGAATTTGAGCAAATTTGACAGACAGTAGAGAAAAATTCCACTGCAGATTCGCACTTCAGACTTCAGATTTGTTCCTGTTTCTAGAACACCAGCCACTGCAACCAGCGAATACACATACACAATCCCGAACAGACAAAATATACTGCGTGAATCAAAGTGTCCTATAATTGTATGAATTGCTAAGAAACTTTCCTGTCAGAAAGTCGTCAAACAGAACTACCAGTAACAATCTCTTATATACCTTTAAATTATTATTTTTATTAAACTTGTAGTTAGTTACTAACAGAGTTTGTTGGTTTCTTGTGAGGAATTAGTTTTCACCGAAGACAAAGTAGTTGCCACAGTGCGTTGATGAATCACGCCTAACTTCTCAGTGGGTACACAACGACGACACCTATCACTGGATGAAATCATCGTCAATTCTGGTTACCTCCCATCATGCTGATGTCTACATTCGATGGCCATGAAAATCAACAACGCCACCAAGTGACAACGCAAAGTACACTATGTCTTTGATAGCGATCGGTTCATACACCGGGGTAATATTTTGTTTTATATCTAAAAACATATCTAGAACAATTATTTTTCCTTTCTGTTTCTCTTCACTTAGAGATAAAATACAAATTATATTATCTCTTTAAAACCTAACTTTGCCATTTCTTTGTTTATGCTTTACAGGTTGTTAAAACTTTAAGCAATTTTCCCCAAAATTGTAAAACTTCTATCTATATTTTAAAGACCACTGCCGCAATTATAATTTTGGTAAGACACAAAATGAAGCAAGAAATGTTTTATTTCTTTTTTATCGTTACGCCTTTTTACTTTTTAAGTAAAGGTTATGCTTGTTTTAATTAAATAAAATAAGATTTTGACTAAATTATAACCACGTGTTTTTTACATCTTAATTTAAGGGAAGATTTAGGTAAAAAGAATTGGTGGCATTTCTTTTACTTTTCAGTCAGAATGCTGAATTATTACATGATAACCGATGTTAGCTGAGAATCCCAGTTACTTGAGATGAATCAAATTCACGTTGGCTCTTTTTTATATAATCCCCTAACTTATTATTGTAGAAATAATGAATACCATTTTTTATAAAATAATTTTTAAGCACACTTTATCTCTCGAAGACCATATGTTTTCCATGGAATCACACAGTGTGTCCCATGGAATCGACTTCAGGAAACACTGATACATAAAAACACACTTTTTCTGTTATCTGAATTTAAAAACATAAATTAAAATTTTACATTATTACCAACCTCATAATTCTCAAGATTTGAAAATGAGAATAAACTTTTCAGATAAATATTAAATATTTTATGACTAAAAGATGTAGTGCAAATAGTAAAAAGGAAATATTCTCAAATATATTCTTGTTTTACTACACAAGGATTGCAAATCATACAGACGATCTCTAATTTTCAATAGTAGGTAATGAAAATCAAATTAAAACGCCTGTAATAAATGCATGTTTTATTAATTAATCTTTTAATAATTTGTAGTATGTGAAAGCAGCATTTTCCGACGGATGTATCACCCTGGGAGGGTGTTCTAAAATGCCATTAGATGCTTAATTTGCATTCAAATAATTGCAGCTATACATTGCAACACCGAAATTTTCCATATATCTATTAATTTCATTTAAAATGTTTTGCATTTTAAACCATTTTCGAAACATGTACAAAAATTTTTGTTTAATTGATATTTGAAAAATTAGTGAAAAAATTATAAAATATTCATTGATTTTTTTCAAAGATTCATAATGATTCATAATTTTGTTATTTTTAAAAAGATTGAAAATTATTGGGATAAAAATAGAATTTGTAAGATAAAAACAGTTTTAGTGTGCATAACTTTCACAATGAAATCACTGTAAAGATGAGTTTTATATAGAAAAATATCGTCTCTTTAATAAAAGGCGAGATTATGTGACCATAGCAAAAAGAATTCTAAAACAATTATTTATCTACTGAAAACAGTTCTCAATGTTGCAAAAGCAAAAATCCTATATAATTGTCTTTAGATTTCTATGCTATAATGTTCATTTAAAATATACAATAATGTACATTTAAAAATATACAAATACTTACATGCACACACACGCACACACAGATGCACGCACGTAAGTATTTCTGATTGTATGTTTCAACTATAAAGATTCATTAAGACTAACTTTTTATACGAAATGTCATGAACAGCGAATGTCATTTTTGACGCAGTTTAAGGTCGCAGGAAACAAAACAAGGAAGAAAATAATGAAAATTGCAGTCGTCATTGTCAGAAATCGGTGAAAATCATCCTGCAATCGTTCAAACATGTTCAGTTTCCTTAACATTTAATCATCAATTTGCCCAATGTTAGAATGTTAGAAATTTCGATCATGTCCATAAACATTGATAAGCAAGTTTTACTTTGCCCTGATTTCATTGGTTTTAAGATGAACCAATGATTTTATTGTTTGAAATGTTCTGACTTGTGTTAAAAATGCTGTTGACGTTGCAGAAGGAGAAATGTCCATTGCACAAATTAGTTTGAAAAGGTTTTTATCTGTTCATCGCACCAGTTACATTCAAGCTTGAAGAAAAGGACTTAATTTTAGAATTATTTACTCGAAAAAGAAATGGTCACTTCTATAACAAACAAAAAATATTTTAAAAACTATTACCTTTGCTAAAGGGTCAACGACATCCTTGTAAGACGCTGCTTAAGTTCGAACAACAAATATTTGGGTTCAAAAGTATGGTAAATAAAGATTTAAAGAAATATATCTTACCAAGCAGGAAGTGTTCGGTGAGTTGTAAGCCTGATGAAATTGACAATGTCTGGATAAAAACGACGCCTTGCTTTTATACAAAAAATGACAGTAAATTACAAAGTACCCTATTTATGTAATTACTTAGTCAATGCATTTGTATGGAGGTGACTGTATAGATATGTATATATAATCTTAATATTTATCTCCATTATTCAGTTCAAAAATAATATTTAGTCATATTTAAATCTACAAAGATAAATGTATATGATTGCCTGGACAAACACATAATAGATTAAAAACACCCACAAGCGATATTGTTTATGAATGCATACGCGTATCCACTGATATTTTCTGACATTTTCCTCTTTCAGATAATTTTTTAATACATCAGATTTCATTGATTTATTCATATAACATTACTCTTTATATCAAATTAGAAATGATAGATCCATATTGTTTGCTAATTGGCATAGTTGATTATTATTTAAATCTGTGATTCCTACCACCCTTTTTTTGGTCACTATGAACTCTCAAAGAAACAGTGTGTTATGGGTGTGCTATGATTTTGACAGGATAGGAAAAGGATTTAACTCTCTTAACACAGATTGGTCAAAGGCACAAGATATACACATTAGCTTTTATATATATATATATATATATATATATATATATATATATATATATATATGTGTGTGTGTGTGTGTGTGTGTGTGTGTGTGTGTGTGTGTGTGTGTGTGTGTTTGCAAATATATAGAAAAATAGGAAAGAACACGTTAGGTAAATAATCCGAAGTTCTTTAGTAGTTTTGTTTTTATTTTTAAAAAAACAGTGCTCAATACATAAGTAGAGCCTAAATTATAATTATTTAAAAAAATATTATTCCTTCGCTACATAAGAGTTCTCATGTTTCAAAAACAAGAGGCAAAACTTCAATATAATTATTAAGATTAAATTGAATTAAAGTATCAAGCTCTGTTTCATCATCAAGCTAAATTTCTGGAATAGATATTTATTTTTACGATGGTACAAAATGTGGCACAATGCCAAAAAGGTGATTGGGGAAAAGGGCGTGCTTCTTCTGTCTTAATTCTAAACTTAGCTAGCCACAAACACTGACCCAAATATACCATCGAAAGTCCTAACGCTAAAACAACGCATTCTCTTCTACCTTTCTTACTACATCCACCATATTACCTCAATGTCTCTATGAAATCCTAACTAGTCCCCATATGTACATTTCAAAGTCTGTGGGGGAGGGAAATAAAACAACAATTTAAAAGCCCCAATGATTATAGACAATATGAATTAATACTATATACAAGGAAACGAAACAAAATTAGGTTAGTAATAAAAAAAAAGTCACAATCCCTAAATGTGGAAGAAACATCAGTTAACTGGATGAAAAAAATGCGGGATTATAATAGTATAAAAACATTCGTCCAACCAAAACACTCACACAAACACGCACTCATTCAGGTACAAAAACAAATATGAAAAACACACACGAAAACGAAAGGCACCCCGCATCTACCAGAGAACTAAAACCACTGACCACCTAAAAGAGGGAGGGGATGGGGAGTTAAACTAAAGAAAAAAGGGACAGGAATAGAGGGGCCAATGAGCATACATACCCTAGCTAAGTTAACCGCAAACAGGAAACTAAAGATTCAAACTAAACCTAAACTAGCCTAATATAGGGACGGATTGCCTCTGTTCAACCCAGAAAGGACAAAATCCTCTACCTCACTTTCACTCTACACAGTCGCGCAAGATTTACCCACCTCTTGCCGAATTCTGATGAAGAGAGTCGCCGACTTTCCGTCCTAATCTTGACTTTAAGCTGATGCTTTACAAGATCAGCTGGGAAGAAGTGATTTTCTCACCTCCATAGAATCCCCTTCTAACGTGTCAACCAAATCACGACTCTCATAACACCTAGCAAGCAGTGAAACACAAAGTTCATCCCTCGTCAACGGCGGTGCCACATTGCTACAAACAGAAGAGGCCTCGTGGACAAAGAACGTTCCTTCTAGCGTGCCAACCATGAGGCCTTCAACGAACTTACACAACGGTGCTACCACCCTGCAATGAAAGAAAGCGTGACCCAGGGTCTCGACCTCCCTATCCCAGCGTCAGCAGTTTGAAGATTTCTCCCAGCCCGCTGAGGCGAGTTTTTTGGCGACCCAGAGTGCCGCACGCATCACCAGCCAGCTGAGTGATGCCTCATCGTTATTGAGACATTTCAATCCGGGAGCCCAAGGCCAGATTGATCGAGCCTCCTGCTTCGTAAGACCGAGCTCGTCAATCAGATCATCATGATCGGACTCCCTGACTAACACTTGATATAATGCCCTAAGAGACAACGCCTGGACGTTGGAGAGGCAATCCGACGTCCGTAAGAGGCGTTTCAGAGCAAGACGACATTCACGGTAGAAGGAGCATTCGGCTCGGGGTAAACGGTGGGCCTTCTCCTTGCACGAGTGCACACTTCTCAAGGATGGGAAATTTCTACGAGCGTCTTCCTTCCAGAAGGCGCCCTCCTCATCCGATTCGCGACACAAACGATCTAGGAACCCGATTCGAAGCATATAATGACGAATAACAATGCTAGGCACATCTAGACCGCCTTCAGATGGATGAAGGCAACAGATTTCCCGAGATACCCTAGCGGCTTTGCCTCTCCCCAAGAAAGAGAACAAGAGCCTTACTAATGACACGAATGTGGCATACGGAAGTGGAAGTACAGAGAGTCGCTAAATGAGAATCGGGTAGATATGTGAAACACATACTTCCGGCCTCCTCTTCAAGGAAAGATTCCCCAGAAATCATAAATTAATTGCGATCTCGGCCTTCCCCTTGTACATCCGACCAATTCATTTCCAACTGGATATCAGGACCGAATCAGAAGCCGAGTATCTTGACCGGCCCATCCGTCCAGAGGAAAGGTCCGGGAAGCCAACAGACTTATCGCGGTTGATCTTGGCCCCTGTCACCATCTCATAACCACTGATTTCTTTGCTGACTTCGTTAATCTAGGCTCTGCTCGACATAAGAACCGAAACGTTGTCAGCTTAGGCAAAATACCTGGCCGAGGTGGTAGCACCAGGTAGGAAAATTCCACGTAGGACCGGATTCGCCTTTAACTTGCGAAAGAAAGGTTCCAACGCAAGAACGTAAAGCATATGCGAAAGCGGACAACCTTGACGAATAGATCGAGACAATACGAAAGGTTCCGATCTTACACCGTTCACTTCCACCAGCGCACCGGGAGTCGCATACAGAAGAAAGTCCGGCCCGAAACCGACAGCGGAAAGAACAGCGTCCAGGACTGATCCAAATTGATCAGCGCGGCTTCACTGTCGACTTTCTCTATGATCAAGCGGGCCATATGAAGGTTGTCCTGAATAGTCCAGCAAGCTGTAAACGGTTGGCTAAGATCTTTGCCAAAATCTTTAATTCTGTATTTAGCATAGTTAAAAGGCGAAAATACCTATCCCATCCCACCGTTTTTGTTCTTACGCCGCAACTTGATCACACTCCTGGTCAAGCGTTGAGGTATAGACCCCTGCTTCATCGTTGTTGAAAATCAGTTCCAGGAAGGGAACAATAACGAGCGACTGCCTCAAGTAGACCATCTAATCCCGGAGATTTATCCAGGCCAACCTGTTTCAATGCTTCCCAGATTTCCGACGCTGTGATGGGAGCCTCACACTCAGCCGCTTCAGCTGCCTCAAGGCAGGGAAAGTCGGCTAAATAGGCGTCAAACTGAGCAGGGATCAGACCGGACTCCCTGGTAAAAAGATCCCGAAAGTAATCCCGAAAAGCCTCACGTATGCCCGAGTTTTTTTTAGTCACGGTCCGCTTATCCGGCAATGTGACGGACGCGATATGCCGCCGTGATGCATTCCTACTTTCCTCTGCACGCAATTCTGTGTCCATATTCGTCGACTCAGAGGACATTCTTTTTAACCTAGCTCTAACTAACAGAGCTTGATCCTTCTTGATAAGCAAGGAGACCAACTCTGCCTTAGCTAAGGCTACTTCGCCACTATCACGGGATTTAACTGCCCGATCAACTCTTTTCTCGTTTGCGTCGCTAATCTATTTAGATTGAGACGACGACTAAAATCGGCTGCAAACGTTCGAATTTTAGATTTTTAATTTGCCACACCAGGCATTTCCCACCACATCCCCCGTCAGTTCCCTTTGTAAATGCAGTAGTTTCCAGAATACAGGATTTTGGATTTAAACTCAAGGAAAGTAAATGCGAGTTTTTATGGAGAAAGTGAAATATCTGGGACAGATCATCGATAAGAATGGTAGAAGGCCAGACCCAGAGCGAGAAGCGGCTATAAAAGACCATTAAATGAACTATTAAAGAAAGGAAAACCCTGGAAGTGTACTAATGAATGTCAGAAAGCATTTGAAAAGATAAAGGAAGTGTTAATCTCGGAATTATTTTTAACCCACTACAATCCAGATTTAGAAATCATAGTAGCTTGCGACGCAAGTGCGTATGGAGTAGGAGCATGTATCTTGCACAAAATGACAGATGGTCAAATAAAACCAATTGCTCATGCTTCTAGAGCACTACTTCCGGCTGAGAAGAATTACTCTCAGATAGAGAAAGAGGCGCTAGGAATAATATTTGCAGTAGCGAAATTTCACCGTTTTCTCCACGGTCGACATTTTAAGCTACAAACCGATCATAAGCCTCTAATTTCGATTTTTGGATCGAAAAAGGGTTTGCCGGTGCATACAGCAAACCGACTACAAAGATGGGATACAATATTGCTAAATTATAACTTCAGCATGAAGTACATACCATGGAATAAATTTGGCTACGCTGATGGGCTGTCCAGGTTAATTCCTAAAAGGAGCGAATCATTAGAAGATACGGTAATTGCCTCAATGAAGTCAGAAGAAGAGCTGAAATTTACTGTGCGTAATGCAGTTCGGGAACTTCCGATAACTCTAGAAAAAATAAAAGAAGAAGCCACCAGGGACGAGTATATCTTGAAAATAAAAGAAAAAATAGCCAAGAGGGACCAGTACACAACAAATGTTTTTTCGCTTTGCGACACAGTATTGTTATATAGAGAACGTGTGGTGATTCCATACACACTGCAAAAACAAATACTAAAGGATTTTCATACTGGTCATCCAGGCAGCACTAGGATGAAGTGCCTAATGCGAAGTTTTGTTTATTGGCCGAATATGGACAGGGACATTGAGAACGCAGTGGCAAAATGTAAAGGATGTGCTTTACCTGCAAAAGCACCCCCAATAAAATTTAATCCCTGGCCAAAAACAGACCTACCATGGTCTAGGTTGCATGTGGATTTTGCAGGTCCACTGAATGGATACCATTACATCATAGTAGTGGATAGTTTCTCAAAATGGCCTGAGATACAACGGATAAGAAAACCGACGACGCAAAGTACGAAAAGCTTCCTGCTGGAATTGTTCGCAAGGTTTGGTGTAGTAGACACAATTGTGACGGACAACGGAAGTCAATTTACGTCGGAACAATTTAAAGATTTCTGCAAGGAATACAATTTCGAACATGTTACCACAGCTCCATATCACCCAAGATCGAACGGGTTAGCTGAAAAATTCGTGGACACCCTTAAAAGAGCTTTAAAGAAAGCTAGGGAAATACCTGCAGATGAAGTCCTACAGACGTTTCTACAGGTATACAGACTTACCGCAAATAACGCAACACCAGCCTCACAATCGCCAGCCGAGGTGATGTTTGCACGTCGTGTAAGATCTGCCTTTGACAAATTACTACCAAAAAAGACAAAGCCAGGTAGAGAAAAATTTATTCAAGTAAAGAAATACAATCCTGGTGAAAAAGTATACTTTAAGGTATATAAACAGAATAAATCATTCTGGGAGATTGGAAAATAGAAAAGCGGATTGGCAATATGATGTACTTCGTGAAAGGTGAAAAATTCACGTGCAGACGGCACATTAACCAGATCAGACGACGCTCTTCAGACGTGGTTGACAGCGGTCCCGCGGAAGAAACAACTATGGAGGTGATTTTTGATACATTTGATCTACCAACGCCAGCAACGATGTTACCTGAGGTACGCCGATCCAAGAGAAAAAGAGAGGCAACTGATCATTTGAAAATGGATTCAAAACGTAGGAGATACGCTACGATGTTGCTAAAAAATGAAGTTTTTTTTTTTGGGGGGGGGGGTCTTCCTTTTCTGTAAAAAATAAAATAAAATAAAAAAATAAGAAAACTGTTTTACCCCTACGGAGTAAAGTTTTTAGGAGGGGGTGTTATGGTGAAACACACCTAGTCCATAGATAATAGACTCTCCCACCTAATATAAGTAGGAATCAGTGAGGGTCGACTGGGAGTCGAATACGAAAGTAGTCAGCTACCACAACTAGATTACTCTGCGTAATACTTATTATAACAAGTTCCTAACGTTTTTGTACGTTGAACCTATTTAGGACCGAATTTAGTCCAAATACAGTTTCCACTGCGGAAAGTAACTCTACAACAATTTCAAAAGCTTTTAGTTGCTTTTACTTGTTTGTATGACTATGGATAGTATTTTCTCAAAGCAAGAAACGTTTTCGATGAAAAATAAATTTTTACAACAATTATATGTTATTTCTTAAATTATTTTATTGTTAAATTTATGTTTATTGCTTAAAGTTGTTAAATATTTTAAAATTAATCACAATCGCGTACACGTTAGTCAATGGTATTACTAAGTAGATAAATATCATTTACAGATTATAAAATAAAGCTGGTTACAATCAGAAAGTTGCCTCTAGTTAAAAATCTAATATAACCTGTTTTTTGTGTCCCAAAATAGCTAAAATTAACATATACGGAAGACCGGAAGCATCATGAAAACAAAAGTCCGTCACGTGGTTTGCGTTGGTAGTAACATAAACATTTTGACGATAAAATTCTGCATTCGTCAAGTTTAAGGCCGTTTTTATCATTTCATGCCTACTTAAAAAGAACGAGGTAAATAAGTTGTTCACATAAAGCTAAACTGTCACTTGTGACCTTCCGTACTCTAACTTTTCCTCCCGTAAGATGAAATCACGCACATATCACTTGTCAATTAACACCTCTGTTAAGCCCGGCTTCCTATCATTTGAAAGTACATTTTTTTCAGCGCAGAAAGTAATTAATGTTTGTTTCAAAATGCATTAAATAAACTTTATAATTTCTAATTTTCTTAAATTAATTAAAAAAGAATTCATAATTGATTTTTTAAACGTAAAATTTAACTTTAACAAAAGTTAAAAAAATGGCTGACGATCGATTTTCTGTTAATTTTGCTCATAAAAAAAACTGAAGATTTTTAACGAAAATTTTGGACGTGCTAAAACTTATTATAAATATTAAAAAATACTTTGATCTTTCCTCTTGATAATAATATAAACATTTAAACGATAAAAATTATTTTCATCAAGTCTATGCTCATTTTTCAGCGATCTCGTGATGTTCGCTACTTTTATATTGTGATCATTCGTTGAATATAACTTTATGTCACAGAGTGCAGAATCTGTTGGTACCAGTTTTTGAATAATATATTCTGGTTCTTCGACAGAGCGCATAATATATTGTGATTAGTCGATCGTTGTCACTAGTTGAATATTATTCAGTAGTTGAAAATTAGGTGAAATAATCGGTTGTGATCAGTAGTCGAACATACGTTTCAGATTTTGTGATAGAACGCATAACGCATGTAGATGAACAGCAGTTATAGATTCTGTGACAGAACAATCCATCGTGATCAGTATTTAAATATTACTTAAAGATTGTGTGACAGACTTCATAATCTCTCGTGACTAGTAATTAAAAATTAATTAAACATACAATGACAGAGAGCATAATCTGTCGTGATCAGCAATTGAACATTAGATTCATATTCTGTGACAGAGTGCCTAATGTATTGCGATAAGTAATTATTTTTCTTTTAATCATTTCACCCCAAGTAATACAATAAAGTCACTCAGACGCAAGGGGTTGTAGCGGACCGTGGGGTGAAGATGTGAAGAGATATCAGAAGGTTACATTTTCCTGCTAGCCGATCCAGCTACATGGGAACGTTGGACTTTAATTAAGTCCAAAGAAGACAAAGAAAACAAACAAGACCGATATATATGGGTAAACAAATATATATTAATAACAAGTTACACAAAGACATGAACAGTTACATAGTGTTTGTATGGAGAAATTATGTGTGTGTTCGTACGTACGTGTATTGTTCTTAGCGTGTTCCCAGAATTTGGGAAACGCTGTATCTGTGAGAGGTCACATATTGGAGTTCGTTGAAAAGAGAGATTTTATCTCGTAGCCACGCGCCGTGGCGGCCCAAGGCCTAAGTCGAAAAAGAAAGAGAGACGAAGGGTCAGCCAGTATTTATAGCCAGGGGAGAGAGAGATCCCTGTTGAAGAATTAAGGAATTGAGGAGGAGCTAACTGCGACATTGTTACTGAATATTAGAGGGTATGAAAAAATAATATTAAGGACAAAGAACAAGTAAAGAATTAAGAAGACAGAAAATAACAATACTTAAACATACGGAGATAGAGCTGTCCTGATCAGAAGGTGAATATTACATATTTTGTGACAGAGCAAGTATTCTGTTGTGATCGGACAGTTCAATATTTGTTAGAGTTTCTGGGACAGACCACATAATCTATTGTGATCAGGAATTGAACATTAGTTACAGATATTGTGACAGAGTGCATATCTTATGATTGAACAATAGTTACTGATTCTTTGACAGTGCACATAATCTGTTGTCATCAGCAGATGAATATTAATTGCATGTTCTCGGACAGAGCCAATTATCTGTCATAATCCGTAGCTGAATAGTATTTACTGATTCTGTGACAGAGCGTCTAATCTATCGTGATCAGTATTTAGAAATTGCTTAAACATCCATTAACATATGTCATAATATGTAGTTGAATATTACTTACAGAACGTGACATAGGGAATAATGTGCGATGATCAATAGTTACATATTGATTCCTGGCAGAGTGCTTAGACTTACATGATAAGTAGTTGAACAGTATATACAGATTCTGTGACAGAACGCATAATCTGCCGTGATATCAAGTTAAATATTACATACAGAACTGACAGCGTATAATCTGTTGTTATAAGTAGTTGAATATTATTTACAGAATCTGTGAGAGCGAATAATCTGCCGTGATCAGTAGCCAAATATTATTTACAGACTCTGACAGATTGCAACATCTGTCCTGATCAGTAATTTAACATTAGTTTCAGATTCTGTGACAGAACGCATAATCTGTTGTGATCAGTCGTTGAACAATAGTTCCAGATTCTGAGACTGAGTGAACAATCTGTGGTAATCAGTAGTTAAATATTACTTACAGATTGTGAGACTGAGTGTATTATCTATTGTAATCAATTCTTGAATATTACTTACAGATTCTATGAGAGAACACATAATCTGGAGTTGAATCAATAGTTGAATATTTATTATAGATGATGGGACAGAGCGCCTATACTGTAGAATATTGCTTACAGATTCTGTTGCGGAGTGCATCATTTCTCGTGGTCAGTAATTGAACATTAATTACAAATTCTTTGACAGAGAGTAATCAGTAGTTGAAAATTAGTTATACATTCTGTGTCAGAGCTCATAATCTGTTGCGATCAGTAACTGAGCATTAGTACTTAGAGATTCTCTGAAATATAGTATTATGTCTTATGACCAGTAGTTGAATTATAATCTGTTACAGTGCGCATGGTCTGTTGAGTTCAGTAGTTGATAATAGCGCCTAATTTGTCTTGATTCGTAGTTGAATATTACATACTACAAATTCTATAACAGAACGCAGATTCTAACGTTATCAGTAGTTGAAAATTTGTCACACATTCTATGACAGAGATCATAATCTTTTCTGATCAGTAGTCTGACATTAGCTACAGATTCATTACTAAAGCGCATTATGCTTTATGGTCAGTAGTTGATTATTGCGTACAGATTCTGTGAAATGGCGTATTATCTGTCGGGATGAGTGGTAGAATATTTCTTACAGATTTTGTGTCAGAGCGAATAATCGGTTATGATCATTACTTGAACATTAGTTACTGATTCTTTGACAGGGCACATAATCTATCCGGAGTATTAGTTGTATATTAATTACTAATTTTGTCACGTTGTTATCATTAGCTGAAAATCACGTAAGGATGTGGTGTCAGAATGCTTAATCTGTTATAAATATTTGTACATTAGTTACAGATCATGGGATGGATTGCATAATATATAGTGATTATTAGTTGAAAATTAATTAATTGTAATTAGGATTTGAATATTAGCTACAAATTGAAAATTAATTAATTTTAATTAGTATTTGAATATTAGCTACAAATTTTAGCACATCACCTCAAGAGGTGTGATCAGTAGCGGAATATTAATTACTGCTACTGTGATAGATTGTATAATATTTCGTGGCAATTAGATCAACATTAGTTACTGATTTTATTGACAAAGTCCATTATCTGTCGTGATCAGTAGTTGACAATTTACAGTTTCTGTGACAGAACGCATAATCTGTCGTGATCAGCAGTTGAAAATTATTTCAGATTCTGGGACAGAGCGCATAATCTATTGTGCTAAGTAGTTGAACATTAATTACAGATTCTGGGACAGAACGAATAATCTGTCGAGATCCGTAGTTGAATATTACTTAAAGATTCTGGGAGAGAGCGCATAATTTGTCGTGATCAGATGTTGAACATTACGTA